>JARHVA010001871.1:1245000-1852500 GCA_037957365.1 Torreya grandis
ATTAGGCTATCACCTAATCTCATATTATTGTTTCCTATCTCGTAGACATTTTCAACAACTGTCAAATGGATTTAGTTATCAGAGTCATCCACTTGTGTCAGATTTATTCATGTTATTTTAAACTTCTATCTTTAAAATTAAAACCATTCCTTTGGGTCAACCTAGAAATTTTGCATGTTGGTTCAAGGTAAAATTACCCAAAGGGATAGTTATATCTACACTTCAAACCTAAGCCTATTCCTATCTAACATTAATCAAACACCTACCTAAATAAGTACTTGCACACTAAGGAATATATGTATACATCCTTGAGGTATTGCCATAAAACATCCAAAATTACAAAATCAAATAAATAGCCATCAAGACATGTCTGAGTACAATTAAAAATTCAAACTCACAAGTTGCTAAGTGTCAAAAGCCACACAAGACTGCATTACATGTTAGTATATCACTTTTGAGCACACATACACTTAGGTGGGAGAACTATATGTAGTTTAAGGCATATTTGGAGTATTATAAATTAGGTAGTGCTAAGCCACTCAACATGGGATGGTTGATGTCATATCAACCCATCATATATAACCCCTTTTTATAAGCGAAACAAGTGTCAAAAGGTTAGGGTTTCAAAGTGAAATAAGACAACTTTGGATGTATGTATAGAATTAAGCATCTAAAATTAAACAAAATACCTATCTATAGGTAAGTACAATGATATGTGACAAAACGAATAGGACATTTTTTAGAGAAACATATCTGATAGAGGGCAAATGCATCTAGTTATCACAAGCATTTGTACATTATTAGATTTGTCTAGGTAAGTTTTGATAATCAACTTCCTTATCCAAACGACTGCAAACCCATTTCAAAGCATTGTTGACTTTTGTTCGTTATCACAAACTAGAACAAAATTGAAACAAGTTAATTACCATATCTTCTTGGTCATTTATATAAACATAAATTGCATTAAATTTGTCTTACTCTGCCTTTTAGATTCAAATTTACATAATTTAAAGATAGATTATGCAATCTAAATTAGTCTCAAGTTTTAACTTATTTATACCACTAAATCCAAAATAATATAAAACATATTGGTAAACCCTTCATTCATTCAATTGTGGAAAACCCTAGGTTACCTTAAGGTTTCATTCTAACTTCTTAGGGTTTTGATTTTTATTTCTAATTTCTTCCATGTCATATAGTCATAATAAAAAATATAATTCATCTAGATGCCAATAAAGGAGATGATTACCCTAGTTTGCATGATATATTTGATGATGTAGATCGACAACATTTAATTCAATACCTCAAAATTAATTCACATTTGCTTGATACAATGTTACATGTAAATAAATATGAAAAGAAATAAAATGCTAAGGTTTTCACATCTAAGGAATAACATGAGCCCTTCAATGATACTAATTTACCTTTTAGAGGTATTGACTCTATAATAGGTGTTAATACCATTAGTATTATTGTTATTGTTCCTATGTCTAATGTGAGAGAGGAATCCAAAGATGGGTAGTTCAACCGTTAGTGAATAGACATAAAAAAGATTGAATGAAACTAACACCCTAAGCCTATTCACTATGTTTAAACAAGACTAAACAAAAGATGAATCAAAAAGTGAGAACATATCCTATAGTGTAATTAAAAGCAAGAAGGTGACATCATAGTATTGGTCCCATGTTTTTTTAAATTGAAAATCACACTTTCATTAATATAACAAGATATAATATCGCTAATAATATTTGTCCCATGTTTTGGCATTTTATATACATAAATAAACTATTTGACACTAAAAAATATTGAATTTAGATATCTAGAGTGAAAAAACACATTTTTTCATTAGCTTATATATATAGAGACGTATGGCATCCATATTTTTCTAAAAACTTTAAAGTTTGTTAAGTATTTTATCAAGATTTATTTAGTAATAATTTTTAAAATTATTTTCGGCCTTCTAGTAAATATTATGCTTTGACTAAAAAAAATAAGAAATTGAATATTTTTTTATTATTGAAAAACACACTTTCATTAATAAAACAAGATATAGTACATCACTAATCATACAAAAAAAAGAATGGAAAATTCACATCTCAAAAGCTTAAGCAAACCAAATTAGAACAAGCCTCAATAAGAGAGCATAGTCCATAAAAGGCCACCATACAACCAACACAACAAAGGTTAAAATAACTCAAGTGCATATCAACCAAATAAAGGATAAACAAAAGCACAAACAATAAGGAACACATTAAGCAACAACAACAAACATGGCGACTGACAGAGGTGGAGGATCCTAAGGGTTTACTCCTCACCACTTTGAGCAGGGAGTGTTCATCAACTAGCATAGGATCCCAACCATTAGTGTGTTCAGTAATAACATGTTGCTTACTAGCAAATTCTAGCCTGGAGGGTGAAATGGCAAGACCCAGTCGCAAGAACTTGTCTTACGGATGAGGACCCCACCCCCCCACCCTCATCACCATTATCTTTGATAACCCTGTCAGATCCATAGTGTGGAGATGGCCAATGAGGGTGAGGAGAGGCACTCCTCTAGCTCTTAGACTATTGGATATGATAATGTTGATGTATACCCCCATGCTCACAACCTCAAAGGGGGAGCTGATGGGTGACCGACTCAATTAAATTTTTTTTCCTAGTGGATAATGCATTTGTTCACCCAATTATCCACTTTCAAGAGAAAAATAGTTAATTTTACTAAATGGCAAATATTTTACACAAAATGATCCCTATTAACCATATGGAGTCATCGACATGAAACCAAACAATTTATGCATATAGGTTTCACTACAACCATCCCTAAAATTATTTTTCCTCAACAACTTCAATATCCTAGTATCTTTTAGAAGATGTCACCTAAGAAATACATTATACAATGGACTTAACTCAACCATGGAATTCCCCTCTGAAAAATACATGAAATAAAAATATGGTACTCAAATTAGAGTCGAGAAGAAAAAGTTACGGTCTCAGAAATATTTCACTATAGTGTAATATCAAACTATTTGCTTAATTAGGCATCACTTGGGAAATATATCACATAATTTAGAATCTAATGCTACCTTTGGATTCTTCATGAAAAAACACACGATTTAAAAAAAATACACTTGATTTGGGGTCCAAAAGAACTTACGGTCTCAACAAAATATTGTTTCCATGAAATTAAAATCTTTGCTTCACCCAAATATAATCTAGGCAATATCTAACTCAATCTAGAGTTTGATTGTAAATATCCACTGATAATATCTAACTTAATTGATAACTAGGTCCTTCTTTTGTTACTAGGGACTCGACATAGAAGGATAATTTTTAGTTTTGTGTTTTTAAATTTTAAAGTATTTCAAATAATTATAATATTTTTTTTTTTTTGGATTTTGATAATAATTTCACCAATAAAATGGACACATGGGAGGATGAGGCTAGACTGAGTTGACATACTTCCTTTGCTACTAGGGACCAATGTGAAGAAAAAAAATTAGTTTTGTTTTTAAATTTTAATATTATTATTAATGATTTTTGGAGGGCAATTTAATATATGTCCACTAATGAGATAGATTATGGGAGGATGAGGTTAGGTCCAATGTCCTTCCTCTTCTACTAGGGACCCAACACACATGTATAATTTTCCAATATGATTTTTTAAATTGAAATATTTTAATTTCTTATATTCTAACATTTACTTATATTTAAGGGCCATATCATCCATGCCTTTTGATTTTCGTAAATCAAGTAGCATAATAGGCATAGGACCCTCTCGTTCTCCTCATACTTATTGTGAGTAGAAGGTTCCACGTCTTCCAAAACACATGGAGACCCTCTATCTAGCGAACATGTTCTCCAACCTAGGTGGATGGTATAGAGGCCCTCCCACATTCAAACTATGATCGTCCCTTTTGTTTGACACTAGATGAGTACAGACACTAAGTGTCTAAAACTCTAAATGTGAGGTTATATCTTAATAATAATATGAAAATAATGGAAGATGTTTAGACTGAATAATTATTTTAGTTTATGGTATTATTATTTTTTATTTATATTGTTTAAGATTTACGTTTTTATTTTTTTCATTTTATTTACATTATATTTGACATTTCATTTTTTAATTTAGGTAGTTAAAACAAAGAATACAAATGCATTGTAAAATGGTATTTGTTGAAGTTACCAATCTTCCCTACAATGAGTTGTTAGCATAGTGTAGACAAGGCTCACATAAATATTTGAGAATGAATTTCGTAAAATGTTATTATAATTTGAAAACAATAAAATACTATGCATAAACTATGCTTAACAAGATGATGAGGCATATAAAAGTAAGGCTACAAAATTCATATTAATTATTATTAATTTAATAAACTTATAATATTTTTTCAAATTTGTACTTTGTAGGTTGTATACCAAGGAAATATATTTGCAAATAGGATAATCCTTCAACGTCCTAGTGTGTAAATTTTCAATTGGTCAAAGTTATGTGGTGATTGACTCAAAATTGATAGAAATAAGGTTATAGATGAGTTAAAAAATGACTCAAAATTGATAGAAATAAGGTTGTAGATGAGTTAAAAAAATTAAAGAGATGTGAAATTTTAACAATGGACTAGTTATATGTTTTGTATTTATTACAATTGATGCAATGATCAACAATATATAGCAAAAATACCGAGAAGTGAGAGTAGTTAAGGGGATCTTGATGACTCATCGCCTGGGGAGAATGAGAGGAAAAAGCGTTGCACATAAGTTTGTAAGTTTTTTATAGTTTATTTTATGTGAGTTTGTAAGCTATTTTACAAAAAATATTACACCTTGTTTTATGACATATAATTTATTACAGAAGAACTAGGATGTGACATAGAATTTTTCAAAATGTAGGCATAGGCTAGGGGTTATGTTCCAAAATTCTTATTGCATATTCTATGCATAGAAGTTGTGCCACAAAATTTAACTTGATTTTTAGAAAATTTTGGGGCCAAAACCACCGAAACCCAACAATTTCTAGTGTAATTTCAACCTAAATTGAGGTATAAATTACAATAAATGTAGAAGTGTTGGATTCCTAATGAAAAATTATATGATTTTGAAAAAATGGGACATAATTTTGAATCTACGCAATAAACTTATAGCCTCTCAAGTCCCATGGATTTGATAACATTTGATCTCATGGGCATCTCAAGATGATTTCAAACCTGGTCCTCTCAAAATCCAACATAATGTCTATGAAAAGTTGTTGCCTCCACAAGAACTCAAAAATATATCAAACATGTAGTATCATGTTATTTTCCTAGGATGATCCTACATCAATAAGGTTGTTAGTAGCATACATGTTAATCAATAAGAAGTTTAAGCCCTTCAAATTGATCAAAACATGAGTAAACATCCATATCTTGGTTTAGCTAGCATGAGTGCAATCCATCATTTTGGAGCTCCATGCCAAACCTATCCCTCTTGATTGTCCAAATGATTTAGATGAAAGCAACATATAATTGTTTCAAAATTAATGGTTCATGTATGTTAAAGGTGGATTCCATTTTGTTTTTTCTCATAAAAGAAGATTCAAGTTATGTCCCCTTATTTCTTCCCTAAGAATCCTATATTTCTTAGAGGCATTATGCCCCATTATGTTCTAAGATACAATTATCAGGAAGAACATATATTGAGGTTTGATCAAGCGTATTCAAGTGTTTGATCAATTATATGTTGATTACCCTATTTAGTGAGGGTAAGGTCATGTTGTTTGAGAGCAACCAACCTAGTTCTCTATCTTTTCTTAGTTGATTTAGTTTATGGAATCATTGATATGTTTGATTTTTGTTGAACTCATTATATTTAGTTGGTAATTTATGAATCCTATATTAATTTCCTCATTGGATAAATCTTATCGCATCCCTTTCATAATATATGAATTATAGTCCTGTAAACCATTTTTGCCCAACAGGGCAAAAAATCGATCCCCTTCTTCCCCTGCTATTCAAGGCCAATTCATTTTTGATTTTGCACAAGTCCAAGAGTTTCTACGGACCCTGCAGGTGCTTGGTTCAATATTCAAGTTCTTCAACTTTGGTTCAATCGGCAAAGTTCAATAGACTGGTTCAATGGTCTGGTTCAATGAGTTGGTTCAACACGTTGGTTCAACGCCTTGACACTTTGAAGAGTTCATCGATGTGCAGCATTGAACCATTGAATTGGTTCAACGCCTCCAGTTCAACGTGTAAGATCGAAAGTAGAAAGGCCTGAAGGAAATTGCCAAGGACGGTGACGTCCCAGATGCCGTCAGCTTTAAGAAGGTGAACTAGCTATTATTTTTCAAATAATGATGGGTGCATGGATGTCAAATTTAAACCAACAAAAAGGCCATTGGTTTTTAAATACCCAAGCGCCAACCATGAAAGGAGCCCAAGCAATGCAACAACCCACCCAGAGATAGCCTCGAGGGCTGAAGGAGCCAGAAGAGACAAGATAGGGAAAATACAAAGTGCCAAGTGTAGGAGCATATAGATAGTCTAAGTGGCGAAGGGAGGCGTCGATTCAAGAAATTACTCTAGCAGGTGGAACAGTGTCTGTGAATTGACCATCAGAAGGTGCGAATGACCAATCGTGTGACCCTTTTTCTTCATTTCACATTTATGAGCAGACAAACTACGTAGGTGCCTTCAAGGAGTAGTCTCGGTTAATGAGGAAACAGTGCGGCCATGTCAAAAATGCCTGAAGTCAGAGCCAAGGCCGATGCAGCATTTATGTTTAAACGGCCGGCTCTCCCCAATGCTCTTAAGGCACATGGGTCACTTGTAAAAAGGGCGCCAAAAGGCCTACTTTCTTCTCCTATATATTGAGGACTTGTCATTTGAGAAAGCATCTTCCACATTTGTAAGGCTAGCTCTGGTAAAATTTCACCTGAATCAATAAACACATTTTTTACCTCTATCTTGGTTAGATATCTCTATGTATGTCTTGAGTGTTAGTTTGTGTTTAGTCATTGTTTCTTGATGTTTTCACAGGTTCAACACCAACATACCTGGCGTCTACAAGGTGCCATTTCTACAGCTGACAAGGAGAGCTGTATTTGGAAGTGCAAAAATAGAAGAAATTACTATACATTGTGCATTTCACGGCACCTTTGGTGAATCTCTATTTTCTATATTTTCCATTAAAGCCTCGTTGCCAAGTTTCTTGCAGCCTGGTCCTTCTGCCAAGTGTGAAGTGTATGTATGGGTTTGTCTGATTTTAAGTGTGAGTGTGGGAAGGTTGATTTATTTTGGTGCATCACCTCCTTAGAGTATATTTGTTTTCCTGCAATCTTTCTCCCTTTTCATCCCCCCCATTATATATATATATATATATATATATATGTTAGCACTTACTGGAAAAAATTAGATGCATCAAAGGGAGCTAGCCCTTACCTAGAGACTCTCCCCTCTAGCTTCTCCAGTCCCACAGGTGAGAGGGGAGTTTTCATTATTGCGTGTGGAAGGCAGGGGCTCAACCTCCTTGTCCCGGGTGCAATCCACTACGTCAACAGTTTTTTGGCATGCCTGATGGGACATAGTCTTACACTGAGTAAGGTTTTAGGATTGATGCTAGTCTTGTTATAGCAAATCAAATATTTCTAGCATCTGGTGACTCCACTGGCAGAGTTTTAGTTTTCCAATCAAAGACCAGTTTTAACTTTTTATGCCTAAAGTCACCACACGATCTGCTTCTAAGGGTGTTCCTTTCAATTTCGTTGAGTTGCCTTTGAACTCAGCAAAAAGACTGAGGTTTGAGAAGACCCGTCTTTATTCAACAAACCACCCTCCCAAACCTGTTGTAAGGGATGCATATGCAACAAAGCTGCAGTTACATCCCATCCCAGCTATGACATTACCCTTTGTGGCTTTTCATGGTGGAAGCCCCTTAAATCTCCCACAATATGACCCAATCCTAAGAGCAGCCCTCAAAAATGTGCCTTCTTTGATGGTGAGGGGCCCATTACAGTCGTTGAGCACATTAGGAACATGTCTAACCTCTGCAATATTCATAATGTCACAGAGGAAAATGTCGCAATCAGATTGCTGGCATTGTCTCTCAAGGGCAAAGCTCTTGACTGGTACGGGACTTTGCCTATAAATTCAATCCATTCCTGGAATGAGTTGGGTATTTAGTTGACAGACTGTTTTGGGGAAAAGAGTGATGACCTCTCACTTGCTGAGCAGTTGACGACCATAAAGAGAGACCCACATGAACATATGCAGGATTTCAACACGTGGTTTCAGAAGACTTGGGATATAATCCCCATTCTAGTAAGACCGACTCCTAGCTATGCTTTCCTATATTATTTGAAGGCATTGAATAGTGATATTGCAGTGATGATACAATCCATGGGAGGGCATGTGTTGCCTGCTTCCTATGACATAGCCATAGCAACTGAAAATTACTTAATACAGGCTAGGAAAATAGCCCCTAGACCCCACATGCCACTTTTCCTAGAAATGCCACCTCCAATTCAGGCTGTTGCTCCCACATTAGCTCCTTTGCCTAGCATAGAGAAACCAGTTGTTGCTCCATCCAATGAGCTTCATGAAGTTAAGAGTCTATTGCAGAGAATGTCAAATGAACTTGTAGCTATTAAAAGGCAACAAGCTCAAAGCAACAGACCGAATCAGGGATACCAGCATTATGGTCAAGCCCCTAGACCCCCTTTCTAAAACTATAATCAAGGACAGGGTTAGCTTACTCAGACCAAACCGTTTCAAGGCTATAACCCAGGCCCCCTTCATCATCTAAGGCCATGGTGCCCATTCAGAACAACCTGGTACAGGAGCAGCCAGGTTGTTCGACCATGGGATATGGTCATGAACACGTTGTTTACACAAATGAGATGACGGGTTATTACCCAAATGCAGACAATCAGGCAACTACTCATTTCCAAGTCTTTGAGGCTCCAATGCAACCCAACACGAGTAATAATTAGGCCCAGCCTGATTCTACCCTCATGAATCATCTGGAAGGGGAATTTTATTTAGTGAATTATGTGGGCGTTGCAGACAATCAGGCTGACTGTGTTGCAACCAACACAAGGTTCAAGAGGAGAGCAATGGGAGAATCCTAGGCAACTACCCAATCGACAGCTACACCTTCTCCATAAAACTCAAATCAAAAAGCCCCAAACTTCAGACAGTTATTTGTACCTTTAGCCTCTCAGCCTACACCTCAAGTTGGAATTAACCCCAAAGAAAGCTTGAAGGGAGGCAGTCCTCAAGTCAATATAGTGGACTAGATGAAGAAGATGCATATGAACATCTCTTTATGGGATTCATTGTCTCTACCAGGATAGAAGGACATGCTACAAAGGGAATTATATGAGCTGGACCGATAAGCTATCCCAGCAAGGATAGATAATGTCTTGATGACGAATGGGCAACCTTCCACCTTAGGCCAGGTCAAGAAAGAAGAGAAAATTCCCCCTTTCTATGTGTCCCTGATTGTAGGAGATTTCTTGGTGCACAACTGCATCATTGATAGTGGGGCTAGTACCTCAGTGATGCCCAAGTGCATAGCTGACAAGATGGGACTAAAATATGAGGAGATGAATAAGGGAGT
This sequence comes from Torreya grandis, assembly GCA_037957365.1. Taxonomy (NCBI): domain Eukaryota; kingdom Viridiplantae; phylum Streptophyta; class Pinopsida; order Cupressales; family Taxaceae; genus Torreya; species Torreya grandis. Next base: position 1,254,592 of record JARHVA010001871.1, read on the forward strand.
CCTGCAACTGGATGGGACACTTGCAAAAATAGTTGGGATAATGAAGGGTTTAATCTTAACATTACATGCTTGCCCAACCTTCTCAATTCCCCATGATATAGTAGTGGCAGATGTTCCTCCTTATTTTGCAATTTGCTTATACAGGGACTTCACATCAAAGATAGGTGGCTATCTAGTAGTGAATTGGTCCTATTTGGTTTTTAGAACCAAGTATGGGACCAAGGTAAAGACCAAATCTGAGCCATTCTACAAGGACCATCTAGAACCATATTTGCTCAAAGCAACGAACGTCAGCTACACTATTATCGACCCAAAAGAGTCCCAAACAGACCAATCTCCATCCTCTACTCTTGGAGGAGTTGCAGACCTACTCTTGGATGAGTAGGGAAGTGATAACTTCGAACATGACCCTTATAAGTTCATAGAGGAGGCAAGCCTTGGATTCTACTGCATGCAAGAAGAGGGTACCTTCATACCAAATATAATGAAGGCAAGCCAAGAAGACCTGGGTCTATGGTAGCTGTACTTTGACAGTTTTAGAAGTAGGTTGGGAGCTGGTGGTGGAGCGATGTTAGTCTCCCCTTCAAAGGAGAGATACTTTTCAGCTTTTCATTTCCAATTTTCTTGCACAAGCAATGTTGCAGAATACGAGTCCCTGATCCATGGTCTAGAATGGGAAAGAAAAAGAGGGATCAAGGAATTGCAAGCTTTGGGAAACAGTGAGCTGATTGTAAATCAGGTGAAAGGCCAAAATTTGACCAAAAATTCCTTGCTAAAGTCCTACAAGCATAGGGTATGGGACTTGGTGGAAGATTTCCTCGCTTTCAATATCGCCTCCATTCCCAGAGAGCAGAACAAACAAGCGGATAGGCTATAAGTAATTGGTGCTCAGTTCGATGTTTCTAGGGAGATAAGCCGAGACTATGGTTCACACTACTAGAAGGTGGTAGTCTAGCCCTCTATCCTCGACAACATTACAAACTGGCAAGTTTTTGAAAATGACCAGCAAATAGCTTTCTTCCTGCAGGAAGAGGCTGAGTTCACAACAAAGAACCAGGCAAAGTTGCAACAGTAATACGGCAACCAAATTATTCAATTGAAGAACAATAAGCTCCCTAAAGGTTTGGTCACTCTTGAGAGCATCTTTAATGGAGATGACCAATTGAGAAATGACAAGGCATGCATCACAACTAAGGAGGAGAATTATGAAAAGGTTGAGATCTTCAAGGACAAGCTGTTTGTGCTTGGAAAAGTCTACATGATTCAAGAAAGGTGGGCTTTCATTTTGTTGTGTCAAGAGTTTGCTGATGTTTTCACGTGGGATTATAGTGATTTGAAGGGTTTCAACCCAAGACTCGCCCAACACACCATCAAATTGGAAGAAGGTGCCAGGCTAGTCATGCAAAAGTAGAGACCTGTCAACCCGATGATTGAGCCTCTCATACAAAAAGAACTGGCCAAATTGATTGAGTTCAGGATTATATTTCTAATCAAACATTCCTCCTGGCTAGCCAATCTTGTTCCTATTAGAAAGAAGAATGGAGAGATCAGGTTATGTGTCAATTTTATAGACCTTAATAAAGTCTCTTTAAAGGACCATTATCCCCTCCTGAGCATGGAGCGAATCCTTTAGAAGGTAACAGGTAGTGAGCATTTCTCCCTCTTGGATGGATATTCAGGGTATAATTAGATTTTGGTGCAAGGCTGTGACTAGCATAAAATAGCCTTCACTACTAAATGGGGAACGTTCGCCTACAAGAAGATGCCATTCGGGCTAGCTAATGCTGGTGCTACCTTTTAGCGAGCCATGGACATGGCTTTTGGAGGCTTGATAAACAACAATGTGCTAGTATACCTTGATGATGTGATGGTATTCTCCAAGGAAGCGAGCCAGCACATGAAACACCTCAGGCAGATTTTTGAAAGGTGTAGGGAGTTCGGCATCTCTCTTAACCCGAAGAAATGTGTGTTTGTTGTTCACGAGGGGAAACTCCTTGGCCACATCGTGTCCAAGGAGGGCTTATCTATTGACCCTAAGAGAGTTCGTTCTATCCTGAAGATGTCCCTACCTAGTCACAAGAAAGGCCTGTAGAGTTTCTTTGGCAAGATAAATTTCATTCAGAGATTCATTCCAAATTTTGTAGAGATAGTCAAGCCACTCACCTCTATGATGAGGAAGGGTGAGGAGTTCAAGTGGACAACACAAAGAAAGGACAGCTTTGAAGCCATCAAGCAGGCTATAACCCGGGCTCCTACTTTGATCAGCCCTGACTTCAATAAAGACTTCAACCTCTACACTTTTGGAAATGAAGAGGTAATCTTTGCCATGCTTACCCAAGCAAACGGTGATGACCTTGAGCAACCACTTACATTTTTTAGCCAGGGGTTAGAGGATTTCGAAGTCAGATTAGAGAAGCAAGTCTTGGCAGCAGTAAGGAGCCTGAATAAATTCAGGCATATGTTGTCCAACAACAGGATTCACCTCATGGTTTTGCATCCTGGCATCAGGGATTTCCTAACCAACCGAGACCTAAATGAAAAAAGAACAAGGTGGATCACCAGGGTAATGGAGTATGACATAGATATCAAGATCACTAAGCTGGTGAAGGGAAGAGGCTTGTGCGAACACCTTGTTGCGGACTTCAAGCAGAAAAGGGAAGACAGCTTACTAATTCACAACACAGCTACAACAAAGGAACCAACTATCATAAAGGAGTGGACATCAGACTTGAGGTGTTTCCTTCTCACTGGTGAGTGCCCACAAGGTCTTGATAGGACCAGAAGAAGGTACTTTAGGCTCCAGTCTCTCCCTTATGTTCTAGTTGATGGAGTATTGTTTAGGAAGGATCTCTCTGGGGTCCTTCTAAGATGCATAGATTCAAATTAGGCTGACAAGATGCTGACTAAGTTCCATGATGGGCCAGCGAGCGGTCATCTCGCTCCTAGGGCTACTGTAGCAAGGATAATGAGAGCTGGCTATTTCTGGCCCACTCTTTTTAGGGACACCCATGCCTAGGTAAGAAAGTGCCAGAAGTGCGCACTTTTTGAGGGGAAGCAACGGTTGGCTACCATGCCTCTATAGCCTATTCAGGTGGAGCAGCCATTCATGCAGTGGGGCTTGGACTTCATAGGGATGATTAATCCTCCCTCCAGTGCTGGACATAAGTGGGTCCTGACCGCCATGGACTATTTCACAAGGTGGGTAGAGGCTGTTGCTCTGAAGAAGGCAAATGAAAGTGCGGTCCTGGAGTTTTATGAGGACCTGGTGGCGAGGTTTGGGGATCTAAAAACCATAATCTCAGATAATGCATTAGCTTTTCTAGGAACCAAAACAAGTGAGTGGGCATTGAAACATGGTATATATCTCAGCACTTCATCCAGTTATTACCCACAGGGGAATGGGCTGGCTGAGTCCACCAACAAGAACTTGATCAAGATCATCAAGAGGACCATGGAATAAAATTAGAGGACTTGGCATGCCAAGCTGAAAACAGCCCTGTGGGTAGATAGGGTCACCCCGAAGAGAGCAATTGGCAACTCGCCATACACACTCGTCTATGGAAGGGAAGTTAGGCTCCCCATTTCACTCGAGTTGCCAGCCTTGGATCTCACTCGCCAGTTGCAGTTAAAGGAAGGAACCAGCATGGAGGTTAGATTATGTGAGTTGATGGAACTCTAAGAGGCAAGGGACCAGGCTATGGCTTCCATGACTAGCCGTCAACAGCAAGTAAAGAGACACTTCGACAAGAAATATTCACCAAAAGGTTTCTCTAAAGGATATATTATCTTGAAATGGGATGAAGATCAAGCTAAGCCTAGAAAACATGCAAAGTTCAACGTCGTATGGAGTGGTCCATACATAATCACTCAGTACAAGTAGCATAATGCATTCCAACTCTACAGGTTGGATGGTGAAGAACTGCATATCCCAGTTAATGGGATACATCTGAAGCACTGTCACTAAGTCTCTTTTCATCTGTATATATTTTCTCTTGTTTTCTTTCCTTATTTTCCCTAAGTGTTGTTGCACAAGTAGTTTTCTTAGCTTTGTATGTGTTTTTCTTTTCCTCTTGTAGTGAATCTGCGTGATTGATTCTAGAATTTATCAGGGTTGTTGCTAATTTTAAAGTTACAATCTGACCCCATGCCCAATGGATTTTTAAGGCAACTGGCTTCTAAGCATAGTAGGCATGCTTCACCTAGGAGTCGCCAATCTATTGACCATTTTTGCCCAATAGGGAAAAAAATCGGTCCCCTCTTTCCCCTACTATTCAAGGTCAATTCATTTTTTATTTTGCACAAGTCCAGGAGTTTCTACGGACCCTGCAGGTGCTTGGTTCAATCTTCAAGTTCTTCGACTTTGGTTCAATCGGCAAAGTTCAATAGACTGGTTCAATGGTCCGATTCAATGAGTTGGTTCAACATGTTGGTTCAACGCCTTGAAACTTTGAAGAGTTCATTGGTGCGCCGCATTGAACCATTGAACTGGTTCAATCACTTGGTTCAACGCCTCCAGTTCAATGTGTAGGATCGAAAGCAGAAAGGCCTGAAGGAAATTGCCAAGGACGGTGACGTCCCAGATGCCGTCAACTTTAAGAAGGTGAACTAGCTATTATTTGTCAAATAATGATGGGTGCACGGATGTCAAATTTAAACCAGCAAAAAGGCCATTGGTTTTTAAATACCCAAGCGCCAACCATCAAAGGAGCCCAAGAAATGCAGAAACCCACCCAGAGATAGCCCCGAGGGCTGAAGGAGCCAGAAGAGACAAGATAGGGAAAAGATAAAGTGCCAAGTGTAGGAGCAGACATATATTCTAAGTGGTGAAGCGAGGCGTCGATTCAAGAAATTACTCTAGTAGGTGGAACAGTGTCTGTGAATTGACCATCAGAAGGCGTGAACGGCCAACCGTGCGACCCTTTTTCTTCATTTCACATTTATGAGCAGACAAACTGTGTAGGTGCCTTTAAGGAGTAGTCTCGGTTAATGAGGAAACAACGCGGCCATGTCAAAAATGCTTGAAGTCAGAGCCAGGGCCGATGCAACATTTATGTTCAAATGACCTACTCTCCCCAATGCTCATAAGGCACATGGGTCACTTGTAAAAAGGGCACCAAAAGGCCTCCTTTCTTCTCCTATATATTGAGGACTTGTCATTTGAGAAAGCATCTTCCACATTTGTAAGGCGTAGCCCTGGCAAAATTTCACCTGAATCAATAAACGCATTTTTTACCTCTATCTTGGTTAGATATCTCTGTGTATGTCTTGAGTGTTAGTTTGTGTTTAGTCATTGTTTCTTGATGCTTTCACAGGTTCAACACCAACATACCTGGCATCTACAAGGTGCCATTTCTACAGCTGACAAGGAGAGCTGTATTTGGAAGTGCAGAAACATAAGAAATTACTATATAGTGTGCATTTCACAACACCTTTGGTGAATCTCTATTTTCTGTATTTTCCATTAAAGCCTCTCTACCAAGTTTCTTGCAGCCTGGTCCTTCTGCCAAGTGTGAAGTGTATGTATGGGTTTGTCTAATTTTAAGTGTAAGTGTGGGAAGGTCGATTTATTTTGGTGCATCACCTCCTTAGAGTAGATTTGTTTTCCTGCAATCTTTCTCCCTTTTCATCCCCCCCATTATATATATATATACACACATATATATATACACATATATATATATATATACACACACACACATATATATATATACACATATATATATACATATACATATATATATATATATATACATATACATATACATATACATATACATATATATATATATATATATATATATATATATATATATATATATGTTAGCACTTACTAGAATAAATCAGATGCATCAAAGGGAGCTAGCCCTTACCTAGAGACTCTCCCCTCTAGCTTTGCTAGTCCCATAGGCAAGACGGGAGTTTCCATTGTTGCGTGTGGAAGGCAGGAGCTCAACCTCCTTGCCCTGGGTGCAATCCACTGCGTCAACAAGTCCCTCAAAACATTCTTTGAAATGGAAGGCAGAATGTCCTTTTAATCTATTTTTTAGGGTGTAAACACATAAATTTAGTATTAGATACATGATAATGTTAGTTTTGACCAATCCTTAACATACACGACTTATGTGTACACAATTGACTCTTACTCACATTTCCTCCTACCTATTCACTTACATATGGGCTCGACCTTCTAAATCTATTTTCATACACATATATAATCTCCCTAATCTGTGCTTAAATAGTTCATTATCCTAATCAGGGTATTTCCTAATCTCATATCATTGTTTCTTATCTCTTAGACATTTTTAGCAATAGTCAAACGGATCCAGTTATCAGAGTCATCGACTTGTGTTAGATCTATTCATGTTCTTTCAAACTACTATATTTAAAATTAAAACCATTCATTTGGGTTAGACCATACATTTTACATGTCGATTCTAAGTGAAATTATCTAATGAGACATTTATATCTATACTTTAAACCTAATCTTATTCTTATCTAACATTGATCGAACACCTACCTAAAGAAGTACTTGCACACTAAGGAATATATTTCTGCATCCTTGAAGTACTACCATAAAACATATAAAACTATAAACTACTTAAAGAAATATCCATAAAGACATGTTTGAGTACTATTAAAATTTCAAAATCACAAGTTGTCAAGTCATAAAAGCCAGACAAGACTGCATTGCATGCTGGTATATCATTATTGAACACACATACACTTAGGTGGGAGAACTACATGTAGTTTAAGCCTTATTTGGAGTATTATAAATTAGGTAATGCTCAACCACTCAATAGAGGGTGGTTGAGGTCATCTCAACCCATCATCTATAACCCCTTTTTACAAGCAAAACAAGTGTCAAAAGGTTTGGGATTCAAGGTGAAGTAAGACAACTTGAACCTATGTATAGCATTGGACCTCTAAAATTAAACAAAATACCTATCTATAGGCAGGTATATTGATATGCGACAAAAAAAATATGACACTTTTCATAGTGACATATCTGATAGAGGGTAGATGCATCTGGTTATCACAAGTATTTGCATTTTATTAGATTTGTCTAGGCAAAATCTAATAATTAGCTTCCTTATCCGAGCAATTGCATACCCATTTAAAAGCATTGTTGACTATTATTCATTATAATAAACCAAAAGAAAATTGAAACAAAATAATTACCCTATCCTCTTGGTCATTTATATAAACATAAAGTGCAATAAATTAGTCTTACTTTATCTTTTACATTCAAATTTACATAATTTAAACATAGATTATACAATCTAAATTAGTCTTAGGTTTTAACTTTTTTGTACCACTAATCAAGAATAAGATAAAACATATTGGTGAACTCTTCATTCATTAGAGTGTGTAAAACCCTAGGTTACCTTAGGGTTAAATTCTAACTTCTTAGGGTTTCAAATTTTATTTCTAACTTCTTCCTTGTCACATAGTCATAATGGAAAATATAATTGATATAGATGCCAATAAAGGAGATGATTACCCTAGTTTTCATGATATATTTGATGATGTAGATCAACAACATTTAAATCAATATCTCAAAATGAATTCACATTTACTTGATGCAATGTCACACGTACATAAGGATGAAAAGAAATAAAATGTTAAGGTTTTCACATCTAACGAACAACATGAGCCCTTCAACGATACTAATTTACCTTTTAGAGGTGCTGAATCTACAATAGGTGTTCATACCACTAGTATTATTTTTATTGTTCCTATGTCTAATATGAGAGAGGAATCCAAAGAGGGGTAGTTCGATTATTGGTGAATACACATAAAAAATAATTGAATGAAACTAACACGCTAAGCCTATTTACTATGTTTGAGTAAGACTAAACAAAAGATGAATCGAATAGAAGACAAAACACAAAAAAATTATACCTTCCTTGAACGACTTCCTTTGCTTATTAGTTCAAAAAGTTATGCATTCGGCTTATACAACTAAAGGTTTTTGGCGATGTCGAATCTGCATGTGGTTATTATCTCCATTTGTCTGCACTTGATTTGTCTTAAGAATTGACTTGAGAATTGTGAAGTTCCTTAGGTGTTTTGGTAGAGCAAGTTTAGGTTCAAGGGGGGACATTTAATTTATATACTTGTTGAAATAGTGAGGATCGCCCATCTTGATCCTCAATGGAGGCTAGAATGAGTCCTCACCTTCATAAATATTGGCGGTTGGAAATGTAAGAGGGTCCATTGAAGTGTGGAAGGGATTTGGAAGAGAAGTGAAATCATGACCCATTTTGGAGTGTGTAAGAGGGTGTAAGAGGGAGGAGTGTGTACTAAGGTATAAAAAGGAGTGTGTAAGAAGGTGTAAGAGAGTGTAAGAACTTGCTTGCACTCCTCTCCTTTCCCATTGACTTTCCCATGTGATGTCACCAAGATTAGGTAATAAAGAATTTTTTATTGTAGATAATAAAAGTTTCCAAAAATCCATAGAATTTTGCATTAGAGAATGTTTAGGTTAATTAATCAGGTAAGTAATTAACCACTAGAGGAATGGTGACCTTTTATAATGTTCCTTTTTCCAATTAAATATTCATTTAATTTCCCCAAAATAACATTTGCAAAGGTTTAGGTTCATTTGGGTGCATTTGATAAATTTGATGTGACATTATAGTGCATTGCCCCAATTAGGAACATGTTGCAAATTTCATATTAATTCCATAGTTTTGCAAGTAAATTATATCAATTCATGTTTTTTGATTAAATTTATGTGTAATTAAATAAAATCATTTTGATTTCAGTTTAAACACATAAGTGGTGAAAATGAATGTCTACATTTTGCCCCTATTTGAGAACGTGTTATGAGACACAAGGCAAAACAACATCTTTTCAAATAATGAAAGAGTCGTTAAGAATAAATTTTAAATATTGATTAATGATGTGTTGACAATCACTAAATTTATGGGCCAATGGGTTTAGATTGATGCCTTAGAGGGTGTTTGATAAACCTTGAATTCCCCCTCGAGGAAACGATTGGATAAATATTAAAATGGATGAGTCCTCAAAATGAGGAAACAACACGGTACATAGGAGAAGATGTCAAAATAAAGAAGAGTATAGAAGAGACAAAACAAAAAATGGTCAACAGAGCTAAAAATAGGTCTCTAAGGAAGAATAAAATGATAACAGGAAGTAGGGCTAAAAATTCAAATTGTAAGTTATATATTTACCCTTGGTGGGGGTAAAAACTATTCATTGCGACCCTCTTCTTTTGAGGAATTAAGCTCTGGTTTTGTGCAAGAGAGCGGTGAAGAATGGCTTGATGTTTGTGATAGAGGCACCTCAACGAGTGAGTTTGAGAGCATAGATGACCACCAAATCATGGGTAGTCGGTGAGTAAACTTCTCTTTGGTCAAATTTTCATTTATTTCTAGGAATAGATAGGGAATTGACAGGTTCGTCATTTTCATAGGAAATGAAATCGATAGTTTTTCCAACCAAAATGGCAAAAATGAAAAATGGTAAAATTACCATCCAAAGCGGTGGTTTTTACAAAATGATGAAAATGTGAGAGGGCTACCCAAAAAATGAAGAAATCACCAATTTTGAGTGGGAAATGCTTAAATGGTAATTTTTTTGAATAAAGGTAGAAACAATGAAAACATAGTGAAAAACATTGAAACTTATTTGCAAAATGGAAAAAATGCCAAAAAAGTAGCAAATTCACGAACAAGCAAAATATTCGGTATGTCATTATACAAAACATAAGGATTAGTCTAGGCATAGCATGGATTGATATGAGTAGTTAGATTGATTTTTCAGAAGAAGAATTATTAGCTTTACTCTACATATATATTAACTAGCTAGATTGATATTAATTTTAGTGATTCATGCTGAATTATCTTTACTTGTAGGAGCAACTCGATGTATTGATTGCATGCGATAGCCAATCACATTGCTTGTAGATGGGGCAGATATGAACTAAGGAGATGTGCACATTTTTAAAGGTCTTGGATCTATTATATGTTGCCTTTATGCTAGCTATATAACATACATATCCTTCTTTATTGTACTTGTTGAGATATGGCATTCAAAGACATTGACATTCCACTTACCCATAGGAGAGGCTACAATCACACTAGAGGACATGTGGCAGATTTTAAGATTATCGATGAGAAGGTGATCACTATACTAGATTGGCCCCATAGGATAATAAGTTGTGCTAGAGGACTTGACTAGCTGCACAAACATGCCTATGGTTTACAAGATGGTCAACATTGATTTGCTCAAAACATTGATGGATATTCGACTAGATGGTTTGCCATGAGAGGCACCCTCGTCAAAAACTCAGATAATAAGATGCCACTAATAATGGCCATTGAAATAGTTATAAAGAAATTAAATATAATATGTGTTCAAGAACTAACAATCGTGTTATTATTGCTTATAGGTATAATGCATTGTGGCCATTGAATCTTGAGGGATCAAAATTATATCAAGACTCAGAGATGAAATAAAAAGATCGAGCCTGCAATAAATGATGATAGAGTAACTACACACAATCACTAAATACTACAACAATGGATAACAAACATAGATTGGCAACCCATTTTTTCCAAACATGTTGTATTCAACTACATTGCCAAGTATGCAATAAATGTAGAGAAGAGTTATGAAAAATATCATGAAATGTTGATGCAACTTGTAAACATTAAAAACCTTGATGAATCAGTAGTAAAGGCATATATGATACTTCTAACTGAAATAATTGTCAAAAGAGACATCGAGGCACAATAAACATTGTTTCTATTCAAATTTTGCTTTCTATATTTCAAAGAAGAATTAAGAAACTAAGAGATGGTCAAGGCTTGTGTACCTGGATGTAGTATACGCACCGTAATCCAGACGCTATGAGAACTCCTCTTTGGCTGTGGAGGAATGACACCTGTAAAGAAAAGAGACTTAGACAAAAGAAGGCGTTAGATGGATAGATGGTGGGTTGCCAAGCAAAAGCCTGTTCCCAGAAGTATGAAAACTTCCTTAAGGGAGGTCAACCCACTATTTTGATAAAGATAAAGTCTGATGAAAGACAGAATGTTAAAAAGACTGGAATGCTAATAAACTGAAAAGAAACGGAAGCAAAAGCCTACCTGAATGATGCTATCGGACTGATCACAGTCGCCGAGGTCGGGGGTGTTGCCGGCGTCGGTTGTCTGGGCCATAGGCTTGAACGGGGTCTGGTCTAGTCTGTGATCCGTAGACAGGCTCTGGTCAGGGTCTGGGCTTGCTTGAGTGGTCTGAGACAAAGTTTTGGGCTTGTTTGAATGGTCTGGGGTCTGGGTCTAATAGTCTGGTTAAATGGGCAGAGTGTATGGTCCGAGGACAGAGACAACAGAGAGATGGATAAGTAAAGATTCGGTTCTGGTCTGGTCTAGGGTCATAGAAGTGTTGAAGGGGGGGAGATATTACCTGAAAGCTATAATTCCAAAGACAATAAAAACACAGACAGTATACATACCTGTGCCTGCCAGAAGAGTGCTGTTGATGTGGTACCTATTGTTGACGTAGAACCCTGATGCTGAGTCCCTGTTGCGCTTGATGTTGCAGAAGCCGGATGCAGAATACCTGTTACTGCACCTGAGGGAGAGAGTGAGAGGCTTGGCTGAGAGATTAGCAGATTGGCGGATGGTCGAAGACTGAAGATTCCAGGATTCGTGATTAGACCCGTGATTTTGTGATTTAGGCGAGAAATTGTGATTAGCCCAGAAATTGTGATTACCCAGAAATTGTGATTAGCCAAGAAAGAGGTTAGACGTCGGTTTAAGTAAACCGACGTCGGTGATCCCATCGGCGTCGGCCGACAGTTGACCGACGTCGGCGGGTGCAAAATGCGTAAAAGGCCTAGCAAGCCTGTTCTACATCCGCCAAGTGCATAGTTGGTGGAAGAATGTCGAGGGTTGGGCTAAATATGCACGAGAGTTTGTTAGGCGGTTAGAGAGAAGTAGGAATAGGTCTTGGGTGAGTCATAGGATGGGAAATGGTCCAAGGTGAGGTGTCCTAGGCGAGGTGTCATGGGTGATGTGTCCAAGGAGGGGGGGTTAATTCAAAATAAGTGTATTATTTTAAATTAGTAATTACATGGTTTAGGAATGGACCAAGGGGGGGAAGGACCAAAGTTAGACACGATTTAGGTGTCTACAAACATGTCACATGTTATTGGAGGTTCCATTAATAGAACAATAGAGTATTTGACAATTTGAATGTTTTATGAGAGGTGTTCAAAGCAGTAACTTAAGAAAATGAAGATGACCATGACAAACATACAAAACCTTTCATTGATGGATACAATAACAAGTCTTTTTCCATGGAAAATATTTCACTTATTGAGGCAACTAGATCTTAGCATACAATCCAAGGAAAAAAAGAGATACCAAATGGGAGGTGAGAAGTATGGTAGCTTTTGTGAGATTATTCCCAAGGTTTGCCTCCATCCATGCACGTGAATCACATAAATTGATAACTATTTTTTTGGTCAGAGTTATTACTTTACAAGTCATTTCATGATATATAAAGAGATATTGCACTTGATGATGCTGTAGTAAAATCAAAATGGGATTCATTCAATTATAATCCTTGACATGTCAAGCAAATAACTATTCTAGAAGATATTGAAATTCATAGTGATTTTGAAGGTGAGGATAATTAACCTTTTCAACAAAACGCATTGGAACATGAGTGGGAAATCATGTCTAGGCTACAATGTGGCCAAATCATGAAAACTATTGAAATGGATATGTTAGGAAGAAGAGATATTGATAGATAAACACCATGGAATAACGATTATCAAGGTGAAGAATACAAAAAAAATGATAAAATTCTTCAGTGCCATGAAAGATAATGGGTTTGTCATAGATGATGATATATTACTAGATATGAATGGTGGAAATTTCGGTGATAAACAAAAAAAAGCACTTGATATAATTACGACACATTATCATGAAGGTCAAAATACTTTGTCATTACATATGATAATTCAAAGAATAACATGTACAAGAAAATCACATCTAAATGACACCATTAATCAAACTCTTCAAGTTATAATATTCCCAGAACATTCTCCACTTCTATTACTTGCACCATTGGAGTTGTAGCATTCAATATTGGTGCCTCAAATATACACTCACAACTTCAAATCCCTATCACCAATTTCGCTAAACTAAAAATAACAAGACTTACAACTCTCCAAGAAGAGACCTGACACATAAAATACATATTGATTGATAAAATGAGCTTCATTGGACAAAATTTGTCATTACACATAATAATTCAAGGAACAACATGAACAATAAAATCATATCCATTTGGCACCATTCATAGAGTTCTTCAAGATGTAACATTCTTAGAGCATTCTCCACTTCTATTACTTGCACCTACTAGAGTTGTAACATTCAATATTGGTGCCTCAACCATACATTCACAACTTTGAATCCCTATCGCCAATTTCGGTAAATTAGAAAGATCAAGATTTACAACTTTCCAAGAAGAGATATGACACATAAAATACATATTGATTGATGTAATGAGCCCCATTGGATAAAGTTTGTCATTACACATGATAATTCAAAGAACAACGGGAACAACAAAATTATATCTAATTGACACCATTCATCGAGTTCTTTAAGATGCAACATTCCTAGAGCGTTCTCCACTTCTATTACTTACACAACTGGAGTTACTGCATTCAATATTGGTGACTCAACCATACATTCACAACTTTGAATCTCTATCATGAATTTTGTTAAATTAGAAGGAACAAGACTTATAACATTCCAAAAAGAGATTTGACACATAAAATACAAATCGATTGATGAAATGAGCTTCATTGGAAAAAAAATGTTGCAAAACATAGACTCTCGACTTCGTAAATCATTTCTTGAAAATGGAAATATGAGTTTTGGTGGTATATCTATGATTTTGGTTGGAGATTTGGGACAATTGCCTCCTATTAATGTAAGACCACCATATAATAATAACAAATGTGTAAAACTATTGTGAAAAAGGTTCAAAATAATTATTACTTTGGATAAGATATTTAGATAAGAAGGAGAGAGTGAAGTCCAACAAAGGTTTCATCAACTTCTCACAAATTTGAGAGATGCAAATATGACAATTGATGGTTGGAAGTTATTGATGACAAAAACTAATGTTGGAATAAATAGAGCCACAAATGAATAATTTGACAATAGTATAGATTTGTTCACCATAAATGATAATGTGCATAACCACAATAGAAGAAATTTACATTCATTGAAATGCCCTGTTGCATGTAACATTGCAACTAAAGTAGGCAATGCCAATGCACAAGCAAGAGGTCAAAATGATGACCTTAATGTAGAGTTATTAATTACTATGGATGCAAGAGTTATGTTAACCTTCAATCTTTGGATAAAACTAAGTCTTGTAGATGAAACTCTACGGTATATTTGAATTATAATATACAAACTTGGGAGTGTCCCACCACAACCACTGCATATGTTATGGTCAAGTTTAACAATTACTCAAGAATATCATTTGAAGATGAAACTCTACATACGTTTCCAATTACATTAATACAAAGGAGACACACAAACCAACTACCTCTATGGTTGGTTAGTTGGTTTGGGCATTAACAATACACAAATTATAAGGTTTGACTATTTCAAAAGTCATAATTGATATAACACAAAAAAAAGAACGTGGTTAATATTTGCGGTCATATCTTGTGTAATGTCTCTGGCAGGACTAATAATTTTATCACTATTTACATATGACCACTATGAAAAGATGAAAAAAAGAAAATAACTTTGCAAACAAAGACTTGAGGAAGAGAGACAAATTATTAGAAGATAAATAATGACATGTACTTATCACAATTTTTTTTCTCAGAATACGAGGTGATACATTATTTCACAATTTATGTCATGTGTATGGTAAATTTTGATGCCTATTAAACAATTATTTATTTTTCATTTTAACTTATGTATATTATATATTTAGACGATTTACACATATTTCATTTACTAGTCATTTAATGTGATGTAAAAAACTATTATTTAAATTACAATGAAATAAAACATTGTAAGGTATCCAGGATTAACTAAGAACAAAAGAAAAAAGGTACGGGGCCACGAAAGGAGGCATTGGGGAGCCAGTGCCATTGATATGCAGGAAGAATGTGGCTTATAAGGAGAATTCCAGCGCTTTCACTGCGCCATGTAAGTCCAACCTTCCTCTTCTTCTATATCGCACTCCATACAATGTCCAGAAATGCCCTAATTATTTCAGACCAATTGTGTATATACAATGTATATATAAAATAGCATAGTGGTATATTCTTTTGGTATTGAATGCAGGGACGAATGCGGCAAGTAGAAAGGATCTGTGGTAGTATTAGGAGCTTTCGGGCACAGGGTAGGGCACTTTTGACCTGGTCTTTCCCGAGTGTGACTGACATGCCATTTGGCGTGTCAAAACAACACGGGAATATGGTAGGGCACATTTGAAAGGCCTTCTTTCTGTAGTTATGTTTTATTTGTGAGTCATGCTCTCTCTAGCTTCCCCTTAAACTCATCCTTTCTTTACTTACCGTCTCCCAGAAACATGGCGAAACTTCATAATGCATAGCATACTAGTCACACAAATTGTAGGCCTGAGTAGGTTGCATTACATTCTAACTATATGACCATATTTATCTTTTTGTGTTTCAAAGTCCTTTATAACATTCTTGGCATAGTCACATTTCATGTTGGAAAAAAACCATCAAACACTTATATACCGTAGAGTTAGAAAGCACCATAAAGATAGCCAACCAAGTCCGAGGAGCCTCTTAGGGTATGCTTTGAATCTGGTAAATTCTTGTTTTAATCATAAAGGAGAAAAACAAAGAGATGGCTTCCCTGTAAATACCATGTAAAATTGTAATAACAATTCAAAGTTGCCCCTTATATACTTTTGAGTTTTGACTTTACCATATCCTACAATAGGCCCTTTCTAACTTATGAAAGTTTTGCACGGTTCTAACAAGCAGTTAACATGGTTCTGTGAGGAATTTGTCCATTTCAAGCTGATCGAATGCCTTCAATCAAATCATGTTAAATTTGCCCAATCAAAACTGCATGATAGTTCACAAGTTAAATACAATTATAAGTCTATCATATGGTCTATGAGGCCCAAAATCATTTGTTTTGAAAAAGCAAATCTGAAAAACTTTCATGTAATATGCTACCGGGTGAACTTAGTATTCATGCTCCAAAATGATATCTCCATTGTTGGTTTAACTTGCCTGAATTGGCATGTAACATCCAACATGTCTGGAATGTCGACAACTTCTATAAGGCCCTAACACACATATGATGAGCATTCTTATCAAAGAATAGTATGCTCACTTTGTTTTGTTTTAATTTAGCTTCCTCTTCATAATCTCGTCTTGTAAGTTCATTGTGATTTTATTTACTTGGTAGATCATATCATTGTTTGATAAAGGTTCCATAAAACTTTAACTAATTTAAAAGTGTTTTGTTGCAGGCCTTGACCCAGGGAAAGGTCCTTAATATTCGGACACAAGCACTTTCATCTGTTAGTGAAGGTGGTATGTGTTTAAAGCTCAAGAATAATGTTTTTATTCAAGCCTAAGGTTTTATTACCTCCCTATATTAACACATATTATTGTTATTTCGATTTTGAATTCCATAGGGTTCAACATACAACTTTTCTCTACATATAGCTTCAGTGTATCACTTTGAAATTTCCGTCTACAGTTTCAGTTATATCATTCATCTTTATTTTGTCCAGGCAGTTTTGAGTGTTCATGACGAGATTCTCGGTCTTTTGTTTCTCCAATTTCTTGCTTGAGCCATAGTATTGAAGATTGGTATCCTCCTACCTTTAATCTTTAAAGGCTATGACCAAAACCAGGTTATAACTTGTAGGATTAGCATACACGCATGCCAACTCAAGATCAGGGATAGTAGGAGCATTTAACTATTGTCCCTTTAACTCAAGCGACATGATATATAGCAGAGCAAACTTTCAATAGAGTTGATTCTACCATTGCCGACACCATGTGGTCTTGGTACCATTGCCTTCAACCAAGCTGGAGATGGTAATGGTTTCCATGACTCCACCCTTAACCATTATAACGCTAGTGCAAGAACCATTTATGCCTTGGAAGTCTTGCTATTAGTATGAGCTCTTTCTTTCCATTGGTGTTTGCAATGATATCTGTTTTATCGATTTTAAGATTTATGTGACCCTAATATGCATAATATTGTAGAATAAATCATATTGCGTAAGATGTACAATTACTAAAGAAATCTGATTGCAACTAGCTAAATATAGTAACTTGCTGCTTTTTGAAAACACTAAAGAGATAATGTACTTAGCTTATTTTGGGTCTATATAGGTCCATGAAGGAATACAATCGTCAACAATAATTTGGAAATTTCATGTGAATGCTTGGATTTGGAAACAAAGACTCTGTTCGCGTGCCTAGACGAGTCCATGCTCCCTGGAGCGCAGTGCGAGCTTGTCTGATGTACTAAAAAACTATCCACTGTGTTTTTGTTGATCTATGACTGTGTGCCTACTGCGCTTGTGTTTGCTAAGTATGCCTGTATATTCTGATGTCTCCAAATCCTCATGAATATCCCTGTCTGCCTTTTGTTTGCTTCGAACCCTAGCTGTGTAGTGTAAGACAACAGTAAACTGGGACAAAGGGTGAAACAGAAGGGTTGAGCTAACTTTAGCCACTCCATTATGACTAAGTGTTGCCTACATATCAAATATTATGAGGAGGGAATCAAACCACGTGTAGTTCTCCCACCTAGTTGAGTGTGTGCAATCCTGTGTAATACTAATATGCTATGTAATCTTGTGTGTGCCTTTCAACACTTGACAACCTGTGATTTGACCTTGGAAATGGTGTTCAGACTTAGCTCAAGGCTTTTTTCCTTTGAGGGGTGTTTTTTAGTGATAGTTTGATATGTTCTAGATAAGTGCAAGATAGATGCTAGATTGCTAGATAGGAGCTAGATAAGTGCCCCATAGGAAATTGCTTAGGCTTGAGTTGATTATATAGCCGACTCTTTGGGTTATTTCATTCAAATCGATATACAAAACGGCGGGCTGACCCTTATGAGCATTTTGAATTTTGTAAACTCGCCGTTAAAGGGCGTGGACAAGTCCACGACAGTGGGCATGTCTCAGAGTTTTGGACATGTCTAGAAAACAGGTTTAGTGACCTGAGACTAGAAGACAGTCTAAGAATGATATTAAGCTGATTGGGCAGAGACTAAGAAGATGTTGTGTAACATTAATGACAATTTGGAAGGGTGAGGCATGTGTATGAGAGAATGGCTATGAGGAATGGCGAATTAAGAGTCATGTATGTGAGCATAAGCCAAGTAGGTGAAGCTTTGGTCAAATTACGCATTGTCTAGTGTCTAATACCAACTATGAGTTTCTACAATACCGTTAATCCCTCATTTGACTTGGTGGTGGGATATTTGGATTTTAGGACAAATACGACTTCGGTGATAGTAATGGGATAAGATCCCTCCTTTTATATCAGGAAAGGCTTCCTTTGTTGAAAACAAAAAAATCTCACCAAAAAGGATATTTACAAATATACATTTGAAATGGTAAAATTTTCAGAGGTTTTGCATTAAATGAAAAAGAAAGGAAATGAGAAGGAAAATAGAGGGGAGAATATATGCACAAATAAATAAATGCAGATTTTATTTATTGCATGTAAATAAAAAATTCATTAACAAATTTGGCATTTGAAAAGAACAAATTGCAACGTTTAGAAAGGTAGGAAGATTTAAATTAACAAAGTAAATGAGATCATCAAAGAGGTCACAAGACACAAAGTTCTAGGTAATTTCTTTGTATTCCTTGCTTGAAAATAGAACAAAAAGATTATTTTCTCTTCCTTTCTACAAAAATTCTGTTTGGTTTTCCAAAATTCCTGGACAATGGCTGGACAACACATTTAAAGCAAAGGAGATGGCGGTTACAAAAACTACATTTTCTGGCATTTGACATATTTCCAAAGTCACTTTTCATTTAATAGGAGCTTTTCAATATGTGTGCACTTTTAATAAAATAAAGTGACATTTTCAAAATACAAAAAAACATTACTTGAAAAGTTCAAAAGCGACTTTATAAAAAATCAATTATATTAAAGTTGCAAATTAGGGACTTTGATCTTTTCCAGCTTGTTGATGGGTCCTTTCATCTTCAACAACTTTAATTACTTTTTCCTTAGCATTTTGTACCCTATTCGATAGTCTTCAAATTTCTTTAGGACTTTTTTGAGTCTATCTCTTTTGGGCCTTCAGAATGTAAATAGCTGATTTCGCCATCAATATGTGCATCCAACATTTGAGATGGAACGCCTCAGAATTTCTTTAGGTCTTTTTCAAATTTGTCAAAACATTCTGATATTTGACAAATTTTTGAATTGAGTCAAAATTGAAGGTATCTTGGGGCCGACTCATTTTTAACCAACTGCTTGAATTCATCGTTGATGGTTTGCGTTGGAAATGAGCCCATTGTTGTTGACAAAGGTGCATGAAAGTTTTTCAATTACTTATTGTATATCATTACATGTCTTTGACCCCATTACTCGTGCATTTTTTTATTTCTCTAAACACTCTTCAAGGATGCGGATTCTGAATTTAGCAGCACCTAACAATTCTGTTTGTTCACCTCTATCTTTGTCTTCGAGAATCCCTTTTGCAACTAGTGTGTCAGAACTTAGTTTGGACAATGCTTCCAGCCTTGCCAAGTATTGTTTCAGAATGTTTGCTCGTCTCAAATTTCTTTTTGGCTACTCTTTCTTCGTTAATTTTTGACTGAATCCTTATATAAATGGTCATGACACCATTGATTGATCAAATTCCTTGAGCAATTAGTATCTTTGACCAATCCATGGTTGCTTTTCCCATGTGACCTATCTCTTCAGCCACATTCAACGTGTCCTTATCAGTGATATGCAGAGAAGGATCAAAGGAGGAGGACGATTGAACAGGATTAATCAATCTTTGAACAACTGCCATGAGCTGATCAAATTTTTCTTTGAGTTGCTCCTTAATGGTTTTATCTTTATCAAGCTTCTAAAAAGTGTGCTTGCTGATTGTACATTCTCTTTAACTCCCAAGTAGTTTTCCCAAGATGTATCTTTGAAAATTGATAATTATGTGCAGTGACTTCGTCTCTGAGTTTATCTTATGGAGGAATTGCTACCTCAGTGTATCTTTCTCCTTGATCATCTGTTACAATCCAAGAAACCGTTTTAGATTTCTTTGTCAAACGGGAAGTGGTAGGAACCGATGCATTGAAATTTATCTCTTGAGGTTGAACAATTTTTTTTTCTCTTCTTAACCACTTCGTTTACCCAATCTGGAACTTCTATATTGGAAACCTGCTAATGAGTTATTTGTTTTGTTTGAGTCTGAGCAATATATATATATATATATATATATATATATGGGGTGGAGTCACTGTGGCCTGAATTGAAGAAGATATGATAACATCTTTTCCTTGTTCAGGCAGTACTACCTTCGTTGCAATAGCAGAAGATGGTGGTGGGCTCATTGGCTTGGGTGAAGATTGAGGAGGTGTAGAAGAAGAAGGCACATGGATCATTGTGGAGGAATCATAGGCAAGAAATTGTTGTGGTATTTTTAACCAATGTTGGAGAGTGAACCACATGTGAAGATGGATGGTCCAAGGCACCCTTACTCCTGTCAGATGGGATTTTTAAAACAATTTTGGGTCTCCTGATGGTTGACTAAGCTCATGGTCGTGTCTTCTTTTATTTTTGCCTTTTTCAGCTTCATATTTATATGCACCTACGCTAGAAGTAGAGTATTTAAGTGATTTTCCCCCTGTTTGAGGATGAGGTTGGACAAAAGTCTTGACAATAGTTTTCGATAGTAGAGGAAGTCGTTGATTTTTCATTGAAACCCTTTTGTATAAGCCAAGAGAGAGTTCTGGGAATCACACCCTTGGTATTGTCTTCTAGAGATGCTGATTCTGCTTTAGGCCAATCAACTCAATGCAAAGGTTTGAGGAAGATTTCCTAATTGTAGTAAATAATTTATTGTCTATCATCCCTTCTGGAATATCTGCTAGGTTGAATTGTATAACTTGTTTCAATTTCATCGAAAATAATCTCTAAGTTTGTCATCTTTCTCATCATCACAACCCATCTAGAAATCTTCAAAATATGGGATGTGCCGATATGAGGATCCTAGAATGTTCTCAAGCATGCCTCTGATGTCATAGGATGGCCTATTGTGAATGCTCGAATAGTGACTTGAGTCATTTCTGCATCGATGTTTTTAGCCTTGGCTAGCAAGGCACAAATATATCTTCCAAATGTGATAGGAGAGTGTATACCTTCTTTGTGCTTGTTTGATAAGAGTTTGTGAGTTTTGGCTAGTTGTCGCACTAACTCCATCAATGCACATTTATTGTATATGTATCTTGGCAGCATGTATGGAGCATTTTGAAAACCAAATACTCAGATGCAGGAGAGAGTGGGAAATTGGATAAACCATGCTTCCCACTGCACAATCTCTATTGCGGTTGCTACAAAAATTATGACATTGTATTGATCTTCCCCAAAAATGTTGATGGTGTAGTATAGGAAGGCATCACTCATGGCCAAAATGAAGTGCATTGGCCTCTAATGTGAGTTGAGGTAAAATTCGTAAATTCTTGAAGAATTCAACCGACCTACTTGGGATAATCTAGGAAACATTATTCTTCTTGCTACTTCATAAACTAAATAGGACGTCATGTAGAATTTTATCATTACTTGTACCTCACCTAATTGCTTATGAATTGATTTGCTAATCAACTTTGCCCAATTGATGTATTGTTGATTATGGCAGATGATCTAGATATACTAATACATCCACTCTTGGAAATCTCAAGTTATAGGGTTTTCAATTACCCTATTCAGAAGCGTGATAATGTCATTTATCTCCATTTTGAAGTCAAACTACATCAATATTTTTGGCAATATGGTATAAGTGGTCTTTGGCTTCTCAAGCCAATGTTTGTTTATTATCTTGGCACAAGGTGTTGCATTTTCATTCTAGAATTTTTGAGCACTTTTAGGTGTAAGATCTACAAAGTATTCATGATCCAAGATTATGTGCATGTATTCAATATGTTCAGAGCCAAGGCAAAGTATATATTCATTTTGAGGATTTTTAACCTCTCTATTTATCCTATCATGATGGCTAGCACAAGCTAGCACAAGTTTTGGACACTGAACAAACGTGGGGAAAGCTGCGGCTTGAGGAAGCCCACCGTCATAGATTCCTTGAATCCAATTTGACTTGGGAACAATGTTGATTCTATTCTAGAAATCGCCAAGGTCTATGTGTCCTAAGTTTTTGAGATTTTGTCTATATTGGGTTCCGCATTAGAAGGGGGAGTTATCCCGTTGAATTGATATATCATGTCTTCCTTCTTTTTTGGAGCCTCTGACATGTGAGCTTGAGAGAACTGACTGAAGAGATAACATGAAAGCCAATCAAAAGAAATCACCTGTACAAACATTTTCAACAGTCCACCACATGCTTTGGCAAGTTTTAGAATTGCTTTGACAATTAGGAATTCCACAGGGGATTTTGAGCTTGCCTTTGCACTTGAGAACTCTTGTTGCGTTTCTGGTTTGCCTATGCACCCAAAAACTCTCGCCGAATTTTTGACTTGCGTTTGCACTTGAGGACTCCCGCTGGAACTATGATCCTGCCTTTGCAACTGAAAACTCCCATTGGGTTTGGAAAGTGCAAATGCAATGCAAATTCCCTCGAGTTTGAAATGTAGACTGCAGAAGTCTTGCAAGATTCCTTTAAAACCCTAACTCTGCAAAATTTTGATTTGATGAAACTCCATAGGAGGAATTTCGTCTACCAAAAACACTTATAGAAACAAGTGAGAATTTCAAAACATCAAATTTCATGAAAACCCCGTCGAAAGAAGAAACAACTTTGGAGGTCAATAAGGTTGATCTTTGAGAAAAATTTGATTGAAAAATATGAAGAAAATTGGAGGTGGAATGTTTTTAGAAGAGAATGAGGGTTTTGGCAAAGTGGGACGAAAGAGGCATGAGCAAATGAATGAGGAAAAAAAGAGAAAATAAGCATTTTATAACTGAAGAGCCGAGCATGAATTTTGCACATGCAAGAAGTTTTTTCACCAGAGCATTTATTGCAAGAGACTCGTGGTTTTGAATCCATTGGGCAATTTAACCTTTTGCATTTCTGTTCAAAATCTCTGCTAGTTTGAAAGCTTGACGGGAGTCAGAGACTCAGGAATTGGTAGTCAAAGAACAATTTGCAATTCAAATTGCTCAAAAACTTTGGAATCTTGAACCCCAAAAGTCTGATAGGAAGCGGACAATCAAAAACTTGATAGGAGGTGGGAAATCTAACCTTTCAAGTAGTTTTGCAATTTTGGTGCAAATCTACTTGAAAACTTCAAAATCCTAAATCTGCATCATATTTTCCAACATTTTGTTAAATTTTGACACTTTAAATTCACAAACTAATATGACTCGATTGTAACTCTGATTTGACTAATTTGGTCGATTTCGACCAAATTTACTTGGGTTACTCAAAGTTTTTGCATAGACTCAAATTTGTGTACAACATGACTGATGGTCAATGAAAGGTTTACCCATAGGCCACAACTCTATCAAAGTATTGTACATCGCAATCATTAGTAAAGGTCTACAACCATGCAACAAGGTCCATTCCCCTTGCGTACACTTGATCAGACTGTTTCCATAGTCGTACCACATGACCATTATTTAACAAATATAATTATGTTCACAATTCATAATTGACATTATATTAATATTATTATTATGCACGTTTTCATATATATATATATATATATATGTTGGTCAAGTTTATCACTAGGCTACTCGTGCATGTCTCATCAATATTGTCATCATCAATACTTAGCCTTAGGGGTTGTCGAGCTATGGCACACTATCTTATTTGGTATGCATACTGAAGCATTTAATAATTGACATGCTTATGAGTATAAAATTTTCATATGTTCAAATATCATTATAATATACTTCGAAAGAACCACGGCAAGAATGTTTTGTCGTATGAAGATACATGCCAACTGGTGTCCAACAATGAGCACTTAAAGTTTCACTGCAAACATTAAAGACAAATTGTACATGTATCAACATTACTGACCTACCCTTATACATACACATGAGTGAAGAAATAATAAATCCAATAAGTTTTTTTTGACTTTGGAAGTTCAAATTGATGCAAATAGTTAATGCCCAAAGCCCCATGGACATCTTATTAGTGCAATTTTCAAGTGGCATAGTCATGTACTTGTAGACTATGTTAGTAGTTTCTCATATACTAAATATCTTATGTGCAAAGACCCTTTTTTAGTATCGCATAACATATACTTGTTTATGTTATGTACTTGGCCTACTTGAGAGTTATTATGTTTTGTATAGTTGCGTAAGAGAATAAATAATATTTTTTGTCTGTGTTTGTACGACCAGGTAGGTTTTTGGTTAGTTAGTTAGGGTGTACTACTTGTGTTCGATACAAGAGGTAGTAGTCAGCTGTTTTCCAACCAACATACCTTCTTGGGATCCTTTCTACTTGTGTTTGGGCACACATGTTCAGGGATCTCTCTTGTATATTCACCTTGGTGTGTCATTTTCCATTTTGGAGAATCTCTTTTGTATATGCTATGTTATGGGAAAAAAGTGCCATATGTTTATTTCAAATTTGGTGTATCTTGTATATTTATATTGTTGTTTTATTGTGGTTACTCATTTGCTATACTACCTTTTCAATCATGTTGCCTACAAAGAATTTGGGTCATTGACATCCATCACCCTTGACGGTAGTCTCATAAGAAAGTTGGACAATATGGAATCTTGAGACTGGTCTGAGAATCTATGATGTGCAAAGAGTTTGAAACACCTAAAAAAAACCCAGAAAGAGAAGATTTGTTGGTGAACTTTTAGCGTCTTTGGAACATTGCAGTGAGAGAGTACATTCAAGAAGAACCTTGAGAAACCTAGGTTACCCCCGACCAAGTCAAGGGTCACCTAGGGTGGAACGAGCACCTGGGCTGATTGTTTGCCAACTTGCCCCAACTCTTGTCCCACCATTACTTGTTGATACAAGACTAGGGTGATGAGCAAAACACGATTTGCAGTATGTGGTCTTCTGACAATGGTACCAAGACACGTCTTGTTAGGAGGATCAAGTGTGATTGGAAGAAAGACGTTGGCATGTAAAAGACCAAGATCAAGAATGTGAACGTGATTGGTGTTGTTAAAATACGTTTTCACATAACAAAACAGGGGAATTTGTCAACAACATGTGGGACAAAGTCTCTCCGCTATTCTAACGGGAGGTTCCCTTTATTGAAAACCAAAATTTGGGAAAGAAATAAACACTTTACAGCTATACATTCAAAATTGCATACGGAGGTTTTGCATGCAAATGAAATAAAAAGTAGAAATAAAACAGTGTGCAAGACTAAATAAATGCAGAGTTTGGCATGCATGCAGAAAAGGAAAATAGATAGAAACCAAGTTATTAGGAAACTCCAATTTATGAACAAGGATCGTGCCCTTGATCCTGGATGCAAAATTTATAGTGACTACATTTATAGACAATATAGCTGTACCCTTATTCATTTACTCACGTACCATGATTGGAATGGCGTCCTTGTTTCTGTACCCCCATGTTTCATAGTAACTATGATAGAAACTCTAACAATTAAGTGTAGTACATTTATTTGAACGACTATGAAAGAAGGAAAACATACATTATCAAATAATGACAATGATATAAACAAGAATGGATGAGACACAAAGTTCCTTTCTTCTCCTTGTATTTCTTTCAACAAGAACTCAAAGTTTTCATTACATAGATATCCACAACAAAATTTTAATAAGTGTCAAAAGTCCTTTACATTTCATGAAAGTCCCATCTCTAACTATCAAATTTTAAAAAGTAGTTAAAAAAACTACCTTTAACCAACTTTCATGTCACTTTTAAAACATTACAATACACAAGGAAAAAAAATACATAAAACAAGCCAATACATTAACTCCTCTTATATATTAAATGAAAATCTTAATGGATTTGTCACCCTTGGAGGGACGAGATCCATCTTCCGAATTCAATTCAATCTGTTGTTTCTTAGAGACATCCATCCTCAATTTGTATACATGGTACTTGTTCTCTACTTCTGTCATGTTTAATTTTTACGCACATTTGTGTACCTCGCTTGAGTATCCCATCAGTGTTGTTGTAAGTCAAGCTTTTTATCTAGAAGCAAACCCTGTTTCAATTGTGCCTTTCAAGTTTCCTTGAACAAATTCTTTAATTTGATCATCTTCCTTATGGCGTCAATGCTGAAATTGGTGGACTTGGCCAAGTATTCTTTTATCAATTTTGTAAACTGATCCTTCGTATCTTTGGAAGATCTAGCTTGAGATTGATCATTGAGGAAATTGCAGTGAATTTTCCCAACGAACCCTTGTATTGCGAGGATCATATCGGTGTTTTTCTCTTCAATAACTTTGAAATCCTTCAACCAAAACTGTAGCATCTCTCTTAAATCCGGAATTACATCTTTCCATTGTGAGTTCTTCAAATTTTTGATTTTCTTCTTCAATTTTATTATGCTCAATCCACAACTTTCATGAACCTCTTATGCTTCATCTATTATTCTCAATCCATGAATAAGTAAACTCTTAGTCTATGTTTTAGTAGTTTGGCCATTATGTCCCTATTCTTCAGCAAGCAGGAGTGCATATTTTCAAAATGGAGAATTGGGTTAGATGGAGTAGGAACTTGCGGGACATCTATGGGAGTAATCAAATGGTGAATATGGAGTCCCAATTGATCGACCTACTCTTTCATTTTGTGACTCTCCTTTTGTTTCAATCCATTCAATTGCAGAGGTCATGACATCCTTCAATTTGCTGATTTTTTCTTATCTTGAAGGTTTACCTATTAGGATGTTCTGAACCTGATAATCACTCACAATCATATCATCCATGTTTTTGCTGCCAATCGGAGTGGCCACCTTAACATACCTCTTCCCTCGTTCATCAATTGTTATCACAGATTTTGTTTGGCCTTCTTTGCAGGTTGCTATTAGTGTTGAATTAATGAAGCGACCACATCAAAATCATGAACAATAGCTTTTACCACTCTCTCTCTTTTGTTGATCATTTCTTCCACCCACTTTGGAGTATCTAGCACAACAAAATTGATTTCTACACATGCATAAAAAATATCAATTTGTTTGGGGAAAGCGGGGGATACTTGTATCTGGTTTGGTGATGCTGGATTTGTGGGTGGAACCTGCCCTCACACATTTTGAGATTGCAAAAAACACTTGTAGTAGGCAAAGGAGTGTGATGGGTACGACAGGAAGAAAGGGGAGAATCGGTAGCAATAGACAAATGAATCTGAGTATGATTAGAAGAAAGAAATTTCCGAGTCGTATTGTGAATTAAAATGGAAGCATCTCGAAGGGGAAGGAGGAATGGATATGAGATGTGGAGGAAGATGAGTATTTTGTGAACTTTGCAGGGGTTTAATGTTTTTTTTCACTGGCCTTGGAGCTTGATCTCCTCCACAAGTAGTATTAGGCAGCTTATCATGATGAGGATCATCACCTCCGCCAACACCACCAACAACACTTGTTATGGGAGGCGTATTTTTAGTAGCTGCTTATACCTGTCCAACAACAACAATTCGTTGTCTTGAAGATGGGGACATTGATGAAAACCCTTGTCCTTTTGTAGTATTTCCTCTAGTGGTGGTCTTTTCTATGCATTTTGAAATTCTCTTAGATAGCCACAACATGTGTGATCTACCACCATTTTAGTTTTGATGTCAGTCGATACTACCTCAGGGTGAGACCAATCAACTCTTGGGAGAGGATCAAGGAATTTCTTTTTTTGGAAGTACAAGGTAGTCGGGAAGTCTTTATCATCGTAAGTGACCTTATTCAGAACTTGTTTCAAATTGAATTCACCAACCTGCCCCAAAGTCATCCTGCTGTAATCTCTTCGACGAATGGCATTTTCATCTGTGCAATCATATGCAGGAGCATCTGGGGTTGATGAGCAATCTTGCATCACCCAAAAACATGGCGTGTTGGTGTGTGTTTGTGGAATTATGTTGATGGTGTCACCATTGTTTCGCATGTTGATTTTGATTGAATAGGTCCATGAAACATCATCAAGTGCAGAAGGTTTCAGTAATGAGTCAGGTTTCAATCTGACCCCATCCTGGCAGATGACCAAACTACCTGTTAAAATAAGGTGGCAGTTGCGAAACCACCAGTTTGCATTAACTTGTGGTTTCGGAACCACCGGTCTACAGTATGTGGCGGTTTCACTTGAGACAATTGCAAAAAGTCCGTAATGGACCAAAATTATGAGTTTTTTGATTCTTAGAATTTTAAAGATGGTTGGTAGTTCGAAGAGGCACTCTAGAAGTTAGAGGAAGTCAGAAAAGATTCGAATTAGTTGGAGTGGAGTAGCTTTAGTTGGAGAGAGCATATGATTGCATAGAGAGAGAGAGAGAGAGAGAGAGAGAGAGAGAGAGAGAGAGAGAGAGAGAGAGGCTTGCTATGGAATTTTGTAGTGTTCAGAGACGAACAAAGGTGTGACTGTAGGGGAGCAGAGAGTAGCAAGAATTGCTCAAGTCCGTTGAGGGACTCTGTTTTGTAAGGTGGTCTTCTTCATGTTTGTAACTCAAGAACTAAGACAAGTGTGGTGTGTGCATTCTCTGCCATAATTCTGTCATATGAATTCAAGTAAAGTGTGATTTGGTCTCTAGTTCTGAGGGAATTGTGTTCAAGTGTGTCCAATGAAGAGTAGTGAGTATCAGTTGTGGGAAAAGATAGTCATTCACTTGGTCCACTCATGCCAGTCCTGCATCATTTTGTATTAGAGTAGGTTGTGTCTAGCATTGTTGAATGTGTGAGGCTCCAGTTGAAGTCCATTGTCGTTTGAGAGTTGTGAGGGTTACAAAATGGCAAAAATAGGAGTACCTCTTGGAAGAGGAGGAAGAGAACCAAGAGTTGCAGACTTGGTAGAGATGTTGAGAGGAATCTGAACTAGATTGGGTGCTATGGAGACTGCACAATGTAGAGGAGTTGTTGCAAATATGAATGAAGATGAAGGAGAAGCGCCAAAAGTTCAGCCTAAAGAGTTTGGATGAAGAACTGAAATATAGATTTTTGAAGACCATTGCCAAGATGGGAAGCAAGCCAAAGTTGGACACCCCTAGCTACTCAAGAAGTTTGTGCCCTAAAGATGTAATTCATTGGATGATGGGGCTAGAAAAATGCTTTGATTATAAGCAAATGGAGGACCCAAAAAGAGTGAAGTTTGCCTACACAAAGTTGAAGGGACATGCATCCTTATGGTGGGATCACGTGCAGCTGGAAATGGGCAGAAGAGTCAAAGACAAAATCAAGATGTGGGATAGGATGGTTGGAATGTTGAAGGGTAAGTTTCTACTTTTTGATTATTAGCTGAGTTTGTTGAAGTAGCTCAAAAATTTGAGACAAAAATACATGAGTGTAAAGGATTACATCAAGGAGTTTTACAAGCTCACAATTTGGGTTGGTCATGTTGAAGATGATGAAGAGAAGATCTCAGGGTATGTGAATGGTCTTTGTATTTCCATACAAGTTTGGAATGATCAAGTTGTGTTTGGTAGAAGAAGCCTATCAATGTGCATTGAAGGCTGAGAGGTTTTTGAGGAAACAACAAAATAATGGAAGAGGTAGAGAAAGATTCTCAAGAAAGGAGGGCAAGCAAACACCGGAAGAGAACATCAAAATCATGAAGGCGAAGCAAACACTTCTCACAATGACAATCATGCACTAATAGAAAGATGATATGCTTAAAAAAGATGATACTACAGTAGAGGAAGAGGTAGAGGTTTCATGGGTACATGCTTTAGGTGTGGAGATGTTGGTCATAGAGCGCATGAGTGTGCATAAGCACAAAATAACAGTAGTAGAAGAAATGAGGATAATAATCACCATGCACCAATGGATGAAGAAAGAATTGCATCACTGAATCACACGGAAGAACCGGAACATGGAGAAGCTCTCATGATGAAATGTGTTGCAAAAAACAGCCAAGTAGGAGAATAAAACAGTACAGAGAGAATCTTTCCCGAACCATTTGCAAATCTGGAGGTAAATGTTGTATGGTCATTGTTGATAGTGGTTGCACGAATAATTGAGTGTCTAATGAAATGGTAGATAAGCTTGGGCTGAAATGAGTGACGCCCCCAAATTAGTACAAGGTGCCTTGGTTGCAGGAAGAACATCAGAATTTGGTGAATGAACGATGTGCAGTCAATTTTTAGATTGGATCTTACAAGGATGAAGTTTTTTATAATCGCATGCCCATAGATGTATGTCATGTGTTGTTGGGTAGACCAATGCAATTCGATTAGAAATCCATACATGGTGGTAGAACAAATACTTACATATGTGAAGGATGGAAGGAATTATACATTGAGGCAATTGAAGGTCAAAGAAGAAAAAGTGAAAAATAGTCATAAAGTGGTGATTATTTTCAGAAATCAGTTTTTAAAAGAGGCAAAGAAGGAGAAGGAATGTTTTTCTTTCATTCCCAAACCCATGCAAGTTGGATGGATAAGGTGAGTAAAATCCCACACAAAGTAATGATTCGTTGGGAGAATATGCTGAGATTGTTTCCAAGGATTTTCTTGATGGAATTGCCATACATGAGTATTAGTCATCACATGGATTTGATACCTAGATCTTGTTTTGCCAAATAAGGCATCGTATAGATTGGCACCTATGGAGAATGAAGAGGTGAAGAGACAAGTATAAGAGTTGTTGGAGAAGGGGTTGATAAGAGACAGGTTAAGCCCATATGCAATTCCAGCAGTGTTAGCACCAAAGGAAGGTGGAAAATGACGTATGGGCATGAATTTTAGAGCCATAAACAAGATTACAATCAAGTACAAATTTCCATTACCTCTGATGGATGACTTGATGGATTGTTTGAGTGGAGCAATGTACATCACAAAGATACATTTGAAGAGTGGGTATTGGCAAATCGGAATTGGGAAAGGCGATGAGTGGAAGACCACATTCAAGACTAAGGATGGTTTGTATGAGTGACTACTTATGCCATTAGGTTTGACAAATGCACCAATCACACTCATGAGACTCATGAGCTAAGTGTTGAAGCCATATCTTAGTAGGTTTGTGATTTTGTATTTGGATAACATCTTGATTTTTAGCAAGACAAAAAGGAATATTTAATGCATTTGAGGCAAGTGTTCCAAAGATTGAAAGAAGATTAGTTGCTGGTCAATTTGAAAAAGTGTAGTTTTATGAAGTCCGAGTTGGTTTACTTGGGTTTTGTGGTCTCATATAACAAATTGATGTTGGATTTGGAAAAGTTAAAAGCCATTGTGGAGTGGCCATCACCAAAGAGCATGCTTGAAGCAAGAAGTTTTCACGGGTTAGTTTTTACCAGAAGTTCAATATAAAACTTTAGTGGAATGTGTGCACCCATTACCAAAACAATGAGAGCTGATAGCGAAATGTGTTCATCCGTTACTGAAACAATGAGAGGTGATATAAAAGAATTCATAGATAGTTGTAGCTTAGAATAGTTTTTAGATTTTTAAGAAAAAGGTTACCAACTGTCGGTGTTAGCTTTACTAGATTTCAACAAAGTGTTCCAAGTTGTTTGTGATGCTAGTGGAATAGGGTTTGGTGTGGTTTTTAGTTACAAAGGCAAACCTATTGCATACTTTAGTGAGAATTTAAATGACACCAATCAAAAGTATTCAGTTTATGATCAAGAGTTTTATGCCATAGTGCAAGCTCTCAAGAAATGGAGATGCTACTTGCTTCCAAAGGAGATTGTTTTGTACATGGATCATTAAGCACTGCAGTTCATAAACAACTGAGGTAAGTTGAACCAAAAGCACACTAATTTCTTCAAAGTTTCATTTGTTTTGAAGTATTGAAGTGGGAAAGTCCAATAGATTGGTGGATGCATTGCGTAGAAGATGTCTTTTGTTGAATGAAATGAGAATAGAGGTAAATGGAGGCATTTAATGAAGATTTTATTTGGATTTTCGAGATGCATGGACAACATGTAAGAGCCTAATCAACATGAATAGAACTCCATAGTGAATTTCTTTTTACAAGATGGATTAATGTTCTAGGGACAGTAGTTGTGTATACATCAAGGATTAACGAGGGAGGATTTGATAAGAGAAAAATATAGTTGAGGATTAACAGGTCAGTTTTGTGTAGATAAGACATTGGCATAGCTAAATGAGAGATACCATGGGCCTAAGATGAGTGTGGATGTGAAGATGTTTGTGCAAAGTTGTAGGGTTTGCAAACATTCCAAGGGTAAAAAATCATAATGTAGGTTGTATAAGTCA
The DNA here is from genome assembly GCA_037957365.1 of Torreya grandis. Lineage (NCBI taxonomy): Eukaryota > Viridiplantae > Streptophyta > Pinopsida > Cupressales > Taxaceae > Torreya > Torreya grandis. The sequence goes on from JARHVA010001871.1 coordinate 1,287,105, forward strand.
TTGCAATACTAGAAAGACTATGGAAGGACATAAGAATGGACTTCACGCATGGATTACCAAGGACACAAAAAGGTAATGATTCTATCTATGTTGTTGATAGATTTTTGAAAACGGCACTCTTCATTGCACACAAGAAGTTTAGTGAGACCATGAATATTATAAATCTGTTTTTCAAAGAAGTATTAAGATTGCACAAATTACCTAAAAGTATTTGTACCCTTACCACGAGGGACACCTAAGTGATGAGAATGTGGGTTCAAACTCTTCAATTTTGGATTGGACGCAATAGTCCCTAAGAAAGAAAGAGAAGAGATAAAGACGGTGATCGATTCCCAAACCATCAAAAGGACAAGAGGCAACAAATACAGAGTGTTTGGTAAAGTGGAAGAGTAGAACAACTAAAGATGCAACTTGGATGAGTGCATCCTAGATTGCCAAATATGGAAATCCATTGGAGAAGCTCACTTATGATTCATGAGTAGGAGCTCATGAATAATTATATTTGCCCAAGGTGTATGATGCTAGTGTTGGAATATTTTCATTGATGTCAAAGGAATTGTAATTGATGTCAACATAATTGCCAACAGAAATGTCAAAGGAATTGTAATTGATGTCAAGGGAATTGCCAATGGACTTGTCAACGGAAATATCAATAGAATTGTCAACAGAAATGTCAATGAAATTGTCAACGAAAATGTCAATGGACACATCTTTTGGTGAAGAGGTGTCTCTTGGATGGGACGCCTCCTTTGTGAAAAGCCTTTGGAGGTCATATAAGGCAGATAGAAGATTGAAAAAGATATGAGAAATAATTCTTTCCATCATTCAAGCATAAGTAAATTTTTGAAGAGAAGAAGAAGAGGAGATTGAATTTGCCATCATTCATTGATGAAGCAACAATAGTAAGGTGGAAGATTGTTTGAGTGGAGATCGGTGCCTCAGAACAAAGAGATTGTTGTTTCTTGCTAAGTCGTTGCTTGGCAGCGAGGATTGGTGTTTCCAAGTAGGTTGGTGCCTATGAAATTTTGTAAAAGGATTGTTATTTTGCGTCTGGATTTGGACGGTAGATCCAAGTAGCTTTGCTTTGTGGTTTTTCCCAAGAGAGGGTTTTCCACGTAAATCTTGTGTTGCTTAATTATTAGATCTTGTGTGAATGCTTTCTTTGTGAACATTAATTTTTGAAAGTTAAAGTTTTATTATAAATTGATTCTCTCTCAATGTATTGTGTGCTTAATAATTGGTATCAGAGCAGTTCCTTCAGAATCAGACTAACTGCTGGAAGGTAGATCCCGGGAGCACACATGGCTAGTCATCATGTACAGGAAGGTTTCTTCACAAACAAGGCTCCATTGTTCGATGGAACAAACTATGCATTTTGGAGTATAAGGATGCGTACTTATTTAATGGCCCTTGGTTTTGATATCTGGCAAACAATGGCGAGTGGATATGTTATGCCAAGAACTCCATCAATGGATCCAGTCGCAAAGAAGGCTAGTGAGGATAATACCAAAGCCATGAATGCTGTTTTGTGTGGCTTATCAGAATCAGAGTTTGTCAAGATTATGCAATGCGATTCAACAAAGGAAATGTGGGACAAACTTCAGAACATCTATAAGGGTGACAAGAAAGTGAAGAAGGCAGAACTCCAAACTCATAAGAGACAATTTGAGAGCTTGAAAATAAAAGATGAAGAAAATGTTGTGGCATAACTTCTTCATGTGGATGAGATTGTTAACACCATCAGAGGACTCGACGAAAAGATTGAAGAATCCATGATCGTTCAAAAAGTACTAAGGTCACTTCCCTTGAGATTTGATGCAAAAGTTTTGGCTATTGAAAAAATAAAAGACTTAGACTCATTAACAATGTATGAGTTGCATGGGATTCTCACGAGTATGAAATGAGAATTGAAAAGGAAAAGCCATCTAAGAAGGAAGCAACTTTTAAAGCTTCAATGAAAGCGAAGAATAAAGACCCTGAATCAAGTTATGACACCAGTGATGAACTAGATGAAAAGGAGGCCCCTTTTTGTAAGAAAGCTTAAGAAAGGATCAGACAAATACAAGGGTAAGCTATCTTTTAAATGTTTTAATTGTGGTAAAATAGGACATTTCGCTGCTAAGTGTCTACATAAGGATGATAGCGATGATGAGGAAAGGAATAAGAAGGAAAACAAACCTCAATATAAGAAAAATTTCAAACAAAACGATTATAAAAAAAAGTTTGGTAAGCACAAGAAAAGCCTCTATTCCAAAAAGGATAGTAGCTCAACTGAGGAGAGCGATGAGAACATATCAGACATTGACAGAGAAGAAACTCTGTTCATGACTATAGAAATAAAAAATGATGCCTCTACAAGTGAAGACACTTTGGAAGAGGAAGAAGATGTCGAAGATAAAGGAGAGGTAGATCTTGAAGAACTCATCTATGCCTTAAGCAAGATCAAACAACTTAATAAATTTGAAGCAAAAATTGCATCTGCAGAAATATGAAAAAGAGGATTGTGATTCAAGAGCAAAAATGTCCCAAGACCTTGAGGAATCTGAAACAATTATCATCAACCTCAAGATTCAACTTGAAGAAGCAAAAAGGATTGAAGAGGAGGTGCGAATCCAATTAAGCAAAAAGGAAGAAAATTGTGAGAGGTTAGAATCCGAGATTGTCTCCTTGTGGAAGGAACTAGAGAAAACAACCACCAAGCTGAACAAAAGCCTCAAATTTGCAAAGAGCACCGAGATCTTAGATGATATCATAGATGGGTAGAGGTCATCATTTATAAAGACTGGTCTTGGATATAAAGAAAATCAGATGGCCAGCAAAGAAGATCACAAAGAGCCACCAAAGAAGGTAAACGAGGAAAAGGCAAAAAGCTATGCAAATGTTCTCAAAAGTCTTATGAGCAAGAAGAAAGAGAATCAAGTCCCACAGAAAACAAGCACTCCAAAAGATAACAAGGACAAATTCAGAAAGTTCTTTCCTCCAAGGCAGGCACACATGTCTAGGTTCCAACATTCTTTCTTTGGTTATTGCTTTTCATGTAATCATTTTCGGCATAGAGCAATGGAGTGTAGGACACATGCAAGAAATAGGTATGCATGGGACAATGGTAGAAGTACTTATGGAGTTTCAAGTAGAAACTATAACTCATTTGCCCAGTTATTGAATTACAAAGAGAATACCATTGTATGTAATGATTGTAATAACTATGGACATATAGCACGGTTTTGTAGAAGTGTTGTTGTAGAACCACTTATACAAAACAAGAAAGTGAATGTTCCTGTGGTAAAGAAAAGATAACCTACAAAAATATGGAAACAGAAGCAAGAGGAAGTTAATTAGGATAAGGAGAAATCTATGCTTGTGCAAACAACTTTTCATGCACAAAACGAAGGGCAACAATGGTATATTGACAGTGGATGCTCAAGTCACATGATTGGGGAGAAGAAAAAATCTCTCCTTGAAGGAAATGAGTAAGGCACGGTAAATTTTGGAGATAATGCCATGGCGAGAATAGCTGGAAAAGGTACCCTTAGCCTTGATAATGGAAAAACAAAAACAAAAAATGTATTGTATGTTGAAGGCTTGGAGCATAACCTTCTAAGTGTCAGTCAAATGTGTGATCAAGGACACACTCACATTTTATGCTCAAGGTTGTGAGATTAGAAAAATAGACATAAGAAAATTACTTGTAGATGCAAACAAAACAACAAACAATTTGTACATACTCAATGAAGTTAAGGGAGAGAAATGCTACATGAGTCAAATTGATGAAAGTTGGCTATGGCATAGAAGGATGGGCCATATGAACTTCGACAATCTAGTGAAAATCAGCTCTAGGCAAGCCGTAAGAGATATGTCGAAGATTACAAAACCATCATTCTTTACAAGCAGTGTCAGCATGGAAAACAAACAAGAGTGAGTTTCAGGTCAAAGGAATACTCAACCACCAAGCCATTGGAACTGATTCATATAGAACTCTACGGACATATAAGAATGCAAAGCATACAAGGTGAAAACTATTTTATGTTGCTCATTGATGATTATTCCAAAATGACATGGGTTGTCTTTCTAAAAGAAAAATCTAAGGCATTCAAGAAGTTTAAAGCTTCTAAATCTTTGGTTGAAAATGAAACGAATTTAACGATCAAGTGCTTGAGATCAGATCAAGGAAATGAATTCATCTCAAATGAATTCAATGCTTTTTGTGAGCAACATGGAATAAAAAGGCATTTATCAGTTGCAAGGACTCCACAGCAAAATGGAGTTATAGAAAGAAAGAATTGAACTGGTCAAGAAATGGCTAGAACGATGTTAAATGAATCTAAGCTATTAGATAGATTTTGGAGAGAAGCGGTTAACACTGCAGTTTACATTTTGAACAGAGGACAAATCAGAGTAAACAATAGCAAAACCCCTTGAGTTATGGAAGAGTAGACCAGTATCAGTCAAATATTTCAAAGTGTTCGGGAGCAAATGCTTCATTAAGAGAGATGAAGAAGACTTGGGAAAGTTTAACTCCAGAGCTGATGAAGGTATTTTTCTTGGATATTCTTTAAAAATTAAAGCTTATAGATGTTATAATAAAAGGCTACAAACAATCGTAGAAAGTGCCAGTGTAACAATGGATGAAATAAGGCCTTAGAAAGTAAATGCACAAACAAATGATCATTCAGAGGAACCAAACTTCAAAGAAGAAGAAGAGGTAGAAAAACAAGAAGAAATAGAGTGGGAAGATACAAAGGCACCATTTCGATTTGTTCAAAAACATCATTCTGAAAGTCAAATTATTGGTGATATTGATGCGGGGTACAAACTAGAAGATTTGTGAGTACACCTAAGCAAGTAAACTTCTCCTTGTTATCCAAAATAGAGTCCAAATTTTTCGCAGAAGCTAGCAATGACAAACATTGGATCGATGCTATGGAAGAAGAATTGAATCTAATTGAAAAGAATGAGACATGTGAACTCATTCCTAGACCAAAAGACAAGAATGTAATTGGTACCAAGTGGGTGTTCAGGAATAAGCTGAATGAAGATGGCCAAGTAACAAGAAATAAAGCAAGGTTGGTTTGCAAGGGGTATGCTCAAGTGGAAGGTATTGATTTTGAAGGAACCTTTGCCCCTATTGCGAGATTAGAAGCCATTAGAATGTTTTTGGCATACGCTGGTTTTAAGAACTTCAAAGTTTATCTAATGGATGTGAAATTTGCTTTTCTAAATGGCAAGTTAGAGGAAGAAGTAAATATTGAACAACTTGAAGGTTTCCTTCTATCAGAAAACAAGGACTATGTGCAAATTGAAGAAGGCACTATATGGACTAAAGCAAGCCCCCAAAGCTTGGTATTCAAGGCTTGATAAATATATACAAGAACAAGGTTTTAAAAGGGGAGTTGTTAATAGTAATCTCTATATCAAGACAAAAGGTGAGAATTAATTGATTGTTATGGTATATGTGGATGATATGATTTTTGGAGGAGATAGTGAACGAATGTCCCAAGCATTTGCAAAAGATATGAAAAAGGAGTTTGAAATGTCCATGTTGGGTGAGTTGTCATTTTTTCTTGGTTTGCAAATTTCTCAATCTAACAAAGGAATATTTATCCCCCAAACCAAGTATATAAAGGAGATGCTGAAGAAGTTCAGAATGGAAGATTGCATACCTGTTAGCACACCCATGGTTACAGGGTGCAAGTTAAGTAAAGATGATGAATCTCCTGAAGTGAATCAGACGCCTTATAGATCCATGATTGGCATCTTGTTATACACCATGACATTAAGGCTAGAAATCATACAAGCTGTAGCCTTGGTAGCACGTTTTCAAGCAGCTCCAAAAGAAACACATGTGCAAGTGGTCAAAATGATATTCAAATATCTAAAAAGCACTCTGGATTATGGCTTGTGTTAACCAAGAGGTGAAGATTTCACACAATAACATACACAGATGTAGATTGGGTAGGAAGTGTTGATGATGGAAAGAGTATAAGTGGAGGAGCATTCTTTCTTGGCAAAAATCTAGTGCCATGGCTAAGCAAAAAGCAACCTTTTGTTTCTTTATCTACGGCTGAAACAAAATACATAGCAACAGTGTCTTGTTGTACAAAGTCCTTTGGATGAAACAAACGTTGAAACATTTTAAGATAGCATATGAACATCCAATCTCTATACTCTGTGATAACACTAGTGCAATAAACATTTCAAAGAATCCAGTTAGGCGCTCTAGAACAAAACACATTCCAATCAAGTATCACTTCTTGAGAGAACAGGTTGTAGATCAACAAGTAAATATGGAGTACGTTGCCACAAAGGAACAAATAGCATATATCTTCACGAAGCCCCTCCCAAAAGAAACTTTTGAGTTTTTTCTTCATCTAGTCATTAAATTCGTCAAGAGAAGCATGTATTAAGGGGGAGCTCATCATTGCATTATTTAGCTCCATGGATATTTGGGTGATATCCATTGTGATTGTGTTATATATCTCTTTGCCATTGATGTCAAAGGGGGAGAATTAAAAAAAGGGGGAGCAAAGGAGAACTACAACAAATGGGAGTTCATGTACATTTTTCTACAAGATTGCCATCAAAGACAAAGGGTGAGATTGTTGGAATATTGTCATTGATGTCAAAGGCATTGTAATTGATGTCAACGGAATTGCCAACAGAAATGTCAAAGGAATTATAATTGATGTCAACGGAATTGTCAATGGACTTGTCAACGGAATTGTCAACTGAAATGTCAATGGATATGTCAACGAAAATGTCAGTGGACACATCTTTTGGCGAAGAGGTGCCTTTTGGATGGGATGCCTCCTTTGTGAAGCTCTGTTGGAGGTTATATAAGGCGGATAGAAGATTGGAAAAGATATGAGAAATAATTCTTTCCATTATTCAAGCATAAATAGATTTTTGTGGAGAAGAAGAAGAGGAGATTGAATTTGCCATCATTCATTGATGAAGCAACAATAGTGAGGTGGAAGATTGTTTCAGTGGAGGTCAATGCCTCATAACAAAGAGATTGGTGTCTGTTGCTTAGTCAGTGCTTGGCAGTGGGGATTAGTGTCTCCAAGTAGGTTGGTGCTTGCGAAATTTTGTAAAAGGATTATTATTTTATAGCTAGATTTGGTTGGTAGATCCAAGCAACTCTGCTTTGTGTTTTTTCTCGAGAGAGGGTTTTCCATGTAAATCTTGTGTTGCTTAATTATTAGATCTTGTGTGAATGCTTTCTTTGTGAGCATTAATTTCTGAAAATTAAGGTTTTATTATACACTTATTCACCCCCCTCTCAGTGTATCGTGTGCTTAATAGCAGGAGCCTCCGTAGTCGATGTGAAATCTTGCATCACTCAAAAACATATCATGTGTTAGTTCGTGTTTGTGAATTCGTGTTAGTGGTATCGCCATTGTTTCACTTGTTGAAGATGATCAGAATAGGTCCGAGAAACATCCCCAAAGCTCCAACACTCCAAAAACATCAAGTGTAGAAGGTTTTAGTCATCAATCAGGGTTCAATCTGACCCCTTCTTGGTAGATGATGAAACCGTTGGTTAAAACAGAGGATGGTTGTGAAACCGCCAGTCTGTAGTAAATAGCGGATTCGCCCGCAATGGTTATAAAAGGTCTATGACCAAAATGATGAGTTTTCTCATTTTGAGCATCTTCAAGATGCTTGAGAGTTTGAAGAGGCACTTTGGAAGTCAGAAAAGATTTGAATTTGTTGGATTGAAGTAGCTTCAATTGGAGAGAGCATGTGAATGCGCAGAGAGAGAGAGAGAGAGAGAGAGAGAGAGAGAGAGAGAGAGAGAGTTTTTGGTGTGTTTAGAGAGGAACAGAGGTGTGACTACATGGAGTAGAGAGTTGGCACAAATTGCTTAAGTTTGTTGAGGACTATGTTTTGTAAGGTCTCCTTCATGTTTGTAACTCAAGAAATAAGACAAGTGTGGTGTGTGTATTTTATGCATTAATTTTGTCATATTAATTCAAATAAAGTGTGATTTGGTTTGTAGTTCTGAGTGTACTTTGTTCAAGTGTGTGTCCATTGAAGAGTAGCAAGTATCCATTGTGGGAAAAGGTATCCATTCACTTGCTCCCCACATGCCCGTCTTGCATCAAAATAGATCAATAGTCCTCCAAATAGGGAACATGCATGTGAGTACTGTTGAACATGCCTTAAATGATACCTTTGCTGTCAAAATACAATCTTGTCTCATGCAAATACAAACTATATTCAGCCATTTATTTTTCTAGTAATTTGGCATCAACAAGTTTTTTGCATGTATAGTGATCATTTGTGACTAGGAAGTGAATCCCTATTTTGTGCTTTGAAGACAAAATTGATAAACTTCAACTAATTGCCTATAAAATTCTATCAACATAAGCTTATCGCTAACATATCGGGAAGCCGAAAAGGAAGACCACAAAAGCCAAAAATTTTGATAAAGGAGAAGGTTGGAAATTGGATGAACCAACTTCCACAATCAGCTATTTCCTTTATTCCATCCTCATAGATTCTTTTGCCGTAGTCTTCCTCACGCACATTAACAATGTAAAAGATGAAAGTGGCATTGATATGCTTGAAGTTTTTAGCACCCTCCTTCCATTCTAGTTGAGGGTAAAACTTGTAACCCTGGTGAGGTGCTCGAGTTCCCTAACTTTGACAAACTGAAGAACACTCTCTTTGCCTTGCCATTGCTATACCAAGTAAGAGGTGATATAGAAACTGTTTATTGTATTCAATTCACACAATTGCTTGTGTATCACATCATTGATGATGGTATTCTAGTCGATGAATTGTTTCCCTTTGCAAATGATTGTTATCATCGAATACATCCATGTATGAAACTAATGTTCATCAAGATTTCCAGCAGCGCAATTGAGCAGGGGATCATATCAGCCATGTCCTCGTGAAAGTCACTTTGTAGAAGGATCTTAGGCAACTTACGAATGCCTTGTCCTTTTGTCTTTAGCCATTCTTTGTTAACTGCATTGAGGTATTTTTCAGGGTTTTGATCCCAAAAAGCTTTGCGTTCGCCAAGAGATAGGTGAGAAACCTCCTCATGTTGAGGAATACCAAGAAACTTATCGATATATTCCACACTGAAGCGATCTACAAGGTGACAAGTTGAAGTTCTAAATTCCTTGGTCTCAGGATTGTAGTTGTTTTCACAGGTCAAGATGAGATTGGGGCATTGAATAGTGATGGGAAAATCTACAGCTTGTACTAGTCCACTATTATAGAGCTGTGTTGACAAATTTTTATGATCTTGCGCATTCAATCTGGCATGGAGATCTTCAAGGTCCACATGGCCCAGGTCAGTGTTGGAGATGTTCTCGATGCCAAATTCAATGTTGGAAGGGGCGTTGGTTGCCTCGAATTTGTACTTAATGTTTGCTTTTGGTGAAGAAGACAGAGGAGGATTTTGCAGATGAAGCCTTTGACGAGAAACTAGAATATGATGTAGAACTCTCGAAAATATTTTCAATTAGAAAATGAAAACCTCAGTGTTTGCAAATGATTGAGAACTACAAATGACGAACGATGGAAAGCACAGGTTGGAAGAACCTAGATGATTTTCCGTAACAAGAATCTCCTCATTGCGATTCCTGTGTTTGCTTTGTGGCAAGGCTTGAAGAATTCGTTTTGCATGTTGTTGTGGGGGAAGAAGCAGAAAATGGAAGTTGAGGGAACGAGGAGAGCAAGAGCAAGAATGGCAAGAAGGTGAATGTGGAATGAAATAGGAAAGAGGCCCTTTTATAGGAAAAGGGTAGGAAGAGCAATGAATGCACTCATGTGCAAAGTGCAAAAGTCATGCATAGAAGGTGGGAAGCGGGAAAAGTATGGGTGTAATACGCTTATTACAACAAGCGTGATTGTAACAAGGCTTTGAAATCTCCACTGATCTTTTAGTTATTTGGTTTAAATCAGAAAATCAAAGATTCCAATACAACATTACACACGAGATTGTGTATAGCAAAAAAGTGCGAAAATATTCATAAATAAAGGATCTTCTTTGGTTTCAGGTCTTTGATACATGTGAGCTCACGAGGTCACTTGTATCAAAAGTTCGAGAAATCTGATAATGTTAATGCAATAAGCCATTTTGGAGGAGAATCCATACTTAGTTGCTAGCTCACTCGTGATTTAACTTGTAAGAAAACTCTAATAAATAATGACTAAACAAAGACCAAGTCGAACAGTTGGGAAATCTAAGAAACTATTGCAAATGAGTTCATGTCTACAAAATGTCCAATAACTTCGATAAGTTACAAAGTGGTAAGAGAATCGAGATTTTTGGGATTTCATTGCATGTAAGCAAGAAGCAAATGTCCAATTTCCAGTTATGCTACAAAGGACAACCAAAACATGATTGGAAAGTGAAAGTCACATGGCTTTGATACATGAAACACCTATAACAAAGCTATGATTGCTTTGACAAGATGAAAAAAGGCATTTTATTTAAAGACACAAAATTTGAAACTTTGACAAATGGGTACCACAAATTAGAATTTTTGTGAGTCGAATTTTGGGTTCAACAACACAGAAGGTTTATCACCCACAATACTAAACTCGTGAGGAGGCAACAATTCCAAGGAGTGTTAGTGAGAAGATTCACCTGATTGGCAGAGCAAAGAGAGCTGATTGAGAGGCTGCCCCTTCCATACCAAGAAATTGCAGAGACATTTGAATATAGGACATTTGTAGATGTTGCTTAGAGTCTAGAAGTTTGTGTTAAGCTCCTCGTTAGTGACAGGAAGAGTTAAGTCCCCTCTGGTGATCCTCATTCAAGCGAAGTAGGCTTTATTGACATGGAGAAGAATTGTTAAAGAGAAAATATTCCAATATTGTAAGAGCTACAATGAAGATATAGAGGCACTAGTCCATTGAGGAGTGCCTAAACACGTCTAATGGTGCTTGGGAGAGGACTCTGGCACAAGAACATGGGGTACCTTTTGTTTACGTGTTCAAGAGTGATTGGATGGGCACATTGACACGAGATGGAGACATTAGCATATCGGGGGAGGATCTTGCAGGCGAAGGAACATTGGATACTAGCAAGGTAGGAGTACTTGAAACATTGCCATATGAGTTTTTGCTTAAGAATGCGTCGTACAAATAGGAGGATGGCAAGTCCACCTCCCTCAAACGAGCAAAAAATGCCAAAATTTTATGGAGAGGATAAAGAAGACCATGTGTAACATTGAAGAACTTGTGAGACTATCTTGATGGTCAATGGCTAGTCAGATGATAATTTCTTTCTTCGATTAGTTCTGACAACCATGAGAGGCATAGGCCAATTGGTACACAATACCGGAACATAGCAACTAACTTGACTACCTAGGTGAAATTGAAGAAGGCATTTGAGGCATAGTTCAAACTACTACATGATCTCAACGAGATCATTGCAAAGATGTATAACACAAGTTTGAGTAAAGAGTGAGTCAGTTCAAGCATACCAAATATGTCTGAAGGAGTTGCTCAGAAAGTTAGAGGAGCCAACAAATTGGTTGAAGTAAAGGTGGTTTATCGAGGGATTATGTTGAAGTAAAGGAGAAAGATCAATGTGAAGATTACAGTAGGGTAATGAATGTCGAAAGTGAAGAAAAGACAAGTGTCTAAGGTTGGAGGAAGATGAAGAGATGAACAAACCTAAGTGGAAGCACTCCGTAAAGACATGATAAGATGCTTTGAGAATTTGAAGAAGGTTCAAAGGACATATAAGAGGTGTGGTGCACTAATTGTAGGGCAGAAGGGTACACAATTGCTAATTTCCCCAAGAACGTCTTATCGAAAATTTTCCAAGTAATGAGCCAAATAGTCAAGGATTGCCTTTTTAACATGAAAAACAAAGGTGCTTAAGTCTTATTGGCTTAGGCGAGAATACAAGCTAGAACACAAAAAAAGTCACTAGTGGCGGATACAAGAACTAGACACGCAAAACAATAATTGATGGAAAAACAATCAAGGTGGGAATAATTGAACCCAATATTTTTAATGAAAAGTAGACCCTTTATACAATGCAATAAATGCAACACGTGGAGTCACTTTGCAAGAGACTTCCTGAACAACTAGAATAGAGACAAAATAATGTTGTGTCAGTGGTGTGGACCAAGAATTCACAACAACAAATTTTGCACGAAGTAGTCGGGAGCAATTGTGAATATAGTCGGAGTTGAAGAAGCGATGGCATTTGTGACCCAAGGACAAACAATGACAAATCAATTCCTTGACCTAGTCGTAGAGAAACAAAGGGTTGTAGAGGCTTGAGCAGAATCCCAAAAGGCTATGGAAGGAGATTAAAAGATATACAATCGATAATCTCAAAAACCTGTACAAATGCGAACATGACCTCTCGTTGTCAGTTAGACAAAGCAATAGAAAAGTAGGTACTCGTTATCCGGTAAAAGCAACAACCTTGTTGTAGAGTATCTGAAATTCGTAGGATATCTTAAGCACAATGGCCCTGCTGATGGAGAAGGTTTTGATGGCCGGCGATCATGTGGTCAACCCCATGATTTAATGATAAAAACTGGATAAAAAGCTGCAGTTATTCACATTGAGATATTGGCAAAGACCTTGACATGGATGATCATCTACGGAGGTTCAAGTGTGAATGTTCTTCCAAAGCAGACTTAGGAAAGGCTTGGCAGGCCAACTTTGTAACAAGGAACTTTAAAATTATTGGGAGTGTATCAATATTGAATAGAAGCTTTGGGTGTGCTAGTTGCCAAAAATGTAATTATCATTTCCCAAGTTTTTATCACTGATTTCGTGGTCATTGCAATGCACAAATCAGCCTATGACACCCTTCTCTGTCAAGGCTAGCTCAGGACAGGTAAAGCCAATCACATTTGGAAGAAAGGCTTCTTAGCACTCGAGAAGAAAGGAAAATATATGTCATCCATCTCAAGACAAGTTTAGTCAGTGAGGAGACATTTCAGATTTTGAGGCGGAGGAACTTGAATGAGGGGCTATCAACCTGTTAGAGGATGGGGTTGTCGAACTCAATGAAAGTCGGATAATGGCCTTCTAAAATAGCAGATGGAATACTATGAGATATTTTCACTAGATTGCCTATTTATATCTATTGGAATTTGATTTTACAAGAGACGCTCAAGGATGGAATCAAGCCTAGCTGTTACCATCTCTCCACACTCTGAATATCCTTTGCAATTTGCAAGGTATCAAGTTGGTTATGTGAAGGTGGATGAGGAGCCTGCACATAAGTTAATCGGTGTGAATGTCAAAGATATCAAGCACCAAGGACCTATGATTACAATGTCATATTATGGTCGAAAGGGAATCTACAGTTAATCAATGTGGGTGATGATTGGGGTTCAGTCTTGAAGGCTGCGACTTTCACAATCTTTTTTGATTATAAAGATGTATTGCATGGACCTATAGAGAAATGAAAGGGTTGCTATGGGACCTATGTGTTCACAAAATTTCTTTGTTGCAGACTGCACAACCTATATGGAGGAGATTATATATAATGAATCCCAAGTTTGCAGAGCTAGTTAGTGAAGGTAGAAAAAAATGATAAATATGGGGACAATTTTCGAAGTTAGTTTCAATGAATGGGTTTCATTCATTGTAATCAGCCTGAAGGAGTACGCCGAGCTCCACATCTGTGTCAAGGAACTTAAGAGTATTTCTTAATGACTTGTCCTTCTATGGTCCCAAGGAATCATAGCTGAAGGCTTTGGTCAATTGCATGTAGTTATGTAGATTGGCCAAGTTGGGATTGAACCCCAAAATGTGTTTGGTTCATGGTCCCCCATGGCAAATTGTTGGGTCATGTGGTCTCTAGAGCTGGATTGAAGGCTGATCAGATAGGATTTGAGTGGTCGTGCAAATGGAGGCACCCAAAAACACTAGTGCAACAAAGTCCTTTCTAGATCATGTGGAGTACTACCAAGTGTACAAAGAATTTTGCTCAAGTGTCTCATCCACTAGATGTGCTAACTAGAAAGTAGTGTTTGAATGGGCATAGAAGCAACATAAAGCTTTTGATGAATTAAAGGTCTGATTTATTAGTGCACCTATTCTTAGCTTAATTAGATTGGAACAAAGAGTTTTATGTCCATGTTGATGCCTCAAATTTTGCGATTGGTTATATGTTGGCACATGAAGGAAGCTATGGGTTGGATCCCCCAATATACTTTGCCTTCTGATTATTATCTGGACCTAAGACTAACTATAGCATGACAGAACCAGAGGCTTTTGGGATGGTTTACTTTGTTAAGAAATTCAGACACCATCTATTAACAAATCCTTTTGTGTTTGATGGGGACAACCCTCCTCTATATGGTCAATAAACTATTGATGCGTGGACAAGTTAGTAGATGGCTGATGCATTTGCGAGAGTTAACATTCAAAATCACAGGTTTGACAAAGCAAGAGCCATGTGATTGCAAACTAACTTTCAAGGATCAAATCTTAAATGCTGCCGGTAGGGGTCGGGGATGATTTCTTGGTCATGCACTTGTTCTAATAGCCATATTGCTATCGTAGTATGAGAATATTGGGAACTTTCTATTGACCGTGTTCTTTCCAAAGGGCATGCAACTAACGTGGAAGTGGAAGATTATGCTCAAAGCCAAATATTTTGAGATGATTAATGGGTTATTGAATGAAGTGAGGCTAGACCAAGTATTGTGAAGATGTGTTGTGAAAGAAGAAATCTGGATTGTCCAAAATACCTGTCTATAGATACATAGACATTAGGTGTCTACAGATGCAAAGGGTTTTTTGTTAAACATATCACACTTTGGCTTTCAAAATCTATCCTAATAGCTTACTGTAAGAAGCCAACACCTAAACACATCTTTGTAACCATATAGCTTCCTTACATGCATGCGTGGCTGCCATGTACTCAGCTTCTGTGGTTGAGAGTGCAACAATTGCTTGCCTCTTGTTCATCCAATTGATTGCTTCACCAAATAAGTTAAACACAACCACTTGTAGATCTTTGGCAATCAAGATCTCCAGCCCAATTTTGCATCAGCAAAACCTTGTACATCTACCACTCTGTTCAGCCCAGGTCTTCCTTGGTAGCAACTTGCAAAATCTGAAGTGCGACACAAGTATCTGAAGACCCTCTTTACAATAGTCCAATGTTCCTTCCTTGGGTTTGACATATATCTACTCAAAACTTCTATTTCATGGGCAATGTTTGGTCTCGTATAGACCATGGCATACATTTTACTTTCAATAGAACTTGCATAAAGAACATTTGACATATTCTCAATATTTGCTTGACTTAGGACATTGTTCTGCAGATAAATTTAAACCAACGGGAATAAAAATATTGACAGGTTTGAAGTCCTGCATTCTAAGCATCTGTAATATCATTTCCACATATTTCTTGAGTTAACTAGAGTTTCTTGTTTAAACAATCCCTTTTTTTCATGCCTAAAATAAAATTTGCAGCAACAAGATATTTCATATCAAACTGAGATGACAATTGAGATTCAGCATCCTTCATCATTTCCCTGTTGTTTCCAATTAACAACATATCATCAACATATAATACCACAATAACAAACTGGTCATCAACCTGCTTGAAATTTAACTAGTGATCAGCTTTGCTTTGTGCAAATCCAAGTCCTAGCGCATAGGTATCAAACTTCTGATACCACAACCTTCATGATTACTTTTGGCCATAAAGGGACTTCTTCAACCTACAAACCATGACCCATGGTCCCTTTAATTGTAAAACTTTCTGGTTACTTCATATAGATTTTTTTGTTCAAGATCCCCATGTAGGAATGTTGTCTTCACATCCATCTGTTCTACTTCAGTATCAAAAGCAACAACCACCATCAAAAGAATCCTATAGAAATTCACTTAAAAACAAGAGAGAAAATCTCACCAAAATCAATTCCCTCAGCTTGAGAATATCCCTTTGCTACCAAGTGAGCTTTGTACTTCTCTATTTTACCTTCTGCATTGAATTTCTTCTTGAACAACCATTTGCAACCAATAAGGTTTATACTAGTAGGCAACTTGACCAAATCTCATGTCATATTTTTGTCCAAGACATCCATTTCTTCATCAATGACCTTCCAGATTTTACTTTCCTTTGAATCAAGTGCCTCCCCAAAAGTCCTAGGATATTCATCAGTAACAGATAAAACAAATAACACAAAGGCGAAACGAAAATCAGGTGGACTATACATTTCTGGTTGCCTTCTTTCTCGAACCAATCTTCTCACGATTGGGGTTTGAGGTTCTTCCTCATCTGGTTCATCTTTTTGTGATTCATATTCAGATACAAATTCCCCATCTTCCAACTCAAACTGCACCTTTTATGGTTCTTACTTTGGTTGTTCTTCTTGCTTTTGAGGATTTTTAACCTCTTTGAATATTACATTTCGACTATAAATACTATTAATTGTTTTTAGGTTCCAAAGCTTGTATCCTTTTATACCACAACTATACCCAATAAAGATAAACTTCTTTGCTTTATAATCTAGTTTAGTGGTTTGTCAGATGCTCATAAGCAGTTGTTAGAGAGAGGGTTTCTTACTAGCCCATGACTACTGCGGTGTTTTGTAAACAAGGAATGAGGTAGGTGATTGATTGATCAAATAACATGCAGTTGTTGTTTCTGCCCAAGATTTCTTTTCTAAACCTGTACCATTGAGCATACTTGCTTTTTCTATGAATTTCTTGTTCATTCTTTCAGCCACTTCATTTTGTTGTGGTGTATTGCTTTGCTATTCCACATTGCTCACATAACTTCTCAAATTTATTTGAGCAAAAATCTCCACCATTATCTGTTCTCAACACCTTTATCTTTTTTTGTCTCGTGTTTTATGAAGCTGCACCACTGAGCATACTCGCTTTTCCCATCAGTGTCTTGTTCATTCTTTAATCCACTCCATTTTGTTGTAGTGTATATGGAGTTGTCTTTTGTCTTGCTATTCCACATTGCTTATAGAATTACTCAAATTCATTTGAGCGAATCTCTCCACAAGTATTTATTCTCAACACCTTTATCTTCTTTTTTGTTGCTTGATAAGGGTGACTTGAAGAGTTGATGTTGCTGCGGCAAAGACTAAAATAATGACGAGATCTGGTGTTGGCTGCAAAATGCATGAGAGGACAACACTGAAAATTCACTTCCGTCGGAGGAATTCTTTCCGCCCATAGGATAGTGCTTAGAACCGTATATAATCACCTTGCATACTTCGTGTGGGAGGTCAATGATAAAATGGTTGAAAGTTTTGGTATAGCTCCGGGAAACCAAAAACAGATGCCAACATGAGGACAAGGAATGATGAGGAAGTGTTGATACATTGGTTTGTAGACTTGGAGGGAGAAGGTGTTGCAGCGTCAAAATTGAAATTATATTCAAGAATCTACCAAGGTATCTTGTTGACGACTGGCGGATCAAACCCTCCATTGTGGATGATTGCTACCTTTGACTATTCTTCTCTATTGGCATGTATGTGACACATATGAGCATTAATGTGGTGGGTGCTAGACGTGGAAACATCCCATGAAATCTATGCCAGATTTAGAGGAAGTGATGTAAATGTTGTTAGCAAATAAACCATATGCATTGGAAAAGTCTATTGACCACAAACTATTCAAAACGAATGCTAGGGTGACAACAAATGATGGAAAAATTGTGTTAGAGATTAAGTGGGATGAAAACGAAGGAGGAGACAACCAATTGAAGGACCAAGGCGGAATATCAAAAGATTAGGGAGTTCTTTGAACAAATAAGGGCCGAGAGAGGAGGAGAATCGGTAGGGACATTGACGAGGAAAGGAAACGACCCCTAATCATCCTTGGGAGTACCAATGCAAACAACCAACCTTAACATCGGAATTAATAGAGCACAAGTGAAGCAAGAGTTAGGGGAACCTTTTGAATGACCAAGGTTTGCATTGAAAGGAAATGCCCCTATGTTCTAACCCTATGCTTAGTAGCCCCTCCCTTGTGAAGAGTGCGAATATCTGATATCTTGGAGTACAAGGAAATTATTGGAGATTACAAGGAGCATTGATCGTTGTATAAAAAGCAACAACCTCCCAGAGAATGGATTCACCATTGGTCCAAAGGACCCTCTTCCTATAAGAGGATTTGGGTGAAGGAAGGACTAGTCGGCCAAGAGAGGAGAATTGATGACCAAGTGCTGGAAAGACAGAACAAAATATCAAAGACTGAGCACCAACCAACAAGAAGAAAAACCTTGACAAGAGATGCCCCTATAAGTCACAAAGCAAACCATTGGAGTGCTGGTCTTGATGGAGGAGACACCTTTTAGGGTTTACTTGTGCCAAATCTTGGTTAGCGTTAGCTCTCTTGTTGTGGACTTGAGTGCCCACTTAAAAATATTACCCTTGGGTGACACATGGATACCCGTCATCCCACAATCAGATTGTCTAGGAGATTCCTTCTCCTTTGTGATGAAAGATATGAACCCTAGTTTGTTGGCACCTTCCAACGAATGTATAATGGAATTTTTGAAGGCACAACTAACACAAAGCCTTGACAAATAAATTGACATTCCTTTGGACGTGATAAAAAAACCCTTCCCTTCAATGTGATATAAACACCCCAAAATCAAACATAACACTCGGGGGAGCACTAAGTCTGATGGGGTTTTACTTATTTGTTGCACTAAGGAAACTAATAGATGGACAAATTGTTGTGATGAATATTCAAATCACGGTATATTGTGACTCCCAAATTTGATGAAGGAAAACAAAGTTAAGGAATAGGAGTTGGAATCATTGACAAATGCCATCGTTGAGCATTTGAACATTGTGGAGAACTTAAGGCTTGATGTGGAGAGCTTAAGGCTTGAAGTGGCGGCCCGTGGCTGACATTTTGAGTTGTAACCTGAAGATAGGTTGTGCGCTATAGTGTAAACCATGGCCTTTACATCACCCCTCGACACAACTCTTGAAGAAATGACTATCCGATAGTTTAGCAATTTGATTGTGCGAGCAGAGTAGTTAAGGCTTCTTGACTTACAAGAGTTTAAGGATTTGAAGAAGGTGATAGAAACAACGAAAAAATATACAAGCATCTACTTGAGCCCACCATGCTGATGAGGTTGAGAACCATTGCCAAAGAAGTGAAACAGACCAAGATCGAGGAAACCAAAAATGAAGAGAAAGATATGATAGTGAAGTCCCACCTCCTCAATGGCTTGAAGCAAACCAAAGAGGTATGCAAAGAAAAAGAAAAGGTGCCAAAGGTAGAGATAAATGCCCTTGCAAACCAATTTGAGTCCATCTTTGGGACATTGAAGAACAAGAATAAGGAATTACTTAGGGAGGGTGCAAGACTAAATAAAGAGTACAAACAAATGTGAAAAATATGAAATAGATTATCGCTGATCATGAGAAGCTCTTCATTGAGTTACATAGGGTTCTTGAAGAATGGAAATAATATTTGATGGAAGCAATATAGATCAAGTTCCTTGAAGTACTGATTGAATTGCTTGGGGATAGGCAAGGAACTTAGCGCTAGAGGAAATGCTGGTTGAAAATTGGACTGTTCAGATTTGAGTATTATTGCAAAATAATGGAGTGCCTAGGTAGTAGTGCCAGAGTATAGATACGTATTGGCACTAGCATAACTACTAGTAGATGAAGATGGAGAGCTAGAGGATATGGCATCGAGCCAAGCATAAGTGTCGAGGGAGATATGAAGAGACATTGGGAAGAACACGGAGAGTGCCAAAGGTGAAGTTGGATACAAAATAGTGAGTGCCAACAGACAAGTGCCAATATGCATTGGAGATAGGGACACACAACCTTGAATTCTTGACTGTTGACCATGCCTGGGCTTTAGGAGAGGTTTCCACATGGCAATTGCATGAGACAAGTGTTGATTTGCATGGAGACACGTGACATATTGCATGGATCCATGTACCAGTGATCATGATATTCGTTGAACCTATATAATATGTATTCACCTCATTAGAAGAAGTCAACTCATTGGGGTTGGGTAGATGCTACTAGAATGCAAATAGGTTATTACCATCTATGGGAAAGCTCAGTGATTTTGTAGTTGTAGTATTTATTTAGGAAGGTCTTTGTCATGTTACAAGTTCATGAGGAATGCCCATGGGTTATGGGTGTATCCTTGACGATGAGTTAATACACTATCATGTTATTTCCTTTATTGTTGAGTATATGTGATTGTTGGAATATTGTTGATTATGTGCTCATTAGAATGGATAATTGTTTAGGTCTTGAGTATGGGTTCATGATGGATCCTTGATGTATGCAATAGTATTTGCTAGTTGAAGATGGAATATACATACTATTTCATGGTTTTGACTATGCTATGAGATGGCCCCTGGGCTCTGTGAATGCACTTTGGGTGAGACATCTTGCAAATGATGGTGTCTTCTTGAAAAGGGATATACTGGCGCATTTGAGTTTCCTCAAATGTGGTCTTTTTGCTAAAACCCAACGTGACATAGAAAATAGCCCAAACACCAAGCCTTGGGTGCCTAGAAGTGGATGACAAACCTTGTAACTTGAGAATTGAACTTCCAATGCCAAAAAATTGATTTTGATTCTCAAATGCTTGGATTTGGTTCTCAGACATTGGGATTTAGTTCTTAGATGCCCGAAATTTGTTAGACGGGTTTTGATTGTTAGACACTAGGTTTCGAGTTGGATGTCAAGACCTTGGACACCAAAGTTGGGTTGGATATCAAGAACAAAGAGGAACCTGGAAGCTTGCCATGACACTAAATTTCTTCCTGGATAGAGTGCCAGAAATTTCATCCTTGGGAATTGGTTAGGGTTTGGTCATTCAATATTGACTCCACATAAAGTTCCAAAATTTCATCAGGGTCATCATTGATTTTGATTTCCTATGGAGGGGGTTTACCAAATTCGTATTTGGAACTGCTTTCAAAGCATTTGTGATGGGCAAGCCATGACAACATGTTAGACTGGAGATCGTGAAAGGTAAAGGCACCATGGTCCAAAATTTGACTTCATTAGAATTTAATAGACCTTCCCCTTGTAGGAAGTAAGTTGTTGTAGTTTGCTATTAATGCAGGGCAACCAAGAAAAAGCAAGAGAAAAAAGGACAAGGTTGAAAAACCTAGGCTAGCTCTGGAAGACATCTAGTGGAAGATATCGACGTGAGAAGAATGTTGGACTTGGTGGGAGGACCACTCAAAGGATGATAAGCTCAGGTATGCCTTAAAGAAAGTTGGAGTGGAACACATGATGTACATGCCATTTTTCTGTGAATATTGTGAACATATAGAAGCCTTACTTGAAGGAAACGATGAAAAATTATAATGCAACTATGATAGAACCACTATCATCGACGATATGTGGTGGCTCCATCCTCTATGCAAGAATGTCATAAGACGTTTGGGTTGACCTTGGCTGAAAAAGAGGTCTTGTTCGAGAAGATAAGGTCAAAGCTTGTGCTAGTCTTTGAGTGTAAAGTTATTGATGGGATAGGCCAACATTAGCAAGGTTAGATGACAAAGTCTAAGTGAAAGGCACTCTTGTCCAAGCCTAAAAACAATGTTGCAGAAAATTTTCTAGCTTTAGTAGGTGGTTCAATAGATGTTCATGGATTGTTGGTGCATGAGGAGTATGGGACGGGTTTGGAGACACATGAGGATGAGGAGGAGAACATTCGAGAGTGAGGATGGCAAGGAACAAGGAGGAGAACCATTTGAGAGAGCAAGGGCAATGAGGGATATCGCTCGAATTCAAATGACTATGAGACACGTTGCATGATGGTGCCCCAGCCTGAGCAACCATCTTAGTTGAAGCATTCTTGACATTCTTTGGCGAGTCCCAGGTATCCCTTGGAGAGTAATTCTCTCCAAGGGACAGTCCCTACCATTGTTTCTTTTCCTGTAGTTACAAAATGTGTTACATTGCATGTTACTTTTCCAGCTTGATTCTCTGCTATGCAATCTACTTTGGCAATTCAACATTCTAAATGGCATTGCATGCCATAATATCATTTTTCAATGCATGACTGAGGGGTAACATCAGGATATTGGGATGACTTCGATCTATAGTTTCCTCTACAAATTGCCTTGTTGGAAATTAATTGCAGATCTAAAACTATGCATACTAGTGCTACTATAAATGTACTTCAAATGGGAGTGAATTAGAGTTTTTAGAGTAGTAGAATGTCAATTATTTATGGAGCAATAACAAAACAATAAACAATTGAAATAAATATAAGCAAACACCACTTCTCCTCGTCATCAAATTGGCAACTTACAAAGAGCTTAATGAAGCATCACTCTTGACTCTCTGCTAG
The DNA here is from genome assembly GCA_037957365.1 of Torreya grandis. Taxonomy (NCBI): domain Eukaryota; kingdom Viridiplantae; phylum Streptophyta; class Pinopsida; order Cupressales; family Taxaceae; genus Torreya; species Torreya grandis. The sequence goes on from JARHVA010001871.1 coordinate 1,309,380, forward strand.
CTCTTCCCTATGTCACATATTACAAACAACTCAGTGGAGCATAGAAACCAGCATTATATTGTTTGTTATTCTCTCAACTCTCTGCTACTATCACTATCTCATGCATCCATAACTCCTACACTCCTCTTCTTAGCCCATACCCTTTGCCTCTTATGCTCTTTTGGAGATGTCCCATTGTATCCCAAAGTGTCCCCAATCATCAAAAGGACCCAAAGACAATGTTTGCAACCATTTCTTATGTTTTATGTCGTGCTTAGGCAAAACCACCACTTTGTAGGACACATGCCACTGATACAGGTGTAACTGCGACTATCACAAGTGAAACTGCTACTGACACAAGTGTAATTTTTATTATAATAAAACTTCCAGCAACACAAGTGTAATTTTTAGTATGATAAAATTGCCGTTTACACAAGTGTAGTTGTCAGTATGATGAAACTACCACTGACACAAGTGTAATTGTCTGTATGACAAAATTGCCACAAACACAAGTGAAATTGCCATTGACATAAATCCACCCACTATTGTCACATGGATAATGTAATGTCCCCTTCTCGTTCATAGCCAATTTGAGTTACCGTTAGCCTATTCCTATTCACGTAGGCTAAGTGGATATTGGTTAGGGAACTTTGGCGACTTGAGATGAGTTTTCTAGGTTTTTCTGGGAATTTTCCAGTGGTGAAAACTATTTTTAGTAAGTTACTATTTTTAGTAATTTACTATCTTCAATAAAATTACTATTTTTATTAAGTTCCAGTTGAGCTTCATTTGGGCTAGTTTGGAGTTTTGGCTCACTTACTATTTTTAGTAAGTGCTATATTTAGTAACTAGTCTCGACTCTTATTTAGCAGTGGTCCAAAGTTTCCATTTTTGGCAGGGGTGAGTTCTCTCAATGGTCAGAGTTATTATTTGTTTATTTGTCACTTAATAAAGTTGCTATTTCAATTAAGTGACAATAAACATGGGTTATAAAAGACCCCCTTGGCTTAGTTGAGCAACGTTATTTTAAAATAGGGGACTATGTACTTTATGTTGGACGCCTAGAATGAAGGTTTATTTTATAAATTTAAGGCTTATATTGTACCCCCAAAAGTGGATGCCCCCTTTGGGAAATATTTGATGATATTTTAAAATGTTAAAATTAAATGTTGAAAAAAGTAAGGTTGGGCATGGGTTTGGAGGGAAAAGTATTTTCAAATGGAGGTTGCCTTAATCCCTCTCTCATCTTCTATTTAATCACTCTTTGAGCTCTCTAGGGGATATGTGAACTTTGGCAACTTAAGGAGACTCAGCTGGATTTTCTCTAGGATTCAAATACTGCTAGATGAGGATGAAAACTCTCGTCTCACGTTGCTGGTTTCGGTGGTGAGATACTCACCCTAGCTGGTTGTTGCTTGGTTTTGAAGTTTACATCATTTATCTTGCTGGTTGAGCATTTTGACGTTGGATAAATGAAGATTTTCACAGTTTTTTGAGTTGGGTTTGGAGCTTTATTTTTTGTGTGTGGGTTTCTTAATTTTGGTGTGAGTTTGCAATTGTTTTTTCTGCTTTTTTCTGAGGTCTGAGAAAGCTGCTTTTTTTTAGCAACTGGAAAGTATCAAATTGAACATAACCGTGTGGCGCATTGGAAACTCCTGGGTAATCTTTCATTGGCTTCTACTTGGTTGGATGTCCCCTTTAAGCTACTCATTGGAATTTAATGGAGGATATGTGATTTATGGGAGCCAATCGCCCCCCTTGGGGTTAGTGCAACTTTCATGGAGTTTGGACAACGAGCATGAAGTCCTAATTTGCGCTTTTCAATGGTGATAATCTACTGTTAATGGAGTATTTTTCAGGTTTGATTTAAGATTGAAAACTCTCTGATTTTGATATTGAGTTGCAATGACATTGTTTAATGTAATTCTACCTTATTTTCCTTGAAATTTATGAATACATCAATGTATGTGCTCAATGTGATGAATGGACACAACATAAAACCCTTCTGCATCTTCCGTCATATTCTGAAAACAATACACACAAAAAAGAAAAAAAATCAGGGGCATCCATTACAGTGGTATCAGAGCACAAAACATTCTTGCCAACCAGTGGGTAATGCATTTCTATGAGCATCAATAATAGAGAGAGAAGATACCTTGAAAGGTTAAGAAAACGTGAAGAGGATTTGTGGGAGCATTGGCCTTCAGAGAGGGAAGAACAACACTCTGAAACACACTCAATAGGATCAACAAGCTCAAAAAATATGGGTGATAGGGGTGAAAGGACATATAGAGGTCATGAAGAACCAGATTGGTTGATGCTTCTTTTGGATGCTGTAGTTAGGGGACAAGAAATGGTAGCCCAACGTGCTCAGGAAACCAATAAGCAGCTTGTGCAGTTGGTTGTGGGGTTGAACCGATTGGGAGTCAACAACAAGGGCAATAATGGGCAAGGAAATGATATGGGTCAGCGTGGAGCAGCCAATCAACACAATAGGGCAGCCATGGCTAGACCTCTCATGCCTGTTTTTCCACCAAGAGTGGAAACACAACCCAATCAGGGGCTCACTTTGATTGAGATGCAGGATCAATTTAGACATGATTGGATCGATGCAAGGCCTGGATTTTAGCATGATATATCTCTACGTGATTATATAGATCTCAGGATGAGGCATATGCCCAATAGGGGCAATAGAGAGCACCATGATGACTTGCGAAGGAAAGTTGGAAAACTTAGTCTCCCTTACTTTGATGGGTCTGGTAAAACTTCAGCGAGAGCTTGGGTCTAAAAGGTGGACACATACTTTAATCTTAATCCTCCTATGCCTAAAGAAGAGTTCATTAAATATGCTTCCATTCACTTAGACGGAGTTGCACATGAGTGGTGGCATCATGGGATGGTTAAAATGGGTCAATCTCAGACTACTTCTTATGTAGAGTTTACTGAGAGACTCATAAAGAGATTTGATAAAAAAGACCCCGAACTTCATTTTAAGGAGTTGGCACAGCTGAAACAGTGGGGTTCAAAGGATGATTATGTTGCTGACTTTCAAAGGTTGTCGGTTTTGGTGACAGATATATCCGAGAGGAGGCTCATTGTGCTCTTTATAGATGGGTTAACCAATCCTCTAAGGGGCTGGATTAAAGCTTTCAACCCACCTTCTCTACAAGAGGCAATCAAGAAGGCTAGAGACATGGAGTCTTCCACCTCCAAGAGCAGATTTCAGTCCAAGGGATTTTCGCATAAGAAGGACCAAGATAAAAAGCATTTCCCAAAGGACTCCGAACAGCCAAGGAAATCAGTCACAAGGATTGATAGTGAGACATTTAATGGCTTGAGGAAGAAGAATTTGTGTTTCACATGTAAAAAATCTTGGGCTCCAGGATATAGGTGTGCTACAAAGGGGAAGGTGCATCAAATAGAGTACTATTCAGTAGAGGAAAGTACATCAGAAAAATCAGATCAGCAGTCTGATTCAGAGGAAAATGAAGAGGAAGAGACTCCTGAAGAGGTTGGAAAGGAAAAGGAGAAAGATGGGAAACTTGCTCAATTATATAGTTTTCAAAAAAATGAGTCTCTACGCATTAGAGGAGCACTTAATGGGCAGCGGTTAGTGGCATTGATTGACATAGGAGCCACGCATAATTTTATTGATGAGGGGTTGGTTGCACGTAGAGGACTTCAAACTCAAGAGGTAGATGGATTTCGGGTGATGGTTGCTAATGGGTTTACAATCAATTGCACTAGGATGGTTCCACAACTGAGTTTGTAGTTAGGGAATTATGAAGTCAAGGATGACTTTTATGTGGTGAGTATTGGTGATACAGAGGTAGTGATGGGAATACAGTGACTTCACTTCATGGGATGGTATTGGGGCTGTCCTCATGCAAAATAAACACCCGATTGCATATGAGAGTAGGAAGTGAGAGAAGTTACTCCATCTATGACAGAGATGTTAGCCATAATGCATGCTTTGGCTAAATACAGGGCATACCTTGTTGGAGGGAGGTTCATTGTTAAAACTGATCATAATAATCTGAAATATTTCTTAAATCAGAAGGACCTAAGTGAAAGGCAACAGAAATGGGTTAGTAAACTCCAAGCCTATGACTTTGACATCGAGTATTTCAAAGGGAAGAGGAATATAGTGGCTGATGCATTTTCTATTAGACCTCATTTGTGTTCATTTTTTGAGATAACAGCAAATTGGAAGGAAAGAATACAAGCTGATTATGCTAAGAATGCCCTTGCCAATAGCATATTAGATGCTACTTTGCAGGATGACAAGTACAAGGTAAGGGATGGTTTGATTTTCTATAAGGATAGGATAATGTTGGTTCCTGAATCCAAGATGAGAGAGCAAATTTTTAAGACTTTCCATGACACTCTAATGGCTGGTCATCCTGGTTTTTACAAAACATACAGGCAGATTCGTGAGAGGTTCTCATGGAAGGGGATGGAGGACATTACTAAATATAGTGGCTGATGCATTGTCTAAAAGACCTCATTTGTGTTCATTTTTTGAGATAACAATAGATTGGAAGGAAAGAATACAAGTTGATTATGCTAAGAATGCCCTTGCCAATAGCATCTTAGATGGTACTTTGCAGGATGACAAGTACAAGGTAATGGATGGTTTGATTTTCTATAAGGATAGGATAATGTTGGTTCCCGAATCCAAGATGAGAGAACAATTTTTTAGGACTTTCCATGACACTCCAATGGCTGGTCATCTTGGTTTTTACAAAACATACGCGCAGATCCGTGAGAGGTTCTCATGGAAGGGGATGAAGGAGGACATTGCTAAGTATGTTAGCGAGTGCCAAGTGTGTCAACAGAATAAAAATGAACATACTTACCCTGCTGGTCTACTACAGCGTTTACCCATTCCTACTCAGAAGTGGGAAAGCATTTCAATGGATTTCATCATAGGGCTTCCCAAGGTGCGAGGGAAGGATTGTATCTATGTTGTGGTGGACTGTTTGACCAAATTTGCTCTTTTTTTTGCTATTTCAGCACGGTATACAGCATTATAGGTGGCATATTTGTTCTTTAGGGAAGTGTTTAGACTGCATGGGGCACCTACGAACATCATCAGTGACAGGAACAACAAGTTCATGAGCTTGTTTTGACAGGGGTTGTTCAAACTTTGTGGTACTGAGTTGACTCCTAGCACTAGTTACCACCCTCAAACTGATGGACAAATTGAGATAGTTAACAAATGGGTGGAAGGATACCTACGTAATTATGTTATAGGGCAGTAAAAGGCATGGGTTAAATGGTTGCACTTGGGGGAGTTTTGCTACAACTCCACATTTCACATGTCTATCAAGATGTCTCATTTCATGGCTTTGTATGGCTATGAAGCTTCCAATTGTACTGATTTGCTATTTGGAGATTGTAGAGTGCCTAGAGCCAAGGATTTCTTGCAAGAAAGTCAGGATATCATGAGATCATTGAGGGATAACATATAACATGCACAAAATCAGCAAAAGTTGTACGCTGATCAACATTGTGTTGAGTGGGAATTTGAGATAGGAGACATGGTCTATGTGAGATTGCAGCCCTACAGACAGTCCACTCTCAAGAAGAGTGGGTTGGAGAAGCTGAAACCTCGTTTCTGTGGTTCGTTTAGAGTCACCAGGAGAGTTGGGGAGGTGGCTTATGAGCTTGAGCTACCTGAGGGTAGTAAGGTGCATAATGTTTTCCACGTGTCACACCTCAAGAAGGTAGTCCGACATAATGTAACTCCTTCAGTAGAGTTACCTCTATTGGATGAGGAGGGCAAATTGATACTTATTCCAGAGGTAGTGATTGATTTCAGAGAGCGTACTATCAGGAAGAGGGTTATCACAGAGTATTTGGTGAAGTGGAGGGATTTGCTTGTAGAGGATGCCACATGGGAGAGTGAGCAGATTTTACAACATCTTGAGTTGCGATTGCTTGAGGACAAGCAATCTTGGGGAGAGAGGACTATAATGTCCCCTTCTTATTCATAGCCAGTCTAAGTTACCATTAGCCTATTCTTGTTCCCGTAGGCTAAGTGGATGTTGGTTAGGGAACTTTGGCTACTTGAAATGAGTTTTTCTGGGAATTTTTCAGTGGTGATGGCTATTTTTAGTAAGTTACTATTTTTTTGTAATTTACTATCTTTAGTAAACTTACTATTTTTAGTAAGTTCCAGTTGAGCTTCATTTGGGCCAGTTTGGAGTTTTGGCTCACTTACTATTTTTAGGAAGTGCTATATTTAGTAATTGGTCTCAGCTCCTATTCATCAGTCGTGCAGAGTTTCCATTTTTGGTAGGGGTAAGTTCTCTCAATGGTCAAAGTTATTATTTGTTCATTCGTCACTTAAGTTAATAAAGTTGCTATTTGAATTAAGTGAGAATAAGCATGGGTTATAAAAGACCGCATTGGCCTAGTTGAGCAACGTTGTTTTAAAAGAGGGGACAATGTACTTTATGTTGGATGCTTAGAATGAAGGTTTATTTCATAGAATCAAGGCTTATATTGTACCCCCAAAAGTGGACGCCCTCTTTGAAAAATATTTGGTGATATTTTAAAATGTTAAACTTAAATGTTGAAAAAAGCAAGGTTGGGCATGGGGTTTTGGAGGGAAAAGCATTTTCAAATGAAGGTTGCCTTAATCCCTCCCTCATCTTCTATTTAATCACTCTTTGAGCTCTCATGCGGATATGTGAACTTTGGCATCTTAAGGAGACTCTGTTGGATTTTCTCCAGGATTCGAATACCGCTGGTTGAGGATGAAAACCCTCATCTCACGTTGCTTTTTTCGGTGGTGAGATACCCACCTTAGCTGGTTGGTGGGTGGTTTTGAAGTTTACAGTGTTTATCTTGTTGGTCGAGCATTTTGGCATTGGATAAATGAAGATTTTCACAGTTTTCTGAGTTGGGTTTGGAGCTTGATTTTTGGCGTGTGGGTTTATTAATTTTTCTGAGTTTGCAGCTGTTTTTTCTGCTCTTTTCTGAGGTCTAATACAAATTCCAGAGGTCTGAAAACTGCTTTTTTCTGAGCAACTGGAAAGTACCAAACTGAGCATAATTGTGTGGCGCGTTGGAAACTCCTTCTGGGTAATCTTTCATTGGCTTCTACTTGGTTGGGTGTCCCCTTTAAAGCTACTCGTTGGAATTTAATGGAGGATATGTGATTTATGGGAGCCAATCGCCCCCCTTCGGATTAGTGCCACTTTCATGGAGTTTGGACAGCGAGCATGAAGCCCTGATCTGCACTTTTCAATGGTGAAAATCTGCTGTTAATGGAGTATTTTTCAGGTCTGATTTAAGATTGAAAACTCTCTGATTTTGATATTGAGTTGCAATGACATATTGTTTAATGTAATTCTACCTTATTTTCGTTGAAATTTATGAATATATCAATGTATGTGCTCATGTGATGAATGGACACAAAACATAAAAGCCTTCTGCATCTTCCTTAATATTCTGAAAACAATACACACAAAAAAGAAAAAAAATTAGGGGCACCCATTACACATAACCGCTAGTTTGTAGGGTTGGATTGGAAGTTTCTCAATTTGAGCTGGAAAATTGTTGTGTTGATGGATTTTGAAGTGTTATTTCCTTTGACCCTGTGATTGTGTTTGTTGATCCCACATGGATCATACTACCTTTCGTAGGAGGCTTTTGGCCCTACAAAAGCTTAGTTCGTGATGAGATATGAAAGGTTGTTTTCTCTTTCTCCTTAGTAGCTTTTGGGTGTGTCGGCGTTTGGCCTTGATCCTAAGCTACCAAGATTCCTTGTGGCCTTCTTGCAGTTTCTCTGCGCTTTTTCTGCATTACCATGTCTCTTTCTCACTTCGCTCGTTCATCCCAAGACATATTTTTAAATGTAAGTCAATAATGCTCCACTTCTTCCTCATCTAACAGGGAAGGCTTGACAACATCCTTGTGAAATCATGTTTGAAACTGATGCTAAAGTAGCCCTCTTCCTCCTCAATATAAGAATGGTGGCCTGACCTCCCTCACGGAGAGTGAAATTGCTTGCCTCCTTTAGAGTCTTCCATTACAACCTCACATAAGATTGGTTTTGGAGTTCCATCTTTTCCTTGAAGTGATCTTCCTCAAGTGATGCCCAATCATGGCTGTCGCATGATGATTGGTACCCTCTCTTTGGTTATCTTATCAAAGTTTTACTTCGTCATGTTGAAGCCAAGCTTGCACCTTCCTCCCTCTTATGAAAGAGTGGTGAGATGCTCTTCTCCCTTTTGCTTGTCCTCTTCCCCATTGAAAAGCCAAGAGTGAGATGTCACAACTAAATTTGTTAGCTGAAATCAAATGATTATCTATACATTCTGCAACCGTCCTCATTGCTAGTCAACATGCTAGAAGGGCTGTCATGTGCAAATTAGATTCATTCTCTGTGCTACAACCCATTGCTATAGTGGAATATATATGATACTATTCATTGTCATGTCAATGTGTACACAACAAAATCTTCCATTTTTCATTAGCATACTACATGAATGCTGCAAACAGTCTTCTACATCATTGTGGCGCCCAAATGCATGCTACATCTAGTGATGCTGAATTCAGACCCATACATCCATGCTACAATCATTGTTGTGCTCATAACATTCTACAACTGTATGATGCTGAAACAAACTCGTATACCCATGCTGAAATCATTTGTGATGCCTATTCACATGGGACAATAATTATTATGAGTGAATAAACATGCTGCCATTCTTGCTTATGATGAACATGCATGCTAAAACAATGGAAAAAAGCAAATCAACTTGCTACCCGCTATTTTGATGCCTGCATTTGAATGCTTTTTGCTAGACAAGTTTGCCCAACTACATGCTTGGACTGCTTTGCTCTCTTGGAATGTCTCTTTTCAACCTTCCTTGCTTGCACATGTGATACAACAAGTGGTGAGAATAACTATGCTTGACTTGCCTATCAATATGAATATGTGAAAAGTTGAAAATAATACAACCTCTTGATGCCATTGGCTGCCTATACTTGCTTCCCAAGTCGACCTGTTGCTCCATACTCACCCTGATGAGTGGAATACTCCCATACTTGCCCATACAAGTGGAGGTAATTCTCTACTTGCTTCAATCAATCAAAAGGGAAAATTGAATATACTTATGGAGTGCTACTCAATGTGCCTGCTGGTTATACATGTGAATGCAACTCAACATATTACAAGCTTCTTTGTAAATGATTTAAATGCTCAATCGAAGAATCAAGAGACATTACCCTACCACTACTTGCTTGCAATGGTGATGGAGATACATGTGAGCATTGTTCTACCCTTCTTGTTTCTTTTGCTTTGGTAGGCTCTTCTTCCCCTTTTGTTTGTCACTTCGCATGTTTGCTTTTGCCATTATTTGGTTGAAGCTGCAGATGAAGATTCCTGCACTTTCCATCCCAATGCCCACTAATTTTGTAATGAGTGTAAAAAAAATTACATCTGCATGTACTCATATCAAGTGACATATTACCTCCTTGGAGTTTAGCTTGGCCTTCCTCTTCTTGTTTGCTTGAAGAGTAGATTCTTCCTTTCCCATATTTTCTAAAAGTTCAGGGTCCGTAACGGTGGATAGTTTCCTCTTGAATATAGACATGCAATGATTATGCATTGCATAATAAGAGCAAAGAATAATGAACCAACTTTCACGTGCGTCATGTCCTCCATTCTCACCCTCGATGAGTGGAATACTCCCATACTTGCCCATACAAGTGGAATTAGTTCTCTACTTGCTTCAATCAATCAAATGGGAAAAATTGAAGATACTTATGGAGTGCTACTCAATGTGCATACTGGTCATACATGTGAATTCAACTCAACATTTTACAAGCTTATTCTTTGTAAATTATGCAAATGCTCAATCGATGAATCAAAAGACATTCCCTTATCACTACTTGCTTGCAATGGCGATGTAGATACATGTGACCATTGTTATACCCTCCTTGATTCTTTTTCCTTGGTAGGCTTTTCTTCCTGTTTTGTTTGTGGCATCGCATGTTTGCTTTTGCCATTCTTTGGTTGAAGTTGCAGATAAAGATTCCAACACGTTCCATCCCAATGCCCACTAACTTTGCAATGAGTGTAAAAAGTATGAAATTTGCACTTACTCATATCAATTGACATTCCTACTTGGAGTGTGTCTTGGCCTTCCTCTTCTTGTTTGCTTGAAGAGGAGATACTTCCTTTCCCATCTTTTCTAAAGAGTTTAGAGTCCGTAGCGGTGGATAGTTTCCTTTTGAATATAGCCATCCATTGATTATGCATGCCACAATAAGTGCAAAGAATAATAAACCGACATTTTTTTGCATCATGTCCTTCCTTTATGATGGAAGATTTTTCTCTTGCATACCTTCTTGGGCTGTCCCTATGCTTTATTTCTTCCTTTCTTGGACTTTCAAGTGGTGAAGTTGGTGGAATGTAATTTCCCCATTTCCTCTTTGCATTTGCATTTGTATTATGTGGATGGAGGAGGTGGATAGAGTAGATGCATTATCTTCTCCTCTCTCATGTCTTGAAGGCTGCCCTCTCTTTGGAAGTCCTTTCTTGGCCTCTTGATGTGGCAACTTGCTTCCCTCTTCTTCTTGTGCTTGTTGTCCACATTTGGTGAATCCTTGCAATCAACTTAAGGCTTTACAAAAATTAATATAGAAATATGATTGTTTTATTTGGCCTGCTCTTGGTGTGTAGATGTTGTGGCATCCTTATCTATGGAAGCAACTCGTGTTGTGATTGAGCTGCACTAGAACTTTCACTAATCTCCATTGCACTTCTGCCATACCCAATGCCAGCATACCGTTGTCCCTCTAAATGTCAAGTGGAGTGAGAATTTTTTGGCCATCCTTGTCAAGAACCTTTCCACTTTATTCCATCTTATGCAATAACTTAGAGCCAATAATTTTCTTATATTTATCAAAATTACCAATGGATTTATTCAATATTTCATTATAATAAATAGCTGATGGAGTGTTTACCATGCATACCTCTGTCATGATTTGTGCATCTTTGGTAGAGGCTGGTCTTCTATGTTGGGTGGACTCTTTTCTCCTTTTCACTCCGTCAACATCATCTTAGAGATTTGTCAACAACTTCTCCTTTGCAACCAATTCTTGCTGCAACTCCTCCATGATACCAACACTGAAATATTCATGGCCAGTCCATTTAACTTGCAACTCTTGATTTCCAAGTGCTGCACCATCATTCTCAATTCTTTGTTCTCCTCTTGTACTTGCGTATGTCAAGCTTTGAGCTTCTTACGTCTTCTACTCAAGGACTTGGTCATTGCCGCTCTATGCAACCACAAATATTGGCAACACCTTGTTAAAGAACTTTTGCCTACAATCTTTCTACTACAAACAAATTCCAGTGTGTTGGTAAATCCTCTACAAGCCACTAGGAATTTGCTGTTTTGATACTGCATGATCTGTAATTTCATCTACAAATTGCCTTGTTGGAAACTAATTGTAGATCTTAAACCATGCTTACAGCCGATACTTGAATTGTACTTCAATTGGCTCTGAATTATAGTGTGTTAAGGAATGTCTAATTTGAATTATTCACGGAGCAATAACAAAACAATAAACAACTAGAAGAAATAGAACCAAACACATATGACACAAGGAATTTAACCTGCAGACCCCGGTGTAAGGAAACCCAGCTTTGCAGTGTCAACTGATCACCACTTCTCATCTTCATAAAATGGAAACCTTACAAAGAGCTCAATGGATCATCACTCTCAATTTTCTGCTACCTCTTCCTTATGTGGCATATTCCAAAGAGCCCATGGAGCACAGGAACCGACATTAAACTGCTGAACATTCTTTCAGCTCTTTGCTGCTATCACTCACTTGTGCATCTGTACTCTCGTACAATCCTCTCCACTTAGCCCATACCCTTTGCCTCTTATTTATGCTATACAAGAGATGTCCCTTCGTAGCCCAAAGGGTCCCCAGTCATCAAGAAAATGAAGAGACAACATTTGCATCCATTTCTCATGTTTTCTGTCGTGTTTGGAAAAAATCACCACGTTGCAGCACAAATCAGCGACTTAGCAGGACAAAATCACCACTGATATAAGTGTAATTGTCAGCATGACAAAACCACCATTGACACAAGCTTAATTCTTATTATGATAAAACCACAACTAACACAAGCGTAACTTCCACTGTCACAAGTGAAACCGCCACTGACATAAGTGCAACCACCACCCTCACGAATGTAACTGCTAGTTTGCGAGTTGGATTGTCAATCTCAGTTTGAGCTGGAAAACTATTGTCTTGATAGATTTTTCGGAGTCTTCTTGTTTCTCCTGATCCTGATATTGTTTTTCTTGATTCCATATGGATCAGACTTACACCAGATCTGAAATATGAGCCTACATTGGCCAAGTGAGAGACTGAGGAAGACTCTAAAGGTTGCATGCAAGGCACCCTTGCGAAAGCCTAAATCCAATGCTGCAGCAGATGTTCTAGTTGCAACAAGTGGCTCAATAGATGTTGATGGGTTGCCAAAGTATGAGGATGAGTACATGACTGGCTTGGAGACACAGATGTGGTATGAGGATGAAAACCATCCTTGAGAGAGCTAAGATGACAAGGGATATGGCTCAAGTTCAAATGATGATGAGACACCCCGCATGACAGTTTCCTAGCCAGAGCAGCCATCTTAGTTGGAGCATTCTCTACTTTCTTGGGTGAGTCCCAGATACCCAAGGGACATTCCCTATTACTATTTCTTCTTCTATAGTTACAGAGTGTGTTACTTTGCATGTGTGAACTGCTGGACTTGCCACATTGCAGTATATCCAGCAATCATTCTCTCCTAGTCAACTTGTGTTATTATTCTTGCTAGTCCCACCCAAGTTACGCCTATTGTGCATCCTTCACCAGTAGCTATTCGCTTACCAAAGTCACTACAATTGGTTAAAGTGATAGCACATGACGATTTAGATTTTATAGCCATTTGAGAAGGATGGTTTTTGGATGTGGATATTCCAAATGAGCCTGTACCCAAAGAGCTAGAGATTCCCAACCCACCTCTTGAGTCTCACTGAGTACATGAATTTGAGCACCACTCCCAAGTGGAGCAGCGTGAGCATTGTTCCCTAGAGTAGTAGGCTCACTCAGGTGATCCTTTAGAGGGGGAGATATCGGAGAGCACATGACATTGACTTAGGATCAGCATAAGGATGAGCAGCTCCATGCAGAGCAGGATGATGCAAAGCACTAGACTGAGCAGAATAGGAGTGATGAGGCTAATGAGGATGATGAATCGGAGGAGTATGTTGCGAGATATATCAGTTTTAGAGCCTTTCACCAGTTTATGTTTCACACTGTGATACCAGAAATGAGGATCAATAGGTGGTTGTACCCAAGTTATCCAGGGGTTACCCAACTGTGGGTATGGACAAATGGGTAAAATTCCAATAGAAGATGGTAGATTTATATGCTGATGTTGTAGTAAATATGAGATAGGCTGATATTTTCTTCTGGAAGACTAAAGCATAAAAGGGAGATTGAGACATCGAGGAGTATAGTTTTGATTGAGAGGGATGTGAGCAACACATCCTGGATGCATGAGGGAGACTGGAAGAAAGATAGTTCCACAGCTCAATGCAGTACGAGCATCTGCCCCACAATTTCCAGATCTTTAAGGGTCTGTACAGATGGCCTTGGATCAGTTGGGCTACCTTTATACGAAGAGCCAACATTACTAGATAATATCTAGCTTGAGAAGCAGAAATAGTAGATTTAGAAATGGAAAACCAGCAATTGAAAGAAAAGAATAAGTGGCATTCAGCAAGTAGAAGTCAAGCGATGGCAGAACCCTAGTGAGAAATTGAGACAGAATGAACTGTTTGGGATATTGATGCAGATAAGTTAAATGCAGCCAATGAAAATTTGACAAAGGACTCAAAGGGCAAGGCAAAAGCCCTTTGAGAGCTCCAGCCATAGGGCCAAGCAAGAGAGCAGGGACAAAAACAACTACAGGGTTCTCTACAGCGACTTTAGGCTACTCTAGGCTACTCAAAATGCACAGATAGCGAAATGGTAGCAGCTTCAATCCTCTTTGGATCTAGAGAGGGTGGCACATGAGGAGGCATGAGTAGCCTTCCGTGCACAACAGCGAGGCAAGGTTAGTTTTGAAGCAGGAGAGTGGTTTCGGGACAAAGTGGTCACAACTGAGTCAGAGGTCTGTAAGCTCAGGAGGCTTGCATGCTTAAGGGATTTTCTACGGTCAGCTGCTTCTACAGTTGCAATATGGAAGTTGAGCTAAACATCACAGTAGGTTCTTTAGGGAGTTACTGCCAGGGCTGCCCCTATTTCCTACTCAGGACACTACACAGATCCAACTAATTCCTAGTTTTGGATTTGTTGGTAGGGACGCTGATAGGTCTTGTGGGGAGGGTAGATGTAGAGACTATTTCAGTATAACAAAGTATATACTTGTTTATGCTATGTACTTGGCCTTCTCAAGAGCCCAACAAGTATATTTGTTTATATATTTTTGTTGGGGTTTACTACTTGTGTCCAATATGAGAGGTGGTTGTCAGCCATTGTCCAACTGACATACCTTCTCTGATTCATTTTCCAAGGTCTGATTTGCAAAATCAGACTTGCTGTGGCTTGTATCCTCATCACATAATTCATTTTTAACACTCAAATGTAGAGTGTCAATGTTAGGGAACTCCACACATCCACCATCTTCACAAGGAATAGCTGCTATCTCATGAGTAAGCTCGACATTATGACTACTGTCATAAAACAGAAAATCAGGAGTTATATCACTCTTATTTGTAGTGTCCTCAAGGAGCTCATCCAAAACTTCATCCTTTACTAACTGTCCATTGCGAAGTGCTGGTTCAAGAGGTGTCTTCAAAGGAAAACTAAGTGTATTATGTGCCATAATTTCTGTCCCATGGCTGCAATGTAAATCAGCATGTGTATAAGTCTTCCTTACCTCGTTATCCGTGCATTGGTGGTTAGGCTCCCGATAACCTTTGCAAGTGAAGCATAGACCTTGCCTCCTCATTTCATTCTTGCTCATTATGGGAGTTCTTGTAACCTGATCATTGAGTTTAGTTGTAGAACCACCTTCATAATCTGATTTAGTAGTTCTACCATACCTGCTCACACTGTGCCTATGACTGAATTTTTTCCCTTTAGATGAAAATTTCTCCTTATACCCCCTCCTAATATACTTTACCAACCCAATCTTTTCAAGCCTCAAGATGACAACAAAGTTTAGAAAATTATTAAGAGAGTACTGTGCTTTAAAATCATCCGGCATACTCTGATAGTCCTCAAAGAGTCGAGGAGCTTCCCGTTCATAACTTTCCCTCATCTTGATGGCTCCCTGTTCG
This sequence comes from Torreya grandis, assembly GCA_037957365.1. Taxonomy (NCBI): domain Eukaryota; kingdom Viridiplantae; phylum Streptophyta; class Pinopsida; order Cupressales; family Taxaceae; genus Torreya; species Torreya grandis. The sequence continues at coordinate 1,324,733 of JARHVA010001871.1, forward strand.
ATCTCATCCCTAGATTTCCCTACAATACTGTAGTAACCTATAACTGAAACTTATGAGTGCTGGTCACCCAAATGATGCATTGTTAGCTCTCTGAATATTTAATTCAAACCCCAACAGGATGGTAGGAAACCGCTGTGATACTACTGTAAGAAGCCTTGTTAAATCTGCCCTTGATTGACTGATTTTCGTGGATAGGAATTTTGTCAAACTGTTTGCTTACAAACCATCCAACTGCTGTACTTGAATTCTTTTTGTGTTTTTGGTATATGAGATGAATGTATAAATGTTAAAGGCTTCTAAATGATTGTTCTGACTGAAGTAAAACTGAGAATGCAATGCAAAGCCTCTTCTTGACCTTTCAAATGCAAAAAATGACTGAAATAACTGAAAATGTGCATCGACAACATTATGGTATTTCGTCAAACAATTGATGTGCATACTCAAAACTCCTTTATTGCTATGATAATTGATTACATTTGATATAACAATATGATTCTCCAAGAAATGACTTCTCACTGCCCAAGGACTAAATGGAATGCAATTACATTTAGCTGTACCATTGCTATTAACACTATAGGAGACACAGATATGATAACAAAGCAAGCTACAGGTATGCTGTATAAGATAGCAATGCAATATATTCCTCTAATACGATATTTCAACTAGAATCGCTATTACAATAACCTCAATGCAATGCCAATAATCTATATGCAACTTCGAAATGAAGACCATGGAATTCGTGGTCTGGAAGATGAAGCCAGCACTCCACAAGGTTCGAATCCTCTTCAAATTGCAGCCTCCAGTGTTTACCAGCCAACGCCTGGAGTCCTGGAGAACAATCGATCATATCCCAAACAGTTTCAGATTTTTTATCTGCTCTTTCATGAAATCGCACCAACATCATGGCAAAAATCGTCCCTTCAATAGATGCAGCAAAATCGCCCTTTTCTTTATAAAAATCTGTTTTGTTCCTTAGCCGCCAACACTCTCTTGAAACCTGATGATATTTATTAATGAAATCGTCCTTCTTGAATGGTAAAAAACCAGCAATAGATGTTCTCCAATATTGATTCTTCAAACTTCTGGTTTGCTGAGAATAATCTTCAAAACCCTTGAACAATCTGTGAAGACAATCACTTCTTGATTGGTATAAACTCCATTGATGCTCAACTGTGACCTCCGTATGAAGCCACCAACACAATCGAAGAGAGGCTACGTTCTCCAAGATTGAATTTACTTGCGAAATGCTAGGTTTCTTCCTCAAAGCCAAGCTTCTTCAGAAAAGACAAGTGTTGAATGATTCCTCCATGAACGATAAGAGCTTGGGTTGATGCTTTATATCCTTTTTTCCCAAGAAGAGGTCGATCCTCTAGAAGGCTCTTTTAATCATTTAAAAATGATCTTTAAATGTGCACTTTATAACTTTAATAAATGCTTTGATAAATGGGCGCTTAAATAATAATAATATTTAATGTACTTTAAGTGACCTTTTTGAGGGTCATGGCCCCATTGGACATAAAGTTATAACTTTATAATTGCACTTTATAAATAATTATTAATAAAGTAATCACTTTATTAATAATTAAAATAACATAACTCCACAAATAATCATTATTTCTCATTTTCGTCTGAACCTGGGAGTTAACCATTATATCCACTGTGCATCCAACTACCTTACAAAAAATAGTAAGGGTCCCTCTCTAACATCCACTGACTTACTATAAATAGTAAGTCCCTTAAACAGAACCAGAAACCCCTGAATATCAATGCCTCAGAACAGATGAAGGATCTGGGGAGATAAACACTTACAACTACCCCCTGAAGAGCTCCATAACGCCCAAATTGGACCCTGTAATCCACCGCACTAGCCTACGAGGGTCAAATAATAGGCTAATCTGCCAAAACCAAGAACAAGCCAAAAGGGGACATTACAACTTGGCCTTCTCAAGAGCCCAATAAGTATATTTGTTTATATATTTTTGTTGGGGTTTACTACTTGTGTCCAATATGAGAGGTGGTCGTCAGCCATTGTCCAACTGACATACCTTCTAGGAAACCCTCCTACTTGTGTTGGGGAACATGTTCAGGGAGGTCTCTCATGTATTCTCCATGGTTGTATTGCTGTCCATTCTAGAGAATCTCTTTTGTATATGCTTATACAAGTAAAGTGCAAATGCTTGTTCCAATTTCTGTTTGGTTGTGATTACTCTTTTGTTGTACTACTATATGCACTGTGTTGTATCATGCAACAAAAATATCAAAACACATTTTTTTAGCCGAACATAAATAAACTTACAACATCCTAGATCCAGATACTAGTTTGCATACTCATGGCGTTCAAAGTTTACAATTGCATTAATCACAAATCATATATTCCAATTTGACATTGCGCCGTGTTTCTTGTGAACTCACATCTTACAAGAACATATTGCATTTTTTTACAAATCAAGAAGATTTGAAAGAGAATTTATAGTCAATTTATGCTCAGCGATTTATCAGCTATCATGAATATTCAAGTGTTCACGCAAGCACCTTTGTGGACCCTTAAGGCTTCATTAGTAGGTTTTTAGGATCCGTCCAATTGTTTAGAAGCATAAATTCCATATTTGTTGCTTATTTACCATGGATATTTTGTGGGTGATTACTTGTCAATGAGGGAAATCCTGAGCTGTAATGTAGTGTGTCATGAAACACCCTTGCTCAAAAAATGCTGAATATCAAATGCCTCAAACACACAAGTTTTTAACGAAATTCCATGAACATTGACGTCTATCTGAAACGGTACATTGCAGATTCTTCTATGATTTTGTAGTTGTAGTACACTGTGATGGAAGATATCTGCTTCTAGATTTAAATCTCTCTCAGAGATTTCTTTGGCTGCCAATTTAATCACTCTTTCTTGTAATTTATGGATAAAAAACAAGCATTAACTTATAAATAAGATTGAAGCACTAACAAGGGTCAACAATGGGACAAGGGTTAAGGTATATGAAGACTATTCTGCATTGCCTTCATTGGGTGACCCGTAGAACACTTCAAAGCCAAAGATTCATTTGGGCAGCGTGCTTCCTTGGCCTCCACAGACGTCGTCTCTGGATTATGCTATTTGCGGTTGTTGTAGCAAACTGTTGCTTTGTGGCCCACAATCCTTAAGGATGCCTTAGAGGGGTGTTTTCTTTGAAATCTTTTTCAACTGCCCCTCCTCCAAGTTCATTGCATGCTCTTGTAGTTTCTGTCATAGGCCAATATGACCTTCATTTTTGAGATTCTAGGGTCTCATTTTTTGTTGATGAACTTAGAAAATCCCCTAAACTTCTCAATGCTTCATTCCTTTATCATCAAAAGTCTATTCTGTCCATGTAGTAGCTCAAAATTGTCCTATCGATATCTTTAGATCTATCAATGTTGAGGAACTCAAGTATTTATCTTGTTTCAGTTATTTGTAAACTCAATGGGATATGGCCTACTGAATGTGCCTCAAAGAAATGGGTTTGTAGCTCATGGAAGCTATATTAAAATGTACTTATATAATGTACCTTGTATCTCAAGGGTGTTCTGTAGTCAAATTCAAATTTAACGAAGACAAGCAGAGGATCCTTGAAGGAGGACCTTGGTTTTTGGGGAAGGTTATGGTTTTCTTAGCTAATCACACTTAAATTTGTGATTCTACTTGTGCCTTGGTATGGTTCAAGTTATGGAACATTTGTTTGCCATTCTGGAGAGGAGAAGCTCTTCAGACTCAATGCCATCAGTTATTTCTTAAGTGAATATGTCTATATTGGGGAAAAATACATGAAAAAATCAATCTCAACCCTTCATTGGTTTTGATCGACTTGAGCAAAGGTTTAGGGAAAGGGATTTTACGGTATTTGAGTGGCTATGACTATCGGATTATGTAAATGATGATTCTTTATATGCATAGGAAGAAAGAAAGAAATAAATTATAATATTGTCCTCAAATGACCAAAGTGGGTCAATGGGAGTTGAAAGTACATCTGGTTACGTTAGAAAAGTACTACAATAGATAGACCCCCTAGGTTATAAAAAGTAACCAACAACTAAGCACTAAAAAACTGTAAACAGAACAAGAGCGGGTAAACCTAAAGCAGTCAAACCCAGAACCATAAGAACTAAGTACGAATAGGTCTTTAAGGAAGGACCCCTTAGTGGAGCATGGAGCTGAAGAAGAAAAAAACCATAGAGCATAACATGAGACCAATGCTATCAAGTGATTATAGTACGACTCAGGTTAGAAAAGCCAATGCCATCATCATCTTTGACTGTAAAAGGGCCAATGCAAGATCTGAGAATGCTCATAGGGCTTAGGGTTGAAGGTTGGGCAATCTCGAGAGGAAGCTGCATGGTCCCCCTAGAAGCTCTCATAACATTCAAGGGTTTTAAGAAGATAAAATTGTAGAAATCCTTGGGTGAGGAATAGCAAGAATCTAATAAAAATGTTGAGATTGTCTTGAAATAAGAACATGAACCAAAGGAAAGCTTTTCGTCTACTTAGACTCTAGTGTGACAATGATGAAAAATCAAAAAAATCAATTACGGTTGAGTCACATAAAATGGATTACAAAATAAGCACTATCAAAATTTCTTAAATCTACTCTTCTTTTAAGAGTGACCTGCATGAATGCGATGAAGATGTTCCCTAGGGGACCTTGCTCATCTTCCATAGACTGGTATCATGGCTTCAACACCCTTCCAAGTAGACACACCATATTTACAGGTCTTTAATCCTAGTGAGACCAAGAAATTAAGTTACAAATCTCAGGTCAAGCAAATAATATAGAAAATTTGGTTATTCACGATTTATCTTGGTTTTGCTTTTTACAACATTAATATTGTTCCCCCTTTGCTTTTGTAATAACCTTTGGGTGGTTGTACCTTAATTGTTCAAGCTTGTCCAATTAAATTTTTAACCACCAAATATGTAACCTGATTTTTTGCTGGGTTAAAAACCATTTTTGAGAAAAACCTACATTTGGTAATTTTCCCTATTAAATCTAAATGATTGTTTCTATTTGTAATGCCCTTTTGTTTTATTAAGATAATATTATTATTAAAATAAAACGTATTTTTAAATACTTTAAGTAAAAATAATAATGTGTCTGAGTTGCCAAAAGTGACTTATGTCGGCAACTTCTTTTTAATTTTGACTTGAGGGGACCTTTTTGTCATGAGCAAGTTAGCCCTTAAGTGAAAATTATAAGAAACGAATTTTTGAATATTCAAATCCCTTCTCCAAGTGGAGCACCCCTTTTTGGGGTTGATTTTGGAGGGAAAAGATATAAAATAAGGAAAGGAGTTCATTTTTGCTCTTATGCCATTTTGATTAACTAAAATATAAAGTTTGAGCAGCTTGCTTATGCTTTCAGCCCTAGAGGACAAAATTCCTCTTTGGTATTCAGATTTTGAGGATGAAACCCATCAATGCTCAACGGGTGACTTCATTAAGAGGTCATATTTGAGTGGGAATTGACAACTTTCAGGTCTAAGGCATCTTTCCAAGTGGAGTGCAGCAGTTGGGCAGCTTGTTGAGGCGGTGCACAGCCGTAATCAGCCCTTGCAAGGACAACTCCTCAGTTGGGATCTCTCTTCTAGGGCAGTGACCCCCTTTGAAGGTTTGAGATTGCAGTTTTTAGGGCAATTTGAGGTTGATTTTGGTGTTTGATCATACACGCTTTCAGCGAATATTTTTATAATATTTTCCAGCTATATATTTGGTTCAAAATTTTAGATCTTGAGGTATTTTGTATGGCTGTACTTAATTTTTGCAAGGATTTGTGCCAATTAAATATTAAATTTTGATCTAAAATAAATGTTTCCAAAATTCTGAAATTTTCTATATTTAGGGTTTGATAAAAAAATTAGAATTTGCATTTTATTTTAAGAGTTTATCACAAATTCCATAATAGTATAAATCTATCCCAAAATGGACATTATAGTGGTATTTGAGCCATCTCTTGGCCAGCTGTGGGATTTGAGTTGTCTACAATGGATTGCGACCTAAGTTTCTACCAACTGAAGGATGCATAGATCTTATCCAAGAGGTGTGGATGTGAATACAGAAAGAGCAGCAAAAAGTTAAGGATCATCTTGAAGAAATCAACAAAAAAGTAAGATGTACATATGAAAAGTCAAGATATTAAGAATCCGCTTATGAAGGAGGTTTCTATCAGCTATAAACCCTATATTCATTTAGAAGAATGCAAAAGAATGATCCTATTCAAGAGACATGGTTGGAAGAGTAGTGTGATAGAGATGAGGTCAAATTTTTTGCTTTTGATGAATATGATAAGAAGGCTGATATATACACATTTTATAATACTTTTGAAGAATTCTTGGAAGTATATGCAAAAAATAGAAATAAAAGTTTGAAGAAGAAAGATGGAAAGCCAAAACTTCAAAATGATCCCAAGGAAGAAATCGGGGAGCAGAAGAATTCAGATATGAAAGAAGTTAGTGAGCATCCCATAAATAAATCCACCATGCAAGTGGAAAGTGAAGGTTCTTCAATAGAAACAGCCCTAGAAGTTCCTATCAATTTTCCAAGCATTGCAAGGATAGTTGTGTCAAGGCAAACTGCTCAAAGGCTCCTATTGATAAATAAAAAAAAGAAAATCATGTTTCAGATTTGTTGTTTCATAATGTGACATTTCAGATTTCTTTCCATCATGGACAACAAGCTAAGAATAATGGTAGAGCCTTTGGTTCAAAATACATTTTGCATAACGGTATGGAATCTAGGTGATATTTTGAAATCTATAAAGGATAGAATTTCTGATTTCAATATCATTGTTGTTGATAATTTCACCAACCTATACAAATAGATAAGAAAAAAATCAGAATTGACCTCAGAGGAGCATAAAAAAAATATTATGAAAGACAATAGGATTCAATGGTTGAAGCACAAGGGTCAAATATCTTAGTTATGAGCCAGAGGTCAGCAACGGCAACAACAACACATTCAGTACCAACGTGGTATGATTCATGTTTGGGAACCACATAAAAGTATGCTTGAACAATCAATTGTTGTTTTGCAAGTTGGGTTGAATGGCTGTCCCCTATACGAGGTCCATGGTATGCTAGATAGGGCAGTAGTAGCTTTCTCGTCCTATACGGATTTTGATTCAGTTGCTAATATACCTTTCAACATGGGCATGATATTCTCCATGTCTAATGAGCTGTATTTGTATAACAGATCCGATAGTTGTAGTCAAAGTTCAAGAAGGTAAGTCACTAAGCTGGCCACGCATCCTAAGATGGAGTTTTGGAGATATTTCTAGACATGAACAAGGTAAACATCATGTGGATATTTAGATTTTTCAGAATAAGTGTATGGTGCCGTTTAGACATTATGATGGCATATGGGACTCAGGGAAAATTCTGAATGATGAAGCAGATAGAAGCTTTGAATCTCCTCTGGGATTATTTATCTTTGGCAATTGGTTAGAAAGGGGGAGATCACGTTGGGAATAGCCATGTTCCAAACTTTCTACTTAAAGGTTAACATCATCACCATTTCCAGCTATTGCATAACAATATTTATAGCCATACAAACGCTTCCAATTGTAGGATTGCCTATTTTTCTGTTTGTTGCTGCTAATGAAGTATTTCCAACCATTATTGGTTGTTTTCAGTTCCTATCTCACTAAATTTAATGATTTTTTTTCCAAATATTCTCCTTTTGCAGCTGTTATACCAATATCGTATTGCTGAGTTCAAGGATTTCTAAGTTTGAACTGCTGCCATCAATCACTTGCAGCCGTAGTACAACGTCATGTCTTTGCAAAAGATTGAGGATATACTCAAATGTCATGGAGAAAGCACCATTTTCCAATACATCAAGGAAAATACTAATGAAAGATGGTGGCAGCCATTGCTTATTCCTCATCAAGATTGGGAGGGGATGATCATGAACTTCATCACAAGTCCTCACAAGAGTCAAGACAGCAGTACTACTATCATTCATGAGCTCATTTGGGACAGGGCAACTCCAAAAAATTGCACAAAAGATTCTCATACATGTGGGTTTACAAGTGCCTTCAATCAAGGAATTAATTTTGTTCCGTTTGAAGCTGTTGAGGGGATATTTTCAGTCCCTGCATGGTTGTTCTCAATCTTTACATTGCCCAATTCAGCAAAGGAGGGTGAACCCCTTGTTGGCAGCCTAAGGTATAATAATGATGATCATATTTTAGATTTGTTGTTTCCTCCTATGTCGCTGCAATTTTTTTGTCATGACGTGCAACATGTTAAAAATGGTGATAAGATGGACACATTGAGTAGCAAGGGGCACATAGATCATTTCCTACAAGTTCCAAATGGCGTGTGCATAAAAGAGTGGGATTCAAATGATCATTTGAGCTACAAAGATGATCACTCCTTGGAAGCAAGTCGTACACTTGAAGACAAGGCTATGGAGAAAATTGCCACTGCCAGGGTAGTGAGATACTGGATGTGGGAAGGTGGTAAGCACAATAGACGTTATTTTGTTGTTGTTCAAGCTCCTTTGACTCAACATAGCATGGTTTTGTTGGAGTCAAGCTACATATAGATTTGCCACCCTTGGATGTGTGAAGGAGAAGTCAAGGAAGATAAGAGTCTTCAAAATGGCTTCACTATTCTAGATTGTAGACCTGTTATTATCCACGTTTCCAGCTTACCCAACATTTTGTTGGCAACCATACCAATGGTTCCTAGCAGATAGTTTAGTGTTTCTCAATTTGTTGCTGTTGTTGAGGTATTTCCAGTCAAAGTGTGGTTGTTTTCAGCGTCTAGATTACTGTCATTGATGTATTTTACGAAGGATTTTCAGTATGACATCTACTGTACCATTCTTTCCTCTGTTGCCAGTGACAGTTCCAAACCCCTTTACCCTTTTATGACAGCCATAAAAGGATTTTCAGTCACACGGTGGAAGAATTTTCAGTCTACTGTCAATGTTGAGGCATGTACAACTAGTGCAAATTGGTTTCCAGCCACTACAAGTCTGATTCTGAGGGAAAAAATGCATTGATGTAGTCATGTTTTGGGCAACATGGAAGAAACTTGCGGAGTTCAAAGTAATCATGGCAATCACACCAACTTCAACAATGTTGTCTTACAGTTCAATTTCAGATTCTATGAGGCAATAATAAGGAAGAGTTTATTCAAAACATGGGATTGCAAGTTCTCAACGATGAAGTGGGCAAATTTGGGAAGAGTGGACTGTAATGCCCCTTTTTTTATTAAGATAATATTATTATTAAAATAAAAAGTATTTTTAAATACTTTAAGTAAAAATAATAATATGTCCGAGTTGCCAAAAGTGACTTATGTCGGCAACTTATTTCTAATTTTGACTTAAGGAGGCGACCTTTTTGTCATGAGCAAGTTAGCCCTTAAGTGAAAATTATAAAGATTGGCTTTTTGAATATATAAATCCATTCCCCAAGTGGAGCGACCCTAATTGGTATTGATTTTGGAGGGAAAGATATAAAAGAAGGAAATGAGGTTCATTTCTGCTCTCATGTCATTTTGATCAACTAAAAGTCAAAGTTTGAGCAGCTTGCTTATGCTTTCAGCCCTAGAGGACGAAACCCCTCTTTGGTATTCAGATATTGAGGACGAAACCCTTTAATGTTTAGCGGGTGACTTCATTCAGAGGTCATATTTGAGTGGGAATTGATAGATTTCTGGTCTAAGGCATCTTTCCAAGTGGATCGTAACAGTTGGGCAGCTTGTTGAGGTGGTGTGCAGCTGTAAACAGCCATTGCAAGGGCAACGACTCAGTTGGAGCTCTCTCCTAGGGAAGCAACCCCCTTTGAAGGTTTGAGATTGCAGTTTTTGGGGCAATTTGAGGTTGATTTTGGTGTTTGATCATACATGCCTTCAGCTGGTATTTTTATAATATTTTCCAGCTATATATTTGGTTTAAAAATTGTATTTTGTATGGCTGTGCTTATCTTAATTTTTGCAAGGGTTTGTGGCAGTTAAATATTGAATTTTGATCTAAAATAAGTGTTTCCAGAATGTTGAATTTTTTTGTGGTTAGGGTTTCATAAAAAAACTAGATTTCGCATTTTATTTTAAGGGTTTATCACAAATTCCAGAATTGTATAAATCTGTCCCGAAAGGGACATTACACTATTTCAAATAAAGAACTACAATATATTGTTTTTTGAAAATACAAATACTAATGTTTTTTTGAAAGAAATGAACATTACATATATCTACCAAAAAGCACTAGTACATTAGCTGAGCATCCAAGTTGCATAGAAAGCTTTTCTTGTGCAAGATTGAGAGGCTAACATTTGGGCCTTTGCCCTAAGTGGCAAAGTCACTACATCCTTCTGGAAACAATTTAGTTGGGCTTTAGCATGGATAGCTAGATTCGTTTTTAAAATATTCAATTCTCCCAAGCACAGTGAGGAATTGTTTCCATACAAAAGTTAGTTTGCATTGTCTTCCAAAGGAAACCTATAGCAGAAGACCTTATCAAATGCCAAAATTATTTGCAACTTTGTCTAATCATTTAGTGTCCCTAGAATGGGACATTGCTAGGAGAGGGTAGAAAAATAAGTAATTGAGTTATGTTTGCAGCCATGCCCTGGAGGCCATGGAAGATGGACATTTCCACGGTATAGACACTATTGAAATAATGATAATAGAGAAATAAAAAATTGACACTTAAATCAATAAGCCATGCAAAAAGGGGTTACCTTGTTTCCAAAAGTTAGTCCATGCTTCTTCTCTAGACTTGCATGTCAAGTTGTTACCCCAAAAAATAAATTGAGACTAAAAGAGAAGTTCGGATAGAAGAATGAGTCTTTGGAGTACAGAAATAAGTTCACATTCTTGGGAGAATTTGTGGTTGAGAAAGGGTGGAAATTTGTCCATTTTATGCCTTTATGTGAAATATTCTATTATGCCTTTATAGGAAGTATTCTAACATATATAGAGGAAGGTATACATAAACCAATTGGTCATGTTGTAGTGCCATTAATGGTAGGAAGCATTCTCCCAAGCAAAGTGGGGAATTATCTCCATACAAAGTTACTTTGCATTGTCCTCCAAAGGAAACCTATAGCCATGTCCTCCGAAGGAAACCTATAGCCATGTCCTCCAAAGGATTTATCTCCATACAAAGTTACTGTGCGTTGTCCTCAAATCCCAAAATATATGCAACTTTGTCTAATCATTTAGTGTCCCTAGAATAGAACCTTGATAGGAGAGGGGAGAACAATAAGTGATTGAGTTCTGTCTAGAACCATGTCTGGAAGGTCATGGCAAATGGACATTTCCAGGTACATAGACCTTTTGAAATAATGATAACAATGAAATAAAAAATTGATTAAATGGTACTTCAATCAAGAAGCCATGTAAAAAGGGGGCACCTTGTTACTAAAATTTAGTCCAAGCTCATTCCCCGGATTTGCATGTCAAGTTGTTACCCAAGATGAAAAAAATTGTGATTAAGAGAGAATTTCGGATAGAAAAACGAGTTTCTGAAGAATAGATTACATAACTAGCAAGTAATCATTGGGTACTCGGTTATTCGCTGGGAAAATGCTCAGACGGTTAACCGCCACTAGAACTTGCCAAAAATTTAAAACCGTCAGTTTTTAGCCTCATAGCAAGTACTCGCCAGGAGGCCTATATGCATGCTGGACGCCTCTAGACTCGTCCAAACACATCCAACACGCGTCTAGGCCTGCAAATGGATGCAAAATGCTGAGATTTGTCTTATAAATTGAAACACACCCCCTCACTGCATTCACACAAGATTTGGAACATTCAAGAGCGAATTTCTAAAAAAAATATGTTTTTTTAATAAATTTAAGCATTTTTTCATTTGCCGGTTATTCCTGGTTAATGAACCAACTCTGTCGGTTGCTATCCGGTTACTCAAAAATCCCCCTTGGCGAGTACTCGCTGGTTATGGTTATGTATACTTTGTTCTGAAGTATATAATTTTTTTGACTTTCTTGAGTAGAATTTGTGCTTGAGAATGATTGGAAATCTGTCCGTTTTACGCCTTTATGTGAAGTATTCTATTATGTTTTTGTGTGAATTATTCTAACATTTATAGAGGTAGGTATAATTCAAAACTTCAATCGATTGGTCATGTCGTAGTGAGACTAATGATTGGAAAATCTATTTTGGGGTGAGTTGGCCTACCCTCAAATAGCTGTGACTGGTACCCCCCCAAGCTGGTTTGTACTCTTGTACGTTGTGACTGGTATTCCTGGTCCAAGTCAGTCTGTTCATTCCAGTAACTGGTTCTCTATCTCTAAGCGTTTGTCTTGAGTTTTAGCAGCTATCCTTTTGCTTATAGTAATTTATTTTATTTCCTTAGTCATGGTGTATTGGATTTCCATTCTTTATGAGAGCAAAGACTGTCTTTTATCTTCTTGACGACACAGAACATTGAATCAATGTTTAGTTGGGCTGTATTTACTGGTACTAGTAACAACTCTGACACTTGTTTCTGCTTAGGTGATATTGAGGAAGATGTGGATAGAAAGGCAGCGTGGTTGCTGAAAGCATTTGTCGGAGCAACAGCAGTATATGTTGGCTGCCAATTTTTACCATTAATGGGTATGCATCAACATTTTCTTCTATTAATTGTGGTAAATTTAATTTCTCGAGCTATTGCATTCAAGTTCTAAACAGTGTCAATGGAAATGGGAGGTTAGTGTCTACTTGCTAACTATGACAGTTAAAGATTTTCAAGTTTTTGCAATCCATAATGTCATAAATAAGAGCTTCCAGAAAAAAATGCAAGCAATTTTTTAGAAAATCGATGTTTCAGTTTCAGACTACCCTTCATGGTCCATCGTCATGTTTGAATGATTAGATTGCACACTAGGGCTCCTTATATAGATAACCCATTTTAGAAACAATGAGAGATAGGCGTCACACTACATCTAAGGATAATTACTGTTTAATTGCCAATATTAAATATTTAACAATGTAACATTAATCACCTGCAGCTTATTATCTCTTAGTTTTAAGAAGAGAAAACATGGGATTCCATGAGTCACTGAGCTCCAGTCCTTCATCCCTATTAAAATTATTAGGGTGTTTCCTGGTTTAAATAACATCCCTGATTTTCCTTTTAAAGAAATGTTCTTCTTTTACCAGAATCTTTGCTTTGCCTATTCATTCGGTTATGATTGATATCTGAAGCATGCTCCTTAAACTGCTGTAAGAAGGATCCACCTGTTTCTTCGATATATGGGAGTCCACAAACACACTTTTTTAAAAATTTGTTTGCAATTTTTCCAGAAGCTCTTATTTATTACTTTGACAGTGTGCATTTGATTGAAAATGTTTGTATGATACAACTGGTATATGTAATGAATCAGGTGAGAGTATGATTCAGCAGTCAGTGGCACTTCTAAGAGTCAAGGATCCCTTGTTCAAGCGGATGGGGGCATCAAGGCTGTCTCGTATTGCTATTGATGGTATTCATCCCGAAATGCCTATGGATGTTTTTTCAGATCTTTTTCTTAAATTCAATTTCTATTGATGGTATTCATCCTGAAAATGCCAATGGATGTTTTTTCCTATATTTTTCTTAAATTGAATTTTAATAATCCTAATACTTTTCGTGTTATAAATAAAATATGAAAAAAGATTGAAAGCGCTCAAAAGTTGTGATATTGATAGACTGGTTTACTAGTTATTTACGAGTCTGAATTTTATTATGTTTTAAAATCATTCCTTTTATGCTAGTTTCTCTCTTCTATATGCTTTTGGGAGGCATATAACCTGATCAAATATTATGGTTTTGTATATTATGCTTGATCTTATGGATCCCACTTAATCCCATCAATCTCCTTTTATGTCATTTTCTGACATCCAAATGCTCTTTTACAGGAACAGTTATAAGTTAAATTTACTAATCTCTTGGTACTCTCTACTAGAATTCACCCAAAAAAGAAAAACTCCCAACTCCTAATGTAAAGTCGGCTGTACTTGCTTGAAGACTATCGTACATGACTTTTCCGTAGGGTTCCATTATTTTAACATGAGATAAAATAAAAAACTTGACGCAGAATGAACTTTATTTGCTTTAAAAACAGATGCCAATGAATGTAGCAATAGACGGATCTCTATAACGATCCATTATTGTAATATGAGGGACCTGAAGTCCTTGTGACTTCACATGAACAAGCAAAAACAGAAGGTAAAAGAAGTAGGAAAGTGTTTCTCACCTTGCTAGATGGTGTCCAAGGACTTATCAAGCTTCCTTGCAATACATCCAGGGGATTTATAAATAGTCTGGCCAATTTCTGTTTGGACAATGCAGCATAAAGTAAATTGTTGCTTGGATGCCTTATGGCAACACTTATTTGGAGAGATGCTTTATCTAACATGTTGTAGCTTTCCTTTTTGGATTCCTTAATAGTATGATGTCTTTGTTATTGTAGCTAGCGAACTGAGAAAGTCCTAATAGCAATCTTCCTAGATTAATGGCTTCCAATTAGAGAAAAAGACTCCTCTCAAACATTAAAAGAGGAAGCTAGGCCCACTAATGGATTATAATAAAATATTTCTGATGGAAAAGGAATTTTATTTTTGTTTTTGATCTTTATTAATAAGGATAATATATTTACAAAACTAGCTACATAACAGAGAAGCAGAAGCACCACGGCCTTCTCGAAAAATCAGCCACACCATGATTACAGAGAAGACTGCTCAAACTTAACAGAATAGTAACACAAGCTACTGAAACTGTCTCTGGGTGGGCCCCAAAAACCCTAAATCTATTAGGCTATCACCCATATTACTACACCAGGTCTGCACATATCTTCATGAAGTAAACTAAATAGATAAAAGAATTATCAAATATGAAACTCTTTGAACGTGTGAATGCACTCACATTCCTGGATTCCATAAACACAACCATACAGAACATGAAAAATATTGTGAAACTGGAGCACCAGACTAATAATTAGAACTGGAATAACTTGAAACCACAGAAAGAAGAATCTGGAGTGGTCTTCATTCTTGGATCTCTTCTGTAGTTCCTCAGTAGGGTACCTGTCAACTGGTAAATGCTCATTTTTTTTGTTGATTTTGTACAATTCTCATAGCCCCCATCATGCTTGATGACTTCTATCTGCAATTGGGGATCCATGAGGAGTACGTTGACACCTCTGCATGTGTCACTAAGCAGCTTCAGTTTTGACTTTTGTTCCTCTAAGGTTCCTACCAGAGGGTCTTCCTTTATGTGTGGAGGAGGCCCGAAGCTGGGCATGGATAAGCCAGGTTATGGAAAGCCTTATTAATTTCTTGCTTCCTTTAGGAAGCATTCAATGTTGCTCACTTTTCCAACAAATTTTGATGGGGCAGACATCTCCCCTGAATGCCATTTCTCTATCTTTGATCCCTCTACTTTGTGACAGTTCTCGATCTTTTACACTTCTGTTTTTCTACAGCCAAGCATGCCATCTTTCCCTCTAAAGTGACAGTCTTCTGTTACTGTGAAGTGGTTTCTAATTTTTTTTCCCAGCAATGGAATTTCTTAGATCAGGAGGATTGGTCTGCGTTTCAATAACCTTAAATAACATAGCCAAAGTGACACTGTGAAGGTAGCAACCAGTCAGCCCATGCATCGAGAAGAGCCTTCTCCATTGTAGAATTGTGAGCCTGCTCCTCCTCTTGCAGCGGCTTCTCTGTAAGGCATTCAGCCTTTTAGCTTATCTTCTGCGTAAACTATCCTCTCTATCGCTTTTCCCTTCCATAATGGAAGATGGCTAGCCATACAAGCGGGCCAAAGGAAGGAATTCCAGATAGGTAGGGGATGGATTGAGAGTTTCAGAAAAAGAGGAAATAAATTTGTGTTAAGAGTGTAAAACCCATCTTTGTGTTATCGATGTTGTGGTATACCTTTGGTTAATGTGTTTTGGGATGTGGGCCTTAACGGGTCAGCCTGCTGTTTCATATCTTGATGATAGGTGTGTAATTGAGAGGCTATGCCTCCCACTTAATCACTCATTATTACACATTATATTCTAATTGTCATTCCATTTTATTCTTCTTTGGGAGTCTCTTGAGACCACATTTCTACGTTGTTTCTTTTTCTTGTGGAGTTGATTGTTTGTTCGATTATGGACCTGTGTCATTAATTTCACATGGTATCAAAGCTTATAGTTTAGAAATTCCTACGTTTTGGTCCTTTGCAACCACAAGATGTGCGAAGGAGTGGTTATATCTTACAAGATGTTAGGGCACAATTTTATTTCATTAAAAGACATCATTTTTATTTGAAAAATAGGAGATCTGGGAAGATTGTGAGCAAAGGATATGTTCTGCTGGCAAATCTGAATTTCTTGCAAAATTTGGAGATAGCAAAACTTGTTCGAAGAGAATTGGCTTCATTTTTCTCGTCTTGCACAAGGAGTTGTTTGCATTGGAGAACAAGGGTATCTAAAGTAACCCTTGTTTTGGAGTGGAATACTAGATTTAATTGCATTTTAGAAAAAGTTGTTAGTGGTCCATTTTTTGTTTGCCAGAAAATTCTTCTGTTTGAGGCCTCAAAATTGCTTTTAAAGGCTTGGGGGCTAAGGAGCATTGATAGAGTAGTGGTTGTGCACATGACCAAGGGCAAACAACAATGGTGGAGTGGCAGTCGCCCACACAACTGAGGGCAAATTGCGGCATGTGCATGTAGAGGAGAGGATTTTCCTCCATCCTTCTTTAAAAGGCTGATACCCCATAAAGGGGTGTGTTTGTATGCGTAGCTTGACTGACTATGTTGCAACTGCTATGGCTTTAGGAAAGGGAGGTCTCGCGTTCAAGCTTTCCTAGTTGCCCTTGTCTATTAACTGTTGTGTTGGCACCCATTTGGACTTTTGTGGCAATGCCACTTGGCACGTTGTAATTGGTTTCGTACGTAGAAGAGTGATTTGAAATTTGTAATGATGTTGCAGTTTCTGATTGGTCTGTGTGGATAACGTGGCCAATTTTTTTGCCTATTTATGCAAATTGCCTTGTTAATATATTTAATGAATAACAACAATCCAAGTGACGATGCCACATCAATTATAATAATATAGTTAGCACACAATGAGCGAGGATGATGTTAGAGTTCCATTGAATTAAGAGGTAGAAATTGGCGTGATCAGGTTTGTTTCTCGTCAATTTTTGAATTTTTTAATTTCAATATTTGAAATTATCAAAGGGGTAAGACACCTTGTACACGTAAACTTCAAAATGCCAAAACATGATTATAAGGACTCCGTTTGATCCCCTTTTTGAAGTGTTGGAAAAGTCTTTTAGAGATAGTGGTACAATCTTCAATATTATTCAAAGACTTCTTCAACTTCCATGACTTGATCAAATACATAGAGGATTCCAAGGCTCCCTATCATGTCGGGGCACAATCTCAAAGCATGGGAATCAATGATGGAGATAGAGTTGATGACTAAAGGCTTGTAGCATGATACTTTGGGGATCAAAATTGTTCCTAATGCCCAAGAGAAGAAGGATGCATCACTGAACATATGGATTAGGCAAGGGGGCTCATGTAGAACCACACTGCACTTGAACTTCATTTACGTCTCAAGGGGCAGGATACTGTTGACAATTCTTCCACAGGTCAGATTGTCTCTTGCCATTCGGAAATTTCACGTCTCTATCCAAGGAAGAAAAAATACATTGGGTAGATGCAGACCAATTGAAATACTCATTTGCAAAGACCTTGGCTACAACAGGATTTCCTTCGGACAAAGAAGGCTTGATTTCACATAGCTTCGGAAAAGTTCAAAGGACCGTTGCAAAATTTTGAAGGGACACTCAAGAAATCCGAAGGGTATGTTATCCTTCGAAAAAAGTTCTCTGCAGGAAATCCGAAGGAATGAGCTTTGCAATAAGTCCGCGGGAAATTAGCCAAGAATAAAGACCGAGGAACCGGAAAATCCGAGAGAGAAGTCAGAAAATCCAAAGGTCCGAAGGAATAAGGACACCTACAAAAAAACCCGGGTGCCCTACAGAAAGTCCGGGTGCCCTACAAAAAGCCCGAGTGTCCTACAAAAAGCCCGAGTGCCCTACAATTTTTTCGAAAAGCCACAGAGGAAGGACAGAAGCCCTTGCGGAGGGCACTTGGTCGGTGGCAAGACCTTTCCAAAAAACCCGAAGGGCATTCTACCAGTGGTAAGACAAAGATAAAGGACAAATTCCTTCCGATTTTTTGTCCGAAGGAATTTGGGACAAAGAAAAACCCGTGGAAGTCGCCAAAGGCAAAAGAGCAAACAAAATTGACGGATATCCTTCGGACAAAAGTCTGATGGAATTCCTTCGGACTCTTTGTCCGAAGGATTAATTCGGAAAAGTGAGAAGGAAAAAGTCTGCAGAAATTCAAAAGATTAAGTCGTGGAAAAGTTGGTGAACAAAAGTCCGCAGAAATTCAAAGGATTAAGCCGCGGAAAAGTTGGCAAACAAAAGCCCGTAGAAATTCAAAGGACACAAAGCCCGTAGGAAAAAGTCCGAGAAAATCAAAGGGAGATAAGACCAAGGGGAAAACAATAAAGCCGAAGGAAAAGAAAGGCCCAAGAAGGATAAAGTCTCGGACAAAAGAGCGAAGTCCGAAGGCAGAGAAGGACAAACTGTCCATGGGAAAGTGGACTAACAAAAGATCTGAAGAAAAATCCAAGACCAAGGAGATATCCGAAGGGAATAGACCAAGGGGAAAGTTCGAAGGGCTTGGAAGGAACAAATCTGAGAAGACAGTTTCATAAAGTCCGAAAGAAATCTAATGGAATGGACCTTCGCAAAAATCCGAAAAGGGGACTTGGAAAGACACAGGTACTTCAAATAGTTTTCCGAAGAAGGGTTCATAAGGAAAAGCTTTGGAGACACAAAAGCCCATGGGAAAGTGAGAAGGCATAAGCCAAGACAATTGCATGAAAAAAGACAAGTCCGCGGGAATAAACCCAAGAGCAACGCATGCACAGAAACAAAAACATAAACTATATAGCCAGGAAATAAACTCAACCTGAATTTATCTCTCACTCAGCAAGATAGTTTTCCCTGCAAGCACTTTCTTCCATCTCAAGCTTGTAACGTTCCAATAGTTCAACCGGAGTTCCAAATTCGGACGTCGAGTTGACTGTTCTAAATTTAGAATTGACTAATTGTTAAACGCCACATCTACTAGGAATTTTCCATGCAAAGGAGAATAATCTCTTCGGTCAACTCAACGTTTCAAACGTTCCAACTCGGCTTCCAACGGATCAAGTCAGAGTTCTAAAATTGACATTGGCATTGGATTTCATACATGCTATTGTCATCTCATACTTTCAAACATTCCAGGAACTCATGAAGAAGCTAAATTTAGAGGTGGGCATGGATTTTCATGCAAAGAGAGGTGGGCGTTTCAATAAACCCAGCCGTCCACTTCCTCTAACGCCAAGGAGCTTCATGCAAAGACAAAGGAAAAATATATTTTATTGGAAGGCAAAGTTGGTCTTGAGTTAATCTAAGTTGATCTTCCTCTGCTATTTTTCAACACCAATTTTTTGGCTTTTGTAATTTTCTATATTAATGGCTTTTAGGCCCTCGATTTTTTCATCCCTCTCTTGGCAAGACCAGACTCTGCCATTGGTGAGTTGTGTAATCTCTTCAATCAATAGACTGTACTTTCAGATTTCAAGTGCTGGCATAGTGTATATTCATTCAACAATTTGCATGCGGTAGATTTCTCTCCCCAAATTTTGATTCGTACCTAGTTGCTAGCTTATCATATTATGTAGATCATGTTCAGTGTTCTTTATATCTTTTGCTGAAGCTGTAAGTGGATGTTAGGTGGCTGCAAAGAGTCTTGTATTAGACCTCTCTCCATCGTTTTTCCTCATGTTTTGGTCATTGGATCGAACCTTCTCATGAAATATTTATGCATAGTGATCAATTGAAAATCAAAGGTCTTCCTTTTCCCTTGTTTGATTCAGTGTTCAGGGTTCCAAGTAGAGTGGATCAATGTTTTGGTGTATCACCGTCATTAGGTAGGATTTTCCTTTTAAATTTCTTTCTCCCTTTTTCATGGTAGTCTGTAGCACAGAGTAGAGATCCTCATTGATACATCTTACAGGGACCAGCTTTCTCTGGAGGTTCTTCTCACCATTGAGGCACCCACCCTCGTAAGAAGATCCCATTGTTTCAATTGGATAGAGGATTGGCTATTTCATGCATGTCTTTGATTCAGGGTGCAGCTCCAGGTTGACAACGGATACCTTGAAGGAGAAGTGGAGTCAATTGTAGCTTTTGTTCAACAAGGTGGACGAAGTAGGGTCTTTCATGTTTAGATTGCAAGCTATGTATGTTTGATTCATTAGACTTTGAGAGGATTGAGGATTATCTAGCTTGTGTGAAGGACTTTCTATTTCAGTTTGAAGAATGTGGAGATGAGTTCAAGGAGGACAGTCAAGTCGTTGATATTGTTCCCTAGAGCTTGAAGTCACCATATGATGTGTTTCTCTTCACTTTTATCTCTACGAGGGCCGTGATGAAAGACAATTGCAAAGCTGTGAATTTTTATGGCTTGTGCTTGTTGTTGGTTGCTGAACAAGAGAAACTCATGAATTCTGGTCAACTTGGTTCGAAACAACATGCTCATATGTCAAAGGGAAATAAAACTTTAAGGAAACCCAAGGCAAGGAAAAGCATGAAAGGGAAATCTGAGGAAGCAATGATAATGGGAACAAGAAAGTCTCTCATAATGGTAATCCCCTAAACAAGGGTGCTCACAAAGGCAAAGAGATGAAGCACAGGGAATGTTCCTACTTTGGAAAGCTGGTGGAATGTAGAAGATACTTGTTTTAAAGAAGATGAAAGATCTAGTGAAGGAGAGCAAGAATTTCAAGGAATACTCATGAAAGCATCATGGTATTGATAAGGATAGTGCTATTGTTGCCGATTCTCCTCAAGCTTTTTATGCTTTTACTTCAAAGTGTGAGTTTATTATGGATTCTAGATGTACTCATCATATGGCCAAGGATGGTAGTTTCTTTCTAACACTTGGCATGATTCTACGTTTTATATAGTTGGTAGTGGTCATGTGTTAGAAGATGGCATAATAAGAGATGTTTACCATGTACCCAATTTGAGTCTTAATCTACTCTCTATTTACTAATTCAATCAACAAAGAAACAAAGTTGAGTTTCAGCCTGGAAAATTTGCTGTGATAGATATCGGAAATAGATTTCAGGTGGTATACTTGATAAGCATGCAAAGGCTTATAAGTTTACTAGATTTAGTTATGATTCCAAGAATTAGGGTCCATGTGCATTGTTAGCCAAAGTAGATGATGCAAGCCATCCATGGCATGCACATTTGCACGCTTGAACTTTAGAAGCATGAAGTTGATGGGCTGAAAGAATATTGTCAATTTTGCTCTCATGACTAGGGTGATGAATACTTATGATCAACAATCCTATGTGGATGCCAAGGGCAAGGAAGAATGGGAACATGATATGGAAGATTACTACAATTCCTTGATGAAGAATCAAACTTGGGAATTAGTCTCCTATCCTAAGGGGAAAAAAATTGTAAAGTGCAAGTGGATATTGAAGACCAAGCTCACTTCAAACGTTTCTATTGAGAGGTGAAAGGCATGGCTAGTGGTGAAGGGGTATTCTTAGAAGGAGGGTTTTTATTATTGGAAAACATATGCTCAAGTTTCCAAGATGGATGCTCAAGTTTCCACATTTCTCTTGCTACCAAATTTGGTTGGGAGATGCCCTAGATGGATGTGAAATGTGCAATTCTCAATAGTTATCTATGGGAGAAGATCTACATGGGTTTGTTCAGCATGGTGATTCCAAGCTAGTGTGCAAGCTTTGGTAGTCACTCTATGGGTTGAAGTAGGCTCCTCAAGCGGCATACAAGAGCATAGATAGATTCTTTTTACCGTGTGTCTTCAACAGATGCAAATAGACCACAATATCTATGTGAAGTATATAGATGGTTGTATTTTGATTGTGGGTTTCTATGTTTATGATTCAATAATTACAAAGGATTGTACTTCGTTGATCTATAGTCTCAAGGCTGAATTGAAGAAGACACTTGAGATGATAAATCTTAGTTTACTGCACTATTTACTTGGTATTTAGGTTTTGCAATGGGAAAGGATCTTAATTACACAACCTTAGTATGCCTTTAATTTGTTGAATAAATTCAACACGGACGTGCAACTCGGCCTCTAATCCATTTCGGTTGGGAGAGTTGGTGGCTCATATTCTACACTGCAAGTTGATGCTACTTTGGATCGCCAACTTGTGGGAAGTCTTATTTACTTGACTCAAACTTGGCTAGACCTTTCCTTTGCAGTTGGTCTTGTGTGCTGATTCATATCGGAGCGTAAGGGGAGTTATTGGGAAGTAGCCAAAGAGGATATTGTGGTACATTCAGGGATGGTCACCGCATTTGAATTCGCTGGGAAAGAAATCGGAACTAAAAAAATTGAGATAAAATTCGTGATTAAATTCGACTAATAGAAATATACTTATTTTTTAAAATATAAAATTATAAATTATAAATATATTATATATAATATTTTTATATCTTATATTATAATATTATATTATAAACTATATAAATAACTAATAATATTTTATAACTATGAAATATATAATTTTATTATAAATTATAAAAATAATTATAAATATATTATATTATATTAATATATTTATATTTTATAAACTATTAAATATAATATAAACACATCAATGCATAAACTATTAATAAATCTCAAAATATTAACGCAAGATATAATGAGTCTGAGCCGCGTTATTTACCAGGTAAAGTAAATGCGATGACACTGTAAATTTACTGCAGGCACCGGATCAATAGGAAATCTGGTCAGGTTTTAAGTCACGGTGAGTTTAGCGGATAACAGTTTTTTACCACCAAACACAGCCCTAGTGCGACTCACACATGCCCAACAAACCTTAAATCGCTATTTTTCCCGTAAATTGTGATTTTTAATATTATTTCTGTTCAGTAAGCCCTAAATGGCGGTTTTTAGCATTATTTCTGCCCTATAAACTGTAAATCACGATTTTTAACATTATTTAATACGATTTTTTATTTTCCAACAAATCAAATCTCGATTTTTAACATTATTTAATACGATTTTTTATTTTCCAACAAATCAAATCTCGATTTTCAACGAATTTTAAACCGCAGGTTGAAGTTCGACGAATTTCGAATTTCTTACATGAAATTTGGCGAATGCGGTGACATTGCATTCAGGGTGCTACTTAGATGGGATTATGTACTCTAGAGATGGTGATGGGCATATTGTGGGCTATACTCATGCTGATTGGGCAAGAGATTTGGATGAGTGGAAGTCTATTTATGGATTTGGGTTTTCTAATCCTATTACTTGGTATTGCAAGAAGTAGAAGGGAAACACATTGCCCACCGCTAAGATAGGGTATAGAGGAGCAATGAATGTGGCACAGTGGCAGCATGGGTCCATCAGTTTTTACAGGAGCTTGGTTGTCCACTGGAGCAGCCATATAATATTTTTGGCAACAATTAAGGTGCTATTTAGATTGCTCATAATATTTGTTACACAAGTAAGGACAAAGCACATTGAGGTTCATCAACACTACTTCAGGCAATCCGTTTAAGAGGGGATGCTAGGTTTTAGATATGTGTAGATTAATGACTAGATTTCTAACTTCTTCATGAAGCTCCTTGTCGAGGTGAAGTTCATCAAGCTAAGGGAATCACTCAGGTTTTCAAGAGCAATCATTATGGGGGATGGAAAGTGAATGCCACCTTCATTTGGCCCTCCAAGTTGTGTTTTAGGGGGGATGTTAGATTGTAAAACCCATCTTGTTGGTCCCTTTCAATTACTGATGTTTTGGTGTACCTTTTCATAACATTTATTGGGATGTGGGCCTACTCTTTTCCTATCTTGATGATAGGATTATAAATAAGAGGCCATGCCTCCCACCTAATCACTCATTGTAACACATTCTATTCTACTTTTGATTCCATTTTAT
Source organism: Torreya grandis (assembly GCA_037957365.1). NCBI lineage: Eukaryota > Viridiplantae > Streptophyta > Pinopsida > Cupressales > Taxaceae > Torreya > Torreya grandis. Next base: position 1,348,744 of record JARHVA010001871.1, read on the forward strand.
TCTTCTTTGCGTGTCTCTTGACACCACCACATATCTGCATTGTCTCTTTTGCTTTTGAAGTTAATTGTTTGTTTGATTATGGACTTGTGTCTCATTAATTTCATGATTTGGAGAGGTTGGATTGGTAAGCTCAAAACCGATTATAACACAGAACTTGATATTCTGAAGGCGGCAGGGCAGCTAGAAGCCTGCTGCTTGCCTTCATATGACACCATAAATCTCCCATGTACACCATGTATATTGAGTAAGATTGTGTGGGTAAATATAAGCAAAATCCTCAATCCCCAAGGTGGCCATACAAAAACAGCAGCCTTGTTCGAGCTGTTCTTATCTGCCCACCACCATTTATAGGGATATCTCTAGTGCCAGCGAGTAATGAAGCTCTATGGGAGAAATTCCTTTAATTGATCTTTCATAGGGAGGTGAGGACCATGATTGAGTCTGTTATCCAAGATTCCACTTGCCTTAGAGGTATTAAAAATTAACATTTAAAATACCCAAAGGAGATCCTAGGGATATAAAGTCAAATCAATATTGCATTAAGAAGACACTTTTCCTCAATTCATACAATTAGAATGGGTTTGCAGTCATTAAGTTTATTAGTCCACTTTTCATCTATGTAAAGGATATATGGAAAATATAGAAGCATGTGCCCCAATATCCACCGATTTCAATTGCTTCAATGATTCTTGTTGTCATTCCCTTGGCCAATCCATCAATGATAATTCTGGAATTTGCTTCTAGGTTGAAGCATAATATAGTGCTCCACTTTGGGGCGCAAAAAACATTTCAAAAAATATTAAAAAAATTTATTCCAAAAAGTACTTTACAAATGTTTTCATATATCTAAGCTAAAACATATACGTTTAATTGATTTTCAGACAAATAAACTCAAGTTTTGTTTCCCAGAACACTTTGCTCTCCGTGGCCCCAAAATGCAAAAACTTGGGATACACTTATGCTGTCAACCTTCTACCATTAATCTTGTTACACATCATCCCTGTGGGATACCTGCACACAATCATCAACTACTCTGGGCTTCGATAGAACCTTCACATAAACCAACCTTGTCACTTGTCAGTAATCAAACGAATAGGTCTGGGCCAGAGGAAGACCATCACCTTGAACCACATCTGAAAACGAGCATCCACTAATATTCATTATTGCGAGGCATCACAATTTGGGAACGTAACAACCTCCATCTTCTTTGTCTGGCCTAACCATAACAAATACAGCAATCTAATCTCAATGAAGTTCAATAACCATATCAATATCGATTCCATAGCTCATGAGCAACCTCTACTGAATCTGAATTATCATTGGGATATGAGCAACCTCAACTGATGTATGCAATCAAATCAGTAGTCTGGGAGCATGAGCAACCTCATCTGATATATGCAATCAAATCAGTAGTTTGGGAGCAGGAGCAACCTTATCTGATATATGCAATCAAATCAGTCATTGCGGAGCATGAGAAACCTCAAATGAATGCCATCATGAAGCATCAGGGAGGATAAGCAATCTCAATTAAACTCTTTCAATCAATAAGCATCAGGGAGGATAAGCAATCTCAATTAAACTCTTTCAATCAATCAGTCATTGTGAAGCATGAGAAACCTGAATTGAATCCTGTCAAACAATCAACCAATATGGAGAATAATTAACCTACTGAAACCCATCATCGTGTATTAGGAAGCATGATCAGCCACAACTAAACCCCATCATTTGTCATAGGGGACATGAACCTCAACAGAACCCCTAGACCTCATAATCTAATGTGTAACAACATCTATAAATAAACAGCTCATTTATGACAGTCCAAGACATAATAAGCATTCAACTGCAACAGCTATTACTTGTTATCAAATGCAATTAAGTACATGGACCAAATTAGCCAAACAGTCTCCATACCTTCTGTTTTTCTTGGTCAACAATTTGACCTATCAACAATACGATTTGTCGTCAATGCAATTGGTATAACATTCAAACTGGTCACCAGCACTATATGACCAAGTAAAAAAACACTTTTCTTGGTCAGTACTGCAGAAATTTTGTGAAATGAGGATCAAAATAGTTTAGAACTATCTTGGTAACAGTTTGATTCTTGCTGATGTCAGCTGCACAGTCTACATCAAAGGCCTTTTCTGTCTTCAAATTCAGCAGAGGTCAAAGACTATGAATAATGCATTTAGTGAGTTTGGGCGAATTATTTATAGATTTTCAAGTCACTGTTTGATGCTAACTTGGTCGCCAAGTTGGTCTAGTGAGAATTATTCATTATTGAATGATAAAATTTAATGCCAGGTCAGCTCTATCAGCAGGGTGACCAATAAGATATAGAAAACATCACATTTTAGATGGTATTGTGATGCAAATGGGAATGAGGGGGCCAAGTGAATGGCTGCCTTACTCCCCAGCGGGTGTTACACTACTCACTTTCAAGGACACATAGACACAAGACTCAAAAATGGAAACCAAAATGTTTCCTTTATTGATGTTCAACTGTGTTACAGTGTGTTACAGAGATTTACACTCACACTCACCCCTATGACTATGCGGAAGACTATCTTGAGTCCATTGATTGGGTTACTTGAACATACATCTATCTTGCAGGGTCTTGGCTCTACTTCTCTAATTCTCTAAGCTTCACTCAGATCTACCATCCTCTGGAGTTGGAACTCTCCCATTGCTTGTTCTTCTAATTCAATGATTCAATTGACCTCCAACTCTCCTTCCTAGAGCTCCCTTCGAATATTGGTGGTCTAACACTAGCATCCTGCCAACGTCTTCGAGCTCCCTTTGTCTTGGGAAACAAGCCACACCTCAAGTTTTATTGATTTGGGCAGTTACTTTTTATGTTTGCTCAATGCAGGGGAAACCACCAGTTGCTGTAGCCTAGTGATTTCGAAACTTCTGCCTACATTAAGCAACAGTTTTGTCATGCTCCCAAGAAAGGGCCATTCTGACCAATGGGAGATGGCTGAAACCATCCTTCCTTCATTTCCTTTCCTTGTGGGACTCTTGATGATGTTTTTTGACTTGACGCTGATCTTCCTCCATGCATGTAATGTTGTTGCAAGAGATGACATGTTGCACAATACCAAACAAGTGTGCACAAGAACCCGAACCCATGTTATTGGATGATGCAAGATTGTTTGTGAACCCAGATGCTTCTGCATCAAACATATGGAGTAAATGAAAGTGTCCATGAGCTTTTGCTCATGAACCTCCCAGGAGCTCCTCAATTGTTGTTCCTTGTTTTGCAACTTCGGATACACTCATCCAAGACATGTCTCCAGATTCTCTATGTTTCTACTTCACCAAGTGCTGTATGTACTCTCTGCTTTTTGTCTTTGTACTGATCGATGTATCCAATACGGCTTCAACCTCTTTTGCCTTCTCAGGAAACTGCTTCTTCTAATCTACACTCGAAGAATTTGAACTTGATCCTTCACTACTGCCTTGTCTCTCAAAGTAAGGGTACAAATCCGCTACATTGAAGATAAGTGATATATCGACGCCATTGGGTAGCTCAATCTCAGATGCATTTGTTGAGAAACTTCTCAAAACTCTGGAAAGCCCAATCTTCTTCCAAATAAGCTTGTTACATGCTCCCTTGGGAAACCTCTCCTTTTGCAAATGTGCCAAAACCATGTCACCAACTTGAAAATTCTGTTCTCTCCTTGTTTGATCAGTGTGCTTCTTTTACTTCATGCTATTCTCTTCCAATTTTTACTTAACCTCTTGATGCACATCATACATACTCTGCAAAATCCTCTGCTTCAACACTTATTCTTCTCACATCTATTGTGCTTCTCAACTCACATACTTCTCTAGGGTTGCAACCATACACAATTTGGAATAGGCTCATTGTTGTACTTATGTTCACTGAGTTGTCTGCAAACTCAGCTTGTGGTCATATATCATTGTTTTGGATTGTCTCTGACCAAACATCTCAACAAATTACCAAGACTCCGATTCACTGCTTCCGTTTGCCTATCTGTATGAGGATGATAGGCTGAACTGAAATCTTATCTTGTGCCTAATTTCCTTCACAATGTCCTCTAAAAATGCCCAACAAATCGTGTCTCTCTATTGGATACGATGCTCCTTGGAAACCCATGTAGTCTTACTACCTCTTTGAATTTTTCTTTTGCAACATTCATGGCATCACTTGTCTTCTTACATGCTATGAAGTGTGTTATCTTGGAAAATCTGTCCGCTACAAGAAAAATAGAATCATTACCTCTTTGAGTTCTTAGAAGGCCAAGAACGAAATCTATTCTCAACTCTTCCCATGGCCTCTTTGGATTTGGTAAAGGCTGATACAAACCTGAATTCCGACTTTTGCCCTTAGCATGTTGGCAAACTCTACATCCTTGCACGAATTTATTGACATCCACACTCATCCTCAGCTGGTAGTAATTCTCACTTAGTTGCGCCAGTGTTTTATCCTTCAACAAATTCTTCCTCATTGATCCTTGAGGTATGCATAACCACTTAACCTTGAACAACAAACCATCTTGCATCAAATACTCCAGCCATGGAGTTCTATCCATACTTATTGGATTCATACATGCTGCTCTTGCATCTCGGTAATTCAAATCCTCCTTATATAACTCCATTGAGTCAAACCCAATGACCTTTACTCTTATCTCATTCACTATGAGAACTCTTCTATGCAAAGCATCCACAGTCTTGTTAGATTGACCACTCCTATGCTTCAAAATAAATGTGTTACTTTGAAGAATGACCCCATCTGAAAACTAACCATACATTGTTCATTCACCAACACTTGATGAACCTTAAACAACCAAGAAACTTTGTATGGATTGGGATGCACCGATATTTTCAGCCCAAGCTTTTCTATCATTTCTTTTGAAATTAATTTATCCATACTACCACTATTGACAATGACTTTACAACACTTACCTCTCGCTTTGCAAATAGTCCGGGATATGTTTTTTCTTTGCACCTGTTTATCTTCTTCCTTGGCTGGTTTCAGCAACACTCTCTTCATCATAAGAGCTTCAACATGTTCTGGTTCATCTGTGCCACTTAGGGATACAATACTTTTTTCATTTGCATGAGCAATATGATTGCTTGCTTCATTTCTTCTATTGCTGTTCTAAAATGCTTTTGGACATTCAAAGGCTCGATGCCCAACTTCTCCACACTCAAAGCACTTACCCATGAATCCTTTACCTCTTTCTCTTCCAAAGCAACCTCTACTTCTATAAGAAAACCCTATTCCTATTTGGGTTTTGTGAAGTACTTGCTTCCCTTTCATGAGTATGCTGTCCTCTACCACCACTATTTTGTTCTCTTCCTCTTGAAAACCTTCCTCTACCTCTAGAGTTCTCATTTGTTGCCTCCTAGACAACTTTTCCTTCGCTTTGAATGCACATTGATAGGTTTTTTCCACCGACTTCACCCTAAACATTCCAAACTCATCTTGAATGGAAATATGAAGTCAATTTATAAACCTTGATATCTTTTCTTGATCATCTTCCGTATGAGTAGCTCTAATAGTCAACTTGTAGAACTCCTCTATGTATTATTTCACACTCCTTTTCCCTCAAGTTTTGCAACTTTTTGAACAAACTCAGCTGATAATCAGAGGGCAAGAACTTACATTTCAACTATGTGATCATCTTCTCCTAAGTTTTGATTCTATATTTGCCTGTTCTTTCCCTTTCCATCTGCACATACTCCCACTAGAAGGATGCATGACATTCTAACTTGGTACATGAAAACTTCACCTTCTTGGGGTCCTCCATTGACTCAGTCAAGATATTTCTCCATCTCCATGATCTAATCTATGGGTTCTTTGGGGCTCAAGCTTCCTCTGTAGCAAGGGTGTCCAACTTGGGTTTACTTCTTGTCTTTGCAATGACTCTTAGAAATGCAGCCTCATATTCATCCACTATCTCCTCCATTTTAATCTCTTGAGTTTCTGCTCTTTCATCATCACTTACATCCTCAATATTATTTTCTCTTTTTTGTGTTGTCTTCATTGCATCCAACCTTACATTGATTCCTCTTAGCATCTTTGCCAAGTTTGCAACTTTAGGTGCCTTTCCTCCTCTAAGAGGATGTCCACTATGTCATATGTTCACCACAATGCGAGCTTTTATTTCACAACCTGCAACTTGACTCGACAAGAGCCTTACACACACAACCCAACAAGGCAAACCTTGCTCTAATACCAATTGATGTAGATAGGAATGAGGGGACCAAGTGAATGACTGCTTTACTTCCCAGTGGGTGTTACACTACTAACTCTCAAGGACACACACAAACACAAGACTCAGAAATGGAAACCAAAATGTTAACTTTATTGATGTTCAACTGTGTTACAGAGATTCAAACTCACACGTACACTCACCCTTTCCCCCTATGACTATGAAGAAAATGATTCTCAGTTCAATGATTGGGTTACATGAACACACATCTATCTGGCAGGCTCTTGGCTTTGCTTCTCTCACTCTTTCAACTTCACTCAACTCTCTCTCTCTCTCGCAACTCTGCTGTCCTCTAGAGTTGGAACTCTCCTCTTGCTTGATATTTTGATTGAATGATCTCAATTGACCTCCAACTCTCCGTCCCAAAACTCCCTTTGAATCGGTGGCCTAACACTGACATCTTGCCATCCTCTTTGAGCTCCCTTTGTCTTGGGAAATGGTGCACATGTCATGTTTTCTTGATTTGGGAAATTACATTGCTTGTTTGTTCAATGCAGGCGAAATACCCAGTTGCTACAAACTGGAAATTATGAAACCGTCGCGTCAGATTCGTAATCTCTACTTACATTAAACAACGGTTTCAAAACTGCCACCTGCATTAAGCAGCGGTTTTGTCATGATCCCAATAAAGGGTCATTCTAACTAATGGGAGATGACTGAAACTATCCTTCCTTCAGTTCCTTGCCCTGTGGGACTCTTGATGATGTTCTTTGTCTTGGCATTGATCTTCCTCCATGTGCACAATGTTGTTACAAGAGATCACAAGTCGCAAAATTCCAAACCAATGACACAAGTGCGCACAAGAACCCGAACCCTTTTTTTTGGATGATGCAAGATTGTTTGTGAACTTGTATGTCGTTGCATCATATTGGTTGAATAAAATTGTGTTATATATCATTCGAAGGTTATGATGCATAAATTCATATGGAACAACTTCAATTTATAAATTTTGAATGTTTGTAATATAAATTGATGCTTCTATTACGTTGTCATAGCAAAATCCTTTGTATGGCATTATAGGTTCTCAAAGGGATTTTAAACTTTCATTCATTAGTTTGAGACACAATTGATGAGGTGTAGGCTTGATTAGGGCTGTAAGAAAACTTTTAATAGGGTGTTTCAAAAGAACACCATAAGCCCTTTTTCATGGGGTATAGCCTCATAGAGGTTGTTGGATGTGATGCCTAAGTATTTAAAGTACCAACAGATTGGAGAGATTTGACCATTTCTCATAATATCACTCGAGGCATTTTTCCTAGGATTTATCTTGGAGGCATCTGTAGAGTTCAAATTAAATTGAGAAGATAATTTGAGCAGCTAGGCATGCATGGGATTGTTATTGTTCGTAGTATGGGTTATGACACTATTAGGGAAGCAAAGATATTTCAGCCACCATTTCTCAGTGATGGTTGTCTAATTAGCAACCCTAACTTCAAAGTAACCTTTGAATCTAGATTTGTAGTCTTAAATGTTGCTTTGGATTCTAATTCTAAAGAGGAGGAATGCTTCTTATCAGTAAATAAATGACTGTTTATCTTAACCCAAAGATTCAATGTATTGAATATGGGATCAAAAGGGAGACAATGACTATTTTTCCAAAGTACTTCAAACATCCTCCCCAAAGGTGTGCTCCCACTAGTTATAAGTTGAGATTGACCACCATATCTGCAGAGCTATGTGATCTATGGATTCTTTCCGTTTCAAGAAGCGGAGATTGAGGAGCACTATATTTTTAGGTGTCTTATCTACTACTAGACTTGGGGGAGATACCACTGATTTTAGAGTAACTTAGGTGCTTCTTTATCCACTTTCTTCTAGTATTCTGATAAGAGGTGCTTGGGCCTTTTTCCTCAAGAGGTTTTCATTTCAAGACACAGATCCCTATAGGAGATCCCTAGAGCTGTTAGGCTGATCACTTCCTTTTTTAAGCCCACCACAGCCATTGGAAGTGTTAAATGCGTGTTGGATACAATCGATTCACACACAATTGGGGATAGATCAGTGAGATGATATTCCTTTTTGCGACTCAATCTCATTCTAGGAAGAGTAGATCTTATTTGTTTCAATGTCAAAGGCCTTTCCCTTTTCCACAGCCTGGGCCACAAAGGCAAGCACATGCTACTAGTATTTTCTCTGCCACCAAAGGTTTGTCGGGCTTAGATGCTAGGATAAATTCTAGGGACAATACCTGGATTCTCTAAGGATTGTCCAACATGCCCCCCTTCGCCTTGGACTTTCCCCTGTGAGAATTCTCAAATACTACATTGGTGCTTTTGCGGTGTTAATATGATGTCGGTTCTTCTAGGTTGAGCCTTGCTAAGGATGTGACAGAGTTGGTCAAGTGTCATGGTTACCTAGTTTGTTATTCTTTAGCTACATGCTTTATTGAGGGGTTCCCTCATATCTAATTTTACCTGTACTTATTTGTTGTTTCTTTTTAAGCATAGTTTAAAAACTTAGACTTGGAAAAACTCGGCAGCCCAAAATTTTGATTGGGACTCGGGCTTGGGTTTGAAAAAAAAACTTGGCAAAAACCCAGAAAATCAAATAGATATATAAATTCATAAAATAAATTTAAATAACATATAAAATACTTGTAAAAAGCATAAGAAATGAATTTAGAGAAACGTAAGTCTTTCTATTAGATTTAGACAAAAAAGGGTACAATGCACATCATAATAACATGGCAGCTGAAAAATCTTTCAAATCCGATGATTGTCACTTCACAATAGATAATAAATCCTTTAAATCCAGATCTGGGGGAATTTTTTTTGCTTTTTAAAATTTTTAATCTTGCTTGTTGGAAAGTTTCTGCATGGGACTGCTGAGTACCTACGACTTTTTTAGGGAAAAGCTCAGCGAGTACTTGCAAGAAAATTGCGTACCGAGTTCTTGGAGAGTAACTTGCTGAGCAAAAAAACTTGTAAGTACTCGGCATTTAGTTGGGTACTAGCTGAGTTTTTAAACTATGCTTTTAAGCATTTAAAATATTCCATAGTCCATTACTTTTGAATATTATTGTTTTGGGTCTATCCAACCTCGTTAGTATGAATCTTTTTTTGTGCTTCTAGCATGAAGCTTGCAATCTTTTGTCCATTTCAGGGTTCAAGCTCTTTTTGGCTCTCACATGCTATTTTTATTGGTTGTACTTCCGAGTTTCATTGACCTACTTTGTTCACTCCTAGACATTGTATATTTTCTCTCTTTCTTTCATCTCTCATGAGTAGTGTTATTCCTTCTATGGCTCATCTCTCATGAGCTTGAATGGTCTACTTAATCCTCATCACATCACATGATGCTCACATGGGTGAAGAGGTGGCGATTGAAACTAGATAAGTGAATAATCGCACCTCATTAATCATCACTTTTAGGACTTGCACACAGTACTTGAGACTTCTTGGGAGGTTATTCATCATAGTACCATTCCGAATGGTTCTTATGTTTCAGGGTTTGACTGCTTTAGGTTTACCCTCTCTCTTTTGTTTATATTTCTCTAGCACGTAGTGGTTAGTTACTTATTATAACCTGGGGTGTTTTTTGTAGTACTTTAATAATGTAACTGGATGTTCTTTTTGAGTCACATTGATATGCTTTGGTCATTTGTGGACTTTCAATATAATTTCATTATTTTATTACAAGTTGAGTTCTTTTATTTGATTTGGCTTTACTATTCATATCAAATATTAGTCTTGGACGTACACTATTTCAAACACTCAAGAGACTTACCAATCAAATATTTGGCCAATCTAGGTCAAGTGTCATTCACATTTTCCCTTCATGCAATAATAGATTTCTACAAAAGTTTGTATGAAACGACTCAATCAAATTTGCAACTTCACCCTTGAACTTAAAGCTCTAATACCAACCTTGGAATGACGCAACTTGTAGTTTCATTAGCATGCAACTACAAAATTTCATGCTTTATTACAACTTTAAATGTTTCATTTTCGAACTTGCAAGTTAGTTTTCAGCCACAATAAGGCCATGCATGCACAACAATATGCTTGTATTCCAATGCATGAGCCGAAAATGAAATCCTAACATTTACTAACAAATTCTAGAAGCATATGTTCAGATAGAAATCCAAGGAGTAATAATGAAAAGGATTGTAACTCACAACAAAAGATAACTACAAAATATTGATGTTCCTATATCTGTTTCTTTTTTGATAAGTAAAAGAGGGAATCAATTGGGGCCTTCACCCATGAGAAACAAGAAAAAACTGAAATACAAGGGGTAAAACTGAGAACCCAATGCCAGAAAAAAAGAGAAAAACAGTCAAGAAATTAAAAAAGAGACTGAAACAAGTCAGAAAGACCTAAAAACAAATGAGCCATATCTGTTCAAACTAAAGTTATCCATGAGCAGAAACTAGTATTTTCCCCCTTCGAGAGAAAAGGGCCTCCATTGTCCATTGCATGCCATCTCTAATCACATCTGCAGCTTCCATCCTCAATCTTTCAACCTCTGATTTCCATCCTGTTTGCTTAGCCAAGGAATCACAGTTTGCCTTGATCTTCTTGCTTTCCAATTGATATATCTTGAGAGTGGCTAACTGAAAAACTCCATCAAGCACCTCCACGCCTTTGATTCCATTTCCCCATTATTTTGAATCTCCTCTGGGATCCCAATGCCACTAAAATCATGAGAGGCTTGAGTCACAATTGATGCCAAACCTTGCAAGGTGGGGTGAAGAAACAATAGGAAGTTGGATCCCAACCGAGATCTCACCCTAAGGAGGGAAGGAGAGCTTTTCATAGAACTTTCTGTGATTATGCCGCACAAAATTAGCATTGGTGGTTCCAACGTTCTATCTCCATCTCTGAAGGGAAATGGAATTGCAACTATCTAGAGACTTTGAGGGCAAGCATCCACCCTGTGGCCTAACTGGTTGCAGAGAAAACATCTGAAAGGGAGACCTTCATACTTGAGAAAATTTTGCCACAAATAGAGAGAGGATACGATGAAATAAGGGCTTGGAAAGGTCCATCACAACACAAACCCTCAAAAATATTTTCTCCAAGGAATCATCATCAATTTTAACGAAGGATCCTACCTTGGCAACCAAAAATTTTATGAGGCCAAGATTTCTCAAAACTAGAGGTAGGTTGTATAGCTCAAGCCACATAGGTGCCTTTGTGAGTTGTGTTGTTGCAAGGTCAAAAAAGGGGATCAAGGGCATAAGAAAACTCCAAACCTCTTGTAAAATGTCATGCCCCCCTTTTTGACATGAGCCACTTAGAGTCCTTAGCCTTAAAGGTTGTTCCCAAAAAGCTAAGGGAAAAGAGGAAAGGGAACGTTGAGGGTCCACTTGAAAAACAATTATTGAAAAATGTACACTATGAATTTTAATTTGCACTTGAGTTATGAAAAGTACCTTTTTATCTTAATTTCACTTAAGTTGGGGCTTTATTGAGGGTCTTGGGCATCTATGGGCTAAAAAGAAAATTATAAGGATGCCTTGTTATATTTGAAAAGGAGATTTTTCCTCTTTTATTTGGGCACTCTTTTTGGGGGCTTGAGCTATTAAAGGAAAGGGTGGACTCTATTTGAAGGTTATGTATTTTATAATATTGAATCTATTATTCAAGTATGTCAAGCTTGGCCATAGTATCTTGAAAACGAAAACCTTCAAGTGCTTCAAGGTGTGGAGACGAAACCCTTCACATTCTCATTGTGAGTAGCTCTATGTCAAGGGCTGCAAATTGTGTTTCAACAAGTGAATTTTAGATTGGGAAGGTTGGTGACTTGTTTCTAAAGGTTGCTTACATGTGTGGGAGGCTATTTTTAGGGTGGTGATTTACTTGGAAGGTTGAAGACCCTTCTTAGAGGGTTGTGCTACATAGGAAACTCTATTCTAGGGTTTGATTAATATTTTCTGAATTATTTCCCACTAGGCGACTTGGTCCCTTAAGGTTTGGAGGTCATTGGAGGACCCTTTGAGACAAACAATTCAAAAAATTATTTCTATATTTTTGTCAAGTGGGACGACCCACTTTGGAGACATTTTGGACTCTTTTAGGGTGCTTTTAAGCCCTAAATAATTATAAATAATATTTCTATATTTGCCCGCTAATTTTCGTGGTTATTGGAGGTCATTTTGAGGCCATTGCTACTATAAAATTATCTATTATTTACTGTTGTAATTTTTTTTGCATGGACAACTTGTTTCAAGGGTTATTGATCTCATTTAGTGCTTCAATTCATGCCTAATAACTGTTGAAAATTTTTGTATATTTTTTTATCAATTTTTGTGAAGCGTGCTAAGGTTTTAGGAAGAAAACTGTCAAGGAACAGTTGCTTTATTTTCAGTCAAAGACCTGATTTATTAAGGGCAGAAAACTAGCAATATTATACTCAATACGTTGGCAAAGAAGATATTTATTACAACTTTTGTTGCGAGTAATTGTTTATCTAGGGTTTTACTGGATTTTATATCAGATTTAAGGGTTTGCTGTTAAATTATAGTTTGCATGATTGTCTCAATTTAGGTACATTAGAGTGGTATCAAAGCCATATCTTGGCTAATTGTAAGGATTTTTGGAGGATTGTTATATGAGTGGTGACAAAGAGTTACTACAATACCAAAAGAAAAGCAAGAAATGTTTAGGGAATCCACATGCAGAACGGGAATAGGGAATGGGAGACAGAAAGAGAGAGAAGGGATAAAGAAGCATAGGAGAGATCTTCAAAGTATTTTCAATCCCAAGAGAAGATGACATCAATGATGAGGGATTCCTATGTGCTATGGATAGGGTGAAAGGCTTTGAGCACTGCAATGGAGATAGCGATAACTTAGAGAACCACCTTGACACACATACTCGCCCCTGCACCCGCCTCCACCCTTGCGTCCATGGAGAATGGAGCACATACATGTAAGCCCACCTAGCCTACATTCATTCAGAGAGAGGAGCCATTACTAGAGAGGGTTTGCATAGCCCACTTGATGATTTAGAGAGAGTTGGTGGAATATTTTATGGCATCTGCTATAGTAAGGAGTGCTATGAGTTTTTTCAAGTATTCAACTTGGAAACGTGGAAGGAGTGAGCCCAGGACCGTTTAAAGACACAGAGGAGGCTAGGGGGATCTCAAACATGCAATGGAAAAGGTATCTCTTTCCATTTTTGATGGATCACCGAGGAGTTCAGCAAATGCATGGATTCAAAAAGTGGACACCTTTACACTACGACCCATGACAGAGGAGGCAATTCAGTTTGCCACCTTGTATTTGGAGGGAGTAGTAGAGGAGTGGTGGTATCATGGATTGATCACATAGGGACATCAACACATATGTACCTATGAGTTCAGTAGGAGACTCTTGGAGAGGTTTGATAGGGAAAATCTGGAACTTCATTTTCGTGATTTGGCTCAATTAGGGCAAAAAGCCTTAGTAGATGAGTATGTTTCTGAGTTTCAGTGACTTTCGGTTATGGTGACTGATATTTCGGATAGGAGGTTGGTGGTTTTGTTCATAGAGGGCTTGGTCGAACCTTTGTGAGGGTTGGTCAAGGCATTTAACCCACCATCATTGAGGGAAGCCATCCAAAAGACCTACGATTTGGAGTCTTCTATTCCTAGAGGCAAATTTTCACCTTTAGGGCAGCGAAAAGTTATTGCTTTACCACCTACAAGACCATAGAAGTGGCGGTTTGAGACAGCCAAGGGGCAACTATACAAGGTCTTCGAGATCCACTCGTTAGGGCCCATTGATTAGGTCAAACCCATCAGGTTTGGGACAACAAAAGGAGCTACCAAATAGTAGCTATGAGGTGAGGAATGAATTGAGGAGGAAGGGTCTTTGTTTCTCTTGTAAGAACCCTTGGGAGAGAGGGCACAATTGCCGTGGCAAGGGACATGTACATTATATTGAGGTATTTCCTGATGAGGAGAATGATGCAGAAGATTTAGGGACAACCATCCATGAAGAAGGGACTTTGGAGATAGAAGAAGAGGAGTTGAGTGGCACTTTGGCATCTCTTCAGGAGCCTCTAGATATTATCCCTTTAGAGTGAAGGGATCATTGAAAGGTAAACCGGTCACAATACTCATTGATAGTGCATTCCACAACTTCATTGATAGAGAACTTGTGACATCATGTGGCCTACAACCCATGGAGTTTAAGGAATTTAGAGTCAGTGTGGTGGATGGATTCACCATCCCTTGTACTACCAAGGTTCCAAAGTTGAATCTAACTTTGTAAAGGCATATGGTAGAGGATGATTTCTATGTAGTTGGCATTGGAAAAACCCATGTGGTACTTGGCATACAATGGTTATGTTCCCTTGGTGAGTATACACAAAATTATCAAATTATGGAGTTAAAATTCAACATGAGAGGTAAGGAGATTATTTTTACATGGCCTAAGTGACCAAGGATCACCCCTATCTTCGTCCAATAGCATGGTAAGTAATTTCTCTGTGTTTGAAAGAAAAAGGGAAAATAAATGAACAAGAGGCTGCAAGTTTGGTTCATAGGCAGCCAAATACTTCGAGGGAAATTCAGTCTTCTACCCCATTGGCAAGAGTGCAAAATTCTGATTTTTGTAGTACATGTATAGGAGAAGTGGTAAAACATTTAGGTTGCAAGGACATCCCCTAAATTGCAATGGGCAGCACCCAATACCCATGGGCAGTTTTGGATGTATAAAGGAGGGCTTGACACCCCTCTTGGAATGGGCAAGGGCCCAAGTTGTGGACAGCAGGAAGAAAGATGAGTTGCTAGCTGATTTTTGGCCCCAAAGTCACTAAAAAAATGCCGAGTTTGATTTTCTAATTGCACCTCCTTCAACCTTCATAAAATTCAATTTTTTTGACGTGTTTCAGCTAGGGGAAAATTCTGAAAATACAAATGCAGTGACTGATTTTTTGCATTCAGAAAATTCCGAGTGGGAAAGACATTTCCAACCACCAAATGAGGAAAAAAATTGAAAATTCGGATCATGATGAAGGCCAAAGGGGGAAGGAAACTTGTACAAAGGAAGTCTGAATGTTGTCACTCTTGGCTATGTAGGGCACTTCGTGTGGGCGTGAGAAAGAAGAGCTTCGTCATCTACAACTTGGTATTGAAAGAGTTGGTAGCTTGGGATCATGGGAAGCCTTTGGAAGGCTGTGATATCACCTTTGGCATTTGGGAGCAGCCCCCAAATCACAGGTACAACAGTATGAGGAATCTATTTGGAGCTTCTCTTCCTTAAGAAGAAGTTACAGGTGGACATCGCATGGTGAAGTATGTTGGGACACCTCCGTGGCTCTTGCAATTGCATAAGGACAAACAATTTTGGGTAGGGAGGACTCTCATGTCCCCCTTGTTGACATAAGCCACTTAGAGTCCTTAGCCTTAAAAGTTGTTCTCAAAAGGCTAAGGGAAAAGAAGAAAGGGAACGTTGAGGGTCCACTTAAAGAACAATTATCGAAAAAGGTACATCATGAATTCTAATTTGCATTTGAGTTATGAAAAATACCTTTTTATTTTAATTTCACTTAAGTTGGGGCTTTATTGAGGGTTATGGGCACCCATGGGTTAAAAAAGAAATTATAAGGATGCTTTGTTATATTTGAAAAAGATATTTTCCATCCTTTATTTGGGCGCTCCTTTTGGAGGCTTGGGCTATTAAAAAAAAGAGTGGACTCCATTTGAAGGTTATGCATTTTATGATATTGAATCTATTGTTCAAGTATGTCAAGCTTGGCTATAGTATCTTGAAAACGAAAACTTTCAAGTGCTTCAAGGTGTGGAGACGAAACCCTTCACATCTTCATTGTGAGTAGCTCTACATCAAGAGCTGCAAATTGTGCTTCAATAGGGGAATTACAAATTGAGAAGGTTGGCGACTTGTTTTTAAGGGTTCCTTGCATGTGTGAGAGGCCATTTCTAGGGTGGCGATTTGCTTGGAAGGTTGAAGACCCCTCTTGGAGGGTTGCACTACATAAAAAACCCTCTCCTAAGGTTTGATTAATATTTTTTGAATTATTTTCCACTAGGCGACTTGGTCTCTTGGGGTTTGGAGGTCATTGGATGACTCTTTGAGGCATAAACAATTTAGGAAATTATTTATATATTTTTGTCAAGTGGGACGACCCACTTTGGAGACATTTTGGAGTTTTCTAGGGTGCTTTTAGGTATTAAATAATTTTAAATATTATTTATATATTTGTTTGCTGATTTTCATGATTATTGAAACTCATTTTGATGCCATTGCTACTACAAAATTATCTATTATTTACTGTTGTAATTTTTTTTGCATGGATGACTTATTGTGAGGATTATTGATCTCATTTGGTACTTCAATTCATGCCTAATTACTGCTGGAAGTTTCTGTATATTTTTTCTATCAATTTTGGTGAAGTGTGCTAGAGTTTCAAGGACAAAATTGTCAAGGAACAACTGCTGCATTTTCAGTCAAAGACCGGAATTATTGAAGGGCAGGGAACCATTAATATCATCCTCAATACGTTGGTAAAGAAGGTATTTATTACAAGTCTATTTATGAGTAATTGTTTACGTAGGGTTTGCTGGATTTTATATCAAATTTATCTAAGGGTTTGATGTTAAATCATAGTTTGCATAATTGTCCCAATTTGAGGACATTACATAAAACCATGGTCCATTGGACCAAACAAATGCTCAATTTTCAATGGTCTTGAAAACTAGAAGGAAAAATCCATTTTGCATCAAGGAGAAAGACAGTTTTGCAATATTTCTCCAAATTGATTTCACTCAATTGGAGAACTCCAAAAGGAGTAGTTTGGTCCCCACACATTTGCAAACCAGGGATCTTCGTCCAATGTCCTCTTCCATGGAATGAATAGCATCATTTGAAATTTATAGAACAAGCTCATCTATTGAGAATGTAATTGGGACATCGCCCACGGAGAGAGCACAAGCGGGATGATTAGCCCCTACAAAGTTGTCTGCAAAGAGTGGCAGAGAGGAACCGGCATTGAAGAGACTCTGAACCTCATGTTAGGGACAACGACCGCATTCAGGAGTCGTCGACCAGGGAGCTCTTGGGAATAAGAACCGGAGAAGAACCTGAAGCAGACAAGATTTGGTCTTTGCAGAAAGCACCACAACAGTGATAAGGATTTTGAATGTTCCTGCAAGCTGAGAAAACCCAATCCCCTTCCGAAACCACCTCCAACAATCTGCCCATAACAGCAAGCGGGGTCTTTGAAGAGTTTACATAGCCACGAGCTGAGGAGGAACTGGCAACCCATCTGCCCTTCCCCGTAACACGATCTCCTTGGGCCTGGTTCTATTGAATGTTGATAGCTCTATTCTTGTCTTCCTTTGATTGCTCTAAATCTTTGCAAACCATAGTTCCGCCCAAGTGCTTCATGACCATTTTATAATTGAATCTTTACATTGATTGCCTTGTATCTGATGTTAGGCATTTAGTAAGCCTATTATAAAGTTGTATTGAGTTATTATGATTTGACAAGAAGTTAGACATGAACAGTTTTGAACTATGTGTGAAGTTGATTACAAATGTGAGTGGTTGGAGTTGTAACCACTAGAACCATATACTTCAACTATAAATTTGAATTATGAAGAGTCCATTTTTCATATACTGTATCAGTAATGCATCACTTTAATACAAGATACCATTTCTGTTACATTCTATTTTTCAGTGTCAAGTGTTTGCCGCATTTATTTGATATAATGTGTAAGTGCTTAACACTTTGGCAGTGTTACAAAACGATTTTGGTGATTGTTTATGTGATGAAGTGAATTGAGGGTTGCCTTGCCCAAGACCAGCTACAACTACAGCTTAAATTGTGGGAGAAGTGGTTCATGATTTAATATAACACAGCAGTTGTAGATGTTGTTATGGTGGACCACTCATCAGATTTTTTTTGTATTTCTTGCACTCCAGATTAAATATTTCCTACATGAACATCTCTTAAGTGACGGCTTATAAAATGAGTGCTTGTAGCATGCTCATTTACAACATAGAAGACATTAGTTGTTAAGCTAACTTCACGGAGTTCAGAATCATTCATAACCTCCAAGCTACTTAATGGTTACGAACCAGTTGCTAATAATTTTTTGCAATTTTATGTTTACACTTCTAATTCATAAGGCTATCAGAATTCACCATTGATGTCTTTGATGTTCTATGTGAT
Organism: Torreya grandis; assembly: GCA_037957365.1. Lineage (NCBI taxonomy): Eukaryota > Viridiplantae > Streptophyta > Pinopsida > Cupressales > Taxaceae > Torreya > Torreya grandis. The sequence continues at coordinate 1,367,114 of JARHVA010001871.1, forward strand.
AGACAAAACTATTTTAGCCCTTTATTTGATTTTAAGATCATTTGATTGGGCCCAAATTGGTTTAGAACATGACATTAGTAATTCTGTGCCAATCAATTGATAGCTAAATCGTTTTACTGCTGTATGTAAAGCACATAGGAAGAAGTGGTATCAAAATTATTGACTGGTTTTTGTAGATAAAAGGCGGAGTAAAATTGTGGAGTTGGGTGGTGTTGCTCAACTCATAAACATGTTGGAGACTGCTCCAGATGATCGCACACGCCGGGAAGCTATGAAAGCCCTTGCGTCCCTTTCACAAAGTGGTATGCATCATTTTAATTAAAATTATTATTTTATTTTATCTGCTTTGTACAAGTGAAATATATAAATGTTTCTATAAGTCCAAAATCTACAGATTATTTTCAATTATCTTTTTTTCCCTTGTTTTGCTTAAACATTAAAGCTGTAATATGTTCCTGTTAGCGATATATACTGTTGATTTATTTTACTTATGTGTTAAAAAAACATGTGATCTAAGTCAAAAAATTTCCATGATATAGCAAGATTAATGTTTCATCACTCTCTTGGGTTTCTTCCTTATCGAATGCATTTAGCAGGAATATATTTTTGTGTTATTGTTTGTGGACTGAAACTTGAAATGCTAGCTGCATTATGCCATTTTTGGTTGCCTGCCTTAGTTATGTTGGTCTTAACATTCTTTTTGCAATAATAGCATTCATTCCTTTTTCACCATTGCCAATAATTAACAAGGTTGTTTAGGTATTCCTTATTGCAGTGTTCTTTCTAGTGTTGTTTCTCAAATCTGAACCTAGTTGTCTTGGTTTTTTAGCAATATCATCCAATCCAAGAAGGTTCGCTATTCATCTTCATTGTTTTAGTTTATGATATAGAAACTTAGTATGCAACCTTTTCATGTTTTTCATGTACACTTTGTTGAAATCTATATGGGGTTACCACTTGTCTTCTGCTTTTGAAGGCCACCCTATTAAAGTATAGAAAGCTTGTAAACCATTTCACTACCAAATTAATTTTGATAGCTTTCTAAGCATAGTTAGCAGGTCTATGCGAGGTTCGGCCTGACCCTAACATTTTTTTTGGCAGGGCAAACCTGTCTGGTTCAGTTTCAAACTATTTTATTATCTTTTAAATAGATTAAATGCAAAGACAAATGTGTGACATAAAAATGAAAGATGAAAGAGTTCAAATATTAAAGCCCTGACTCAGCCTTTTGTCAAAGCCATTTTCAGTGGCAATTTAATATTCATCTGTCGCATGCATTGTTCTGTAATCGTATTTTGCGGATTAAAGGCAATTTTTGTTTGCTGTTTGAAAGCTTACAGGAGACGCATTCACTGCAGATCTGTGGCATCTTTTATGTCTTGATTATGGATTGTTTGTGCTGTGTGGTCACCAATTGCCACGTAGCTCTAGCCTCAGATTTGCAAGATCTACCATCTGCCCCTGTTGCCGAAGTGTTTGCCTGGCTCACCTAACAAAAGTTAAAACTTTAAAATGCGGTCAGATGCCTACTTCAACCCGTAAATATAAACTTTAGTTGATATATAACTTTATAATGTGGGCTCAAACAAAACAAAAACAAATATTTGGTTTCAATATGCACAAAAATGTTTGAAACTTGCCGACGAGAGCCAGGGGAGTTGGTAAAAGCAGTTGAGTGTACCCCAGCTTACCCAAGTTCAAATCTCAAAAGATGCTTGTTGATTATAGTTGTTTGACTGCAGCTGGTTATGTATGTTTGACTGTCCCCAAAGGAGGGCTGGTTGCATCCGTTTGACTTGCAGTGGTTGTTTTATATTTTAAAATTATTTTAACTTCATTTTTATTTAAGATAAATCTAAAAGAACAAAATTTAGCACTCTTATTTTTATTTTCGTTTAATATTTAAAAAAATTTAAAACCAAACCAAAACTTATTTAAAATTCTGAACTTGCAATTATTTTTTATTTTCAAATGATTCAAATTTTTCAAACAAGCGAGTGTAAAGGGAGGATACATGTTTAAATATATGTACATTTTACAACTGACAAAAAAAGGCGTTGCAATTTGTCACACCCCTAGGGTTAGACGTGGGCAACTAGACACCATCATTATCAACAACTTTCACTACTTATTTCTCCATTACATATCTTCTATCTATAAGTCATTAGAGAACATGTTCATGGGTGGAATTGTTCAAAAGTGCACACATTTGATTGTTTGACAAATTCGTGTACAGCAATGCTTGATTACACTATTGACAGGTATTAAATTATTTATCTTATTTTGGGTTCGTGGATATACATCATTCACTCACTGTCACTTCTTGTTATATCCCTCTGTTGCTTTTTCTATCCAATAGTCAGTTGTTCTTGCTGTTTTAGGTTTGCATCCAAAGACGAAATCCATCCTTATTTGAGCTTGTTTTGATTAGGTTGGTGCTCTTTAAGATATATGTGGATAATGATCTAACAGCCATATAATGCATAGAAACGACAACAAAGACAAACAACAATGAAGCAAGGCCAAATGACAATTGTATAGAAATGTTGAAAGAAAGGGGAAAAAAAAGTATATGAATTCTAGAGAACCGTAAAAAAATTAAATAAATGTGGAATATCAACATCCAAGCCATTGAATGTTGATACCAATATGTTGATGGTATGTTATTTTTTGATGCCCTTATTATTTACTTATATTTTTAGTTGTTATATCCTATAAGTGGCTTTTATTTATTTTTTATTTTATGTGTTATTGATTTTGTATTAAAACCTACGGGTACCTATGGTTTTTCGCCGGTACTCGAATTATTTTCGGCAGTGGATTTTCTAGCCAACTTAAATGCAGGCTCCGGTTGAGGCCCGTTTCTTGCAGTTTTGGTGATTAAATAACCAAGGTTACTTGCCAAAAATCGTAGGTAACGGGCCTCGACCCAGCAAGTGGAAGAACATAATTAGGGTGAAAAAAATTCTTCATTCTGCTATTTTTCTATCATGATTTTGTGCTCTGCAACTTTCCATTGGAGATTTTATCATTGTCGTCTAATCACATGAATGAATATAATGTACATCAATCATTTTGGTCGTGAATGCCAAGGGTGCCCGCGGGTTTTGAAATAGAGGGTCTGAAACTGTCCAAAAGCAGCAAGGTATGAAAAGGACGCAAAAAACAGTAACTGTCCAAAAGCTATCAGCCTATCACCGAGTTTTATATCTACTAGGAGCTAGACCTAGACTGCTATACCTGTGATATTCTTCAATATATATGTTACATGTTATAAACACTTTGGCTTGTAAAGCTCTAGCTTCCACATTTTCCTGTAGTTGCCAAAGGAAAGCATACAAGAAATACTCATAAAATTTGAACGGTTTGAAATGCAAATTTGAGAGGTAAGAAGATTGTCTCCATCTAGGGTTTAATTTTTTTCCTCCCATTTTCTTCCTACTTCTAGGTTTCTAGCTATTAAAACCTAAGGTTTTAATTTTTATTTACGTTTGTTTTATAGGGTTTGAACTTTGAGATTTTTAACTTCAAAAATGGCATTTGGTTCTCGTAGGCCTAGGAAGTTTAATGACCCTGCATGGAAGCATTGCTATGATGCCCTAGTGAACAACTGTGTCATATGCAACTAGTGTGGGTTTAAAATGAGTGCAGATGTCAATCGCCTCAAATTCTATATAGCATGGATTCTAGGTAATGTTATGCGTCTATGCGATAAAGTGCCACATGAGGCTCAAAGAGAGATGGTTACTGTCGTTGTTGCTTATGAGGAGTAAAATAAAAAGAAAAAATAGAACTGCTGAAGCACTTGTAGCTATGATGATTAGGGGGTAACAAGAGTTGAGTTTGGGGAGTGAGGAGCCTCTGGTTCTTTTGTTGCCCCAAGGGTAGTTCGGGGATGGGGATCATCTACTAGAGATAGTTTGGGTTCTCTTGAACATGTTTTTTTGGTCCTCGAAATAACCGTTGGGCACAACCTTTGAAGGCATGACTTGGAATTGGAAATTGTAAAATGAAGCAAGGGTGGCTATGGCAAACATCTGGTATTATAACAACATTCCATTCAATGTAATGAAAAATTCGTATTGAGAGAATTTGCTAATTGCATTGACCATTGTTGGAAAGGGGTTCAAGGCCCTTATGATTTTAGAGGCTTATTATTGGAGGCCAGCGTAAAAAATACACAAATTTTTATAGATGAGCAAAAAAAATATGGCATAAAAAGAGTTGCAATATTTTATCTAATGAGTGGACGGATGGAAGGAACCACACTTTGATTAACGTTCTAGTGGCTTCTAGTGGGCTATTGGTGTTCTTGAATTCAATTGATGCCTCCCACCAAATGAAAAATGCAAATGCTTTGTGTGATATGTTAGACGAGGTGGTCATGGAAGTGGGTGTGGAGAACATCATTTAAATTGTGACTAACAATGCAACAACATATGTAGCAGCAAAGAAACTTTTTGAAAAAAGACACTTCACTTTTTTAGAGCCCTTGCTCGGCTCATTACATTGATCTCCTACTTGAGGACATAGGGAAGATGACATGGGTAAAAAATGTAATTGAAGAGGCGATAAATATCACAAAATACATCTACAATCATCCTTGGGTGCTAAGCTTGATGAAAGAGCACACCAATGAAAATGAGCATGTGTGACTAAAAACCACAGGATCTACTATAAACTTCATCACATTGTAGAGGATTGTAGCCTTACTAGCATCTCTTAAGTATATATTTATGAGCACGCGGTGGTTGGAGGCTCCCTATAGCAAGAAACTCAAAAAAGGGTCACGAAGACCATTTTTGGTGATGTGTTTGCAAAAACCACAGAGGAGGTTATCAAGGTAACTTTAGATTTAACTATTTATTATTTATCATTAATTTTTTTAATAATTTTTTTGTCTCAAATTTCTCTTAATTTTAATTTTAAAATTGTACATTATTTTGTTTTTAAGTGTCAAAGCCCCTAGTTAGAGTTCTACAACTGGTGGATGGAGAAAAATCCAATGGGTATTTGTATGAGGCCGTGGACAGGGCCAATGAGCCCAGATCAAATTATTATGGACAAAATAAAAAAATATGTGCCCATTTGATACCTAAATGATCGGAGATGGAACAAGCAGCTCCATTGCATATACATGCAGTGCCATATTCCTGAAACCCCAAGTTTTTCTTTGATGATTCATTTAGGATCAATGAGGAGGTCATGGATAGCCTAAACACATGCATAGAGAGGATGATCCCTGATGAAGCCACTAGAGACCTAATTGTTGATAAGCTGTTGATTTTCAAGACCATAGAGGGGAGGCTCTTTTCTTTATCTTTATGCATTTTGAAGGAGAACCCATAAACCAAGGAAAAACAAAATTCAAATTGAGTCATTTGATTGTAGTCTCATTACTTTAATAAATGCACGTCTAGTTGAATTACAAAGTTAAAAATGTTCTATTTGCAATTTTGTTGATCCAAATTTGGATCTTAATGTACTAGTCATTTATACTAGATATTTCCACTATGCCTAATTGTATTAAACTCATGCTTGTAAGACATTGTTGTAAGACTTTTCATATTCAAAACATCAGATCAAACATGTTACAATGATAGACTTAGTGTGGGGGTGATAAGAACATCTTCATAGTGATGAAGTTTCAGCTCTTGAAATAAAGGGTTTTTTCATATATAGTAGAATTGCCACTATTTGCAGGGTGGCGGTTGCACAACCACCGTAACTCCCTGTGTATGAGTGGTGTTTGTGTAATTGTCCCGACAGTTGCAAAACTGCCAGTCTGTATACACTTGCGGTTTTGCCACCATACAAAAAGCTCAAAGTGAACGATTGCAAATCTTTCTTCTTCTCATGGTTGGTTCGTTTAAGTTTCTTGGCAGATTCGAAAGTTGAGAGAACATAAGTACAGGGCTTGTCAAGGCAAAAAATATCACAAACCACAATGAGAAGCCTTGAAATTGGATTCACATTACAAGTTGCAAGTTTGAGTCTTTGTTCTTGTTGTCTCATTGTTTTCTAGTTGTAGATGGTTGGTTCAACTATGTTGGAGTTTAAATAAGTGTTTGATAAGTGCAAAGCAGTCTTGTGTGCAAGTTTTGGATAGACTAATAGTGAAAATTCTATTTATGAAGGCCATGTTTGGTATTACCTTATACATTTCTTACATTACATAGTGGAAGGGGAGTGCAATTGCCTCACCCCCTAGAGTTTTTCCCACATTGAGTTTCTCCAAGAGAACTTATGTTTATTGTGAGCTTTGTTCATTCTTATGCTTCATGTTCATATGCCATATGTTGTACATTTCATTCCCAACACTTATTTATCTTTGTTTCAGCATGATAAATAGCTTGGAACAATCATCTTCCAATCATTGTTGAGTTAAGAATCATAGAATCTGTGTTGGTGAAGCTCATAGTGGAATATCCACTTAGTTTACAGATCAAATTGGTATAATATTTGGTTTAGTATCAGTGCTTTGCGTGGGTTTATGTGTTTGTGACTACATTGCAAGTTTATCTGTCACTAGAGCAAGTAGTGCTAGTGGGCAAGGTATCCTAGTTCCCTTTGAAGCAGATATTTCTATAAGGAAGTGGAAACAAGACATCAAAAGTATGGCCATATTGATGAAGAAGATACTCGAACAATAGAAGAGAAATTTCACAAGCTTGAAGGAGACGCTAGCAATTCTATTTCTATGAGCAAGCTTGATCGGTTCGAGTCCATCATGGGGATCCTCATGGAGAAGCTTGGTGTTTCTATGGGGGTGTTGAAAGCAAACAAGGAGGACACTCTCGAGACACATGAGAAGGAGAGCAACCCCATGCCAACCAAGCTCCATCTCCATTCAAGGCTGAGGCAAAGATAGAGATTCAGTTGTATGATGGAGATGTAAATGCAAAGAAGCTAGATCATTAGTTAGCCCAACTTGAGGTATATTTCGGTTTGCATCATATTAATGAAAGCCAACAATTTTTTTTTGTACGGCTAAATTTAATCAATCAAGGTTTAACTTCTTTTGAGAGCTATGTTCATACTTTGGTTTTTAAGAAGCTTATTTGTATTACTAAGTGAGATGATTTTAAGATACTAATCAAGAAGCAATTCTATCATATTTGTTATGAGGAAGAGAGGTCTATGTATTGGCAATATTTTAGGAAAAAGCAAGGCCAAAACGTGCAGGAGTACATGAGTTCCGCAAGAAGGTTGTCCAAATGGGCAAATATATAGCGGACCATGACATCTTGATGAAATATGTGGGTGGACTCCATAGCCATTTGAGGAGACCAATCCTCTTTTTCAAGCCTAGAGATATAGATGAGCCTTGTTCTCAAGCTTAATACTTAGAGATGGACAAAAAGAAAGCTCCATCTACCTCTCAAAGCACTTCCAAGCAACAAGGCAGCTACAAGCAAAAGGGTAAAGGTAAAGGTAAACATAATGCTACTTCTATTTCTAAGGATACTAAAAGACATTGTGGGAAATGTGATGTTGATAGTCATTATGAGGATCAATGTTGGAAGCTCCATTTGGAATTGCATCCATTCAAGAACAACAACAAGAATAAGGCTATACCCTCTCACTAAAGTGCGAATATTGGTTGCAGCTTTGATGTGGATGACATTTTGTGTTGTACTTCCATCAATAGAGGTATGTTTGGGTAGTAGTATTGCTGAAAAAAGTGAACTTTCTAAGCTTTTCCATATTAAAATTCAAATGAAGAAAACAAAAGTAGATGTTTTTTTTTATACTTATTCACAAGCTAATTTGATAAGCAAGGAGTTGGTAGACAAGTTGGGGTTTGAGACTTACAATCATCCAAGTCCATATTATTTGAGTTGGGTGAAGAAAGGTGTAGACATCAAGGTGGCCAAACAATCTAAAGTTTGGTATTAATACACATTTCATTGATGAAGTTGCAATGGATGGTGTGTCTCTTGATGTGTGTGGTGTAGTGTTTGGCAGTCTTTATTTGTATATTCGGGATGCTATCTTCATGAGAAGAGCCAATAAATACCATTTAGTGAAGGATGGCAAGAGCTACATCATTTCAACCTATAAAGGTGATTCTAAAATCTATTTGGTAAGTGTCGTTGAAGCTAAAGAAGCTTATTAATGCTAGTGGAAAGTTTGCCTTGCTTATGGCTACACAAGACTTTTTGTAGCATGTCTATTAACAAAGAGCAAAAGTGTATGAGAGAGTTAGTGCAACAGTTGAATGAGGTTTTCCATGAGCCTGCGAGGTTATGACCGACTAGGTCTATTGAGCATGAAATTCATTTTCTATTTGACAGTCTGCTTCCAAATCTCGTGTTATATAAGCAGATCTTGAAGGATGCCATGAAGGTAAAACACCAATTATAGTCCTTGATTAATCAGCATGTAATCAATTCTAGTACTTCTCTATGTGGTTCTATTGTTTTGGTGCCTAAGAAAGATGGTTTATGGAGAATGTGTGTTGATTATAGAGCACTTAACAAGATAACCATCAAGAATAGGTACCCTCTTCCACGGATTGATGATCTTCTTGATCAACTTCAGCATGTCAAGTATTTTACTAAGCTTGATTTGAAACCCAGGTATTACTAAGTGTAGATTAAGGAAAAGGACATTTGGAAAACAACATTCAAAACAAGGCAAAGTTTGTATGAGTGGTTGGTTCTACCTTTTGAGCTATGCAATGCATCATCTACCTTCATGTGGTTGATGAATGAGGTAATGAAGCCATTTATTGATTCCTTTGTCATTGTATTTTTGGATGATATTTGTGTTTTTAGTACAACTTTTGATGAGCATATTGATCATCTTAAACAAGTTTTGCAAGTTTTGAAGAACAAGCTAGTGTTGAACGAGAAAAAATGTTATTTTTCTCAACAATCAATTGTCTTCTTGGGGCATGTGGTTGGAGATGGAGAATTAAGGATTGATTTGAAGAAGGTAGAGGCCATCATGAATTGGCCAAGGCCTTCCAATGTGATCGAGACAAGAAGTTTTGTGGGTGTAGATCAATATTTGAGGAAATTCATCAAGAACTCTTCTCTTCCATAGTTGCACCTTTGCACACCATTATAGCATATGGTAAGACTTTTACTTGGGGTAAGAAGCAACAAGTGTATTTGATATGTTTAAATGTAAGATTAGCCATGCTCCAGTTTTAGCTTTGCCTAACTTGTAGATGCCCTTTGAGGTGGAAACAGGTGCTAGTGAATATGTTATGGGGGTTGTCCTACTTCAAGGAGGTATGTTGGTATGGTGACCATTCAGAGTTATGTCATGGTGCAATTTTGAATTAGTGTACATACGACAAATAACTTTATGCTCTTGTTCATTCAGTCATGGAATGGAAGCACTATCTCATAGGTAAAGAAACTATTGTCCATACGGATCATCAATTGCTCCAATGTTTGTAAGCTCAAACTAAACTTTAGCAAACTAAACACTATAGGTGGATGGGATTTTTTCAACAATATCATTTGGTTATCAAATATAACAAAGGTTTGACGAACAAGCAAGTTGATATGTTATTTAGGCCTTCTTTGCTTTTAGCGATGGGCACCATAACTTTTCTTCAGCCTCTTATGTGTGAGTCTTATGTAGAAGGATATGAGCATGATGCAAATTTTGGAAAACCGTATCTTCAAGAGAAGTCCCAAGATTCGGGTTTTGAGCCCAAGGAGGATTATTACCTTCAAGATGGATTGCTCTACAAGTTGGGTAAGCTTTGTGGGCTTAAAGAGGAAAGAGTTCAACTAATGAGGGAAGCACATACTTCAAAAATTGTGGAATTTGGTGTTACAAAGACTGTTGTACATTTGCAAGGTGTTTAACCCTATTTTTGATATAACTATTTAATAGGCATAAAACGTTGAAAGATTATTCAGATTATAATATATGGCAATCAAGCATAAATTTGAATATAAAGTAGAATTGATTGACAAGTGACATACGCTAAAGATAGTAAGTACAACCAAGAGTAAGATACTTATAGTTTTATGGTTTATGGTTGATTATGGTAGGTGTTTGTCAATAGAATACAAGATAAAATATGCCTATGATAACTTAGATATGGAAACAAAGTTTGTGGTTATATCTAGATAAGTTTGCGCTACCTAGACATCTATGTAGTTTGGTTTGTCTGTTGACTATGGATTTGTCCGTTGTGAAATTGATGAAACTGTGATTGCTTTGTCGCTTGCGCCTATGCTTTCCAACAGGGCTGAGATATTTTAATTTTGTTAATGTTGCAAAGAAACGTTTGTTTTCCTTGTCCTTGCCTTGAAAACCCAAAGTGTACTTGTTGGAGTTAAAAAACTACAAAAAGAAAGGGAAGTATAATGTGCTGAGCTAATCCCAATCACTCCCTTTGATGTTGGACCACTGGCTATGTATTTAGATACTATGAGGAGAGAATCAAGCCGCACATAGTTCTCCCATTTGGTGCGATTGTGCAATTGTGCTCCATTATATGTATCTGGCTAGTAATTTGATTTTGATACTTAACAAGGTTCGCTTTTGACTTGATTTTGAATACTTTAGACTTAGCTTGTGACTGTTCCTCGTGATTGATATTGATTTTGGGAAATATTTGCTCAACGTGTAGTGGTGTATAAATGCCAAGCTCTAGAGAGATCTAGTTAATAATGAATGACCTTTGATTTGTATTTATAGGAGTCCAATTGAATAATTTCCTTTAGCCAACTTGCAAAACATGTGGGATGACCCATATGGATATTTCAAATTTTGGAAACTAGCCGTTAAATGGTGCAAGTACAAGGTTGCACTACCACAAACCTATCTTCATAATGCGAACCTATCTTAAAAAGAGTGAGAACAATTGACCTACAGATGCAGTCTAAGAGTGATATAAGATGGTTTGAGAAATAACTTGGAAATGCCTATGTAGTAGTGACAACAAATAGAGAGGGCAAGCCCACATATAAATAAATGGTTAATCAGAGTCATATTTGAGCACGTCAAGTGGTTCAAGATATGTCAAGAATTAACATTGTAAAGTACCTGTGACCAAATTTAGGTGTCTACATTTGCCCCTTTTTATTCTAGTAATGAAATTGCTAGAGTAAAAGAGAAAGATATATCTGAGTGTGTAAAACACATTGTCTTTTGATAGGAAACTTCAATTGTGCAGGTCACTCAATTTTAACAAACCTTGCAACAACACATCAAGTAGTTAATGTTCATATTTGAAATTTGAAAATTTGAACTTTTGAAATTTGAAATTGAAAGGAGAGCAAGAAACCATGTTGCCCTATAACTTGTAAAAAATGATGTTTCTCTATTAAAGCATTGGAGCAATGTGCCCCCTTGTCAAAACACTTGAAGAAATGGTTCTTCATGTTGAGCCATTGGCAAATTGAGAGTGAGTGATCAAATCTCATATTTGAATAACTAATCAAGCCTTTGAGTTGGAAAGATGCATGTACTAACTTAAAAGAAGATGGAACCACGATGTGTTCGATAGAAGTGATGCCAAGACCGTTGAGTGTCACTAGACTCAAATGCACATCGCTCGTAACATAAGTTGGATCCACACAATGGGTTCACTAGAAGTAATGCCAAGACCATTGAGTGTCTCTAGACTCAAACATAGATTACCTGTAACAAAATGAGTCACACCACTGTAGTTGGATCTAGATTCTATTTGCATGATCGAAAGAAAATGAAGAATATCCATGCCCCCATCATGACCGTAGTGCTAAAAAATTGAACTGAAATAAAAACCATTTGCCATTAAATTTGTAAACTATATTGTAGTGCATATGCGCATGAACTAATATCATGCCTCTTGATTTTGAAAAATGCATATGTGCATGAACTAATATCATGCCTTTTGAATTTGAAAAAATCATGGGTGCATGAACTAGTATCACGCCTTTTGAATTTGAAAAATGCATATATGTGCATGAATCAACATCATGCCCCCAAAATTTGCGCCAAATGATATAGAATGCTATGCATCTATTGCTCAATTGTAACTGTATGTAAAACTTATAATTCTTGTACCTGTAACTGTTTTGCATATGCTCATGCATATGCATCCAAGTGTGTATGAATCTGTATTCGAGTCTTTGTAAAGTGAATGCATTTGCATGTCATATGCCCCTCATAATCTATATCAACGTTTCAGTGTTTGTCATGTACTATTTTTTGAATTACTTTGAATTTTTGAAACTTATAATCTATCATAAAATCTGATTTTTTTCATAAAAGCTTGAATCTCCAAGACAAGCTCATTGTAATATCCCCCTTTGAGATGATGGATGTAGCCTACAAGTCACTCATCTCAAAAGAAGAGTTAATTGTATCATGTAATAAAGATATAATCATGTCAACATGTGGAAAGTATGTTATCATAGTATAATATATGTCATCAAGACATGTATGAAACATATATAATACAAAACATACACATGTCATGTCTAGATAGATATAGTAATGAGACACGTAATAAAGTAACTCTCTGAATAAGACTATGCATTAATAGTGCATGATATGGATCATGGCACCACTAATCAAGCTCAACAATTATAGCACACAATGTCACACAATATCATACATAAGGCCAAGGGCTACATACAAGAGACACGAACATGTCACAACAAAACAAGGCCAAGGCCCACACATAAAGAATATAAAATGTCACAAACAAGGGACATAAAAATGTCACACACATAAGGACAAGTGGCCACACACAATAAACAAACAAAGTCTAGCCTATCATGCAAGAAAGTTACAACATCGAAAGAGCAAAAAATAAGTGAAGATGAGTCTACACCATTCATATGTATCAATGTTACATCATAGCAAGGTAACATATCCATGTAGTACAATGTAAGATATGAATAATTATCAAGACAATTTTTAAAATATGTAGCTCAACATGGGAGAGAGGTTATAGATAGATATAAGATGTGATAATGTAACATGTAAAATAAGATGCCCCCAACATAGGCATAACCACTAGGTAGAAGGGAGTCCAACATATAAGAATCCATGTAGAATTTGTACGTCTTGCATTAAACTCATACCTCATAAAATGCATGTTTATGAAAAAGAATATGCTATCTACCAAACATGCGATAAATAATATATGTAAAAAAGTAAATTATCAACTCATGTCATGCTCAAGTCGTATCTTTGAATTTTTAAAAATATTTTGTATGTTTTTTGTATTTTTGAAATATTTGATTTTTATTTTATTATTTTTGTATTTTTTTAAATATTTTTGAGATGTTTTATGTGCACAAAATGTAAAATAAGCTAGCCAATGATCTCATTAATGGGAGAACCATAGTGAGTTCCTGTATTATAGAATGGAGAGGTGACTTACCACAAACAAAAAATGCTACATGTAGAATCTGAATTTAAAAAGGAATCGTGTCTTGTAATGTAATTGCACTAATCATTGCTCATAGAATCATGTGTGAAATATGTAATTCTAGATGGCGTAGGACTTGGTGCGGTCCACTGCATAGTACAAGAAGGTCTCACTACTTGTGTTCGTTGTGGAACACGCTGAGCTATTTGAGGTATTGCCTTAAGATGCATTGTAGAAGATGATCTCTTTGACCTTTGAATAGCTCTCTAATGTGAAGCTCGTTGTTTAGGACATTGTAATACTCTCGTTTGAGTTAATTGTATAGAAAGATCCTACATATTTGCAACAGTTGACCTTGCATTGTGCTTATAAATCAACTGTGGTGATGGTGGGGAAGGAGGAGATGCCACTGGCTATAGAGGATATTCATATCAAATGATTGAAACTTTGACCACTTGATTACAATGTATATGTATGAGACATTGATGTACTGTGGATGGTATTGTGCAAAGTTTTTGTATCCAAAGGCGTCCTAACAACATGTCAAAGACTCTTGTTTGGTAACACTAAGAATGGAGTAGCCATGGTTGTTGAACCAACCTAAAGAGGTAGCACTATATGCCCACGAGTATTTTGTATATGTCCATCAAATGTTTTAACTACTTTGATGTATCTTGTAAATCATGTTGTGTACCTAAGAGTGGGAATAAGTGTCATTGTACATGCGTTTTCACTTGACCCATTGTCGATCATGACACTATGTATGGGTTTGTTTGTTGATATAAGCCTAAATAAAGAGTGCATGTCTATTTGAATCTTCATTAACAATCTCATTGTCATTAAATGTGATCATAAGAATCGGTGTTGATGCACTTGTAAGTGTACCAATAATACAATCTATTGGATGCCCATATGTTAGAGGATGTGCATTATATGCAAGGTGTACTAGTGAATTATTCTTAGTTTCTATTGTTCCATGGTTTGGAAATGGATTACTGAAGATTTTCAACTTTGTATTTTCATTTTGTTATGATTTGGCCTCCTATGTGGGTGTGTTTAACTCAATAGTATTGTCATCAATAAGATCTTGTATCTTATACCTTAGCTTGTAACACTTGTTTGTAGAGTGTCCAATACATCTATGATAATCACAATGTGTTATTGTCAAATCCCTTATGTTGAGTCTTAGTCATATCAACCTCCAATAGTGGAGGGAGAGAGATGAGATTGCATTGAATTATCTTATATAACAATATATGAGGAGGTGATGGTAACTGTGAAAATTGTCTTCTTGGGGGAGTTGTCAATTGAAGCTTATTCATTGGTTGTGATACTACATTGATTGTTACTTTTGCATCATTCTTGTTTTCATTAGATTTGACTTTGTAACTTGGTTTGCTTTGAAACTTAGTATTTGAAGTAGGTGGAGCATTTGGTGCTTACTGAAGTTTTCTCAAAGCTATGAGCTTGACTTATCATTATTTCACTGTATGACTTAACTCATCAAATGATTTGAATTTATCGAACATGATAAACTTTGTGTGAAGATATCTTGTAATTCATTATCTACGATAGAATTGGTCATTTTTGCTAGCATAGTTTTGTATCGAAGAATATATTTATAGATTGGCTCATTGGACCCTTGCTTGAGTTTAGCAATTTGCGCATAAGATAGTTTTTCACCAATGTTAATAGAGAAGTGTGCTATAAACTGATCTGCCAAAGGGTTGAATGTTTTAACTGATTGGAGTGGAAGATCATACAACCATCACAAAACATATTCTTTAAGGCTTCTTGGAAATAGTCTGGTTAATAATTTGTGCTTGTATGCATAATCCAAGCATGCTGCATGAAATGATCGAAGATGTTTAGGATCACCTTTACCTTCATAAAGTGGAAGTTTATGAGGTACAAAGCCTGCTAGTAATGGGTAAGATGCTATCTCAAGTGCCAAAGGATTATGAAGCAAAGTATGGGAATCCATTGAATGACTAGCTCTAGAGGCACCTTGCTCTAATTGCAACACTCTAGCATGCAGGTTTGTAATAGTTTGTTTAAGGAAATGTGCATTAGGCAAGGTTGGTGGTGAACCATGCATAGTAATCAAAGGAAGTGTCTATGTTCCCTGTGTAGAAATAGACATATTAATTTGTTGTAAGTCTTGTGATGCCTCCATACTTAAGGATGATGTTATATATGTAGAAACAATAATAGAAACTGGAACACCTTAAGTGGAAGCATTAACAGCTCGAAAAGACACCTCTTGTTGTTGTGTTTGAGATGTTGCGGGCTTATCTTGATGTGCAATCTTAGATGCTAGGAGCAATTGGACAACCCTATCACATGTTTGGGATATTGATGATTCCTTGACGAAAATTGGATAGTTCTTTAACTTGCTTAGGATCTACCCCATTAAGCTCATTGGGATCTATTTTATCGAAGCCCTTAGGATTATCTTGATTATCATGCCCGGTTTCATTATCTTGATTATCATCTTCATCATCAACATCATTTTCGACTTGTACATAACTTTGAATAGTTGTATTATCAAATTGAACAAAAATATCTGTATTATCCATTTTAGAAGAGACCAGAGGAATATGAATATTGTCTATATGTATTCCACTCAATCGAACATTGCACCTTAGAGGAACAAGGGAGCTAACCTTCTTGGCATAAGAGGGAATCATACAAATGGGTAAAATGAGAGAAAAAATGGGTGTAATTAGGTAAGGTGTGTTTGATTTGTAGGCTCTTGGATGCAGTAATCTTAGTTGTTAATAGTGAACAAAGCCCAAAGGGGCATTGACTATGGAGGATATCATTGTCTTGTAGTCACACCGTCCCATTTTTGAGGTACATTAAGAGTAACTTTTCGGGACTAACCGTTTACTCATGCACTACAAAACCAAACAACCAAAAGGTTTCCTATGTTAGAAAAATAAATTACCCTATGCGCTTCCAATATACTTGTTAAGTACGTGGAAGCTAAAGCTTGTATATAGTGTTGTCTAATGGCTTGAGTATTGGAGTAGCACTCCTCACACCACAACTTAGGTAAAATTGATAACCACTTTGCCTAAAACAACCCCTATGATTTTTACATTTGTAGGAACACTGTTATAGAAAGTAAGAAAAAGAAAGACTTTTTTTCAAAAACCAACAGAAGAAAAGATTTTTCGGAAATCAGGGATTCAATCCAAAACTCCTAGGTCAAAGAGAAATCTTAGAGTAGTGCTCAATCAAATCCTGGAAAGGACGATCAGATCTCTCTTTAGTAAATGGGAATCATGAATTAAGCGGAAACCTTAGAACAAAAATCGAAAAAACAATGTTCAAATAACAAACAAGTTCACCAATATGTTTTACCCCATTTTTTATTTAACAATATTCAATAGGGATAAGACATTGAAAGATTATTCAAATTGTAATATATGGTAGTTAAGCATAATTCTGAATGTAAAATAGAGTTGATTGGAATTGATTGACAAGTGGCATACGCTAAATATACTTAGTACAACCACGAGTAAAATACTTAGCGTTTTTTGGTTGACTATGGTAGGTATTTAATAGTGGAAAACAGGATAAAATAGGTTTTTAATTGCACAGATCCAAAAACAGAGTTAGAGGTTGTATCTGGACAAGTCTGCGCTCCTTGGACAACTACGCAGTGCGGTCTTGTTCATTGACTATAGATTAGTCCATTGTGAAAGTGATGAAATGTGATTGCTTTGTTGTTTGTGTCTATGTCTACTAAGAGGGCTAAGATACTCTGATTTTGTTAATGTCGCGTAATAACCTCTGTTTTCCTTCTCCTTGCCTTGAAAACTTGCAGTGCACTTGTGAGAATTAGAAACATGCAAAAAAGAAGGGGAAGTGTAATGCGCTGAGTTGACCCCAACCACCCTCGTTGATGATTGATTGCTATCTACATATTGAGATACTCCGAGGAGGGAATCAAGCCACTTGTAATTCTCCCACTTAGTGTGATTGTGCAATTGTGCTCCTTCACTATATGAATGCAACTAGTAATTTGGCTTTGATACTTAACATTGTTCGCTCTTGACTTGATTTGGAAACTTGGCTTGTGACTACTCTTAGTGATTGATATTGAATTTGGGAAGAATATGGCAGATTTGCTCAAAGTGCAAGAGTGCATAAATGCCAAGCTCTACGAAGATCTAGTTGATAATGAATGACCTTTGATTTGCATTTATAGGAGTCCAATTGAATAATTTCTTTTAGCTGACTTGTAAAACATTCGAGATGACTCGTATGGATATTTCGAATTTTGAAAATTAGCCATTAAATGGCATAGGGACAAGTTCGCCCTAAGTAGATAGGTCTATGACAACGGCCCTGTCATAGAAAGAGCAGGAACAATTGGCTTAAGGTTGGAAGCAGTTTGAGAGTGATATAAGGCAATTTGAGCAATAACTTAGGAATTCCTGGGTAGTAGTGATGGCAGATAGAAAGGTCCACGTATAGATAAATGGAGGAATGGCGAGTAAGAGTCATATTTAAGCATAAGTCAAATGGTTCAAGATATGTCAAGAATTAACATGTCAAGTCCTTGTGACCAGATTTAAGTGTCTACACAAACGTATGTCTATTGGCCTAATATGCAAGTAGAAGTTGCCAAGTTCAAAAGAGGATGCGTATTATGTAGTACAAGCAAGCCTAATTATATGAATTTAGGTTTTGTATGTGCTATTAACAGTTTGTTTTGGGCCATGAAAGCATTTTCATGGATTTTGTAGGTGGGTTGCCCATGTCAAGGAAAGGACATGACTAAGTATTTGTGGATGTGGATTGGTTTAGTAAGATGTGTATTCTTGTTCCTTGTAATAAGATCCTCAAAGGTAGTGATGCAGCTGAGTTGGTTTTTTCTAATATGTGGGTTCATTTTGGTTTGCCTTGTTCCATTGTTTCAGATCGGGATTCGAGGTTTCTCGAGACGTTTTGGACCACATTGTGAGAGAAGATGGATACTGAGTTTAAATGGTCTATTGCTTTTCACCCATACACCAATGGGAAAACCGAGGTTGTGAACAAAACATTGGTACAACTCTTAAGAGGGTACAATAAGAAGCATCCTAAGTCTTGGGATGAAAATTTGGTGTATATTCAACGTTCATACAACAGGGCAGTGCATTCTTTTACTAGTAAATCTTCTTTTGAAACTTGTTTTGGCTACTCACCTTCATGTGCATTAAATGTTGTTTTGAGATAGCTATACAAAGACAATGGGATAGTGGATCTAGAGCTCCACAAACCTGAGAAATTCACTGAAAAGATTCAACAAATTCACCTCCAAGTATAGGTGAGGTTGAAGTAGTCTCAAGCCAAGTACAAAGCAAAACATGATTAGCATAGGTCTAGGCATAGTTTCCTTACTGGAGTTAAGGTATGCTTGTACTTCAATAGAGAAAGGCTCTAAGGTAAGTCTAAGAAGCTTAAGACTCTCTGGTATGGCCCATTTGAAATTTTGGAGCAAGTGACAAGAATGTTTTTAGATTTGATTTGCCTTCTTATATGAAGATCTATTCAATTGTCAATGTTGAGAATTTACGTCTTTTTGAGCCTTATATGTTAGACACTGAATAAGAAGGGTTGTTGCTACCTTCAATTGAAGACCTCGCTTCAGATAGTCAATTGGCATTGGAAAATGACGTCGTATTGCAGGAGGAAATGACAACGTGAAGAAGAGTGTAAGAACATTGACTAGTTGGGTTGAAGGGTCAACTACCTAGAAAGGCCAAATGGTATTCCAGAATAAATATGGAGAATAAGTTTCCTCACTTATAGAATTCATTAAGCTTTTAGGGACTTAAAAGCCTTAAGTTGGGTAGGTATGGTCTAAATTTTGAACTTAATGTACTAGTTACATATACTAGATATTTCCACTATGTCCAATTGTATATAATTCATGCTTGTAAGACACTATTGTAAGACATTTTGTATTCAAAACATCAGATTAGACATGTTACAGTGGCATATTTGATGTGTGATCTATACATCTTAAGAGTGATGAAGTCATTAAGTTTCAGCTTTTAAAATGAAGGGGTTTTTCATACATAGCGAAATCGTCGCTATTTCAAGATGGTGGTTTTGTAACCGTCGGTGTATGAGTGGCGGTTGTGTAACTGCCCTAGTGGTTTTGAAATCACCGGCCTACATACACCGGCATTTTGAAATCATCAGCGTGCATAAACTGACAGTTTCGCCACCATACAAAAAGCCCGAATTTGAACAATTGCAATCGTTTTTTATTCTCACAGTCGGTTCGTTTAATCTTTTTGGCAAAGTCGAAAGTTGAAAGAGCATAAAAGGTCTTGTCAAGACAGAAAACATCAGAAAATGCAGTGAGAAGTCACGAAGTTGGATTCACATTGCAAGTTGCAAGTTTGAGTCCTTGTCTCATTGTTTCCTAGATGTAGATGGTTGGTTCAGTTGTGTTGGAGTTGAGAGAAGTGTCTGATAAGCGTCGAGCAGTCTTATGTGCAAGTTTTGGATAGATTGGTAGTGAATATTCTATCCTTGAAGGCCATGTTTGGTAGTATCTTATACATTTCTTGCATTACATAGTGGAAGGGGAGCAAATCATTTGTGGTGGCAAGATTATGGTGCAATACCAAAAAATATTTAGAAGCTAGCCATCCACATTTTATCCCAGCCATGTATTGCTTTCGGTTGTGATCGAAATTGGTGCATGTTTGAGGCCATTCACACAAAGAAGCGCAATAAGTTGATGACACAACTCTTCAATGACCTTGTATTTGTGCAATACAATCTTCATCTTCGTGTGAGACAAGTGGAAGGGCGAAATAGTCACGAGACAATTGACTTGGATTATATATGCAGAGTAGGTTGTTGAGTTTAAGAATGTGCAATAGGAGCCCATGTTTACTGAGGAAGAAGTTGCATATTTGGAGAGGGATGCAAAAGAAATGACAGTCGCAGAGGAAGCAGAGACATTGGGAGGGGTTGGTGAGGATTTGGACGATATGTTTGTGGATGATATTCTAGGGGAGGAATCTTTACCTTCCACTTCCAAGGTGCCGTAAAGGAGTTACAAATGATTTTATGAGGCATTGATGACTAGTCTATGAACATTCTACTCTTCTTTTTGTTTGAGCATTGTACTCTTGTTTGGTTGAAAAATAATAGAAAACATAGTGTTATCTACATTCATTTCATTTCATTTTTTTTGGTCTTTTACATGTTATTTCAGTGTTTTGTACTTGGATCAAAATTTTGGGCTGCTGAGTAATTGCCGAGTATGAGTTTTTGAACTATGGTTATTGATGTTCTTTTTTTGGATTATTATATATATTATAAAATGTTTTCTTCAATCAACATTAACATATTTTCATGGTAATAATAGATATATTGAAGCAATATTTAATTTTATCTTAAGAAAATTAAAAATTAGTACTGCATCTTTTCCTGTCTTTCTGAAAACTAACTTCAAATCTTCACAATGTTTGTTTTGGTTTCAGTCTAAATATTTATGTTTATCCTGCTGGACCAACGCTTTTCTTTTTATAAATAGTTAAAATTTCATTCAATAAAATTTTGTCCTGTCTTATCCTTTTACATTACTGCATGGTCAAAATCGATTAACAAATATTTGCATGTCTTATGGGGTTCACCAAAAAACATGAATTTGAGAGTTGGGTATATATAACATATTTTCACTTGTATGCATGCAGATGTAGCAATTAAAGCATTACATGAAGCTGGGGCTCACTCTCTAATCAATTCCATTACAGATTCTGCTACAGACGAGGACATATTAAAATACAAATCAAGCGTGTTGAATCGATTACAAACGAGAGATGCAGACAAAGTAGCACAAATATGAACAAAGAAATTAAATGTGCATTACAACACCACAAATAAATGTGTTTTGGTTGGGTGACTTGATTACATGTTTCATGGCTTATTAAAAGGCAATTGATCATGAGGACGTTGTACTTCAGTCTTCACAAACTGGAGAGCACTATAATTGCACTATGTTTTATATGGACAATATTTAGGATATTATTTGGTGTGATCCAGAAGCGGTGAATAATCAATCACATAGCTTAGCTTATGAGTTGTTATCAATTTTGAAATCAATTTGTTTATAAAATTTCTGAGATGATCATAACTTTTGGTGGAAGAATGTAAATCATTTATCTTCCCTAAAAAAATAAGCCTTTACTTCAAGATTGTTAACATACAGGTTGGAAATCTAACAGGTTTGTGATGAACAATGACTACATAAATTGTCTTGATTGTTGCTTGATCACAAAGAAAAGAACACAACCTGTATCTCAACTTTCTAAATATATTTCTAGAGAATTTGGTTATTTTAATAAAAATGATAGAATATTGGCATTGGTAAGTACTCATTTTTTTCTTAAATTTAATACTTGATATGTACAACTATAATTCAAGAGATTATTGATCATTTATCATTGCAACCTTTGAAAGATCAATATTTATAATACATTTGAAAAATATTTACAGGTCTGAAAATATCCCTTTGTTCTTGCAAGGGAGGATGTTAACATGCTTTGAGACAATGTTAAATGAAATAGAGAACAAATAAATATTGCACACTTTCAAACCACTAGTTTAAATAATGTTGAACCACAATCCAATTTTGTATAATAGAGATGATGTCCCTCTAAATAATTGACATACAAGAAACAAGATTTAATCATTCTTTATTTTGATGGAATTTCAAATGTTAAAAAATAAAAAAATAAGGTATAGATATAAGTTGTAAAAAAATTTCATTTTGGTGAATTTACAGAATGGATATCCCTCAATTCTTATTGTTAAATCAAAAGTTTGATCAATTAAAAAAGATATATATATATCTAAATATATAGTTTTTATTTATTTTAGTATAATTTTTTATATAAATGAATTTTAATGTATTAAAAATTATAATTTAAATTTGTATGAAGTCTTATTTTATATATATATATTTTAAATTATAAAAGTAAAGATGACATTAACTTTTAAATATTACTTTAGTTAGCCCACAAACCTTCTCTATAGCCACTTCATACATATTAATTGAATTTTATTAAGTTTGGGTGTCATGACAAAGGTGACCAAAATCTGATTATACAACATATTTATTAACACAAATTTATTTATTAATTTTATGAATTTACACTTTTTTCTGTAACTTTAAAGAAAAATAAATATTATATTTTAATAAGTTAGATGTACAACTTTCCTTTTGACACTTTCCTTTTGCTGACACTCACCCACTCAATTTATTTCCCTTCAACATTACATTATCAAGAATCCACTATGCTTGTATGTTTATTTTATCATCTTTTTGGCTGTTGAAAGCACAATGTGCAACAAGGCTACATGTTTATTCCCAATATTTTTTCATGTGCATTGTTCCTTCCTTAGATGCATGGTTGATTCTTAATACATTGTCATTAATTATGAGACTTGTTTTTTTTAATTGTGTGCTCCTTAAGAATACTAATATTTCTTATATTAGAGTCCCAAGCTTTTGTGATAGCTATAGGTATATTTTTACTCATCAAAAGTTGTAAATTTCAAAGTTTAATTGCATTTTTTAATATTGTTGTAAAAAAACAACACAATTATTTGTTGTATTTGATTTAGAGGATGCGAGAGTTTAATTATTGTGACATTACAATGGTGCACCAATTTAAATTTTGTTGGTACCATGAGCTTCATTAGTCTTAAGCATGTGGTTGAGACTATAAAGCCTAACTTGTTGTATGCAATATTATCGAGTAATAGCACTATCAACCTTGTTTACCAGTAGAAAACCACATATAATGGAATATCAACCAATGAAAGGTGAGTAGTTACTCTTCTTATAACCATCCAACCATCTCTCCATCTCCTACACATAATTATGTACAATAACATCTCATCAAATAAGTCTAGTTATTGAGTTAAATTGATTATTGGTTGGGATTCACATGTCAATAGATCATTGTGCAAAACTTGTAGATTCAAAAGTAATAAAATATGCTTATGCCTTCTCTACATCATATTTGTCATAATACTATGATTGTTGTTTATAAAACATAATATAAATCTTTTATGCTCATAATGCATTGAAATTATATTTTACATCTTTATCTAGGGTTTGTCGTAGATCACCCTTTCCTCCAAATGAGTGGTATCAAAGCATTGAGTCTCTCACCTTAATCGATCTACATTTGTATGCCCGCTCATACGAGGTTTGATTACATGAAGTTTTGTCTCAAAACTTGTGGCCCTTTAGGGCTTACCTTTTTAGCTATTTCATATGACCCTAACAAATGGTAGACAAATTGACACCTGAGATGTTGGACCCAACATGGGACCGAAAGATGATAAAGGATGCTTTGCAATGACATAGAGATGCTATGCAATAACTCTATGAATGGGAAAAATATGAGATGATCAATCACTTTGCACAACTCTTGCAGTGAGTACAGTCTTCCTCAAACGCGTCATCTACATCAAGAAGGAAACTGTTTGGAGGCCAAATCCCATGTAATGTACAAATAAACTTGGATATTATAATACTTAAAAGGCAAGAGAGATGTTAATGCTTTACCTAATTATCTTATTATCGTAGATTCCTACTCTTCCATGAACTTTTTTGACTGAAAAAAAGATTAAATTTGCCAATTTGAGGAGTTTCCTTGTATGAAAAAATGGTTGGAAAACTATTGTATTATCCATGAGCATGATACTCATTAGAAACTTGGTTTGGTTTTGTCAATGCCTTGAAAGAACCTAATACCCTGTTGTGATATATGATGTTCACTGCATAAAATTTTCATAGTTGTGTCAAGTCGTTATTAATCTCTCCAAGAATATACCAATATCTAGCATACCTTCACTTCTAAGCTAAATGGGCAAGACATTGAATATGATTTGAGTTTGAAGAATAGGTTAGGCTTAATACCATGCATCTAGTATGGAATATTTTATTCATATTTAGTCCATGGAAGACGCTAACAAGTATACATGCAAACCTGAAGCAAAATCCAAGCACAAATCCAATAAAGATGATTCCAAATCATTTGACAAGATTGCATTAAGTCTCAAAATAAGAAATATAAGTTTAGAATGAAGTCAAATACAAAGCAACTAGGAACCACCACATCACTTCTAGAATAACACAATTCTAGGACACAATATAAGAAGAAGAAAAGCAATCCAAGATTGATAGTTGGTGCAAATACATAATTCCAATGGTTCTTTGACAAGGATTGCCACTCTAAAAACAATTTAAGTGCATAGATATGGCATCAAATTCTATCGTAATGACAATGGAAGCTAGATATTAGACTTATTGCTATTGTAGCAACCACATACATAATTCCATATTCCAATTCTGATCCAAAAGAAGTATGAATATTGTTTCATTCTCAAATGTTGGTCAATGAGAAATTGATACACTTCATTGTTAACAATAGAAGTTAATAATAAGATTTTTTATTATTATAAGGGAATTAGTTACAATCCCTCATTATCTCCACCCAGGGTAGGAGTCCGTGAATATCACCTTCATGCTCCATCCCACAATATTTCACTTTAACAAGGTTTTTTATTCCACTTAACATCCACTATAACCCACACTCATCTCAGTAAAGTTCGATTAGTGTGAAGATTTATCCTAAATCAATTTAGATATTGAAGTCATGCTATTAAAGGTCATTTGTGTCTTAACAATTATTGTCTAGTTAAATATGTCTCATACTAATCTTGTGTTTTCAAGTGACCAACACTTCATTGTTTTTTTATACATGATAATTGTGGGGTTGGCGGGCCCCCACCTAATCTAGGACACAAGTGGGGGTTCTAATCCCCGTACCTCCATAATGTGAATCTGCCAGTTCCTCCACAATGCCAATTCACCAATATATGTCCCATGTTTTGGGTCGCCTAATCGCTAGTAAGATTTGAACCTAGGTTGCCAATATACCAATACATCCACTTTAATCATTGCACCAAAACCCAAGGGACACCAACACTTTGTTCTTTTCCCCTTTGATTTGCAATGAACTTGTCTCCATCTATTAATGTCTTCCATCATTTTTTCCTTCCTCACTCCCTTTACAAAGCAAAGTTAATTTGTGGACTTACATATCAAGCATGCTCCCAAACATTATGATACTTTGTAGTCAAATGATAATGAAATTCCGTCGATCTCATTTTCTCCACCCAAATGCATTAAAAACCTCAAAAACTCCAATTTAATATAGGAACAAGATCCCTACAAGTTCCACATAATGAAATCCTTGTTGGAAGTGCAACCACTAAGAGAGGGGGTGAATCAATGACCTCTTAATTTTTTTTTAAAATTCTTTAGTTCTTTAGTCAAGCATCAATACATAATCTATAGAGCAATCAAACCAAAACAAAGAACATAAAAACATAACACATGATATGGGTGCGAAACCCTTAAAGGGAAGAAAACCCATAATGATCATTGCATGGACTACATGTCTTAAATCGGATATGCAATGAGTCAACAAGATTGTTGAGCACCCATCTAGCTTGAGGCACCAACCCCAAATAGTCAAGCACCAACTTGACAAAAAGATTTAACAAACACCCACTTGTTAAGAAGCACCAACTCCTTGATTTTTAGACACCAATCCACAAGAGGCTTCAAACCCCTGTGCCAAGCACCAACTCAGCTGCTTCGGATCATCCACCTTTCTTAGTTGCTTTTGTCAACAAATGATGGCACAATTTTGCTCTCTCTACTTATCGATCTCAAATTCATTCTATTATTTTTTTGCTCATCACTCTCAAATTCATTATGTTATTTTTCTCCTCTTTAAAGGCTTTGTCCTCTCTGCCTTCTCTGCTCTTCTCTTTTAGTTGGTTTCATATACTCTATGAATCATTCGATGAATCATTTTCACACCTCTCTCGCCCTTTGTTCCTCAACAAACCTTTGCTCTGCTCTTTAGCGAATTTATCTAATCATCCTCTCTAGCCATCTGTTCCTCAACAGACCTCTGCTCTGCTCCTTAGCAAATATTAATCATCTAATTTCATACTTAAAAAAGATAATTTGATCTTGCTTATATACAAGACATTGATCAACAACCTTTTGAAATTCAGCCAAACAAAAACTCTATAGTCGACTGCAGAATGGTTTATTCTCCTTTGAAAACATAATTCACATTAGCTTATATAAAATCTCACTCACATAGGTCGGCTTGAGTGAAATGAAGTTGAGATAGAGCAAGAAATCATTAGAATACATTTAGTGTTAGCCTGATGAAGTCTATAGTAGTCTTGATGCAATTCGTAGCAACTCTAATGCAGTCCATAGTACCCTTGATGCAATCCGTAACAAGCCTGATGCAGTCCATAGCAAACTTGATGTAATCTGTAGCAAACCTATTGTAGTCCATAACATGCTTGAGACAGTCTGTAGTATCCTTGATGTAGTCTGTAGCAAATTTGATATCATTCATAACAAGCTTGATGTAGTTCGTAGCATGTCTGATACTGTCTGTAATATGCCTGATGTAGTCTGTAGAAAACCTGATGTAGCCTGTAACATGCCTAATACATTTCGTAGCATCCCTGATGCAATCCATAACAAACCTGATGCAATTCGTAGTAATCCTGATGTGGTTCATAGCTGCTCATAAATTTATTTTGACATTAATGACCATATTTTTTACTGAATAACAAACCCTTTGACATCAATGACAACATCTCAACAAACTCCTCCTTTGTCGTCGATGGAAAACATTTATAAAATGATGAGCTAAGCATATTTTATCATTCAATAAACATACATTTTCACCAGAAAATAACCTCACTTTACTCTTTCCCCTATCATTTCTTCACTCTCCCTTATACAACTATCTTTATTGTTGCATTATTTCTCCTTGAAAATAGTCAGCTTGTTAATTCTCTCCCTAGCTTGCACATTCTCCTCCTTTAACATCAATGGCAAAGGGTTGCACAACCTGAAATCTATTTGATCCCAAAAGAAATGTTGTTTCTTCAAAACTGATAATATCCATCTTCATTTCCCTGATGAGAAATCCATAAACTTCTCCTTAGAAAATTGCCAAATGATACTCACTGCCACTTGAACATCTTTTGACTATCATAGACTCTTGACTCTTGATCCTCGGAGCTAAAAGATACCTAAAGGTTAGCTCCCCCTAGTCCATACCTTCCTTAGTGACTGGTAGAAGAAGGAATTACTCCTAATTCCTGCCTTAAGAACTCAAATTTTGCCCTTGGTTACATACTCTAGTTTGACAATCTGATCAGCTACTTGCTCCCTTAGAAAATGATACTTGATTAGAATATGCTTAGTCCTAAAATGCATGACTAGATTTTTAGAGATATTAATGGTACTGGTATTATCACAAAATATAGAAATTGGACTGTCTGTAACTTATTCTTTTATGGTTACATACTCTAGTTTGACAGTTTGATCAACTACTTGTTGCCTTAGAAAATGATACTTGATTAGAATATGCTTAGTCCTAGAATGTATGACTAGATTTTTAGAGATGTTAATGGTATTGGTATTATCAAAAAATATAGAAATTGGATTGTCATACTTAATCTTCAAGTCACTCAAGGTCTATTTCATCCATAAGCCCTATGTGCAACATGATGTTATTTTGTACTTAGCTTCAGTTGTGGACAAGGAAACTGATAGTTGTTTCTTACTCAACCATGACACAAGACTCTTTCCAATAAAAAATGCACCACCACTTGTGTTCTTTCTGTCATCAATGCTACCTACCCAATCTGCATCAATATTGTTAGGTTGTGGAGCTAAAAGCTTCAACCTTTGCAAACTAAGGAACAGAGGGTTGCTGAGTTCTACAGGAACCGACGTCGGCAGTATGACCGACGTCGGCAGAATCCAGTGCAGAAGGCCACCGGCGACGGCAGGAAGTCGGCCGACGTCGGCAGAACCAGACTAGCAGGGACCGACGTCGGTCGCCTGTGTGTTCCCGAAGTGTTCGTTTCACGGACAGTTAGTTAAGTGAACGATGAGTTTGCATGTTGAGACCAGTTAGAGTCTTGGGTTGCGAGGATAATTGTCTAAATTAAGAGTCTAAGTTAGTGTTTGAGTTAGGGATCTATTTATAGACCCATTGGCATGTATTGTTTAAGGCATGAGATAGAAAGGAAGAGTTCCTTCTAGTTGTAAGATCTATGAGTTGCAGGTTGTTGCAAGCTCATTGGGGATCTACATGTAAGTTTGGTCTTTGAATTGCAGGTTGCAGGTTCATGAGAGATCAGCTTGAAGTGCTATAGAGTGCTTGATGTAGCGGCAGGGTTATTACTGACTGGTTGGTGAGGTGAACACCAATTCTGTGTGTGAGTTGGTTGTTGGGACCGTTTTTGTGTAGGAGAGTGTGTGTGAGAAGAATTACTGTACACTTGAGGTGTGGCGAATCTCTGTAAGGTGAAAGAGTGTGGCGGCTCTTTGATGTATTCTTTTCTGTATAGTATTAATACAAGATAGTGTATTGTCTCTCATATTCTGTGCTATTGGTGAATTCTAGTTACTTGTGTTTCTGGTTATTTCCGCATATTCAATTGCTTATATTTGGTAATCATACTGTGCTCTATCTGAGGAGCAAGATCCTAACGAGTTGAGTCAGAGCATGTTTGTTGTTCTAGATTCCTAACAAGTGGTATCAGAGCATTTGGTTGGGATACTAACAGATTGGTGTAGATCTGGGTAGTGTGTTTTGATTACAGGTTACTCACAGGGTTTCTGTTTGAGTGGGAGTTGAGCAATGACAGAAAACAGTCAACTACGAATGGAAAAGTTTAATGGCAAGAACTACCAATTATGGAGGATGCAGATTGAGGACTATCTGTATCAGAAAGATTTGTACTTACCGTTGGGTGGGGTTGCTAGCAAACCCTTGGATATGAAAGATGAAGAATGGGAGGTTCTTGATCGGAAGGCTCTGGGATCTGTTAGATTGAGTCTTGATTCATCTGTGATTTCCAGCTTATCACAGTGTAAGACAACGGTGGAGTTGATGAAATCTTTGGTAAATTTGTATGAAAAACCCTCGGCTTCAAACAAGGTATTTCTTATGAAGCGTTTATTTAATTTGCAAATGTTGGAAGGTGGATCTATTCATACCCATCTTAGTGATTTCCATGGTTTGGTAAACCAGTTAAGTTCAGTGAATATTGTATTTGATGATGAACTTAGAGCTCTCTTAATCTTGTGTTCATTACCTGAAAGTTGGGAAGGTTTGGTAATGGAAGTTTCTAATACTGTGTCTCCTTCAAAAGTCTTAAAAGTGGATGATGTTGTGAGCGTGATCTTGAATGAAGAGATACGCAAAAAAAGCACAGGTGAATTATCTGGAAATGCTTTGAGTGTTGAAGGAAGAGGAAGGCCAAGAGAGAGGACAGAGCGTGGGAGATCAAGGTCGAAGACAGGCAAGAGATCCAAGTCCAGGTATGGCAGAATAACCTGCTGGAAATGTGGAAAGCAAGGGCACTTAAAGAGAGATTGCAGATCGGGTGAAGATCATCATGAAGAACATGGAGAAGAAGCAGATGTTGCAGGTTACGTTGCACAGGATGCTCTGGTATGTTCTTTGGATAAAGTAGAATCTTGGGTATTAGATTCTGGTGCCTCTTTTCATGCATCTCCACATAGAGAATTTTTTCATGAGTATGTCCAGGGAGACTTTGGAGAAATTTGTGTAGGGGATGGTAAGTCTTGTCAGATTGTTGGCAAAGGCAAAGTGAAGCTGAAATTGCAGACAGGTGACACATGGGTGTTAAAGGAGGTCATGCATGTCCCAGTTCTGAAGCGAAATCTTATTTCTGTTAGAAGTTTGGGTGAAGAGGGTTGCACAGTAACTCTCACAGCGGACTCTTGGAAGGTTACCAAGGGTACACTTGTTATAGCTAGAGGTAAGAAAGTAGGTACGCTTTATCTATCTACTTGTTTTACTGATTCTCTTTCTGGGTTATCTACTTCAGCTGTAGATTCAGAGATGTGGCTTGATAGGCTTGGTCACATAGATAAGAAGGAGATGCTGGTTCTTGAGTCAAAGAATATGCTTTCAGATTTGGAAGGCATGGATCGTGGTTCCTGTATGCAGAAGAAGAAGGTAAGGTTTCTTGAGGAATCCGATGTTAGTGACAAGAACGGAAAAGCCTTGGTTTTCAAGGAGAAAGTGACGGACAGAGTTCAGCATAAGGTGCAGAGGAATTCTGAGCAGAGAAAGGGTGATTTGGACAAGGTTTTGATCCAAAAAGAGCTCGCGGGAAAAAGTCAGGTCTCACAAGAAAAACACAGGGACCGACGTCGGCAGGAAAACCGGCGTCGGCGTCCAGACAGGGACCGACGTCGGCTATGTGCAGCCCGACGTCGGTGACTCGGGGCAGAAAAGAGATCGGCGTCGGCCAGGGGAAACCGACGTCGGCAGGGAGGCAGTCGCAGGGAACCGACATCGGTCGGCTGTAGACTGAGATGTGACCGACATCGGTTACTGAGACGAATTTTGGGTGGACAGCTAGTTGTCATGGAGTCTCAAGCGCCCATATGGAGGACTGAAGGTGTAAGTAAGTTCTTAAATTCGTCATTTCCCTTCTTTACACTACTTGTTGCTCACTTATGGCATAGGACCAGGAAGTTGTTGAAGAAGCAGAACAGGTAGATCCAGGAAACAGTGGGAGCTTGGCATGGATGAGGATGTGATTCCTTGGAGGAGAACCAAACAGGTGTTTTGGGTAGTGTTGCCAGCTGGAAGTAAGCACTGAGAGACGAATGGATGTTGAGGATGAAGAAGAGCGGAAATGGATACGTGAGATGGTAGATCAGGGTATATGATCTTGTATTAGCTGCAGGGCAATGGAGGTTTGATCATTGTGTTTCTCTTTACCAGGTTGGATAGTATTAGCTACACTATTCTATTTTCTGTATGATGTGCTTGTTGCAGGGTTACATATACAGGTATTTCTGAACTAAAGGTAAAGCTAGTTCAGGTGTTTGTCATGGAGAATCTGGGAGCAGCAAGATTCTTTGGCATGAGTGTGTTCTAGAGACATGGAGGTCTTGTTGACTTTGTTTCAGGATGATTGTGTGAAGCCGGTTAGCACGCCGATGGTTAGACAGTTCATAGAACAGGGGTCTTGATTCACATAGTGAGGTTGAGTGCATGGTATGTACTAAACCTGAGTTTTCCCAAGCAGTGGGAGTTGTCACAAGTTTGGAGTCAATCCGGGAGAGTAATACTGAAGGGCAGTTCAGTGGGACCAGCAGCAGGTGCACATGCTATGCAGGGTCAAGTTCTTTTTCTACATGGTTGTAGATGCGGATGTGGCAGGTAATTTGGATGACAGATTTTGCACCACGGATTTTGTGGTGGTTGGTTTTCAAGAGTGATCTTGAGGAGGGATACAAAGCCAAGGAAACAAACTAGACGGTGTACAGGTACACGTACAGGTTGCAGCTGTTTATCTCCAAGTGGGAGATTGTTAGGTTGTGGAGCTAAAAGCTTCAACCTTTGCAAACTAAGGAACAGAGGGTTGCTGAGTTCTACAGGAACCGGCGTCGGCAGTATGACCGACGTCGGCAGAATCCAGTGCAAAAGGCCACCGGCGACTGCAGGAAGTCGGCCGACATCGGCAGAACCAGACTAGCAGGGACCGACGTCGGTCGCCTGTGTGTTCCTGAAGTGTTCGTTTCACGGACAGTTAGTTAAGTGAACGATGAGTTTGCATGTTGAGACCAGTTAGAGTCTTGGGTTACGAGGATAATTGTCTAAATTAAGAGTCTAAGTTAGTGTTTGAGTTAGGGATCTATTTATAGACCCATTGGCATGTATTGTTTAAGGCATGAGATAGAAAGGAAGAGTTCCTTCTAGTTGTAAGATCTATGAGTTGCAGGTTGTTGCAAGCTCATTGGGGATCTACATGTAAGTTTGGTCTTTGAATTGTAGGTTGCAGGTTCATGAGAGATCAGCTTGAAGTGCTATAGAGTGCTTGATGTACCGGCAGGGTTATTACTGACTGGTTGGTGAGGTGAACACCAATTCTGTGTGTGAGTTGGTTGTTGGGACCGTTTTTGTGTAGGAGAGTGTGTGTGAGAAGAATTACTGTACACTTGAGGTGTGGCGAATCTCTGTAAGGTGAAAGAGTGTGGCGGCTCTTTGATGTATTCTTTTCTGTATAGTATTAATACAAGATAGTGTATTGTCTCTCATATTCTGTGCTATTGGTGAATTCTAGTTACTTGTGTTTCTGGTTATTTCTGCATATTCAATTGCTTATATTTGGTAATCATACTGTGCTCTATCTGAGGAGCAAGATCCTAACGAGTTGAGTCAGAGCATGTTTGTTGTTCTAGATTCCTAACAAATATATGTTGTTAAAGTGAAATCCTTACCTTTTGAGTACCACAAACCAAAGTCCATAGTACCTTTGAGATATCTGAATATCCACTTGACTACTTGTAAGTGTGTCTCTTATTTTTTGTCTAAAATCTAGCCACTAGACCTAATCCCTGCATGATCTATATAATAGTCTTCCAATCATAGATCTATCCAAGGTCTGATTGACTTTTGATGACTTATCCTCTTGACTTAACTTGCAACCTATTGTCATTGGAGTGCTTACTAATTTACAGTCTTTCATATCAAACTTCTTCAACGTTTTCTTAATGTATTTAGCTTGAGAGTTGAAGATTCCCTTATCTAACTAAACTACTTGCAATCCAAGAAAAAATGACAGTTCCCCTAACATAGACATCTCAAATTTTTGTTTCATTATTTTTATGAACTCCTTAGACATCTTGTCATAGTCAGTACCAAAGATAATATCATCAACATACACAACTATGATTAATTAATTCTCACTTTTTGTTTTGATGTGAAGGTTACTATCAACAAAACCTCTCTTGAAACCTTGATCAAACAAGTAGTTAAGTCTTGCATACCATGCTTTAGGGGTTTGCTTTATCCCATATAATGCTTTCTTCAGTCTACAGACATAGTCCTTATTTTATGACAAAGAAACTTTCAAGGTGCTCTATATACACTTATTCTTCTAAATTTTTATTGAGAAATGTAGACTTTACATCCATCTGATATATCTTGAAATTCATGAAACCAACATATGCCAAAAATAGTCTTATGGCTTCTAGTCTTGCCACAGGTGCAAAGTTTCTTCAAAGTCAACACCTTCTACTTGAGCATAGTCTTTACATACTAACCTTGCTTTGTTTCTCATGACCTGACCATCTTCATTAAATTTGTTCCTAAAAACCCATTTGGTTCTAATGGCATTCTTGTCCTTAGGTTTGGGAATAAGTTCTCAAGTCTCATTTTTCTCAATCTGATTGAGCTCTTCCTCCATGGAATTCACCCAATGCTTATCACTTCTAGCTTCTAAATTTTTTTTCTGGTTCTATCTCTGAAAAAAAATATAAGTTTACATTTTTGATGTATTAATAAACTTTCTCCTAGTTTGCACTCTGGCATCAATATCACTGATGATTTGAATTTCTGCATGATTTTTCTGAATGAATCTAGAAGGTGCCCTTGTATCTTCCCATTCTTCATCTTGACTTTATTATATTAATTCTTCTTCTTCTGATGTTATTTCTTCTTCCTTGAGGTCAATCTCCTCTGCATGAATTCTTGGTTGTGTGCTAACCTTCTTAGATCTGGTTTTATCCACTCTCACATGTGTACTCTCCACAATCTTTTGTAGTCTCTTGTTGTAACATCTATATGTAAAATTAATTGAAGAATATCCAAGTAAGTTTCCTTCATCAGCCCTTGAATCAAATTTTCTTAGATCCTCTTCATCTCTCTTCATAAAACACACACTTCCAAACACTCTAAAATGTTCCACTGAAGCTGATCTGCCTTTCCACAATTAATAGGGGGTTTTATTGTTGTTTATTCTGATTTAACCTTTGTTTAGAATGTGTATAGCTATGTTTACAGCCTTTCTCCAAAATCTATCAGATAATTTGGACTCATTTAACATTGTCCTGACCATTTCCTGAATAGTCTTTTTCTTCCTTTCTACCACACCATTCTATTTTGGTGTCTTTGTAGTCAAAATTTGTCTCTTGATTTTATGTTCCATACAAAAGTCATCAAGCTCATTTGATCAGAATTCTCCTCCTCTATCAAATTTTAGACACTTGATTTTTTAAGTCCATCTCATTCTCAACTAGAACTTTGAATGCCTTGAACTTTTTTAAAGCCTCAAATTTCTCCTTCAAAAAAGCAACCCAAGTCGTTCTAGTGTAATCATCAATAAGAAGCATGAAGTAACTTTTACATTGAATACTTTGAGTTCTAGTTAGACCACATAGATCTGTATGAATCAAGTCTAACAGTTTTATAGTTGAATATTATTTTGTCTTGAACCTTCTTCTTGTTTGTTTTCCATGTTGACATGCCTTAACAAGGTGTTTGCAGGGTTAGGAATATTAGGCATTTTCCTAACTAATTTATTAGTACTTATCTTTACTAATTTGTCAAAGTTTATATGTTTCATTCTTCTATGCCAAAGCCAGCTCTCATACAACACCTATCCTTCTTGATCTCATTCAAAACATATAAATTATTTGTAGTCCTGTCAGCATCTGCTATCAATCTTCTTGAAGTTGCTTTTCTTATTTCACATCCTTTATCATGAAAAGTCAGAGTTTATTCTTGATTGCACATTTGACTAACACTCAACAAATTATGTTTTAGTCCTTTTAGATATAACACATTCTCAATTTTAGTTTTCCCATTGTCAAGACTTAGTAGTCCCTTGCCAACAATATTAGTTGTTGTATTGCCTCCAAACTTGACTGAACTTTCAGTAGTCTTCTTCAAAGATATAAATTTATTCTTGTCACCTGTCATATGGATTGAACAACCACTTTAAATGTAGCACTTAAAACTCTCATCTTGAATGTGCAAAGCAACTTGTGCTAACATGGATTCTTCTTCCTTTGGACCATCATTTTCTTGTTCTTTTTCCAGTATTTTCAAAGGTTTTGACTTCTTATCAACTTGAACATAGCACCTTCCTATTTTGACTAGGGGGTTTTGCATAACCCAATCTACAAAATCTTGCAATATGTCCAATTCTATTATAGTTGTAACAACTCACATTGTTTCTATTGATGTTTGACCCTTGGACAAATGAATTTGATAATCTTTTTGGAAATCCATGACTATTCATATCACTTCTCCATGCATGATTGTTTCTAGAATTTGATCTACAATCTAAAGCTCTATGTCCAAATTGATTAAAAGAAAAATAGTAACCATAGAAATAATTTATGTACCTTATTGCATTCAATTTTCTAATAGGAAATGATCTTTGAAGATTTTTGAAAGACATATTGACACTTTTGTTATCTCTAAGAGGAGCGATAATCTTCTTGACCTATCTTGACCTTTGACTTTCTTTTGCAATCTCAAATTTCTTCAGAGCATCAATGTATGTCTTTGGCTTACTGATATTCTACTCTTCATTGCTACTCTTTTTGTCATCCATGTATCCAAGGCATGTTTTGATGAGTGGTGAATTTTGACTGTTTAATATGCCATCAATAATTTCATTGCTCTTTTCAAACTTTTGATAATTTTTTAATTTGACTGTGAACTATTCTAAATCTGACTTCAATGAACCTTCTCACATTTGTACTCATTGTACTTTCCTTCCTTGGAATTCATACTTGCATTTGATTCTTTTGACTGAGTCTTGAGATTGTTGATGACCTCCTCAGCTTCCTTGGCACTCTTAGTTATCTTAGGTTCCAAGATACATATATGTTCTTCATGACTTTTGACTAAAGACTTCAACTCTTGATTTTTCTTTCTTTGACTATTTAATTCATTCAAAACACTGATAAGTTTTGCCTCAAGATCAACCTCGGCTTCTTCTTCATCATCCATGAATATTTGTTCCTTTGAACTATTCCCATCTTTAACTTCAATGGCCATGAACAAAGCTTCATCACTTATATGGTCTGAACTGCAGTCATTACTGTCTGAGATATCTTTATCACTGACTTCAGAAGAGATGTTTTCTTTAGAATATAGACTCTTTTTGATATTGAATAAATTTTTCTTATAGTCACCTTGATTGAATTTTTTTTACTCTTGTCCTACTTTTTAGACTTCTTATTGTCTTCACCATGTTCTTCATCATGATCATGTTTTTCTTGTTGAGGACACTTGGTAGCAAAATGACTAATCCTGACACAATTGAAAAATTTGAATGGTAGCATACCTTTATACCTACCTAAGAATTTTCTCAGTTTTTTCATAAATAAGGCTTCAACTTTGTCTTCATCAACATCAGTGTCACTATCAATTTTAACCTTTTTGATTTGTGTTTTCTTTTAAACTTTGAAGGCTGTTTCCCTTTTGGACGATCTTCCATCATCAATCCTCATCTCATAGGCAATAAGTATTCCATGAATCTTGATGTAGAGGCATGGGAATAAGTCTTCATAAATCTCATAATCTGGTTCTCAATCCAACTAGTCACAATTTACTTCCTGGTTATATCTTCCAGATTCCATCTTCATGCCAATATCTTCCTTGTTCTATGTCTTAATAGCCTTAGAAAATTATACCCTATAGATACAATTATTTTTTATCTTTATACCTCTATCCAAATCAAACAATTTCACTCTTGTCTCATCTCTCATCACTGGTCTCCTTTGAGTAATCACTCTTACACTAGTTCTTCAAGCTAGCACACCTCTTAGGTCTCAAAGGCCAAAACTTGGATTAGGTGTCAAAGTCTCAATATCTTGTCAAATATAGTCTTATATGTTCTTAACATACCTAGTACTACCTTCTTCATGCACTCAAACAAGCTTAGACTCTCACTCAACATCCTTTGGACACAATGCTTCTCAAAGGCTTGTAGCCTTTTTTCCTGTAATTTTATTCATATGGACAATTTATGATAGATAAATAGATTATAAATACATTTATGGGTACCCTCTATCCTTATTTATGTTTGTGTCAAATTTCATATCTAAACTCCACCATTATCTCATGCTTCCTTCTTTATCCTTCTCTCAAATAGGCCTAATTAGCCCTAGTGCATACTCCAACTCTAATAACCATACTATGAGAAATAAATTCAATTAAAAACCATTTTATTACTTATTATCACCTTAAATAAGGTAGGATCACAAGTTTTTAGTATTTTCCTAGGGTTAAAACTCCTGAAAACACAAAAACCCTAATTCTAGGGTTTCTCAAGACCTGTACAGGTCAAGGCACATTTAATTCCAAATCTCGAGTTATATAAGGTTTAAAATTCCCAAATATTCACCAAAAGTTATTTTTTCATCCTATTCAAATTTACAATAATTTGGAGTCCTTGTTCCATTTGTAAATTGTTGAAAATAACAAATATACAGTCAACTAAATACTCTTTATAATTGTGCATGGTTTTCAATGCCATGTTCTTCCTCCAACATCTACTAATAACTGACCTAATTGTCACTTTATTTTCAACCATAAATTTATGTTCTAAAATCACATTTTTAATTATATATCCATTATTTTTCTCTCATTTCTATCCCTTTTCATTCTTGATTGTGCAGACAAATAAACCATCTACAGGCTTGTGAAAACAACAGGGTCCTTCCTTCTCTGTCAAGACTCTTCCAAAGTGTCCAATGGATATAAAACTCCTTGGGTAAATTTTAAACTTATTAAAATCATTTTTTCAATGATTCTTGAGACAATAATAAGAAAACAAGACTCTAACTCCCTTTTGCAAGTGACTGTTACCTATCACAGAGTATAGGCAGGACTTATAGAAATTGAGACCCCAGACTAATTTTAGATCCTTTTATTTACATATTGGTCCTATTAAAGACTTATTTTTACTTTATAACCAGGTTCATACAATCTTCAAGACTTTGGGACTCTTAATACCCATAGTAATCCTTATTTGGCAACTCTGCCACCCAACTAGGACAATGCACAAGTTCTTCCAAACTAAGTTGTTTCCTATCAACTACACATTCTCAAATGCCTCCAAAAACAACATAAAAGGTTATAAATATAAATAATAAACCCAGGGTTAATGATAAACTTTACCCTTGTATCAATAATTTCCAATTCAAGTAAACTCTCTTCCCATAAGACTGTCAACTTCCATCAAGCTTCTATCTTGTAACCTCTATAAAGATATCTATATTTGTAGTCATAAAGATAATTCAAATCAAATCCCAAAAAATTAAAACAATACCTCAAAGGATAATGAATTCACAACAAGAACACCTATTCTTTATTAATCTTGGTCAATCTTGATTACAACATACAATCCATAAGAGGAATTGCCAATCTTTCCATGAGAGGTGTACCAGCTTTCCTAATGGCTCCTTGTTTCTACATCTTGGAGATTCTTATAACCTCTCTATCCTTCTCTCACATTTTTCCTCACTCACCACTCCCTTAAATAATTTTGTACAACTTTATCTATAACCAACTTCAATGTTGGTTTCTTGATTAGTTACAAAGGAAAGGTTTCTTTTCTTGAACCCAACGTATGGGTGAGCGGTTGCTTTTCAAGAGCATGACTTCCACTTTATGAGTTTAAAAAATATGAATCATTATCACCCATAATTTTCTTATACTCCGTAACCCCACTTGACTCATCTATTCATTCTTCACATGTACTTGACCCTTCTAGACTCATTTTGAATATTTGAATTTTCAAATTCGTGGTTTTGGAGGGAAAACTCCAAACACCCTCAAAACTCAACCTATAACTCCTATGGAATCCAAATGAATTAATATACATTAATGGAACTTTAAAAGGTCTCTTAACACACACTATCACTCCATCATTGACCAAATTTTGACCTTGAATGACCAAGACACAAAATTGACAACTTTTGCTTGATGCTCCTGCATCATACTCCCCAGGAGGGAGAAAAAATTGAGCAAAAAACTTTATTTATTGTCTTCCAATCGGTTATTTTAGGGTCATTCATACTCAACATTTTGTTTCTCTTTTTTTCTTGTTCCTTCTTGCTTACCAAATGCTTGCACTTCTTCCTTGTAACTTTGTCTAGATTTTTTGTCCATGCATCTTCCATCTCTATGACGTATTCCTACTGCTGTAGAATATTATTTGCTTCATCTTCCACTTGTTATAAGTCACTTTGAATCTCTTCATACTCATCTTCAACCAGTTTGTGTTCATTATTTTTCTTCATGCTTGTTTGATAGCTTGTTTCCTCATGAATCTTGCTTAATTCTTGCTTCTTGAGTGATGTTTGTTCCTTATCCCTGATATAATATTGTTAATTGAGATATAATGGCCTCTCATGCATGTCAATATATATCCTTTTTTCATCTATATTTTCTTTTTCTACCTCTTCTTTCATATTCTTGACATTTTGATGTCTTTTCCTATCATCTTGTTCACTATGCAAGAGCAACGTTTTGTTCCACTCATTCTCATCATAGTAAAATATTATTTGGCATATTTTTGGCTTCCCATATCCATGTTTATACATTATAAACTCATATTTATTTATCCAATATAAACTCATTATTATCTTTCCCAAATGAATATCTCACCTTGTTCACTTTATCATACTTTGTTTGCTTGCTTGTTTGCATAACTTCTTGTGCTTCTATTTAGTACTCCTCTCTTGGTGTTTCTTGGAGTTAATCCTTGACCTTTACTTTTTGTAACTAAATTATTTTTATACCCTTAAATGTGATGAATACCTCTTCCAACATCCTCATCTCCTCTTGCAACTTTAGTGCATCCATCTCTTCAAACTCTTCATCAAACTTTGGTTCATATTACTCTTTACTTGCTTGGGCAAATTCTTGTTTGTCTTCTCCTTAGACTCCCTTATCTATGAAATTAATGTCAACCTCCTCATGATGCATACCATACTTCTATATTAATCTTTGATATGATTCTTCCTCAACTTGCCTTTCTACACACTCATTCATCAATGCCATTGTTTCCATGTATAAGTTATCTTCACTATTGGAGTCAAATTCAAACATATAATTATATACAACACTTGAAAACAAATATAACAAACACTTATCTTCCTTTATGCATTATTTTAATTATTCAAATGGTTGTACCTTCATCTCATTTTCTTGGTTTTTATGCACCATATTTCTTATTGGATTTGTGGGCTTACCATCTTCCTCAACCTCCATGCTTGTTTGGAGTACACTTGCATTATGATCCTCTTGTACTCTTATCATGCTTTTTATCACCCATTTTATGTCTTATACCTTCTTGGGTTGGAACTTGATCCTCATTTAATCTCTTATATGCTTCTTGCCTTTGTTCTATACCATGCCAAATTGATATACTTTGCCTTTTGTGCTTTGTCTCCACACTTGTGCTTATTTTCCATCTATGTCTTT
Source organism: Torreya grandis (assembly GCA_037957365.1). Lineage (NCBI taxonomy): Eukaryota > Viridiplantae > Streptophyta > Pinopsida > Cupressales > Taxaceae > Torreya > Torreya grandis. The sequence continues at coordinate 1,407,884 of JARHVA010001871.1, forward strand.
GCCTTATTTGACCTCTTGTTTGAGGCTCAACTCCTTATCATCAATTATTTATTTCAGCCACTTAAGCCATACATATCCATGCCCTTATTATATTTTTGAGGGTTTTATATTATTATTATTTATCTCAACCTACATATTAGCTTTTCCTTCATCACATGTGAAATCAAAATCAACATTTAGGAACTCATTTACCTCCAATGGAAATTGTTTCAAGCTTGTTTCTTCATTCATGTCTTCATGGGTTACCTTCATGTCTTCTTGGGTGACCTTATTATCTTCTTGGTGCACCATATCCTTTGTTTTAGATGTTATGCATCATATAACTCCTCTTTCTCTTCATCGTCTACATGTGATATGCTTTCAATCTCCTTCACTTGGTTTTATTCAAGAGGTTCTTTCTCTTTATCATCCTCTTGATACTTGATGGGTGATATTCTTGACCCATTATTCATCAACTTTTAGGCCTCATGCTTTTCCTTCACCTCATTTTTATTCATACCTAAAAACACAAACTTGAAATTAATGTTAGCATATAAAATGAGAGACCACATAGTCTCTTTGAATGTCTTTGGCATAGGCATTGTCCATCTCTTCTTGTCTTCACCCTCATGTGCTCTTCTTGAAACTTATATATTATTCTTGTTCTCTTCAATGAGAACCCTCTTCTCAATCTCTCTATCTTGTTTCTCATTTGGAAACATCTCTATTCTCATGCGTCTTTGGGTTGATCTCTCTTTCTTCTTCTCATTCTTCAAGACACTTTTCTTGTGCCTTCTTCTCACAAGTGACTCTGGTGGCCACTTCACTCTCCTCCTCATATGCCAAACAATCCATTAGATTTATTATTCTCTCATGAGCTTCACCATGAGATCTATCCTCTCTATGCCTCATCCCAATTCTCTTCTTATGTCTTCCACTTCCCTCTCTATATCCATCTTCTCACTTTCTTTGTTTTTTAGGCCTATCTAGACCTTCCTCTTAGCAATTCTATCAACCTTGCTTCATAGACATCTTTTGGGACTTTCCTCTTATTTGAGTCCTTTATCAAGGACCTCTTCTTAACCTCTTTTAATTTCTTTTGGATTCTTTGCTTCCTCTCTTCTTTCTTGTCTCTTGGAGCTCCAATGCTCTCTTTTCAACCTTTCTTTTCTAGTCCTTCCTTGACTAGCTTCTTGTCCTTATCAAAGTAATTTGGGGTTATATCTCTTCTCTTTATCAACCTTATATTCCTCTATACTGACCTTAATATATCAGACCTACAACTTCTTCTCCCTCAATACCCTGTAAGGTATCATCTTATGCATACCTCCTAGCATTATGCATTCATCTCAAATCAACAAATTGTAAAGAATTCAAAACAAAATTTTAATCACTCTTACCTTTTTATAATACTAAATGATGCATAGGCATGGAAATAAGTCTCCATAAACATCATTATCTAGTTCTCAATCCAACTGGTCACAATTTACTTCCTGGTTATATTTTCCAGATTCTATCTTCATGCCAATATCTTACTTGTTTAATGGCTTAATAACTTCAGTTAATTTTACTTGTGACTTATACCCTATAGAGATAATTATTTTTATCTTTATACCTCTATCCAAATCAAAAACTTTCACTCTTGTCTCATCTCTCATTACTGGTCTCCTTTGAGCAATCACTCTTACACTAGTTCCTTAAGCTAGCACACCTCTTAAGTTTCAAAGACCAAATCTTGGATTAGGTGTCAAGGTCTCAATATATTGTTAAATATAGTCTTAAATGTTCTTAAAATACCTGTTAATACCTTCTTCATTTACTTGAACAAGCTTAGATTCTCACTTAACACCCTTTGGACACAATGGTTCTTCAAGGCTTGTAGCCTTTTTTCTTGTATTTTGATTTGTACAAATAATTTATGATAGATATATATATTTTAAATACATTTATGGGTACCCTCTATGCTTATTTATTTTTTTGTCAAATTTTATAGCTAAACTCCACCATTATCTCATACTTCCTTCTTTATCCTTCTCTCAAATAGGCCTAATTAGCCTTGGTACATACTCCAACTCTAGTAACCATACTGTATGGAATCCATTCAATTTAAAACCAATTTATTCCTTATTTTAACCTTTAATAAGGTATGATCACAAGTTTTTAGGATTTTCCTAGGGCTAAAACTTTTGAAAACACAAAAACCCTAATTCTAGGGTTTCTCAAGCTATGTACAAGCTGAGGCACATTTAATTCCATATCTCAAGTTATATAAGGTTTCAAATGGCCAAATATTCACCAATTTTTTTTTCATACTATTCAAATTTTCCAATAATCTAGTCCATGTTCTATTCGTAACTTGCTCAAAACAATAAATATACAATCAACTAAACACTCTTTATGATTGTGCATGGTTTTCTTCTAATAACTGAACTAGTTGTAACTTGATGTTCACCCATCCATGTATGTTATAAAATCACCTTGCTCATTATCCATCCATTCTTGTTCTCTTGTTTCTATCATTTTTCATTCTTGACTGTGTAGACAAATAAACCATCTATAGACCTGTAGAAACAACAGGGTCCTTCCTTCTCTATCAAGACTCTTCCAAAGTGTCCAATGGATATAAATATCCTTAGGTAAAGGTTACACTTATTAAAATCATATTTTCAATAATTTTGAGACAATAATAAGAAAACAAGACTCTAACTCCCTTTTACAAGTGATCGTTCCATATAATAGAGTATAGGTAGGACTTATAGCAATTGAGACCCCATACTAGTTTTAGATTCGTTTTACTTCCATATTGGTCCTATTAAATACTTATTTGGACTTCATAAATAGGTCCATACATTACTCAAGACTTTGGGACTCTTAATACCCATAACAATCCTCATTTGGCAACTCTACCACCCAACTGGGTCAATACACAGGTTCTTCCAAACTAAGTTGTTTCCTATCAACTGCACATTCTCATATGCCTCCAAAAACAACATAAAAGGTTATAAGTATCAATAATATGCCCAAGGTTAATGATCAACTTTACCCTTGTATCAACAATTTCCAATGCAAGTAAACTCTCTTCCCATAAGACTGTCAACTTTCATCACGCTTATATCTTGTAACCTCTATAAAGATATCTATATTTGTAGTCATAAAGATCATTCAAATAAAATAACAAAAATAGTAAAATAATACCTCAAAGAATAATGAATTCACAATAATAACACCTATTATTTATTAATCTTGGTCAATCTTGATTACAACATATAGTCCATAAGAGGACTTATCAATCTTTCCATGAGAGGTGTACCAACTTTCCTAATGGCTCCTTGTTTCTACATCTTGGAGATTATTATAAAATATTTATCCTTCTCTCACATTTTTCCTCTCTCACCACTCCCTTCAATAATTTCATACAACTCTCTCTTTAACCAACTTCAACATTGGTTTCTTGATTAGTTACAAGAAAGGTTTCTTTTCTTAAACCCAATGTATGGGTGAGTGGTTACGTTTCAAGAGCATGACTTCCACTTTATGATTTTAACAAATATGACTCATTATCACCCCTTAAATAATTTCCTTATACTACTTAACCCCACTTGACTCAACTATTCATTCCTTACATGCACTTGACCCCTATAGACTCATTTTGAGTATTTGAATTTTTAAATTCTTGGTTTTGGAGGGAAAACTTTAAACACCCTCAAAACTCAACTTATGACTCATAAGGACTCCACATGACTTCATATACATGAATGGACCTTGAAAATGTCTCTTGAAACACATTATCACTCAATAATTGACCAATTTTTGACCTTTAATGACCAAGACACAAAATTGGTAACTTTTCTTTGATGCTCCTACATCAAAGCTCATCCATTTTTAACTTGTCTAAGTCTTTACTTCTTCAATTGTTGACACCTTTGAATCAAATATTTGGGTCAAGGCTATTAGAACCTTTTGAACAATAGTTGACTCATTAACCTTTTCTCCAAGACCTCAAATTATGTTAACTACTTCATCATCTCTAAGAAAATATGCTCCAATATTCTCTTCTTCCTTCATCTTTAGACCTTCAAATTGTCTTCTATAGGTTTGAAGTTTTTCCAATTTTAACTTGGTGTCACCTTCATAGATAAGTTGTATCTTGTCCCAAATTTCCTTATCTGACTCACATTGCATCGCCTTGAGAAACTCATATTTTGCCAATCCACACAATATAACATTCATAGCCTTTGAATTATTTTCACTCACTTTCTTTCATGTAGCATCAGTTGGAGGAGTTTGAGGGATAGTATACCCATCTACAACTAACTTCCTAATGTCAAACTTGAGATCCATCAAATATGTCTTCATCATAATGCTCCAAAAGGCATAATTATTTATAGTGAACAAAGGGGCCTTGTTTGTTGAAAACCCTTCTTGTACTTGATGACTAGATATTGTGCTTCTTAGGATCTACCTTTCAACTTTCAAGCCTGACCTTGAATGACCTACTCTGATATCAATTATTGGAAGCACATCCATTGAGGAGGGTTAAATCAATGAGCTCTTAAAACATTATTCTAATTCTTTAGTTCATTAGTCAAGCATCATTACAGAATCCATAAAGCAATCAAATCACAACAAAGAACATAAAGACATAACACATGATATAGGTGGGAAACCCTTAAAGGAAAGAAAACCCATAATGATCACTGTATGGACTACATGTCCTAATCAGATATACAATGAGTCAATAATATTTTTGAGCACCCACTCATCTTGAGGCACCAACCCCAAATAGTCAATCACCAACTTGACAAAAAGATTTGACAAAAACCCACTTGTTAAGAAGTACCAACTCCTTTATTTGATACAATGAGTCAATAATATTTTTGAGCACCCACTCATCTTGAAGCACCAACCCCAAATAGTCAATCACCAACTTGACAAAAAGATTTGGCAAAAACCCACTTGTTAAGAAGTACCAACTCCTTTATTTGTAGACACCAATCTACAAGAGGCTTCAAACCCCTTTGCCAAGCACCAACTTAGACGCTTCAAATCATCCACATTTCTCAGTTTCTTCTATCAACAAATGATGGTACAATTCTACTCTCTCTAATTATCAATCTCAGATTCATTCTATTATTTTTCTTCTCATCACTCTCAGATTCATTTTGTTATTTTTTTGCTCTCTTTCTCTACTCTTTAAAAGACTTTATCCTCTTTGCATTCTCTCCTCACCTTTTTTAGCTAATTTTGTATACTCCATTAATCATTCAATGATTTCATACTCATACCTCTCTAGCCCTCTATTCCTCAATAGACCTCTACTCTACTCCTTAGTGAATTTATCTAATCATCCTCTCTGGCCATATGTTCCTCAATAGACCTCGACTCTGCTCCTTAGTAAATATTAATCCTCTATTTCCATACTTCAAAAAGACAATTTGATCTTGCTTATATACAAGATGTTGATCAACAACCTCTTGAAATTCAGCCAAACAAAAACTCTATAGTCGGTTGCATAATTATTTATTCTCCTTTGAAAATATAATTCACATCAACTTATATAAAATCTCACTCACATAGGTTGACCTGAGTGAAACGAAGCTAGGATAGACCAAATCTTCATTAGAATACATTTAGTGTCATCTCGATGAAGTATTTAGTAGTCATGATTCAACTCATAGCAGCTCTGATGTAGTTCATAGTGCCCCTGATGTAGTTCATAACAAACCTAATGTAATTTGTAGCAAGCTTGATGTAGTTTGTAACATGCATGATATAGTTCATAGTATGTTTGATGCAGTTCATAGCAAACCTGATCTAATCTATAACAAGCCTGATGTAGTCCATAGCATTCCTAATATAGTTAGTAGTATGCTTGATGTAGTCTATAACAAACTTGATGTAGTCCGTAGCATGCTTGATATAGTTTGTAGCATGCCTGATGTAGTTTGTAGCAAACCTGATGTAATCCATAAAAATGCTAATGCAGTCTGTACCTTCTCACAAAAATTATTTGACATTAATGACCATATTTTTTATTGAATAGCAAACCCTTTGACATTAATGACAATATCTCAACAATCCCTACACACCAAAAGAGTTATTTATAACCCTTCCCCCACTATGCAATTCATATACATCATCTCAATTTCTCTACTTCGACTCCTATTTTTCACACTACATGATTCTTATGCATTATTTTTTTTTCCTAGAACTAAATTTTCTTCTTTTCAACCATTATTGTTCTTCATGAGAATGAAGTATCCTCCATCTCCCATAAGATATAAATTTAAATACCTCAACCCTCAAAACTCCATTGATTTAGAGCTTGAGGAAATTTTAGATACAGAGGTGGATTATGTTGTTTCCAAGATTAGCTCAGCTCATTTTTGGAACAACCCTCCGCAAAACTTGTTTGTTTCACCTTTTTCTCTCTAAGTTCATTTTTTGAGATGAGTTTTTCTTGTTCTCGTATTTACATCCTGGCATCGTTCAAAGTTTGTAACATCTCTTTGTTACGTTTTCTCCAAAATGCGAAGGTTGTTACGGTCTTGATGTGACTAGGGGACAATCTCCCTTTTTCCTAGAGTTAGTCTTTTTCTTCCATTTTCATGCACAGGTGGCAATTTTTGCCGCCAATGCATTTTTCTTCAATCTTCATGCAGGAGCGGCAAATTTTTCCACCCTTGCATCTGGAATGTAGGAGTGGCAAATTTTTCCACCCCTGCATTTTTATCCTTCCTATGTAGGAGTGACAAATTTTGTTGCTCCTGTATAACCCTTTGATTTTCAGTGTAAGGGCGGCAAATTTTGCCACCCCTACACTGCCTCATTTTTTGCATGTAGCATTTATGGCCACACGCATCGAGTGTTTGGGGCTAATTTTTGCCCCATTTAATCCCTTTTTGACCCCATTTGGATTTATTTCTTCCATCCTCTTCTTGTTCTCTGCCTTTGGACGATCTAGCAAGCAAGAAGAAGCATTTTTTGGATTCATTTTCTCACTGCACGTGTCATTTTCCAGGTAGATCTTGTTTTTGCATTTTCCTTTGTTTTTGCTCCTCTTTGTCAATTTTGTTTTTGTTGTTGTGTTTTCCTTTTTTCCCCTTTCCCTTCCTCTTCCCACCTCGTTCCTCTCCTTCCTCTTCCCTTTCTCCCTATCGGCCATCCATCCACTTCCTAACCCATGCTAGGGCGACGAATTTCACTGCCCTCCCTTCTCTCCCATGAATTTCTACCTGCAAGGGCGGTGGATTTCATCGCCCTAACCATATGTTTTCCCCCTCACCTATAATGACAGCAAATTTTATCCCTGATACAGGTCTTCTCGTCCTCCCACCTACACCAACGACAAATTTTGCCGCCGATGCAGGTCTGCCTGACCTAAGTGCAAAGGCAAAAAAAATTGCCACCGTTACACCTAAGTGTAAGGATGGAAAATTTTTCTGCTCTTACACCTTCTTTGCCAAACATGCACCAGTGGCAAAATTTGCCACTGATGCATTTCCCACCTCGCATGCTAGGGGCAAATTTTGTCACCCGTGCATGCAAACCGTCCCACATGCCAGGGCAGCAAATTTTGCCACCCTTGCCTCTTTTTCTCCAATTTCTCTAACTCCAGAGAAATTTTTGTCCCTTTCATTTTTTGCCTCCTCCCCATTTTCCTCTTGCTTTCTGACCCGGCCCCGTCAAGTGCCCTTCCTTAGTCATGATCACCTGACGTGCAAATTCCCTAATTTACCTATTTTTCTCTAATTGCACGATCATGATTCTTATTGCAGTACCCCCTGAGAATTTTCATTCGTCGATGTCCTCTCAACAAAGGCTCACCCCATTGACTAAAACTTCTCCGAAGAAGTTGAAGACCATGAAGTACCAGTACCAAGGTGTTTTCCCAATCACCTCGATCACTTCTAATGTCGATGACATTAGAGATACAGAGATCAACCACGTGGATATGGCCTTGTTAGTAGAGAGAACCAAGGTGACCAACTCGAGCTCAGAGATGAATAAAATCATTGAGATCAACATCTACCTAGTCTCCTCTTTCCCTGTAGCAATGCATCACACAGAGTTCATCCTCCAGTGCGCCCAGTTCTATAACAGAGAGACCAAGTCAGTGTCAGATGTCAGTGGCAACACGATAATTCAGCTAGACCCTAAATTTATTGATAAAGTCTTCATGTGCCTTCCTGCTATCGATGTGCTAAAAATAGACTTTGTTGAGGCACAGAAAGAGTATGCCAAAGATCTCGAGAGGGCGAAAAAGGTGATGAATAACAGATGGCTCAAGATTCCCATAACCAACTTGTCTAGATGGCCATGGAATTTTTTGATGAGTGATTTCATAGAAGAAGTTGGCAACTTAATTACTCTTCTCATCAGAGTACAAGGTCTACCATCTTCTTCACAATTCCACAAATGCATGTATCCCTTTATCAAGATAATCCTATAAGGGAAGCAAGTCATCTTCTGGGGTGAGCAGATCAACAACGCTCTTCATGAGTAGTTGACAAAAGTGTCTACTACTTTGATGTTCTATATGACTTCATACTTAGTGTACATTGTAGCTTGGATGCGAACCTTTCCAAAATGAAACAACAAAAAGAGACCGAAGAACCACCCCAGTTTATTCATATTACCCTCAGCTGACACTGAAAGGATCAATCCGTCACTTTAAGAGGGTAAATGATGCCTTTTTCACAGTGTTTTTATGTTTTTTTGATCCTCAGCTAGAACATAAAAGAATATCAGATGAAGCCTAGACGGTCGTCAATGATTTTGGTTGCATGTTTCTACAATTTCCCTCCTTTTGCTATCTATGGGTTGGCTTTTTCCAAGGCTATCCCTACATGCTCCCCCAATTTCCATTTAACAAATTAGTCCTAATAGATCTATGTAGGCAAATTATTGTCGTACACGCTAAGCAAATAGAACTGAAAAAACCAGGTTTCAGGTTCCCAACAGAAATTGGTAGATACTCAATTTTGACTGCTGCCAAAGTAAGGGTAATAGAGACAAAAATGCAACTGGTCACCATGAAGCAGTTCAAGAGAATGTCTAATTTTGACTACAGGGGTGTCAAGGATATGATCTGAAGACAGACTTAGTTTCATGAGCCCATGATTGAGGACATCTAGGTAGACTTGAGAACAGTGAAAGAAATTAGGAGGATGGACTACAACAAGCTAACTCTGGAGTAGATTGAATATCTAAGGCTTACAAATATTCCCCCTAGTCTGGTTGATGATAAGAACATAATTAATAGTAGATACCTAGCTGAGAAGGTCATTAATTCTCCTCTTCCTCCAATTCAGTGGTCCCAAAAAGAGTTGACTTCTTTACGAAAGAGATTCGAACCAATATTGGCTAACACTAATGATTGGCTAGCGGCCAAAGAGATTACGTTGAAGGAATTCATCACAAGATCAAAGGTTGAATTTCAGAAAGAAACAAGGAAGAGAGCAAAGAACAGAACTAAGAACAAAGGTGACGTTCCTTCTCTGTCTAGGCCTCACAAGCCTAAAATCATCTTTGTGTCTAAAAAATCAAAAGTTATTGAGGAGCCAAAATCAACAGCTATGGGGGTTGAAGAACAAAGCACCCAAGAACAGGTGGAAAAATAGATGGAGATAGATGACAGGCCAACGGAGCAGTAGAGAATTGAGACTCTATCTCCCCAAAAAGGGGCACAACCACTTGCAGGCATTTCTTCTTCACCACCTCAATCCCCTGTGGGATCTCCTTCGCCTCTTTCTCCCATCAGTGTTCTTTCTCCTGGAGACGCCTCTCCTTCTAGATTTATGTTTGGCGATCCTCAAATTACTTTTGGAGATATTTTTCACTCCTCAGGTTCTATCCCTAGTCTCTCATCTCCTTCTTTCAATATCAAAGAAAGATCCACCATCGACCAGTCAGCAGCCAATATAATTTTACTTGTTACACCTATTGTGCTCATTATTCCCACTAGCAGTGCAGACATTACCCCAGTGACACTAGTTATAGGGACTGTTGCCATGATAAGTGCTTCTGTTCTACCACCTTGGTTATCAACTTTCACGCCCAAAAGGAAGAAGCAAGACATCTCTTCAGATGACTTTAATTTTGGTAAAATAGTATCAATGAAAGCTAAGGCCCCTCAGAAATCAATGATCTTTTCAAAAATGGTTGAAGAAAAGGGGCATAAATTTCTAGAGATAGCTAAAACTCCATAGTATGCAACCCTAGAGGGTTTTGACATGAGCAACTATTCCATTTCTCATGTTGAGTTGGGGAAAGTCACTCATGAGGGTGCAAAGAGTGACCTACAATTAGCAATGGATATCATGGTCTAAAAATTTGACAGGAAAAAGGAGATGAAAGATTACTATAAGGCAAAGGCAGAACAATTGACCGTGGTAGTCAGGAAATTCACTCTTGCTCTTGAAACAACAACCCCAGAATCCTTTTTCATAGACGATCCTATTATTCAGAAAGTAGAGAAAACCTACATGAAAGGGAAAGTGCTTGAAGACTATATAGAAAAGATGCATACACAAGGAATTTCTTTGCTTACAGAGGTTGCTGAAAAGACAGAGAAAATGAAGAAAATGAGGACAGATTTAGAAGACCTTGTCTCTCTTATTTCTCAAGATATTGATAGTACAAATAAATATCTTATCAAGTGGGTAGAGATGAAGGATCTGAAGAGACGTACCTTGGTATCAATCAACATCATTGCCAACAAATATTATTATGTTGAAATCAAAGAATCAATGATATACATAATCCAGGTGCTTAAAGAGCTTATCGAAGATCTCAAGTCTTCCAAAGATGCTAGTGAGAAAAGTGACACCGACCTGTTGAACAGACTGGAAGAATTGCCTTGTGATCTCACCTCTAGAGATAATCAATTTCTTTTAGCAAAAGAGATGATTCAAGAATTCAAAGGCATGATCTGAAGAGATTTCAAAGAGAAAGCATTTTCAATGACTTCTGTGGATAACATCTTAGATACTCAGTTGACTCTGGATAATCTAAGAGCCAGGTTAACTAGTCATGCCAAAGCAATCACAACATTTAAAGATGCTACCATCAAAGCCAAAGTGATCTTCAAAAATACCATTGCACCAGACAGTATAGAAATTTAGGCCTCTATCGCCATGTATGATGCTCATCTGAAGAAGTCTGACGGCAAGAGTTGAATCATTTCTCTATTCCCTCTTCTTCCTCTTTTCTCATGTACTCTTGTCATGTAAAATTACATGCACTTTTGTAATATGTAATTGCAAGTAAAAATCTAGAAAATATCTCAAAGTCAAAGATGACTCATCTTTGACTAGATATTTTAATCTTTTTTCAATTTCGAAGATTTCTCCCTATATATAGAGGGAACCTTTTTTGTAAAAACATCTCTCTGGATAATTAAGAGAAAAAACTCTACTGAAATTGAGACACTTCTTGAGACTTTGTGCTCAACTTGTAAATCATATTTTATCGAATGAATGAGAAACAGGTTTATTTCAGACTTTGTGTTGGAGTAATTTGTGTTACTTAGGAAATAGTTCTTACGTTCTCTTTCCTAATAATCTCTCATCTATTCGATTTAATAAGCAAAGTGTGTGTATTGAAATTATCTAAAGACAGTTCTAAAGATTAAAAAAAAGACTTTGAGTTGCTTTTATCTTGGTAACTTTGTTATTCATTGTAGTTTTAGGTGAAGACTTTGGGATTTGTTTCACTCTACTATTACGTGTGTTCCAAATCAGTGGAGGCAATGGAAGACTTTGTGTTTTTGCGAGTTTTTTTTGGACCTTGTTACTACTTCAGGAGATTTTTTGCTCTGCGCTGGATACCATTCCTGAAAGAAGAGGAATGCTTTTAGCCATCGATCGAGATTTCTCTCTTTGTTCCTTGGGCATCCTCTCTAAAAAAAGAGAGATGGATGGTGTTATACTACCCTGAGTAATATTTTCTGCTTACTTATATATACATATAGCATATAAGTGATTCATAGGGAACCTCCCCTTGATGAGAGGAGAGATTTACCTCGTTAAGATGTGGTAAACCTACACTTTTTGTGGCATAAATCTCTTTATATTGTGATTGATATACTTATTTTGTCATCAGTTAGTTGACGATAAAATATTCACTCGACAGTGTTTTGGCAACTCCGCTGGGAAAATGAACGTGCATTTTGAAGCCTCAAACTTTAACTTGAAGCAGTTTCAGTCCCTTTTTCATTTGAGACTCTGGTAGATCCACCATACACACGAGGCTAGAGAGCTTAGGTTATTGTTGATCCTATATTTGATTTGGTGCAACAAACTAATTTTGAGATTTCTCCCCCATCATCTCATCTTCAGTGAACTAGGAGTTTCTCTCCTACCAACGCCAGATCTCCCATACCTAGTGAAGCTTCTAGCCTCAATACTGGTAAGGCTTTGTCTTTATTGATCCCACAAAGATTTATTATCTCGCCATTTAACCATCTTATCATAATGGCTCAAGGTCCATGGGATAATTCTTTTGGCCCTCTCAATTTGACCCCACCCTTGCATGAACTACCTCGTAGTTCTAGAAAAAAATTCCAAGTTTTTTGGTGACGGGAAAGTTCACCTCGATGAGCATATTACCACCTTCTCTATAGCATGTGGCATAATCAGTGTGGAATTTGAAGATGTAGCAGTGAGACTTTTATAAAAACTCTGCAAGGCACTGTCACGGATTAGTGTTACCACCTTCAAGCTCAAACTATAACTGACTGGAATATGCTAAAGTCTATATTTGAAGCTAGGTTTAAACCTGTTGAGGATGTGCATGCCTTGTTATCTCAGCTTACACAGATGAAAAAGGAACTCCATGAGACCATGAGAGATTTCATAGCCAAATTCAATAAGTTAAGGAACTGGATTCCTACCATCGCTCAGACCACGTCGGAGAATCTCAAGTGCTTTTTTATCAACTCACAACTTCCTAAAATAAGTTTTCTGTTGAGGCAGACTGGCCCTATGGATCTCGCATTGGCTCAAAATTTGGCCACTAAGATTGAGGATGATATTATCCTGGCAGGTAAGATCAAAAAAGACTCTAGTAAAAATAGATTCTCTTCATCTGCTAAAAGTTTTTCTACAAGCACTACAGATCCTATGGTGCAAAAATTGACAAATGAACTGATAGCTTTGAAGAGACAAATAGCCTAAGGTATGTCTATTCCCATTTATTGAGATATGTGAAAGAGAGCATTCTAGAATCAACAATATCAAGTCAATGCTATTCAGAACTAAGGGCAACCAAATCACCTGCCTCCCCCTTAGGAGAAACTTGCCATTGAAGTAGCACTTGTTAATTCAGCGATTGGTTACCTAGAGGCTGAACGCAACTTTTCACTCCAACCTGAGTTGGACCAACAAGATGATGCTAATCTCTTCAAAGATAGGGAAGAAGAATTAGCTAGCAACTCCAATATCGATTTTCTAGATTACCAGGACGAAGCTGAAAGTAAAGGAGAAGGGTTTGATGGATTCTATGTTGTTTTTGCCATATCTCAAAACCAGTTAGCTCCATAAATTGACAAAGGAAAAATAGAAGAACCTCATCTGGTGGTCTCCATCTTTAAACGAGGGACTCCATTGCCTTCCCAACCTAAAGATCAGATAACTAACAAAAAAGTAAGTACCTTAAACTGTCCCATATCTTCCAACTCTATTTATCAGACCAGTGCCACACCCACTGAAGATCAAGATGATGGGCCCTCTTCCTCTGTCTCAAATTCATTTCAATTATTTGATATAATTGATCATGCCAGAAAGACTAAGATTCAAATGACTAAGATTGAGTATTTGAGAGCCAATCCTGAACAGTTGGATAGGTTGACAGAATATGTAAAAAATAAAGTCGTCCCTACAAGACAAAATTCTTCAAAGGCCACTCATGATTCCCTCAAGGATAAATCCACCCAAAATAATCTTGTTGTGACTCTTGTTGCTCCCGAGAAAATAGAACCTTTTTATATTTCTCTGCTAATAAATAGTTATAAATTGAGTAATTGCATAATAGACTCCGGAGCTTCTGATAATGTTATGCCTACCAAGGTGGTAGATTCCCTTGGTCTAACTTTGACCAAAACTTTTGGGAGGTGTTTTTCTATGGAAACCAAGCAAGTCCCACTCCTTGGTCAAATAAAAGATGCCCAATTTGCATTCACAACTTTTTCAGAAAAGAGGATAAAAATGATGGTTCTAGTGGTCGATGTTTTGGCCTCTTACAGCATCCTTCTTAGGTAGAATTTATGCAAAGATGTTGGTGGCGAGCTAAGCATGGACTTGTCGGAGGCAAAAATCTCAATTTAAGGTATTATGAAAAAATTGCTTCCTAAAAAAGAGGTAAGATATGTACTCACCCGATCATCAGCACCAAAAGCTCAAATTTTATTTGAGTCTTTGGGCATGGCTAACTATTTTCTATCCACGGATGAAGCTCATGAGGCATCTGAAAAAACTCCTATAGGTAACAACTTGAAAATGTATTCAGCTGACAAAACAGGAGGATCGGTAAAGCAAAACGAATGCATGGAAGAACCTCTTCCCCCAAATAAAGAATTTTTTTTTAAAAAAGTGGTGTCTAATGAGGTATAGATTTTAGAATTTGATGGCAGCTGCTCCTCTACTAGTTTAGGAGCTAGATTTGTGTTGGTATCTCCTCAAGGAGATATTATTCCTTTGTCTTACAAGTTGTAGTTTAACAACACCAACAACACATTTGAGTATGAATCCCTGTTACTTGGATTATAGGCTGCTAGGAAAAAAGACCTTAAACTCCTCCATACTAAAGGTGATGCTGAATTGGTGGTTTGTCAGGTAAGGAACCTCTATCAAACCAAGAATGAAATATTGCACCACTATCGCAATCTAGTTTGAGACTAAATTAAAAATTTTGATGCTTTTAGCATCTCAACCGTGCCGAGAGAATTCAATGACTAGGCGGATGCATTAGTTGTTTCTGCTACTCTCTTAGTTCTCCACCCAGACTTTAAAAGAAATAAGTACACTATTAAACTGGTCTTTTGACCAAGTGTACCTAAAAATGCTAGCCATTGGAAAGTATTTAATAATGACAATCAAATCATTGCCTTCTTGGAGCAAAAGGACAGCTTCAAACAACTGCATTTTGAAGGCAGTGAACTTTGGGGATGTGAGACAACTTCTAAATCGAACACAAACGCATGTGAGAATTTCTTGCAGCTAAAAGAGAATAAAATTCTTAAAGGCTTGGTTTCCCTAGAGAAACTATTTGATAACCATGACAGGTTCATCAAACAACAGCGAATAGATTCAAACTCTTCTCAGGATTTTGATCAAATAAATTTGGGAACCAAGGGAGATCCTAAGATAGTGAACATTGAAAAATATTGCACTCTCGAAAAGAGATTCAAGTTCGCTACTCTACTCCGTCAATATATAGATGTCTTAACATATTCCTATGACGACTTGAAATCACTCAGGCCTGATGAAATTTGCCATGACATTCCTCTTAAGGCTAACCCAGTGCCTTACAAGCAAAAGTCTAGGAAATATAATCCTAAAATATCAGGTACCATTTTATTTGAGATATAGAAAATGCTTGATGTCAGGATAATTTTTTCAATCCATCACTCCACATGGATTGCCAATATAGTGCTTGTGAGGAAGAAAAATGGTGAAATTCGAATCTGTATGGATTTCAGAAACTTGAATCAATTATCTTTAAAAGATAACTACCCTCTCTCTATCATGGATCAAGTCCTACAGATGGTGACAGGTTCAGAGATGTTATCAATGTTGGATGGTTTTTTAGGGTACATTCAGGTTGAAGTTAAAAAAATAGATCAGCATAAGACTACCTTCACCACACTGTGGGGCACCTTCGCTTATCAAAAGATGTCTTTTGACCTGATAAATGCTGGTGCCACATTTCAAAGAGCGATGGACCTCAATTTTAAGGATGAAATGGGTAAGTTCATGTTAGGAACTTGAAGTACAATTGATTACTTTTGTATAAGCAACTAAATACGAAATTGAACCAAAAGTAATAAGTAACTAGAAATCAAAAATAATAAATAATAAGAGATACAAAAAACAACCAATCTTGCATTAAAATCTTCCAGAATACAATGAAGAAATCTCACTCTTCCCACACCTTTTGGGTGTACAATATTTCTCTCTCAAGAGTTCTCTCTCTCTCTCAATCAATTACAATCAACTCAATAACTAAGTTATTATTCCATTTTTTCTTTATTCTTAATTACAATACTGCCCCATGGGTCTCTTAAATAGGATCCAAGGCAAACAATAATTAGAAAAACAAACTCAAAACTAAAATTAGTCTTTACATGCAAACCAACTATTCTCCTAAAATTAGAACAAATCTAATTCTAGAAATGCATGTAAACGTACACACACACAGGTGACCGATGCCGGTTGTTGTCGGTCTACATATGACCAATGTCGATTGATTCTGATCCATGCCTGACCGATGTCAGCGATACTGCTGATGCTAGTTACTGGTAAACTTAAGAACCTCAATCTAGCTCATTAGTGAAGTTTTTAGCTCCACAACTCAACAATCTCCCACTTAGAGATAAATAGCTATATTTGTACATGTACAGCAACATCCTCTAACTTGTTTCTCCATCTTCAAGTTCAATCTTCAAGACCAAAAAAATTTGAATGAATATTCAACTTTTCCTTTGTTACCGGCTTTGTTAACATATCTGCAGGGTTCTTATCTGTATGAATCTTTTCTAGCTTCAACTGTCCATCCTCTAATACCTGTCTAATGAAGTGGTACCTAAGCTATATATGTTTGGTTCTTAAATGAAAGGCTGAATTCTTTGCTAAATGAATTGCACTTTGACTATCACTGTACAATCTGAAACTCTCTTGCTCCTTTTCTAACTCTTCTATGAATTGAGTCATCCAAATCATTTCCTTGCTAGCCTCTGTGACTGCAATGTATTCTACCTCTGAAGTAGACAATGCAACAACCTTCTGCAACTTTGAAATCTAGCTAACCGTCGTTCCACCAATAGTGAACACATATCTTGTGGTGATTCTCCTACCATCCAAGTCACCTGACATATCTGAATCTACATACCCATGTAGAGAAGTGTTTGACCCTCCATAGCATAAATGCCTACTACTGGTCCCTCTCAGATATCTGAGAATCCACTGAATTGCTTTCCAGTGCTCCTTTCTTGGATTGGCCATAAACTTGCTGACAACTCCCACTACTTGGGCAATATCAGGTATAGTATATACCATGTACTCAACCTCATCATGTGATTTAGGACACTATTCATAGCTCAGCTTGAATTGTCTAACCATAGGTGTGCTAACCAGTTTTGCATCCTGTAAATTGAACCTCTCCACTACCTTATTCACATAATCCTCTTGAGATAAAATCAACCTGTGATTTTTTCTGTCTCTAGAAATACTCATGCCAAGGATTTTTGCTCTTAAATCCCTCATGGCAAATGTTTGAGCTACTTTTACCTTTAGCTCAACAATTCTTTACATGTGTGACCCTGCAACAAGCATATACACTACATACAGTAACAGGATAATGTAGCTAATATTATCCAACCTGGTAAAATAAACACAATGATCACATTGACATTGACTAAAGCCATGCTTTGTCATAAACCTGTCAAACCTTAAATACCACTGTCCTGGAGCTTGTTTAAGACTATATAAGCTTTTCTTCAATCTGCACACAAGTTTCTCCTTACCTTTGACCTCAAAACTTTTCGACTGATCCATATATATCTCTTCATCCAAATCTCCATGAAGAAACGTTGTCTTAACATCAAGCTGCTCAAGATGCAAATCCTCAATAGCAACTAAAGACAATACAGTCCGAATATAAATCATTTTTACTACAAGAGAAAAAATTTCACCAAAGTCAATACCTGGTTTTATGTCTCATTTGTTCATTCTCTCCTTTTTTTAACCTGTAAACCCATCTATTTTTTAGTGTTTTTTTTCTGGCTGGCAACTCAACCAAATCTCACGTATGATTCTTTTTCAAAAAATTAATTTTTTCATTCATGCCATGCTCCCATTGTTTCCTAGATTCTACCTGCATTGCCTCATCAAAACTTTCTAGTTCTCCACCATCAGTGAGTAACAAGTAGTATAAAGAAGAGGAATAATGAATTGAAGGTTTACTTACTCTTTCAGACCTCCTTATGGGTGTTTGAGACTCATTGACAGCTTGATGTCTGTCCAAATTTCTTTCTGTCAGTGACCGATCTCGGTCATCTCTGACCGATGTCGATCTGGACCTGACCGACATCGATTCCTCCTGGTCACTGACGTCAGTTTTTTGATTGACGTTGATCTCTACCTGACCGACGTCAGTTTCCACCTGACTGACATCAATTTTTATGTTTTCCTGTGAGTGATTATTTTTACTCACGAGCTCATTTTGGATCATAACCTTTTCCAAATCAAGATTGCCCTGCTCAAAATTATTCAGCCTCTTGAGCTGATCACTATACATCATCTTCTCATTAAAAACTACATCTCAGCTTTTAATAATTTTGTTAGTTTCTAAATTCCACAATCAGAATTTGAAATCTCTAAAACCATAACCAATGAAAGTGCACCGTATAGATTTAGCATCCAGCTTCTTTCTATTTTCTTTATCAATGTGCACAAAAGCTTCAGAACCAAAAACTCTGAGAAATGAAAGATCTACCTTTTTACCTGTCTACGTCTCTTTTGGAATTCTACCATTTAGTGTAGTAGAAGGTCCTCTATTAATCAGGTAAACTACAATATCTACAGCTTCTGCCCAAAATTATAAGGGCAAACTAGCATGCAACCTCATACTCCGTGCACGCTCCATTATTGTTCTATTCATCTTTTCAACAACTCCATTTTGCTGAGGTGTCTTTGGAACCATCTTTTCCCTGCATATTCCACTCATAGAATAGTAACTGTTGAATTTATTATTGCAGTACTCACCACCATTATCAGATCTAAAGCACTTCAATCTCAAACCTGTTTTATTCTCAACCAAAGCTTTCCATTTCTCAAATGTGTCAAAAACATCAGATTTTCTCTTTATGCAATAAACTCATACCTTTCTTATAGCATCATCAATAAAAGAAATATAATACCGTGATCCTCTAATAGAAGCTACATGAGCTGGTCCCCACATGTCTGTGTGAACAAGCTCCAACTTGTGCTTCTTCTTTGTTGACTCAGTTTTGAGAAACCTCACTTTCTTCTATTTTCTAAAAATACAATTCTCATAGAAATATAGATCTATGCTTTTCAAATCTAAAAGCTTACCTTTTGACTTAAGAATATCCATTCCCTTCTCACTCATGTGACCAAGACTGTAGTGCCACAACTTTGAATCTACATCTAAAATAGATAAAATAGAAGGAGAATAATCAGTAATACAAGTAGATAGATAAAGTGTACCTACTCTCTTACCTCTAACTAATACAAATGCACCTTTGAAAACTTTCTAAGATTCAGTTGTGAGAGTTACTATGCAACCCTCATCAGTCAAATTTCTTAAAGAAATCATATTCCTCTTCAGGATGGGTACATACATGACATCCTTCAACACCCATGTGTTGCCATTCTACAATTTCAGCTACACTTTTCTTTTGCCAACAATTTGACAAGGCTCATCATCCCCTAAATAAATTTTTCCAAAATCTCTATGGACATAATCATTGAAAAATTCTCTATTTGGGGTTGCATGGAAAGAGGCACCAAAATCTAAAACTCAAGATTCTATTTTATTATCTAAATAAAATATAAGAGCATCTTGTGCAATAATGCCTGCAACTTTTGCTTCTTTATCACCTTCATGCTGATTTTCTTTGTTATCCTTCAACCAACAATCTTTCTTTACATGCCCTTTCTTTCCACAATTCCAGCAGGTTATTCTTCCATTTCTGGATTTGGATCTTCTTCCTATTTTTGACCTTGATTTCTCTTGCTTGCCCTTCTTTTTTTGCCTTCCCCTACTTTCAAAACTTAAAGCATTACCTGATGTTTCCCCTGTGTTTTTTTCTGCAAATTTCTTCATTCAAGATTACACTAACAACATCATCAACTTTCAAGATATTTGAAGCAGATGTAGTATTACTAACTACCATTACCAAGCTATCCCAGCTTTCAGATAAAGAGCATAAGAATAAGAGAGCCTTAATTTCATCATAAAAAATTATTTTGACTAAATTTAACTGATTTATAATTCCATGGAAATCATTAAGATGACTAGATACAGATCCACCTTCTTGCATTTGAAAATTAAATAATTGCTTCATAAGATATACCTTATTCAAAGCTAAGGGTTTTTCATATAAATTTGTCAAAGTATCCATTAGCTCTACCGTTGTCTTTGCCTGTGATAATTTTGAAAACATAGAAGCTACCAGGCTTAGCCTTATAGCTCCAAGAGCTTTTTTATCAAGAACATTTTGTTAAGGTGTGGAGCATAAAAGCTTCACCAAGGAGCATACTTTAACAGGTTCGGGTTTACACAGTCACCGGCATCGGTCAAGAGTGACCGACGTCAGTCAAGATCAGTTGGAGGAACGCCGGCATCGGCAAAAGATCAGCTGACGACGGTCACAGGCAAACAGGCAGGAACCGGCGTCGGTTACCTGTGTGTCCAGCATGCTATTTCCGAGGACAGAAGCGAGTGTTTACATGATGAGTTTAAGTCTTAGTCTTAAGTTCGCATTTCTATTATTAGCAAGATTATTTTTAGAGCCCTTGTTCAAGAGGCTTAACTGTTTGTTGTAAGTGCATGCTCAAGTTTCCTAATTCTATATGTAGGAAAGATCTTCTTAGCTTAGTGAGTTGAATTGTATGAGTAGAACATTGTGAATGTTTGAAGGACAGTACAGAGTTGTATCAATCCAGGTTGTTGGAATTGATTGTACTTGAGAGAGAGAGGTCTTGAGGAATAGAGATCTAGTGAGAAATCTTGTGCATTTGAGAGAGGTGTGGAAGAAAGAAGTTTCTTCAATTGTATTCCTTTTATAAAGAGTTTTAATACAAGTTTTTAGGGTGTTTTCTTGTATCTCTTGTTCTGTGCTATTTATCATTCTAGTTACTTATCTATCTGATTTAATTCCGCGTTTATTGCTTTCACAAGTGTAATCATTGTTGGTTGATCCCCAACACATTTCATTCTTCATCTTCCATATCTGTGGGCTTGCTTGCAACCCGACCCAACAGTAAGTACAAATCTTTTTGATACAGATAATCTTCAATCTGCATCCTCCATAATTGATCATTCTTGCCATTGAATTTCTCCATTTTTAATTTACTTTCTTCTGCCATTACTTTACTCCCACTCAATCAGAAACCCCTGTGGGTGAATTTTGTAATCAACAAACACTAACACGATCTGATACCACTTGTTAGGAACTTGGAGTACAATTGATTACTTTTGTATAAGCAATTAAACACGAAATTAAACCAGAAGTAATAAGTAACTAGAAATCAGAAACAACAAATAATAGGAGATACAAGAAACAACCAATCTTGCATTAAACTCTTTCAAAATATAATGAAAAAATATCACTCTTCCCACACATCTTGGGTGTACAGTATTTCTCTCTCAAGAGTTCTCTCTCTCTCTCAATCAATTATAATCAACTCAATAATCAAGTTGTTATTCCCTCTTTTCTTTCTTCTTAATTACAATACTGCCCCATGGGTCTCTTAAATAAGATCCAAGATAAATAATAATTAGAAAAACATACTCAAGACTAAAATTAGTCTTTACATGCAAACCAATTATTCTCCTAAAATTAAAACAAATCTAATTCTGGAAATGCATACAAATGCACACACACACACACACAGATGACCAATGTCGATCATTGTCGATCTGCATATGACTGACATCAACCGATACCTGATTAATGTCAGTCAGTTCTGATTCATGCCTGACTGATGTCGGTGATACTGTCGATGCCGGTTATTGGTAAACTCAGGAACCTCAATTTAGCTCATCAATGAAGCTTTTAGCTCCACAACTCAACAGTTCATTATAGTATACCTAGATGATTTGACGGTATTTTCAAAGCATCATTCTGACCATGTCCACCATTTACAAAGAATACTTGAATGCTATCGTCAGAATAGTATTTATCTAAATCCCAAAAAATCTATCTTTGGGGTGACAGAAAGAAAACTTCTTGGACATATTGTGTCCCAAGAAGGCATTAAAATTGACTCAGAAAGAGTCAAGTCCATCCAAGAATTTACTCTACCTATCAGTAAAACTGCAGTTCACTCTTTTTTTAGAAAGGTGAATTTTCTTCGAAGGTTCATCCTTGAGTTCGCTGAAAAAACTCACCACATTGTCAATATGATGAAAGACAATGCTACCTTCAAGTGGACTGCAGAGGGCAAATCAGTGTTCAAAGACATCAAAGAAGCAATCACTCGCACACCAATTTTGGTTTGTCCAGACTACACCAAAAACTTTAAAATATACAGTTATGCTTCTGAATATACACTCTCAGTGATTTTAATTCAATAGAACCAAGAAGGTGTGGAATCTCTTATTTCCTTCATGAGTTGTCTGCTCAAAGCTCATGAGCTAAAATATTCTAACATGGAAAAGCATGCGTATACGGTGGTCAAAGCAGTTAAACATTTCAAGTTTTATATCCTGAACTCGCATACTGAGGTTTTAGTGCTTGATACAACAGTGAAGTCCATTTTGACTCAATAGGAGTTTGGTACGAAGAGAGGTGATTGGATTGACAATATTCAAGAGTTTGATCTAGACATCAAATCTACCAAACTTGTGTAGGGAAAGGGTCTTTGTTAGTTGATTGTCGACAACATTCCCAAGGGAGTAGAAAAAAAGAAATGGAGATCGAAGACATGCCTACGGTCCTCTTTGTTATCACTACTGATGAGTGGTATTCTGACATCGCCCATTTTCTGACCTATGGTGAGTGTCCCACTCATCTCTCCTATAAGTAAAAATAGAATGTTAAACTAAAGGTTTCTAGCTATGTTTTGTGGGATAATGGTTTATATAAAAGAAGCCTGGATGGGGTATTTCTTCGTTGTGTCGATAAAGTACAAGAAGATAAACTTTTGGAGTCTTTTCACAATTTAGCCTGTAGAGGACATTTTTATACACCAGTGACAGCGCATAAAATTTTGTGAGCAATGTACTATTGGCCTATGCTATTTCAAGATGCCTACAAATGGGTGCGTAGATGTGAATTGTGTCAGCAGTTCATTAGAAAGCCTAAACTGGCCGCATTACCTCTCAATCCAGTGATAATCGAAGAGCCTTTCCAATAGTGGGGTATTGACTTCATTAGCATAGTTAACCCATCTTTGAGTGCCAAACATGATTATGTCCTCACAACAATTGATTACTTTACCAAATGGGTGGAAGCCATCCCAACCAAGCACGCTACATTTGAAGTGGTGTGTAATTTTCTCAAAAAAAATATCATCTCTCGATTTGGGGTTTCACTTAAAATTGTAACAAATAATGCAGCATGTTTCTCTTCACATGAAATTACTCAATTTTTCTCTTATTATGGAATTACCCTATCCCATACTTCAGATTATTTTCCACAAGAGAATGGCCAAGCAGAATCAAGTAATAAGAATCTGGTTACTATTATCAAGAAATTGGTAGATGACAATTAGAGAACTTGGCACAAAGCACTATTTGATGCTTTATGGGTGGATAAGATTACACCCAAGAGAGCCATAGGCATGTCACTTTTCTAACTTTTGTACAGCTTGAATGCGGAGATACCTATCACTCTAGAACTACTAGCGCTCAGATTAGCCAAAGCAATCAAAGATTTAACCTTTGAAAATTCAATCGAAAAAAGGATCATGTGTCTAACCGAATTGAATGAGCAGTGAACCTTGGTGGTGGACTGGATTACGGCACATCAGAATCAGGTGAAGAAATTTTTTGACAAAAGGGCTAAGGTTTGTGATTTTCAAATTAGAGATCAAGTCTTGTTGTGAGACAAGAAGAGAGAACTGAAAGGAATGCATGCCAAATTTGATTTTTTGTGGAGAGGTCTGTTTACCATTTGACAACTCTATGGTGAGAATAGCTTCTTGTTGGAGTATCAAGATGGATCACCGTTTTCACTACCCCACAGTGGGCAGCATTTGAAGCTTTTCAATCCTTGAAGTTTAGATGGATCCACTTGTATATTTGTATAGTTTTTACATTTTGTTTGTTTTTTTTCATTTTTAGCGTGACTCCATAGCCCAATGGCTTGGATGAAGGCACTTAGAGTCTGGTTTCTACTCCCGTTTATCGATTTGATCAATGAAAGTTCCCCAACAAGAGCTAGCTATTATTTCCAAGATCAGCTTAGCTCATTTTTAGAACAATCCCTCGCGAAACTTATTTGTTTCACATTTTTCTCTCTAAGTTCATTTTTTAAGATGGGTTTTCTTTATTCTCGTATTTGCTCAACTGGCATTGTTTAAAGTTCGTAACATCTCTTTGTTACATTTTTCCCAAAATGTGAATGTTGTTATGGTCTTGATGTGACCAGGAGACAATCTCTCTTTTTCCTAGAGTTAGTCTTTTTCTTCCATTTTCATGCACAGGCGGTAATTTTTGCCGCCAATGCATTTTTCTTCATTCTTCATGCAGGAGCAACAAATTTTGCTGCCCTTGCATCCAAAATGCAGGAGCAACAAATTTTTCTACCCTTGCATTTTTCTCCTTCCCATGCAGGAGCGGTGAATTTTGCCACCCCTGCATGACCCTTTGATTTTCAGTGTAAGGGCGACAAATTTTACCACCCCTACACTACCTCATTTTTCATGTGCGGCATTTATGGCCATGTGCGTCGAGTGGTTGAGGCTAATTTTTGCCCCATTTAATCCCTTTTTGACCCCATTTGGATTTATTTCTTCCATCCTCCTCCTGCTCTCTGCCTTTGGATGATCTAGCAAGCGAGAAGAAGCATTTTTTGGATTCATTTTCTCGTCGTGCGCACCATTTTCCAAGTAGGTCTTGTTTTTGCATTCTTCCTTTGTTTTTGCTCCTCTTTATCAATTTTGTTTTTGTTTTTGTGTTTTTTTTTCCTCTTTCCCTTCCTCTTCCCACCGCATTCCTCTCCTTCCTCTTCCCTTTCTCCTCGTCAGCCATCCATCCACTTATTAACCCATGCTAGGGCAGCAAATTTCGCCGCCCTCCCTTCTCTCCCATAGATTTCTACCTGCAAGGGTGGCAAATTTTGCTGCCCTAACCATATGTTTTCCCCCTCACCTATAACGGCGGTAAATTTTGCCACCGATACAGGTTTGCTCGTCCTCCCACCTACACCAACAGTAAATTTTGTTGTCAATGCAAGTCTGCCCAACCTAAGTGCAAAGGTGGCAAAATTTGCCACCGTTACACCTAAGTGCAAGGGCAAAAAAATTTGCCACTCTTACACCTTCTTTGGCAAACATGCACTGATGGCAAAATTTGCCACCGATGCATTTCCCACCTCGCATGCCAAGGCGGCGAATTTTGCCGCCCGTGCATGCAAACCATTCCACATGCCAAGGCGGTGAATTTTGCCACCCTTGCCTCTTTTTCTCCAATTTTTCTAACTCTAAAGAAATTTTTGTCCCTTCCATTTTTCACCTCCTCCCTATTTTTCTCTCACTTTTTGACCCAGCCCTGTCAAGTGCCCTTCCTTAGTCATGATCACCCGACGTGTAAATTCCCTAATTTACTCATTTTTCTCTAATTGCACGATTATGATTCTTATCATAGTACCCCTTAAAGATTCTCATTCATCGACGCCCTCTCAACAAAGGCTCGCCTTAATGACTGAAACTTCTCTAAAAAAGTCGAAGACCATGAAGTACTAGTACCAAAGTGTTTTCCCAATCACCTCAATCACTTTTAATTTCGATGACATTAGAGATACAGAGATCAGCCACGTGGATATGGCCGAGTTCATGGAGAGAACCAAGGTGACCAACCCAAGCTTAGAGATGAAAAAAATCATTGAGAGCAACATCCATCTAGTCTCCTCTTTCCCTGTAGCGGTGCATCACACAGAGTTCATCCTCTAGTGCGCCCAGTTCTATAACAGAGAGACCAGGTCAGTGTCAGATGCCAGCGGTAACATGACAATTCAATTGGACCCCAAATTTATTAATAAAGTCTTCATGTGCCCTCTTGCTATCGACGTGATAAAAATTGACTTCATTGAGGCACAGGAAGAGTATGACAAAGATCTTGAGAGGGCAAAAAAAGTGATGAATAACAAATGGCTCAAGATTCTCAAAACCAACTTGTCTAGATGATTGTGAAATTTTTTGATGAGTGATTTCATAAAAGAAGTTGGTGACTTAATTACTTTCTCAGCAGAGTACGAGGTCTACCATCTTCTTCACAATTCCACAAATGGATGTATCCCTTTATCAAGATAATCCTACAAGGGAAGCAAGTCATCTTCTGGGGTGAGCAGATCAACAACGCTCTTCATGAGTAGTTGACAAAAGTGTCTACTACTTCAAAGTTTTATATGACTTTATACTTAGTGTACATTATAGCTTTGATGCAAACCTTTCCAAGTTTAACAACATAAGGAGACCAAAGAACCACCCCAATTTATTCATATTACCCTCAGCTAACACTGAAAGGATCAATCCGTCACTTTAAGAGGGTAAATAATGCCTTTTTTGCATTGTTTTTATGCCTTTTCAATCTTCTGCTAGAATAGAAAAGAGTATCAGATGAAGCCTGGATGGTTGTCAACGATTTTGGCTGCATGTTTCTACAAGTTTCCTCCTTTTGCTATCTATGGGTTGGATTTTTTTAAGGCTATCCCTACATGCTCCCCCAATTTTCATCTGACAAATTAGTCTTAATAGAGCTGTGTAAGCAAATTATTATCATACATGCTAAGTAAATGGAACTAAAAATCTAGGTTTTAGGTTCCCAATAGAAATTGGTAGATACTCAATTTTGACTACTACTAAAGCAAGGGTAATGGAGACAGAAATGTAACTGGTCACCATGAAGCAGTTCAAGAGAAGGTCCAATTTTGAATACAAGCGTGTCAAGGATATGATTTGAAGAAAGACTCAGTTTCATGAGCCCATGATTGAGGACATCTGGGTAGACTTGAGAATAGTGGAAGAAATCAAAAGGATGGACTACAACAAGCTGACTTTGAAGCAGATTGAATATCTAAGGATTACAGATATTCCCTCTAGTCTAGTTGATGATAAGAACATAATTAACAACAGATACCTAGCTGAGAAGGTCGTTAATTCTCCTCTTCCTCCAATTCAGTGGTCCCAAAAAGAGTTAACTTCTTTACGAAAGAGATTCAAACTAATATTGGCTAACACCAATGATTGGCTAGCGGCCAAAGGGATCACATTGTAAGAATTCATCACAAGATCAGAAGCTAAATTTTAAAAAAATATAAGGAAGAGATCAGAGAACAGAGAACAGAACTAAGAACAAAGGCGACGTTCCTTCTCCATCTAGGCCTCACAAGCCTAAAATTATTTTTGTGTCTAAGAAATCAAAGGTTGCTGAGGAGCTAGAATCAACAGCTATGGGGGTTGAAGAACAAAGCACCCAAGAATAGGTAGCAAAATAGATGGAGATAGATGACAGGCCTACGAAGCAGTAGAGAACTAAGAATATATCTCCCTAGGAAGGGGCATAGCCACTTGCATGCATTTCTTCTTTGCCACCTCAATCCCTTGTGGCATCTCCTTCACCTCTTTCTCCCATCAGTGTTCCTCTTTCTAGAGATGCCTCTCCATCTAGATTTATATTTGGCGATCCTCAAAGTGCTTTTGGAGATGTCCTTCGCTCTTTAGGTTCTATCCCTAGTCTTGCATCTCTTTCTTTCAATATTGGAGAAAGCTCCACTATCAACCAGTCAGCAACCGATATAGTTTCACCTGTTACACCCACTGCACCCGCTGTTCCCACTAGTAGTGCAGACATTACCCCAGTGACACCAGCTGTAGGGACTGTTGCCACGATAAGTGCTTCTACTCTACCACCTTGGTTATCAACTTTCACGCCCAAAAGGAAGAAGCAAGCCATCTCTGCAGATGACTTTGATTTTGGTAAAATAGTGTCAGTGAAAGCTAAGGTCCCTAAGAAACCAATGATCCTTTCAAAAATGGTTGAGGAAAAGGGGCACAATTTTTTGGAGATAGCTAAACCTCCATAGGATGCAACCCTAAAGGGTTTTGACATGAGCAGCTATTCCATTTCTCGTGTTGAGTTGGGGAAAGTCACTCACGAGGGTGCAAAAAGTGACCTACAGTCAGCAATGGATATCATGGTCCAAAAATTTGACAGGGAAAAGGAGATGAAAGATTACTATAAGGCAAAGGGAGAACAATTGACTGTGGTAGTCAGGAAATTCACTCTTGCTCCTGAAGCAGCAACTCCAGAAGCCTTTTTTATAGACGATCTTATTATCTAGAAAGTAGAGAAAACCTACATGAAAGGGAAAGTGCTTGAAGACTATATAGAAAATATGCATACACAAGGAATTTTATTGCTTACAAAGGTTGCTAAGAAGACAGAGAAGATGAAGAAAATGAAAATGGATTTAGAAGATCTTGTCTCTCTTATTTCTCAAGATATTGATAGTACAAATAAATATCTTAACAAGTGGGTAGAGATGAAGGATCTGAAGAGACACACCTTGATATCAATCAACATCATTGCCAACAAAGATTATTATGTTGAAATTAAAGAATCAATGATATACATAATCCAGGTGCTTAAAAAGCTGATCGAAGATCTCAAGTCTTCCAAAGACGCTAGTGAGAAAAGTGACACTGACCTGTTAAACAGACTAGAGGAATTGCCTTGCGATCTCACCTCTAGAGATAAACAATTTATTTAAGTAGAAGAGATGATTCAAGAATTCAAAGGCATGATCCGAAGGGATTTCAAAGAGAAAGCATTTTCAATGACTTTTGTGGATAACATCTTAGATACTCAGTTGACTCTAGATAATCTAAGAGCCAGGTTAACTAGTCATGCCAAAGCAATCACAACATTGAAAGACGCTACCATCAGAACCAAAGTGATCTTTAAAAATACCATTGCACCAGATAGTATAAGAATTCAGGCCTCTATCACCATGTATGATGCTCATCTGAAGAAGTCCGGTGGCAGGAGTTGAATTATTTCTCCATTCCCTCTTCTTCCTCTCTTCTCATGTACTTTTGTCATGTAAAAGTACATGCACTTTTGTAATATGTAATTGCAAGTAAAAATATGGAAAATATCTCAAAGTCAAAGATGACTCATCTTTGACTAGATATTTTAATATTTTAATCTTGTTTCAATTTCGAAGGTTTCTCCCTATATATAGAGGGAACCTCTTTTGTAAAAGCATCTCTCTGGATAATTGAGAGCAAAAACTCTGCTGAAATTGAGACACTTCTTGAGACTTTGTGCTCAACTTGTAAATCATATTTTATCGAATGAATGAGAAACAGGTTTATTTCAGACTTTCTGTTGGAGTAATTTGTGTTACTTAGGAAATAGTTCTTACGTTCTCTTTCCTAATAATCTCTCATCTGTTTGATTCAATAAGCAAAGTGTGTGTATTGAAATTATCTAAAGATGGTTCTAAAGATTAAAAAAAATACTTTGAGCTACTTTTATCTTGGTAACCTTGTTATTCATTGTAGTTTTAGGCGAAGACTTTGGGCTTTGTTTCACTCTACTGTTACGTGTGTTCCAAATTAATGGAGGCAACGGAAGACTTTATGCTTTCGTGAGTTTTCTTGTGGACCTTGGTACTACTTTAGGAGATTTTTTGCTCTATGTTAGATACCATTCCTGAAAGAAGAGGAATGCTTTTAGCCATCGACCGGGATTTCCCTCTTTGTTCTTTGGACATCCTCTCTGAAAAAAGAGAGATGGATGGTGTTATACTACCCTGAGTATTATTTTCTGCTTACTTATATATACGTATAGTATATAAGTGATTCATAGGGAACCTCCCCTTGATGAGAGGAGAGATTTATCTCGTTAAGATGTGGTAAACCTACATTTTTTGTGGCATAAATCTCCTTATACTGTGGTTGATATACCCATTTTGTCATCAGTTAGTTGACGACAAAATATTCACCCAACAGATTACATGAATTTATAAGATATAAATGGAAATGGAATCATTTTAAGGTATACCATGTCACGTGTCATGAGAACATAAATGTGTCTTGGAGACGTGAGGTGAGTACAAAACCACCTTGTGAGTCTCATAGACTTGTTTGAAGTCCATCTTTTCCTAAAAGCTCTGTGTCTTGCTTTAAATTTAAAAAAGATTTTTTTAAATATTAAATGTTAACTTCAAAACATAAAATTAAAGTTGAATAATAAAATTAAAAACTTAATTTAAAAGTTAAATTTATTTAATGTTTATGAAATAAAATTTGAAAGTACCAAAGTAATGAGAGTAGTGACTATGTTTAGGGTTCACAATCTATGTTTAGGGTGCATTGGAGAGCATTGGTGATGGTTGACTACAAAAAGTACCTACTAACAACCTATGCTCACCCTACACTAGTCTTTGATGGTTTTTAGAAATACTCAACTGTCCACTGACATTTTTAGAGTTTTCTATCCTTAAAAAAAATCTAAGTTTTTAGATTTATGGGCCCATGCCAACAATGCAAGTAATGAGAGCCTTTGTATGAAATGAGGATACATTAAATCCATTGAGGAAGTTCCAATTATATGCTTTGAACCCAATGAAACTGATCAAGAGAATATTACCTCACGAAATGTGGTTTGATCTATAAGTTTGTAGGTTGGGAGCCTCATTACCTAGAGTTGTGAGACTGGGTTGTGGATCATTAGAAGGTAAAAGGGCATGTAGATTTAAGCATTGGCACAAGAGGACTCTTTACTATTATTTTTACAAAAATAATATTAAGCTAATGTATTTTAACAGGGTCCTTAGTTTTTTTATGGAGTAAGGCTTTACATGACACCGTGGAGTTCTAGTTTCTACTGTTCACAAGAATATCCAAATATTGCTCTAATATGGATAATATTAGTCAACCTCATAAAAAATTATGGGTGGAAGCCATTCTTTTCAAGAATCAGAAAATCCCTTGGTGAGATGATTTTTATTTCTTCTAAAACCCATATTAAGAGTCATATTACTTATGCCAAAATTTGTGCACAAATGGATGTGAGCAAACCTCTTCAGAAAGGGATATGGTTAAACTCTCTAGAGGACAGATGTCTGAACAACCTCAGGATTACAAAAGCTTATTTTTTTTATGTTTTATGTGTCATAACCATGTCCATTTAGCTCAGTACTACCTCTTGGTTTTAACCATTAAAAAGGAGAATGAAAAGGATGTATTTCAGCTTGTCAACAAAAAGGAAGGGACACTCATAAGCTCTAAGTTAAAGGGAAGGAAAGAGATCAAGTTGAGTTAAGTATTAACACTTACATATTTTTAAATACCAAATTAGTTGACAAAGGTAATAGAGTTTTGGCTTATTAAAACCTTTGAAAAGTGAAAAATATCCCAAGGTAATTTCCAATCCAATTAAATATTTTATGAATTATTTTACTAAGGTAGATACCTATGTTTTTTAGAAGATTATGGGCCATGTTTTATAAGAGGCCAATTTGGCCCATGAAAATCCAACTAAATGTGGTTTGGATCGCTTGAGTAGGGTTTTATAAGAGAGACATATTCTTGTCATTGTGTACCATGTTGATAATAGCTAGGACCTTTGGTATGTATCCATGCACTAAGCGGTACACACATTAAATGAGAAATAACACAAAGCAAAGGAAGAAAGTTGGGATAAATAAGTTAAAAGTTCCTCAAAAAATAATGCATCTTGTTTTATTTGTTGTTTGATGGTTGTCCTTAAGCTTTGATTCTTTGCACTTTATCATATTCTTGAACGCTTATGTCCCTTACCCTTGTATAAATTATGCTTGATAGATTGGATAAATATAACATATTACTTGTTTATACAAAACACACCTTATGAATTGACAGGCCACTTGATACCAATACATCATAAGGTATATTAAACCTAAGACAAGATATGAGTGATCATAATGTAATACCAACTAGCCCACATTGATACCTATCTTCCAAGGGAGTTCGTTTGAAATTAATATCAAAATATCCTAATCATTTTAGCTATTAGGCTTGAATTATCTTTTTTAGGATTATAGAATGTAACCCTAAGTTGATAAAGAACTAAGTACTAAATCAAGGAATAAAATACTACATTATCAACAACCACTTATTTGCATAGTTATTTATTTATTTAAATATTTTATAAATAGAAATGAATTATAAAAGATGTGCTTAGTTAGAAAATATGATTGAGATGGACAAATGGCAGGCTGTGAAGTGATGTATGAGTCAGGTAAAGTGTTGTCAATAGAGAACATGTGTTAGAACCCTCTTTAGAAAATAACTTGGCCCTCTTTGCCATTAGTGCACTATGTTAAAGACTTTATGTATAGCACTAATGACCCTATGCAGGTAAACTAGTGAAATTATAATCAGACCTTCACTCTATTTTGGGAAGCTTTTACTTATATGACCGAGACCTGGATCATCACCTATTATGTGTTTTGACTGATTTCACTATGAAACCTTAAGCCTCCATACTTGATAGAGTTTTAATGAGCACAAGTGGAAGGAGAGTGGTGTTAGTAGGGTAGGTTGGGTATGACCTCAATACCCCATGTGTTTAACATTGCCTATATACCAATACCTTAAAAGGGGATCAAGCCCGATGTATTTCTCCCAATCTAAGTGTTGGTGCAAGTGAGATTGATGCTAGTATGCCTAAGTATGAATTCCAATGTTAATACTTTAAGTGTGAATTAAGACTAGAAACCTGAGTAAAATTGAGCTTTGGGATATTGTAGATGAATGTATGCAAAAGTAAGGGTAAATGGGGATTAATAACCTTAATTAAAAAACTATTGTTGAGCTTATTCATGAAAATTGTCATCTAGGTGATAAATAAATGAGAGTGGTCTTTATTTAATGTTCCAATGCTTATCGATACATAAAATGAATCTAGGCCAACCCTAATATGCTTCAAGAAGTGGAAAGATATCTTTTAGAGGCAAAGGAAGCTAAGGGTCAATAGCGTTGCCCCCTTTTCCAATAGCACACTACATTATAGACTAATATGGTCATGCTATTGTTCAAGTGTCTAGCACATGTGAAAAAGGATCGGGGATGCCTAGGTGATGGCTCAATGTAGCTCTTGGTTTATTTATAGATGGGATAGACATGCATAAAATCTAGAAAATGATCAAAAGAGGCCCTAAGTTAGGTCTAAGGTTAAGCTAAGGATAGGGTGGTCTCAAGTGACACTCATTGCATTAAAATGACATTATATATGACTTATTTTGCCCCCTCTTTATTCTATAAATGTAGTAAAGTGAAATTACTAGGATAAGGGAAAGAAAAACATACCTAAACTTACCTATGAGGTGAAGCCTATCAATGTGGGTCTGAGTCTGCAAATTGTGTTTCATTGTGTGTCGTACAAATGAAATATATATGAATCAATCCTTAATAAATATCAAAATCAAAGACAAAACTAATTAAATAGATATGATAGAGAGGAAAGAAATGAATACACCTCATTGGGTACATGAACCAATGTAAAAACCTAGTGAAATCATGTGTGTGCATGTAGATGGTGATCAAATGATGAATAACTTGGACTAAATTGATGTCTTTCCAACCCCCATGTGTGGGTAGCTCAAAAACTCAAGTTGGCCTTGACTCCATCATTACACACCCATGTTCGGTAGATCATAATCTATGAATAGCTTAGATTGGATCGATGACTTGTCCAACCCTCTTATGTAGGTGGCTCAAGAACTCAAGTAGGTTATGACTCCATCATTTCCTACCCATTTGTAGTAGAAGAAGTTGAAACTAAAACTATGTGGTGTCATGAAGCTATGAAATATGGCTCTGTGCCATTTTATAAATTTGAAATGTAAAATGGCTCAGGGGCCACTCAGGAACTTTGAAATGTAAAATGGCATAGGGGCCACTCATGAACTCATGAATGCCAACTGCTACCGATAGAATGAGGTATTAATATGGTGTAATCTTGGTGCATATGGTGCATGAAGTATACACATGGATAATGACATGGATTTATCATTCCATCTAAGAGAATTGGTACAAAACTATGCATATAGAAGCAATGTGCCATGTACGTGCCCCTAATTATGATATATGTGCATATAGATTCTAGACTAAGTTATAGTAATCTTTGTTTGTGCATATCTATAATTAAAATGGGAATGATCTATTGGGAAATAAGGTGCCTCAACCTTGACAAGTCAGGACACTATTTATAAGTTACGATTCATGAGCACTATTTATGGTGACATGGTAGTGGG
This sequence comes from Torreya grandis, assembly GCA_037957365.1. NCBI lineage: Eukaryota > Viridiplantae > Streptophyta > Pinopsida > Cupressales > Taxaceae > Torreya > Torreya grandis. The sequence goes on from JARHVA010001871.1 coordinate 1,442,298, forward strand.
GTCCATGGTGGGTCCCAGGATGTGGACCCATAGTGGGTCCCGTGTGGTGGATCCTAGGTGATGTGGAGTAGTGATGTGGCTTGTGATGAGTTGGAATGACTAATGGAGGAATCTACATGATGGAAGTGCATGTGGATGGAAGTGCATGTGAGTGGAGGTGGGGCATACCACTCCACTAAGGGGACATGTTTGTTGTCTCATGTGATGCACATGATTTTCCACTTGGTGTAAAATTAATAAAAGGAGATATGGGTCAAATTTATTTGTTGGACATATGTTTTTGAGTGAAGGATAAGTCCAAAGATAGTGGATAATCTTTTGAAAGCTTATGGATTCACATGTGTGAGTGGAGGACAAGTTTTGGAAGCTTGTGAGAGTGGAACACTAAGTTTTGGATACTTATAAGAGTGGAACACTTAGTTTTGGAATCATGTGTGAGTGGAAGACAATTCTTGGATGCATATGGAAGGTGGAGGGTCTATTTTTTGACCTTTTTAGAAGACAACAAGATTGCCACTATGCTCAAATAGTCAGTCTACTAAGGGTGGCGAGTTTTTGCCTTGCTCATGAAGTTATCTCTTCATTCTTATCTCCTTCTCATTGTATATTATATATATGTGAATTATTTCCTTTGTAATTGTAATAAAATATCATGAAGCTTATGTGAAGCTTGTATGTAAGTAGCTAAGCTTTGTAAGCTTGTAAGCTAGAGAGTTGTGCAAAGGCATTGAAGCTCTGTGTAACCAGTTCTTCTCCTAGGTGTAGTATACTAGTGAATCTCCTGGAAGGTTGCTCTGCAAGTGTATGATTTATTCTTTTTGATTCAATAATAAATTGGGATACTTTGGAGTGTGGGGTTTTTCTCTCGTAAGGGTTTTCCCCACATAATCACATGTTATGGTATGATTATGCTTTTATTTGTATGTATTGCTTATCATTTTGTTACAAGTTTAAATTATTTGCATATTATCCTCTCAAGGTTTAGTGAAAAGGAAGTATTTCCACTATATTTATATTCCTTTCAAGTGGTATCAAAGTCTGGCTAGTTTTGGTTCTAGTTGTGGGTTTGTTGGATTTTTTGAACTTATCCAGTTTGAGTGGGAGATTATGCAAGAGATATTTGGAGTTATTTGTTGTAGGATTTTTAAGATGGAAAGCACATCAGTGAGATTAGAGATTAAGAAATTTTTAGGCAGTAATTTTGAGATGTGCAAGCTCAAGATGGAAGATCTATTGATTGATCATGATCTATGGGATGTCATTGATGAGAATGTCCAGAGACCTATAAATCTAGCTGAAGCATCTAAGTATGATGTGATGGATCAAAAATCCAAAGGTCTCATCATATTGTGCCTAAAAAATTCAATACTGATTAATGTCCATAAAGAGACTATAACAAAGAATTTATGGAAGAAACTAAGTGAGATCTACCAAGCTAAGTCTCTTATAAATAAAATTTTCTTGAGAAAGAAATTGTATTCTTTGAGAATGGATAAAGGTGGATAAATTATAGACCACCTGGAAGCATTTAAAGGTGGCTCAATTAGTATCAGTTGGTGTTAAAATAGATGAGGAAGAGTGTTGTCAAATTTTGCTTTGTTCTTTGCCTGACTCATGGGATTCTCTATGAAGTACTAAAGGTGGCTATATGAAGTACTTCTATAGATTTGAAAGTAGAGGATGTTGTAGTTTCTTTTCTTTCTGAATAAATAAGAAGGAAAGTTTCTATCAGTGCCAAAGAGGCCCTGAATTTTCATGGAAGATCTAAAGAAAGAGGTAAGAGGAACGAGAAGTAAGAAAAGATTAGATCCAAGTCCAAGGGGAGATCCAAGTCTTCTGGAAAGACCAAGGTGAGATGCTAGAATTGTGGGAAGCATGGTCACTACCAATCAAAGTGTAAATAAAATAAGTATGATTCTGATTCAAAATCTAAGAAAGAAGGTGGTGAAATTTTCATTGCAGCCTTGGCAACCCATGCAGCTAATGATGCATGGTTAATTGATTTAGGTACATCTTTTCATATGACTTCTAATAGAAATTGGTTTTATATGAATGAGGATTTTGATAGAGGTAAGGTGTACTTGGGTGATGATTCTTCCCTTACCGTTGTTGGCCATAGTAGAGTCAAAATTAGATTTTTAGATGAAAGAATTAAATGGTTTGATGTTGTATTGCATATCCCAGGGCTAGCTCATAATTTATTATATGTGATCAAACTAATTGATGTGGGTGTGTAGGTTTCATTTTTTGAGGTAGGTTGTAATATGGTTAGAGGTGTTATGGTGATAGATAAAGGTGTTAGGATTGGCACTTTACACAAGCTTGATTGAGTGTAATAGTACTTCTATGAAGACCACATCTGAGACTACTCCATTGGATAAAGAGGTAATCACTATATATATGGATGGTCATGGTTTCTGGGTACCTAAGGGTGCTCATTTTGTGGAGTTAAAATTGCCTACAGAGAAGACTATGTTATGGCACTAGAGACTTGGCCACATTGGTGAAAAAGGTCTTAGGGCCTTGAAAAATAAAAACCTTGTTGAAGATTTGATTGAATGCAATCTTGAATTTGATTTATGTGAGCATTGTGTTTATGGTAAACATAACCGTATTTATTTTTACTCTAGTTATCATAAATCTAGTGGTGTTTTGGATCTCATTCATTCTGATGTATTTGGTCTTGTTAATGTTCCTTCAATTTCAAAATCCACATATTATGTTTCAATTATTGATGATTACAGTAGAAGGACATGGGTTTATTTTCTAAAGAGAAATCTGAAGTTTTTAGTTGATTTAAATAATTTAAACCAGTGGTTGAGTTGCAGACTAGAAATAAAATTGAGTGTTTGAGAACTGACAATGGCAGTGAGTTTTGTTCTAGTGATTTTGATAGATTATGTAAATATTGTAGTATACAGAGACAAAAGACAACTCCATATTCACCTTATAAGAATGAAGTTGCATAAATAATGAACAATACTTTGATAGAAAAGGCTAGGAGTATGCTTAGAGGTGTTGAACTAGAATAAAGGTTTTGGGCCAAAGCTATAGCCACTACTTGCTGCCTAATCAATAGGTCTCCTACATCAAAGCTTGTTGATAAAATTCCTATGGAGGCATGGTCTAGTTGAAAGCATTCATTAAGACATCTTAGATTTTTTGGTTGCAAGGCATATGCATATGTGTCAAAGGAGAAGTGAACAAAATCAAAGCAAAAGGTTATGAAATGTATCTTCATTGATTATAACTATGGTGTGAAAGGATACAAGCTTTGGGATTCGGTAACACAGAAGGTAATATATTCTATAAGTGTTATTTTTATTGATACTAAGCCTTCTTTTGTTACACTTTATCCAAAGAAACTAGAAAATAAATATGTAATTCAACTTCCTCCTACACCTAAGAAAGTTGAGTCGAGACCATGAGAAAGACAAGAAGTTGAGGAGAGCTCATCGAGCTCTAAATCTTTGGAAGAGGAGGTTGATGAAGAAGAACCTCCACCCTAACTTTTTTGAAGGTACAAAAGGTGTAGTCAAACACCATAAAGGTATTTTCCTAATTATTGGAGATGTATATTTGCTTTGAGTACTGACATTGATGAACCAAGATCTGTAGATGAAGCTTTAGGTATGAATGATGTAGATTATTGAAAGGTTACTATGGAGGAAGAGATGGAAGCTTTGAAGAATAATGACACATGGGATCTTATACCATTACCTAAATGATGTAATCCCATTGGATGTAAATGGGTGTTCAAGAAAAATATTGTCTTAGATGGTAATGTTGAGAAGTACAAAGCTCGATTGTTTACAAAAGGATACTCTCGGGTTGAGGGTGTTGATTACGACGAGATTTTTTCTCCTATTGATTAATTGACATCCATTAGATTCTTGATTTCTATTATAGTAGCTCATGATTTATAGATTGAGAAAATGGATGTGAAGATGCCTTCCTTCATGGTGATTTGGAGGAGATTTATATGACACAGCTAGAACACTATGTGGTGAAAGGTAAAAGAAATTTAGTTTGCAAGCTAAGGAAATCCTTGTGTGGTCTCAAGTAGAGTCCTAGGATGTGATACAAAAAATTTGATACATATATATTGAGTTTGGGGTTTTAGAAGTCTAAATTTGATCATTTTATTTATTATAAAACTGATGGTGATCATTTCCTGGTTATTGCCTTATACATTGATGATATGTTATTTGTTAGCAATGGAAAAATTTTGATTTTAGATCTTAAATCCCAACTCTCAAAAAAAATTGAGAGGAAAGATATTTGTACTGTGAGACATATTATTGGGATGGAGATTAAGAGAGATAGACAGAAAAATAAGCTATGGCTTGGCTAGAGTAAGTATGTGAATTCTATTCTACAAAGATTTAACATGTAGGATTGTAGACCATTGTGTGTTCCCTTTTCAGTTAGAATGAATTTATCTATAGAAAAATTTCCTACATCCCCATCATAGATGGAAGACATGAGTAGAGTTACTTACCAGAGTGCAGTCAGAAGTCTAATGTATGTTATGGTTTGCACTAGACTAGACATTGCCCAAGTAATGGGAGTTATTTATCATTATATGTCTAATCTTGGTAGAGTTTATTGGGATGAAGTTAAAAGGGTATTAAAATATTTATGGGGTACCTTAGATTATTCCTTATGTTATCATAGTAACATGATTGGAGACAAGCATCCTCTTGACATTCTTGGTTATGTGGATTCAGATTGGGTAGGTGATGTTGATAGCAGAAGATCTACTAGTGTTTGTGTGTTTACATTGTTTGGTGATGCAATAAGTTGGATGAGTAAGAGATAGGATATGGTCACTTTTTCCACTATAGAGGTAGATTATATGGAAAATACTCATTCTTGTAAGGAATCCATTTGGATTAAGAGATTGCATTCAAATATTGGGTTGAAATAGGGTGCAGTGACAGTTTATTATGACAATCAAAGTGTTATTTTCCTAGTAAAGAACCTAACTTTTCATGCCAAGACCAAACATATTGATGTACGTTATCATTTTATGAGAGTCATGGTCAAGGATGGCAGGGTGAAGTTGATAAAGGTAGAGACTTTGATGAATGTTGTAGATTCATTGACTAAACCCATGATCATAGAGAAGTTTAGATGGTGTTCAAATTCTATGGGTGTCTTGGCCCCTAGATATCATTTTCATGTTGGTATAGTTCCTATGGGTCTTTCAAGGTATTCTACAAGTGGGAGAATGTTTGGAAATAAGGTGTCTCAACCCTGACAAGTCAAGACACTATTCACAAGCATTATTCATAGTTCATTATTCAAGGTGACATAGTAGTGAGGCCCATGGTGAGTCCTAGGATGTGGGCCCATGGTGGGTCCCATGTGGTGGATCCCAGGTGACATGGAGTAGCAATGTGGATTTTGATGAGTTGGCATGGCCCATAGAGGAATCTACATGATGGAAGTGCATGTGAGTGGAGGTGGGGCATACCACTCCACTAAGGGGACATGTTTGTTGTCTCATGTGATGCACATGACTTTCCACTTGGTAGAAAATGATTAAAATGACATATGGGTCAAATTTATTTGTTGGCCACATGTGTTTGAGTGAATTAAAAGTCAAAATATAGTGGATAATCTTTTGGAAGCTTATGGAGTCACATGTGTGAGTGGAGGACAAGTTTTGGAAGCTTGTGAGAGTGGAGCACTAAGTCTTGGATGCTTATGTGAGTGAAAAACTTAGTTTTGAAAGCATGTGTGAGTGGAGGACAAGTCTTGAATGCAAATGGAAGGTGGAGGGTCCATTTTTTGACATTTTTATAAGACAACAAGATTTCCACTATGCTCAAATGGTCACTTCACTAAAGGTGGCAAGTTTTTGCCTTACTCATGAAGTTATCTCTTCATTCTTCTTTCCTTCTCATTGTGTATTATATATATATGAATTATCTCCTTTGTAATTATAATAAAATATCATGAAGCTTGTTTGAATCTTGTATTCAAGTAGCTAAGCTTTGTAAGCTTGTAATCTAGAGAGTTGTGCAAAGTCACTGAAGCTCTATGTAACCAATTCTTCTCCTAGGTGTAGTATATTGGTGAAGCTGTTGGAAGGTTGATCTGCAAGTGTATGTTGTATTCTTGTTGATTTAATAATACATTGGGATGCTTTGGAGTATGGGGTTTTCCTCTTGTAAGGTTTTTCCCCATGTAATCACATGTTTATGGTATGCTTATGCTTTTATTTGTATGCATTTCTTATCATTCTGTTACAAGTTCAAATTATTTGCATATTATCATCTCAAGGTTTAGTGAAAAGGAATTGTTTTAGCTATCTTTATATTACTTTCATGATCATTCCATGCATGATGCCCCTAATATGAGTAAATTTATGTAATTCTATGTAAAAACTAAATATTTATTTAGCATATTTGATAATCTATAACTGAGACTATGAAAATATAAATTGTACCTTCTATACCTTTTTGATAATTCCAAAATTTTATATTTTTGAGTCTACTGGACAATACCATGGTGGGTGTACTATAGCACACTGCACTCCTAACAATGTAGCATGTTATTATCCAAAAGTATTGTTTCGAAGAAAAATTGAGACTAATTTGTGTATGATTGTATTTCACTGTATTTTATTGAGTATAAGATCTATAATCATTTGTTAAAAACTATGTTTTGAGTGCACTAGGATGGCCTCATCTATTTGAAAAACCCCTATGAATTCCCCCTCTTTTGAGGGGAGTTGTTGAACCTCTACAATAAGTGTCCTTAAAATAAAATTTATGCATCATGTGTTAGACTAAAAATATATGATATCTATGTGATAAACCAATATAATGTGTATACATGATATCAGAATGTAAAAGAGATTTAACATAAGTTGGCAATGTATAATGTATGTTAGATCTAACATTCACAAGGTTATCAAGATAGATATAACAATGTAAGCATGTATATGAACAACAAATCTGAATATAATCTAAGTAAACTAATTGGGGGGATGGGGCATGATGTCCATCAAGACACCCAAGAAACAAGGGAAGATGCATGAGGTCCATCATGTCATCATAAATTGGATGTGAAAGCAACAAGCAAGAGACAAGTCTCATGGTCATGATGCATACATGAAAGTATACATACAAACACATGAGGCACATAAAGTAGGCCAAGGGACCACAATATAAAGGACATGGGCCCATGTCATTTAGTCTGAGAAAAGGAACACATACAAGGATATGTTCAAATGTATGCATACGCAAAAGAACATGCAAGTTTGGCTTAGATCCACATGGAAGGACATGTTCAAATGTCCACATACAAAATCAAGAAACATACACAAGGACATGGGCACATGTCCAAAGCATAAAATCAATTAAAGGATAATGGCATATTCAAATGCCCTCAAGTAGATGTAGAAGTAAAGAGACACAATCAAATGTATACTAGTAAAGCTATAAATGAAAGTATGCATAATCATGTGATACACATTCATATAAGATCAAAGATGTACATAAGCTGAGTCTATAGTAGTATCAGTCAACAAAAAATTAGTGTAAATATAATATGATCAATATCAAGATATAATCAATGCTAAATTTGTGATATGGAGTATAGAAATATATACCCTGGAAAATCAAAAGTTGTGTATGACATCCCCAATGGGCTAATATATCAATGTAATATGTATTTATGTATGTGCCCCCGATGGATCGATAGTAGTAAATTTGGATCTATGTAGAGGACCGAAGTCTTGTAGTAATCTATAAACACTCGAAGGGAATAAGTGAAGCATGTATGTATGATAAAACTGACTACACTAACATAGATAACATATGTAGTACTTGGTAAATAGAAGGAATGTAAACATGGAAATGCATACAATCTAAAATTTGTATTTTTTTATCAATATTTGAATTTTTTTATATTTTTAAATGTATTAGATGGTTTTTTATGTATTTTGAGTATAAGCTATGTATAAGCAACATGAAAATAAAATTGTGTACAAGGAGCTAGATAAAGGAAACTATGTACAAGTAACATTGGAGGTAAATGAGATTATGTAAAAATGAAATGTAGTGAGTCTATAGACCTAAGAGCACATCCATAGGATGTGGATAGTCAAATGGTAGATCTGGTGGGAGGTCATCCAATGTTGGATATTGAATCTACCCAAACTTGACTAAATCATCATCATTATGATCATCATACCAGTCTATCGGTATAAGTATAGCCTTATCCTTGGTATTAGTCTAGAATCTGTGTATTTAAATAGCATGTTACTCTACTATGTAAGAAACCTCCTATACGGTCCTAGGGTAGACCACATTATACCACTATATATTTGTATGAAATCTATTATTTTCATCTGAGCCATCATTTAAAATGTGAATTGTGTGTCCCTCATAACTAAAATTCAAACATCTATATGTCTGATCGACTATGTCATCCATTACATCTAACCATGTAATACTAAGTGTAACCTATATGTGATTGCTTATGCTCATGAAAAAAGTAGTGTGTTGACCACCTTAGGTCCACATGTAACTGGTAGTGTGATATGTCCTAAGGAGTCTTGAAAATGTATAGCATGTTATATCTGATTCTCTTGATGCCCTATGTGTTGTAAGAATTCCAAATTACAAGTGTTGGGATTAGAATCTTCATATATAGCAACATTAGGGATGTATTGGTCCTTGATGAAAGCTCAGATAGTCAATGGATCATTCCTCAGATGTCTAGTTCAACAAAGAGTCCATCATGGTGTTTGTATCAGTGGAGGTTGTGTAATATGGATAGTTCCCAGAGCTTTAAGTTTATTCAATTTATGTTGTAATACTAAGAATGTATTTGTATCATGTCTGATAATCATGTGCAAAAGATAAAAGGATCTATCATCCTGTTGTGACAATCTACTAACAGATCTATGGTAAAATGTGGGTAATGCCATCAATCCTTTATCAAGTATTATATGTAAGATTAGTTGGGTTTTTCATGTGTATATTCTACCTAAATCCAAATAACTGAGTCAATATCCATATATGCAACCATATGTATTGAGTGTATATAAGAATATACCTTTGACTTCAAGTGAGTGTCTAAGCCTATATCTATAGTATTGTGAACTGGTGTTGATGCCTGTATAGGTAAAGGCATGAGTGCCTTAGAATCATCTCTATTCTTTATGGATCCTACTATTATGAAGCTAAATTCACATAAATAATCATCAATGTTCATGGATGTTGTATTATCCTATATGGTGGTCTGGGAATATGTATCTAAGTTTTTGATGTATATTTCCTCTGAGTTAACAAGCAATGGTAATTTTGCTATGAGTATCTCATCATTCACCATGGGTGGGGATAATTATGTTTTATTAGGTTTATTCTCCATCATGGGTGAAGATAATTGTGTTATGGGAGGATCTGAAATGGGTGTGGGAATAGTTGTGCTAGATTCCCCGACCTCATATGTGTGCATATGTTTTATAGGAGTTATATGAGGTGGGGACTCTATAAGAACATGAGGTGTACCATCTAGATTTATACTTGGGGTAGTAGACTCAATGACTCTATAATATCTGAATGGTTAGTTATCAATTGGACACGCGTATAAATATCCATCATGTAAAAAACTTGACACATATATGCAAGGTAGAGGGTACTACCTCCATGGCATGTATCCAAGGTCTTCTGTGTAATAAGTTGTAATGAAAATGGTTAGGCATCACCTAAAACTATATGGATAGGGTTTTTATTCTGACCATTATATCCAAAATAATAGAACCCAATGTTTGTCAAGAAATGTCATCAAAAATTGAATGTTCTTATATGTCTTCTAAAAATTGCTATATAAACCCCCATATTATGTAAAAATGTGAGGTTGCATATGTTAATACCTAAACCACTATCAATTAGGACTCATTTAATATTAGTGGTTTTGATTTTCACTTGAATGAAGAGTGGTAGATTTTGATCAATAGTTGTCTATGAGGGCAAATACCCATTGCTAAAAGATATAACATCCTCAATGTACTATATAATGTTCATGATAGATGAAAAATAAGTTGCCTTTGTATCATGAGGCAAGGTGTATGATTGAGTTTTTGAAAATAATATCTTTGAAGATGGTTGCATTTTGAATTAATTCTAATATATAAATCTTGGTTAGTGTAATTCTCAATTGATCAACAATATCATATGGTCTATATTGATCCCAAGGTCCCATTGTATTATATTATGGATGAGGACATATTGTGGGATTACAATGTTCCTATATAAGCTAAGGATGCACCTAATTTTGTCTAGTAATAACTACAACCATAATATCTACTATTTTTCGAGGGTGAATAGTAGAGGTAGGGTGTGAGCAAAGGTAGTCAACAGGTCTAGGTGGAGGAGGAACAAATGGAGTCATCTGAGATCTCTGCATTGAGTATTAATTGGAGATAACTCAAAATTGGTCATGTAACAATGTCCTCTATAGAAAGGGGGCTCAAGATGAGTTGGACCAATGTATGAAATAAGTTGAGTTCTAACATGATCCATGAGAGGAATGACATACATGTGCATCATTATATAAATAGAAGGTAATAAGCATGCAAGATAAACCATAAGAATTTGCACCAAAAAGAAGAAAATGGCTTCTATCATGATGACCATGATGAAAAAGGTGAAAAAAATAAAAAAAGATGATAAGGATCTAAAAACTAAACACATTCTAGAAATAAGGGAAACCCTAATAGTGCACTAGGGTTTTGAGCAATATGTTTGTTGGCTCCTCAATTTTGACCAAGTATTTATTCTAATTTTGGAAAGTAGCATGAAGGGACCATTGTTCATTTTCATGTAAGTACCAGTGTGGTATGAGAGAACCATGGTGCGATAGGACCATGACATAAGACTAGCAGCACGAGAGTTGAAGGATGTGGAAGGACAATGGTGTGGAAGACCCAGTGTGAGAAGACCCAATCAAGAGAACGTGGCATGAGGAACTTGAGAGTAGAGGATCCAAAATATGAATCAGAAGACTAGGAGAGTGCAAGGGAAGTGGAGAGTGAGGAACGTAGGAACATTTTTAAGAATAAATCAAATAGGACACTTTGACCCCACCAATTGGAGGCCTTGTACAACCCATGAGGAATGGAACACTTAGAAATAATTATATAACATAGAGTAGGTATCTACGGGCACAGAAGCCCAATTCTATAGGAATAGTTAATTTTAAGAGCCATGACACCTATCCTATTGAGATTTTGTGTGCCATGTGTCTATTTTGGATTGGGAACTTAACACTTAGATAGGGCAAAATAAGTATAAAAACCCATGTTGTAAACATTCACAAAGAGGGGATTTTTGGGTGTGAACCTTTGAAGGGATATAGAGCATTTTATCTTGTAATCCTTTAGTGTTTAATAAGAATCCAATTTTATATCATATGGTATTTTGAGAAATGGATTGTTGAATATTGAAATGATTTAAGTAAATGAAGTCATGAGTTCCTTTCTTTTATATTTTGCTAGTAATGGTAGTATAATCTGTTGAGAAACTATAGTATGATATTTGGTTGATAAGAAATGAGAAAATGCCTTTCATGTTTCAAAGTCTTCAGGAATCAGTATTTTTTTGTGCACTTCAAGTGAGTGTATGAGGCTTGACCCTCATGTGATATGGCCAATGTGCTAGCCAATTGAGAAAAGGCTTCAACACTAACTTAAAAAGAGAACCCAACATTTTGGTTTCATTGTCGGGACTCAAAACAATTGGAACATGATTATGGGAAATGTTTGAGCACATTAAATTAGAGAATATTGAAGAATGGATTACCAGTGTCAAAAAAAAATTTGTGGTTCCATATCTTGAACTAGGAGTTTATGCATGACAGTGGGTAGAACAAAACATCTACAACTCATTGTATGAGACTTTCTTTTTTGAGGTCCCTGTTCTTTTACATTCTTGGATTTTAGCATATGCTCAAGGATGATCCCAAAACCTTAGATGAAGACAATCATGGAGATTATAATGGAAAAGGATTTTATCATGACTAAAAGTTTCTTGGACACAAGCGGTTGATTACTGGTGGAAAGGTGTTCAGAATAGTTACATCTTGGAATATGTCGTGACCAAATATTCATGTCTTGAGGAAGCAAAGTTCAATTTTCTATGAGAACTAAGGGGATGATATATTTTGTTTTTTATTTTTGAGATTAAAAAGTTAATTATTGATTTTGGGTTGTAAACACTACCCATAGAAGGATAAAATCTCATGTGCATGAGCCGCACATTTGAAGGGGAGACTATTGGTTGGTTCAAGATTGTGGGTTCAACATGGTAGCAAGCCAGTGAATGCTACAAAAATAGAAGTATGATGAAGCTCAATAGAGGATCATGGGAGTTATTATCATGAGAGGAGATTGGAAGCACTCAAGGAGCATTGTGAAGAGCCACAGGGAGTCAGATGCATGTGAGGAATCCATTACTTATTGGCCACAACCTTTGCCATTATTATCTTGTAGACAAATGAGATGGATTATCAAAATGAACCTAGTACAAATCAACAAATCTCTCCCACCATAGTTTGTACTCATTCCTTTGAGTCAAATATAGTACATTTAATAAATTGGGATATAGATAGTATATATTCAAAAGCTAAAGAGATAAGGGAAACTCAGACCAGGCCATTAGGCAATAACTTAGAATCTACATCTTTTTATTTTCAAGAGAAGTCCATGGCACAACTTGGAATGCCTAGAGGATCTGGCCAAGGATAGAATATAGGCCCAAATCTATGAAATCAACCCTCCACCATGCCTTTCCCCATGGGTACTACTACTGGAGGTGCTAGAAAAGGATTAGGAGGAGGTACTGGAGGAAGTGGACCTCCTCAAAGAATAGGAGCCAGATCTTCTTATCAATCATTTTTTCAACCAATTATGGTTTATTATGAAATGACATTGCACTTACTTGAGTATTATGGGGTGTAAAATGTAGTTGAGCATGTTCATAAGTGTGAACTAATTTGGAGGGCACGTGGCATCATGACCTCTGAGCAAAAGGCAAGACAATTCACAACCACCCTCTTAGAACATGCACACAAATGGTATCATAAATTCAACCCTCAACAAGCATTGGTTAACTATGACCAACTCAAAGTAGTGTTCCTACAATAATTTTATATTCTTGAGTTTGAGCAGTAGATTATAGCAGTACTAAAAGACATAAAGCAAGGACTTACAAAGAGCATAAAAGAATATGATGAACGGTTTAAGACCTTGATTTATAAGTTTTCCTTTGAGATCAATCCTATTCAACATGTAAAATGGTTCATAAGGATATTATTTTACCTTTTAGATAGACCTTGTCACAAAGAAATTTCACCAATGCACGAGAGGTTCTAGAGGCTGCCCTACGTGCTAAAGTAGTTGGAAGTATGGATACTAGGATTAGTCCCTTTATGGAGGCTAAAATAGCATCTATGGCTTCTTAGCTTGAAAAATTGTTAGAAACCAATGCATATGAGACATGTAGTGGTGTTTGGCATACCGATTGTGAAATTGAAGGACACACATGAAACAACTACCCATGAAAAAAATTCATGCAGTCCTAAAGTAAACTTGTGAGATTTGTCATAATGACTATGATGTGTAATCCTATCCACTTTTAAAATGGGTCATGAGAACTGAAGTATCTACGTATTCTAAAATATGTGATGCTTATGCTCATGACACCAATGATTTCTATCTAATTACTGATATTCATGAGGTTTGAGCACATGGCACACACCAAGCCTCAATTGTTAGTTCCCAAGATAATGGTGGCTATTATAGGTGTAGAAGAGGATGAGGATGGGGTGGTAGGGTTCCACCAAGGACTTGTTATAAGTGTGGTTATCTAGACCACTATTAGAGGTATTCCCCAGAATACCCAACTTGTGCTTTCTATAAAAAGGACCATTGACGAGAAGAGTGCCTAGATCTATCTGCAACCATCACAAAGGACCAAACTTAAAAAGATACCAGTATGATTTGTATAGACAAACCACAGTGGTGCACTCAACCAACCATCCCTATTATACAACAAGTCAATATTACTCCTCATAGGGGGGCCAGATGTAATCTACACCCAACCCAATTGAAAAGGTACGTCAAGAAGAACCACAAGCTAGGAAATACCTTGATGCACTTTGGCAAAAGGATGTTCTTTAGGATAAAATGGCACTTGTGCATGACATCCAAGGAAAAATTCAATAGATTAAAGATAGGGATGTCACACAACATGTTTTAGTGCAAATGGAAACTAAACCTCAAGTAATGCAAGATAGTTTTCAAGAACTATGCAAATGCGTGCTTAATGAAGACATCATTCCCCAACTTAGTTCCTAGTTTAAAGGTCTAGCTCACCTACCAAATGAAACCCACACTCAACTAAGTTGACAAAGTGAAGATTGATATTTAAACCATGCTCAACATCGAGAAAGTGCTAGTTCCACTTCCCTAGAAGATGGAGAAATATTAGTTAATGCTAGTATCAACATATGGGTAATCTGGGATATTCTAGTAGATACTGGCACTAAAGTAAATGTTCTCACTAAAGATGCTTGGTATAAAATGTCTAGTCTAGATTTGCAATCTTCACCTCATGTCTTGTTCATGGTAAACAAGACTCATGTGCACCCTATCAAAGTCCTTAAAAATACCACTATTGAAATACTTGGGGTTCCCTTCAAAGAAGATTTTGAGGTTTTAGAGTTGGTAGAGACTGATGATTACCTAGCCTTACTAGGAAGGCCATGGTGCTATGAAAATCATGCAGATTTAAGCTTTATGAATTGATACAATAGATTTTAAAATACTGATTAGTATGTGATAATACCATTATACCAAGCACAAGGACCACCCTATATTGAACCCATAATCATTGATGAAGACATCAAAAATCTATATAATGTGTCTGCTCAATATGATGAATAGAATGATCTAATGTCAGATGGTATTCTTCATTGGATGGATAACCAGTCTATCTCAGATACAATAATCAATGCCTATAACTATTGGGCCCATGGTGATTATGATCTCACTAGAATATTGTGTAGCACCATCAATAGAGATGAAAACATCCCACACCGGCTTCTTAAGTGTCACAAATTTTTGCACCTCATGGGTTTAGCAATATGAGGACCATTAGAGGGACCACCATTGGAGAGAATTAATGAAGCTCCATGATTCCAAGGATAAATGGAGGTGCATGATTTTGTCTAGCACCTTGAAGAGTTCTATGATACCAAAAATGAATGGATGAGGTCATTAGACTGCATTTTAATGGCATCATCGCTAGGTGGTAGTGTACACATAAAGAATGCCTTTTATATTAGGGTCAAGTATGAGTTGCTCTACAACATAGATTTCACCATGATAATAAGATTAGAGGTACACTTGGTTATAGTGGCATAAAAGCACCTAAACCTCATCTTGAGGCATGTGAAATAATATGGCAAGTTGAGGAAACATTTTTACCAGAATACCTATGGGTCCATACGTTTTATGGAACCTTACACACTTGGGCATGGAATTGGTACATAGATGAAGAGAGACACATGGGAACAAGGTTATGGCATCTAGTAAATGAAAACATGGCATTTGCACTTTCTTACTCTTCACCAAGGATGGACCTGCACCTTACTCTTCAAACCATATATGAAGTAATAATTGGAGATCTGAATCTAGTGGAAGATCTCCTACATCATATTCATTAGTAACTATATGAACCCTTGGGTTTATTCAATGATCCTCCTAGACAATCAACTCTTTCATCATCGGTAGTCTCCAATGAAGAGCATCATGAAGAAATATGCCTAGGAAAGTAAAAGCTCATATTTCAAGTAGACAAAGGAGAAGGATCCACTCCATTTGATCCATTGAGTAACAACTTGCATGTTACTACAAGTACTAGCTCATGAAATGTTTGGGATACCAACTCCCCCATATATAATCCTTATCATGGGCCCATTCAAACTATTTAACTAAACATTAATACAAAGCAATAACCTAAGGTAGCAACCATTGGAAATTATTAAACTGAGACATTTTACAAATCTTTGAGCTACTAAAAGAGTATCAGGATATGGTTCCAAGGAACTACAACAAAATGAAATGGGTTCACCCTTATCTTGGGAAGAAGAATATAAAGTCGATTGATGGTGTTCATCTTATGAAGAAATGCCTATATTGGATGAAACCTAACCTCTGAGCACACATGAAATAAGATATCAATAAAATGTTTCACATCAAAGTAATTACTCTTATTGATGAATCTAACTAGGTGAGTCCTATGGTAATCAGTATCAATAAGGATGGGTGTATTCGTACCTACATGGATTATCATGTTTTGAATGAATCTTATATCACCAATCCTTTCCCAACACCTTTCATAGAGGAAATCCTAGAAGTTTTTGTCGATTTTGAGATATACTCCTTTATCGATGGGTTCTTGGGGTATCACCAAGTCCAGATAGTTGAGGAAGACCACTCCAAGACCACATTTACTATGAAATGGGGTTATTTTACCTATACAGTCATGTATTTTAGGTTGAATAATGTCTTGACAATATTCTCATGGTAGTAGTGGAGGCCTTCAAAGATTTTATCCATAAATTTCTCCAAGTCTACTTAGATGACTGGATGATATACGGGCTGATCAAGGACCACTGTGTCAATCTGAGGCTCATGCTTGAGCATTGTTGAGTGTTATAAATTTTATTTAAATTGAATCTATTTTTGAAACTTTTTAGGGTACTCCTTGGTTATATCATTTAAAAAGAGGGACTCCTGGTAGATCCAACCAAGGTCTCTATCATTCTCTATCTACCAACACCAAAAACTCAACACAAGGTGCATGCATTCTTAAGACACACAAGCTGCTACATGAAGTTCATTCAGGGTTATGCCAAGATTGTAATGTCACTGGAAGAACTATTAAATCATAATGAATAATTTATATAGACTAATTTTTGCAAAGCATCTTTTGAAACTCTAAAGAAAAGACTAGTTATCGCTCATATCTTGCAATTTCCAAATTAGACAAAACCCTTTCATGTCCATGTTGATGCACCTAGCATAACATTTGGTGAAATACTTGCACAACCTGGAGAGGGAAATTTAGACCATCCCATCTATTTCACCAGTAAGAAACTCACATTGGCTAAAAGGAACTATATCACCATTGAATGCGAAGCCTTGTCTATGGTTTATGTGCTACAAAAATTTAGATAATACCTTCTAGACACACCATTTGTATTCTACACTGACCATGAGGATTTAAATTATCTCATCAACAAGCTAGTTCTCCATGGAATAATTTGTCATTAGATAGTTCTCTTCCAATAATTATATTTTACCATAGTATTAAAACCTAGGAAAACCAATTGTGGCCTTGATCATCTATCCTAAATTGAAAATGGAGAACCTCTGCATGTTATAGAAGATGACCTTCCTAATGTACAACTTTTCCAAATAACTAGGGTACCTAAAGAATTATAGGATATTACAACATTCCTCAATACTGGTTGTATACTTTATTCTCTCACTTTATAAGAAAAAACAACTTGCAGTCTATGTCGTACCTTATCAACTCATAACAAGAGATATGTACAAGATGGACCATGACAAGGTACTATGTCATTATGTAATGTAACATGAGAACCTTGAGGTATTATGAGAAGTCCATTAAGGTATTTCTAGAGGATATTATGCTGGGGAAGCTCTTGTACGTAATGTGTTGTTCATTGGACTCTGGTGGCTAACTTTATTTAAAGATGCATTGGCATATGCAAGGCAATGTGATATTTGTTAGCACATGGGAAGACTCAATAGAAGATATGTCATGCCATTGCACCCAATTTCTTCTCAATAACTATTCAAAAAGTGGGCTATAGACTTTGTTGGGGCCATCACTCTTATAGGATGAAGAACAAGTTCATGGTACATAGTTTAAACAACTGACTACTTAATGCATTGGGATGAGGCAACACCAACCAAAGACTGTACAATAGCGACTAGTACATGGTTCATCAGGGAAAACATTATAACATGTTTTGGGTGTCCTTTAATTTTCACCAATGATCAAGGAACCCACTTCCTGAATGAGGCAATTTAAATCCTATTGGTTGAATTCATGATTGTGCATCAAAAGACAACACCATATCACCCACATGCCAATGGAATAGTAGAAGCCTTTAACAAGATCCTTGGTACTACTTTGATAAAAATCTACAATATTGGTAGAACTGATTGGGATGATGGGATATATATAGTACGTTGGGCATACTGATACAAATGACTCAACAAAAATACACCATTTAACTTGGTATATGGAAAGGAAGCAATCATGTCAGTCAAGTTCCTAGTTCCATCTCTTTGGATAGCGCGTATAGAAAACCTTGATGATGACACATCTTTGAAATCTCAGCTTGATGAACTCATGAAACTAGATGCAGCTCAATTTCTCACTCACTAGAATCAAGATGTTGAGAAATAGAAATAGAAATAGAAACATAAAGCATGAAATGATCACAATCTAAAGAACAAAATCTTCACCCCATGTATGAAATTTCTATTGTATGACTCTAAGTTTGTGCACCACCTTGGGAAGCTCTACATTCATTGGGATGGACCATTCATAATTCATAGTATCTGACCTACCAATTCATGCTGACTAAAGTGAATAGATGGTCAATTCCTCCCCAGACACTATAATGGGAGTCAGCTTCAGTTGTATTATGATTTTGTTTAAGCTTGTATTATTTTTCAAATAAAGCTTAAGGCCATTAGTTTAGGATTTTTTGTTCTCAATAAAAAGTTCTGCCCTTAAGGTGCACAACTCACTTTTTAAAATTCTTAGTCCTTTAGATGTTTTTTTGGAGGACCACGAACATTTTTAGTGTGGGGTAAGATATTATGTATATGAATAAGACATAACATGTGGGCATGTAAGTTTCAAAGGTACAAGAACCATACATGGCACATAAGTGATTAATGGTGCATGAATCATTTAATAAAATGGTTTACCACCATTCACATGGAAGGAGGTGGATATGTCCCACCTTCACATATTAAACCAAGTAGTGCAGGGAATACAATACAACTAAGCACTATACTTTGCCCAAAAGATAGTTGAAGATATAGAGAAGGTGCATACAATGCCTAAGTTCAGGTTTCCTTGGGGGTCAATCTTGTTATTATTGGTTTTTGATGAAATCAACATGCCTGACTACAGTTTAAGATCTATGAAGTGGGTTTATCCCCCCACTCATAAGACCCCATTGAGCACTACAAAGCTTTCACCTACCCTCATCACATCACTCCAACATATAAGTTGAAGATGAAGTACTAGTTTGATGGAATGAAGGTGGATTTTAGGAATGAATGGTGTATTCCCAAGGATCTACCCTCCTAAATAAAAGATTAAACAAAATTTGGTATGAAGAAGCACTTCTCCCTAGCACATATTCAAATGAATCCTTTAGGGGAGCTCTTAGCATGGCTTAAGCTATCATATGCCTTCTCTGCACACTACTTTATTGATTTTGTAAATAGATTCTATGATGCACAATCGATCAATATACAAGTAGAATAGATCGATGTAGAGCACCACACTCTCTAGAAGATTTTTGTCTATCCCAACAAAAAGGCCTATATGGGGAGGGGGAAAACTATCATGACCAGTACTAAGATCAAGAATATCCTAATTGGAGAATAGGGACACAAACTCTTTTATATGTTATACCCCAACTAGTACCCTCAAGATGGGGAACCCAAGGAGAGGATCCCCAAGGTACTAATGAGAAAGGCCATCTAAACCAAGCACCAAAACAAGTGGGTAGTAGGGCCCCCAAAAGTGGTAGAGGATAGTGGAGGTGCAGCCCTCCATGCCAATTCATCATTCATCACCATAACCACCACCTCACACTTCACCGTCATCGTGTCTTTTATCTTCACCATCATCATCCCCATCTCCATCTCATAGTTCAACATCTACATCACCTTCACCTCATAATACTCCTTCCCACTCACCTACCCTACCTTCACCTCAACCTTCTCCTCATCTAACTCCCCCACCTTCACCACCATGACCACCTTCACTTCCACCTTCTCCAAGGACTACCCCTAGGTCAGTGCCTCATCACCCTCCAATACAAGTATCCCAAAAGGACCCCTCCCAGGAGTAGATACATAATTTAGAATCTGATCTAGAGAAGACTCCATCCCCTATGCGAGAGGTCTTGACCATTGATAAAGTGAATATTGGAGGCATTAGAATGGATGGGATGGCTACCAAAAGCCATCAAAAACTTGAATAAGACCTAGAAAAGGGGAAGGGACCAGTAGAGGGGGAACCAAAATAGAGAGTGTCATCTAATCTGTGTGAATGATACCAATTCAGCATAGATGAATGAAAACTCTATCTTTGAAAGCATTTCCACCCCAATGACGTGATCCAAGAAATAAAAATGCAATTATCCTTTTTTTTGAGATGTATAATGAAGATCCTCAATTCAACATTTCATTGGATTGCATTTTTTTTGGCCTAAACACCCTTGGACTGTCGAACCTCATGAAATTTGATCCATATTAGCTCTCCCCAATAATGACAATTGTCACATTTTTGAAACTTTCCATGGAAGTGACATGCTAAAATATTTTGTCAGATTCAAATGTGTGCACGACCAAAAAGAAACATGGCAATATGGTGGAAATGTATAATAAAGTGTATGTTGAAGGTAGGTGATAGCCGAGGAAGTGGCCTCTTTGAAGCAACAACTTCAAGAGACCATCGAGGCTAAGGTAAAGGTATTAAGCCTTTGAAAAAAAAATTAAGGAAGATTCGACACTAGAAAATGGCATACCATTGGATGGGGATGCCCTAGGAAAATTAGAGACATTAGTTGATCTTTTGCTCAAAAATAATGAGTGACCTATGCCTAGAGATGAGTCTCAAAAACTTTTGGAACAGTTCACCACTACAATAGATATCTACCATAGTAATTTGGAAAGATTTAGGGAGGTTATACCAATTTTGGATGGTATTTTTACATGCATGGCATGCCTAAATAAAATAATAGAGGCTCAACTTAATGATGAGGAGGTCTTGAGGCAACAAGTGGTTGATGCAACCCTATTAATAAAAGACTGCATCAAGCACGTGAAAGCATTCAAGGATATGGAAATGATGGAAAACATCATTAATAACCATCATCAATAAATAAATAAATGTTAGTTTTTATATATTCTAATGATAGGCTGATAAGAAGGTCTCTAATTTAGAAAACATCCAAAAGGAAGCTAACTTAGCCTTGGAGGAACATATGAAGTAGATCAAGACACCAATTCAACTCAACAAGTTAAAAGCATTAAAGGAGGCCATTGAGAAAATAACTAATAAAGTTCTTGATGCCTTATCCCATTGGGATGATCGGAGGAAAGAACTCAAGTAGAAAGGGCCTGAGTTCTTTGAGGAAGTTAGTACAACTTAGTCTAGGATAGACTAATAGCTTAGTGTGGGGTGATGTTGGCTCCTCAATTTTGACCAAGTATTTATTCTAATTTTGGCAAGTAACATAGAGGGACCATTATCTACTTTCATGTAAGTACCAGCATGGCATAGGAGAACCATATCATGAGAGGACCATGGCATGAGATTAGCAGTGCGAGAGCTGAAGGATGTGGAAGGACAATGGCATGAGAAGACCCAGTCAAGAGACTGTGTCATGAGGAAGACCAGAGGATCTAAAACAAAAAGTAGAAGACTAGGGGAGTAAAATTGAAGTGGATCGTGAGGAACATAGGAATATTTTGAGGAATAAATCAAATAGGAAACTTCTACCCCACTGATCAGAGGCCTTGTACAACCCACAAGGAATGGAACACTTGGAAATAATTATATAACATAGAGTAGGTATCTAGGGGCATAGAAGCTTGATTATATAATAATAATAATTAATTTTAAGAGCCACAACACTCAGCCTATTGAGATTTCATGTGCCATGTGTCTATTTTTTATTGGGAACTTGACACTTGGATAGGGCAAAACAAGTATAAAAACCCCTATTGTAAACATTTGCAAAGAGAGGATTTTTGGGTGTGAACCTTTAAAGGGATATAGAGTATTTTGTCTTGTAAACCTTAAGTGCTTAATAAGAATTCAATGTTTATCATATGGTATTTTGAGCAATGGACTGTTAAATATTGAAATGAGTTAAGTAAATGAAGTCATGAGTTCCTTTCTTTTATATTTTTCTAGTAATGGTAGTATAATCTATTAAGAAATTATAGTATGATATTTAGTTGATAATAAATGAGCAAACACATGTTGAATTTTAAAGTCTTTGGGAATTGTTATTTCTATGCACACTTTAGGTGAGTGCATGAGGCTCGACCATCACGTGATAGGGCCATCACGCTAGCCTATTGCAAAAAGTCTTCATTGCTAACCTAGAAAGAGAACCAAATGATTTATATTTTTTAGGATTATGGAATGTAAGCCTAGGTTGATAAAGAACTAAGTAATAAATCAAGGAATAAAATACTACAGTATCAACAAACACTGATTTACATAATTATTAATTTATTTGAATATTTTATAAATAGAAATGAATTATAAAAGGTATACTTAACTAAAAAATATGATTGAGATGAATAATGGTAGGCTAGGAAGTGATGCAAGAGCAAGCCAGAGTGTCATCATTAAAGAACAGGTGTTAGAACCCTCTTTAAATAATAATGTGGCCCTCTTTGCTAGTAGTAAACTACACTTCAGACCTTATGTGCAGTGTTAATGACCCTATGCAGGTGAAATAGTGAAATTCTAAGTAGACCTTCACTTTATTTTGGGAAGCATACGCTTATATGACCGAGACCGAGATCATCATCTATTTTGCACTTTAACTAATTTCACTATAAAACCCTAAAAATCCATGCTTTCTAGGGTTTTGATGAACACAAGTGGAATGAGAGTGGCATTAGTAGGGTAGGTTAGGTATGACCTTAACACCCCATGTGTTGAGTGTTGCCTACATACCAATACCTCAAAAGGGGATCAAATATAAGTGTTGGTGCAAGTGAGAGAGATGTTATTATGCATGAATATGAATGTTATTTTAAATGCTTTAAATGTGAATTGAGACTAGAAATGTAAGTAAAACTAAGTTGTGGGCTGTTGTAGATGGATGTATACATAAATAGGGGTAAATATGGTTCAATAACCTTAATTTGTACAACTATTTTTGAGCTTGTTCATGAGAATTTCCATCTAGGGGATAAATGAATGAGAGTGGTCTGTATATAGTGTTTTGATGCTTGACAATACATGAAATGAGTCTAGGTTGACCCTAAGACACTTCAAAGAGTGGAAAGATACCAATTAGGGGTAAGGGAAGCTAAGGGTAATAAAGTTTCCCCCTTTTCCAATAGCATATTGTGCTATAGACTAATGGGGTTGTGTTATTGTCCAGGTGGTTGGCACATGTGAAAAAGGATCAGGGATTCCAAGGTGATGCCTCAATGTGGCTCTTGGTATATCTGAGCATGGGTTAGATGCACATAAAAGCTAAAAAAGGATTAAAAGTGGCCCTAAGATAGGTTTAGGGCTAAGCTAAGGATAGGGTAGTCTCAAGTGACACTCATTGCATTAAAATGTCAT
The DNA here is from genome assembly GCA_037957365.1 of Torreya grandis. Lineage (NCBI taxonomy): Eukaryota > Viridiplantae > Streptophyta > Pinopsida > Cupressales > Taxaceae > Torreya > Torreya grandis. Next base: position 1,465,985 of record JARHVA010001871.1, read on the forward strand.
TTTATATGACTATAAGGCTCCACTTGACAAACATGAATCCTTGGTTTTTGTGATCCTTGTCACTTATCAAGGTTTTTGAATAAATTATCATTAGATCCCATTGTGCTCAACGTAGTCAATGGTACCATATAGGTTTAGGAATAAACTTGTTTAGGATATAATATTCCTCTATTTAGGATACAAACATATTCCTTTCTTGATTTCATGTTTTGAATATTGAAATTTAGAAGCAAGGTTGCTTGTGCATAGGTTTGTTTAGGCCATTATGAACTACTCCATATCATTACAACAAAAATATCAGGGCATTGTACAAATCATGATCTCATAACTAGAAGTAGATAATTCTATCCATTATCATTATTAAAGTATATAGCTATTTACTTGCATAGAATAATTTCATTTAAATAACTTCATAGTTTCACATCATAGTATGGACCTTTACATTGTTTCAACCAAACTTTATCTTCAGAGGACACCTATTTAAAGGAGAGGTAAACTATTTGGTAGTAGGTAAAGACTACAATTTTGGAGATTGATAAAGCCTAATATAATCCTTACAATCATTTCATATCATCATTTTAGCATAATCATTGTGAAACATATGTCATTAGGTTATACAAGGCTTATAGGTGTACAATGATATCCATATTTATAGTTTAGAGGTAAGTCTATGTACATAATAGTTATTTACCATTGTTCCACCCATTAGCATTGGTCATATACCCTTTCTACTATGTGCAAAAAATATATAAATGATATCTAAGTGTGAGGTTTTTTCATATATCTGTATTGAAGATCATCATGAAATAGGAATTGATAATAAGCAACACATTCATTGAAATGAACATATTTAAACTGCATCCTTCATATAAACATATATTTATATTTTTAAACTTGGTAAAGTCCCACAATTTATTACCAAGCTTTAGTCTTACCACTTAAGCTACAATAAGGTATATCATTTCCACCTATGAGGCAAAATTCAAAGTTATTAGTGACAAGTATCACAAGGTAGATCAAAATAGTATACCCTGATTTTCAAGATGATGAAATCTCCTATCAGGCCTAAATGTTTTCATGTAAACTAGATTACACAATTAAAACCTTAGGATTTATTTCCACTAAGATAAACATTATATCTTTTTAGTTACCAAACTAGGCAAAGCATGTTATAGGCCTTAATGTATTGACTCAGGAACATTACTATGTGTATGCTCTTAAAAATTAAGTAAGACCTGTTAGAATAAAGCAATACTATAACATTCAATCTAATATGCAACAAAGAACCAATTTTTCCCATCAACTTGGGGTGAAACAAATCTACATAATTGTCATGATCAATAAGCCTTGAGAATAGGATTCTCCCCTCCTCATGTATTAATAATTTCTTGAGTAGCACTCGAGGCTAGTCAGGAAATTAATTTTAATGGTATGACCTAATTACTCTAACATTGTATTGGTACCAACTTGAGTATTTACTCAAACATATAGATAATACATGAAAACTATGTTTTATGATGATTTATGAGAACATCTTAGCCCTGAAGGGCATAATAATGAACATGTTCATTCAAAAAAGTTGGCTGCCAGTTAGGTTACCAATGCATATGATATAAATGGAAAATAAATAAATTACTATTCTAAAGTAAATTAATAAACTTTGAATCCAACCCTGAGTAGAGATTATTTTCCAACATATATAATGTAATTCACCACAATTTCTATAGATGTTAGATCTATAATTGTTTCATGTCAACAAAGAAGCAAGGAACTATGTAATTTATACCGTTACACAACTATCATGCAAAATCTTGTCTAAGTAGGGATAAGTATGAAAAAGAACCAACTACCTTAGTAAAATAGAGTATGTGACATCATTAATAAAATTTATATTCCTCAAGTTACCTCATACTTAAGTTCAAACTGAACTACTGTTCAAAAGATTATAAAATTTAAAAATAATACTTCTTCAAATACCCTTATTAGATCATTCTTTCGACATACATAAATGTAAGTACAACCACAAAGTTTGAATAACATCAATTATGAAACCATAATTAATGCAATGTTATTATAAAATATGTCATTTTTTATTTCATATAAGACTCATTATAATCTATGTTCCAAAACATAATACAATACATAAGTCAATTCAGACATGAGTGTTGTCATGAAACACTTCATGAATATTATTATTTTTACAAAGATATCTTCTTGCATTATGATTAAATATAAAGTTAGAATAATGATGGCATGCCTTTTAATTACAAAAATAAGAACATACAAGAACAAGATTCATTATTTTCAATCCTTATAAAAATTCAATTGAGTTGTAAAATGCAATAAACAACATCCATGCCATATTTTCACAACTACAAACCTTTCAGATATAAATTGTATATTTTTAAAAGAGTGAGTTAGAGATAAACATATCTAGATACTAGTAAACACAAAATTATCTCAATGTAATTCAAAATAACCATTTTTCATTCATGAAATCCATAGCATGATTGTTTAAAGTCTAGAAAAAATCTATACATCACACATAGGAGCATATAGACCTTTATGTTGATATTATTACATTGGCATTGGTATGTATACCCATATAATATAAAAATACAATCCAATTAAAAACATTCAAAATCTTTTCAATTTATAATAAATAAGATTCAAGTAAATAAATCAAATAATAATCAAACTCGGCATGATCTAGAAATAGGAAGGAAGGCATGTCTAGATAAGGAAACACATTGCCCATGCTACTAGATTGTACCATAGCCCACATTATTTAACTATTTACCCTATGGTTTTCCCTCAATGTGTGTGCACACACACACGCATAGATATATATATCATCAAATTATAACTAAGTTTTGTACCATACCAATTATTATGGCTTTTAAACAAACAACAAAATGAAATTATTAACCCTATAAAATGCTCTTACATTTTTTTATTCTTATAGGGGCTAAAATTTTCCCAAAATTATGAGTTTGAATGGATCCTTGAATTCACAACTACCACTAATAGCTACAAGACATGGTCTAATTGCCTCAAATGTCTTCTTTCATGGAATAATCAATGTAAAAAATTCCATAATGAATTTTGTATGGTTTTCACATGATGGAAACCAATAGTCAATACCTGAGATTCACTCATTCTTTACTTTCATTTTGGCCCAGTCAATCCATGGTCTGCCACTACACAAAATGATGGATTAACAACAATAATGCCTTAAGCCTAAGTTGAATTTATTTTTTAGTGTTTTCTACTTGGTTAAAGGTATGGTTAGGTTTTCCTCCTACCTTTTTTTCCTTTTATATAACTTCATTTTTCCTTTTATACTATATAAGTCCTGATCAAATTAAATTATTTGCCATGGCTAAGACTTAGAAGGTGGATTGCAAGGCCCTTTAAATATGTGATGCTTCCTTTTTTAGCTTAAAAATTCATAATTTTATTTAGTAATAAATCACAAATATTTCTAATAAAAGCACTTTTTATGTTAATAGCACCTAAGCCCTGGCTTAATATGCTTAAGACAATGTAATGCTTAACATGGTGAACTTAGTCCATAAAACATAAATACATTTAATAATGAATTAAAAGTACTCTTATGAGCTCAATAAGACATTAAGTAACCATGATATTATTAAAACATTGAATAATGCTTGGATTTAGAGTCTTCGCTCGTTAACTAATAACACTAGCTCTCATACTGAAATAAGACTTCAAACCACAAGGTCAAATCATTATCCATTTTTTGATAAAGGTCTTATGACCTCTTTGATAATATATTTTCATTATAATAAAAATAAGTTGGTATTCCATTGACCTTAAATACCAACTAACCTCTTGCTCTATCCACTATGAAAAATCAAGTCAAACACTACAATTTAATGCATCAATGATCATTAATCAATAAGGTTTGGGATTTTACCCTAATAATTCAAGTCTTCCTCGACAAGACACTATGTAAAGAGTAGGGCGCATTATACCTTACTGCCTATCACTTTTAAGTATCATAGGTTTGAAAATAGAAGATGTTACATCCTTCCCCCCTTAAAGATGTGTTCTCCTGGTGTCTTATGTTTTATTGGATGATTTTTACTAGGCTATTTGCTTCACATACCAAGACTAGGGATGGTAGGGAACATAAATTTTCATCAATTTATAGCTTTTTCTAATGTAATTAAAGATAATAACTTAATAATTTGAGCATAATCATGTTACTAACCCTTATTTTGTAGAATAATACTTTCTAAAACCTTGCAGTAGTCATTTTAATATAAGTTTATGACATTCTAAGGCTTATTATGCCTCAAAATAATAAATTCATATTATTCAAAATATGACTCCAACAAAATTTATACTAGGATTAACACTTTAATTTTCAATCAAAACATACAAATCCATATCAAACTAACTCATAACCTATTTTTTATACTTTTTTATTGCTAAAAGTTTTGCTAACTTATTTATTAGTTTAACTATCTAGTACTTAACCTATAGATTTATTATCCCTACCTAATGGTTTACAAGCTTTACTAAAATAGGTCTTATTATTATTCATGTTGGTCTTATAGCCTCTGTCGAATAGTGCTTCATTTATATCTTATTTGTTGATCTTACAAATTCTAAAAAAATAGGGCTTACATTTAGGGACTCTTTGGGTTGTTTATGACCTCAAGATCATTTTTTTTATATTAAACTATATGTTCATATTGCAAGTTCATTTCATGTCTAGTGGACTTATTTTCCTTGTCAAATAGAACTTACATATTTATTAATTAGAATAGGTTATTTACAACCTTTACTTAATACCCTTTTAAATATTTGAACCTTATACCTTTAACTAGATTTAGCTGAACATTTTGGTATTTCTTATTAGGGAACATTTCTTTTTTCCTATTGGACTTATGGTCTTTGCCATTGTATGACTTGTAGTTTAAATCACTAAGATATGTTATCTACAACCTGAATATTCCTCTTGATTCAATCAAAACTTGAATCTAATTTGCTTGTATTGGCATTATTTGTCATGCATACAGGGCTTATTAGCTTTCCCACTTGGGTCTTATGTTGTATAAGGACTTAAGGGTTTAGTTTTAACCTTTACCATTTATAAAATAATCAACATTAATGCCTTGCATATTCACCTTTTCCTAGTGAACACATGCAATGGTTGAGCCCAAATCAAGTTTTATCCATTAGGCCTCTAGTGTTGTAAACCTAGAGTCCTACCATAAACTCAAATATTTCTCAAGAGATCCTAGTATTTTAATATATGTTTTGATAAAAGATGTATAATCCACATATAACACACCCTAATTTTTTTCCTTTAATTGTGACTTAACATGTTTCACCTTGACACCTAGTTAGTTTTCACAGTTCAACTTAGACCCAAGTTTCTATGATAGTTAAACCATATTAAAGATCAAGTTATGATCCTAGGACTTGTGGTTTATGGATCCATGTTAATATATTCTACTGAATTGATGCCCTCTTTACAAACTTCTTAAGTAGTATTAAATGCCACTGTACCCATGTATTATTTTATATCCCTTACTCCTTGATTTGTTATGTAAAAACATGCTATATTTAATAATCATATGGCCTTACTAAGAATAAACCTCTTATTATCACCAATTTTAGGTGTTGGTCCACTAAACTTTGGCATTCCTAAGTAACTTTGAATCTAGATACGAATTGGAAAAAATTAATGGACGAAAGCAAAGGTCTATATTGTTATGTTAGCCATTAATACTACTTGTTCTAAATACATAATGAGGTCAACAATTTAAGATTTAGCTTCATCAACTTTATATTAAACATCTGATTTTCCCATTTGACCTTATCAAGCTTAGAATCAAGCCACATATACCAAAACCATTTATCTATACTTATTAACAAATAACATAGTATAGAACCACTCATAGGGTTGTCATATTATTATAACATAGTATAAAACAGTGTAGTGTAAGGATTCCACATAACTAAATGCTCATCTACTTAAGATCACCTTAAGTGTACAAGCTTGAGTATCTTTTAAATCTCATGCTAACTTTAATCAAATTTATTCATAATGTAGGTTTGAACTTCGTGATTACTTAATGTATGCCCTATAAGTAGTATTTAGTACCTCAATCATTGAACTTTATGTCCGTCACCCTTGCATAAGTTCTTCTTGATGGATTGGGTAAATATAACATACTAGTTATTTGTATAAAATACACCTTATGAATCGGCAGGTTACTCAATACCAATATATAATTTGGTCTTTTAAACCTAAGACAAGGTAACAATGATCATAATATAAAACCAGCCAGCCCACATCGAGACCTATCTTCCCATGGAGTTCTTTTGACTTTAATATTAGTCTATTCTAATAGTTTTAATTGTTGGGCCCCACTTGATTAATATGAATCCTTAGTTTTTATGATGATTAGCACTTGCTTATTAGGGTTTTTGAATAAATTATCATTAGTGCCCATTATTATCACACCTTATTAATTGATAAGTCATTCAATACCAATACATCATTTGGTCTTTTAAAAATTATACATGGTAACAATGATCATAATGTACAACTAGTCAACCCACACCAAGACCTATCTTTCCATGAAGTTATTTTTAATTTAATATCAGATTGTTCTAAACATTTTAGTTATTGGGCCCCACTTGACTAGCATGAATCTTTGGTTTTTATGATGATTGTCACTTAATTATCAGGGTTTTTGAATAAATTATCATTAGTTCCCATTATTATCAACATAGTTAATGACACCATACAAGTTCAAGAATACCCCTTGTTTAGAACAAAATATTCCTCTATTTAGTATACAAACAAGATATTCCTTCTTGATTTTATGTTTTGAATAAATAAAATTAGGAGTAAGGTTAATTATGCATAGGTCTATTTTAGGCCATTATGAACTACTCCACATCATCATAGCTAAAGATTTAGGACATTGTAAAAATGATGAGATCATAACCAAAAGTAGATAATTTTATCCATTGCCATTATTCAAGTTTATAGTTATTTATTTACGTAGACTAATTTAATTTAAATTAATTCATAGTGTCTCATCCCAATAAGGAGTTTTACATTGTTTCAACCAAACATTATATTTAGAAGATATGTATATAAAGAAGTATTAAATTACTTGAAAGTGGGCAAAGGTCTTTGGAGATTGAAAAACCCTAATACCCTCCTTATAGTCATTTCATTTCACTATTTTAGCATAATCATTGTGAAACATCAATCATTAAGTTATATAATCCCTGTATATGCCAATATGTACATTGATAGATACTTTGATGTAACAAAGATAGAGAACTTTAGACTATCTCTAGAATTCATTAATTAAAGGCATATTATCTCAGTCATGGGAAGAAAAACACTTATTCAAAGACACCTTAACAAACTAATCCCTAAGAAATTTAGTAACATATTACCTACACCAAATAACCTCTTATATTTTAGATAGGTACATTGACATCCACATTTTTTATTTAGAGGAAAGTGCATGCACATAATAGTTATATACCATTGTTCAACCCATTAAAATTTTTCATAAACCCTTTCCCATTTGTTCAAAAAGAATACATATGACATATAAGTGTGGGTTTATTCATATAAATGCATTCAAGATCATCATGACACATGATTTGATAATAAGTAACACATTCATTGAAAGGAACATACCTAAACTAAATAATTTATATTTCATTATTGACTTAAAACTTGGTAAAGTTTTGAAATTTAATACCAAGATTTATTCATACCACTTTAGCTACAACAAGGTATAATACTTCCACCTATGAGGAAAAATTAGAAATTATTGGTGACAAGTAACATAGGGTAGATCCAAATAGAATACCATGAATTACAATATGTTGAAACCTCCTCTCAAGCCCGTATGTGTTCATGAAAACTAGATTATGCAATTAAAAACTTGGGATTTATTTGCACTAAGGTAAGAACTATATAATTTTGGCTACCAAACCAACCAAAGCATGTTACAAGCCTTAACATGTTGACTCATGAACATTACTATCTTTAATATCTTAACAATCAATTTACACTTGTTAGAAAAAATAAATACTATAACCTTGGGTCTAATATCCAATAAAGAACTAGTTTTCCCATCAACTTGGGGTGAAACAAAGTTGGACAATTTTCATGATTGGTAAACCTTGAGAATAGGCATATCCCCTCATTAAGTCTAAATAATTACTTAAGTATAACTCAAGGCCATTTAGGAAATTACTTTTAATGGTATGGCCTAACTGCTTATACATGTTCACAACATTTTACTAGTACCAACTTGAGTATTCACTCAAACATATTGATAATACGTGAAAACTTAGTTTTACTATGGCTTATAAGGACATCTCAACTCTGAAGGGCACAATAATGAAACTCTTCATTCAACCTAGTTGGATACTAGTTAGGTTCCTAATATATATGAAGTGAAAAAGAAATAAATTATTATTCCCAAGTACAATAATAAACTTTGTATCCAACCTTGAATAGAGCTTCTTGTATAGCATACACAATGTAATTCACCATAATTTTTATAGATGTAAATTCTATAATCATTTCATGTCAACAAAACAACAAGGAACTATATAATTTATACCATTACACAACTATCATGTAGTTTCCTTTATCTAAGCAAGGCAAAGTATGAAAAACAAACAACTACATTATCTCAACAAATCATGTGATATCATTTATACAAGTTATCTACCTCAAATACCTCATACTTAAGTTCAAACTAAACTACTCTTTATAAGATCATAAAATGTGAAAAAAATACTTCTTCAAATACTCTGATTAGATCATTCTTTCAACATACATTAATGCAAGTATAACCACAAGGTTTGAATAAGCTCAGTTATGAAATCATATAGAATACAATGTTATCATAAAAGTTTTCCTTTATTAATATCATACACAAATCAGTATTATCTCTCTTCTAAAAAATAATACAATAAAGAAGTCAATCTAGACATGAATGTTGTCATGAAACCCTTCAGGAAGATCATTCTTTTTACAAATATATTATCATGCATTGCCATGAAATATAAATTCAACCTAATGTTGGCATGCCTTTCTGTTACCAAAATTATATCATACAAGAAAAAGATTCATTCTTTGCAATTCTTGTAAAAATATAGTAGAGTTATAAAATGTAATAAACAACATCCTTTCCATATTTTGATAAGTATAAACCTTTCAGATACCAAATGTATATTTTCCTAGTGGTGAGTAAGGGATAAACATATTTACATGCCACCAAACAAAGATTTATTCCAAATTAATTCAAAACAACCAATTTCCATTCTTGAAATCCATAGTTGGATTGTTCAAAGTCCAAAAGTAAGCCATACATCACACACATGTGTGTATACACCTTTATACCAATGGCTATTTAATTTTCATATGTTTACATACCCACATAATAGACAAATGCCATCCAATGAAAAACATTCAAAAACTTTGGAATTTCCAATAGATAATATCAACGAAAAGAAAACAACCAAAAATCAAGGTCAACATGATCTAGAAAGAGGGAAAGGAAGGCATGCTTTGACAAGGAAACACATTTTCCATGCTGTCAGATGATCCCCAAGCCCATATTATGCAATCTTGCTCTAGGATTTTCCCTTGGCACTCATGCACATAGACACACACAAACACATATACATCATCAAAATACAACTAGGTTTTGTTCCATATCAATTATTAAAACCTTTAAACAAATAATAAACTAAAATTATTAACCCTATAAAATGATCTTCTCTTTTGTAATTCTTCTTGAGCTTAGGTTTTACCAAAACTATGAGTTTCATTGGTTTCATGAATGCACAACTGCTAATAGCATTTATAATACATGGTCTAACTACCTCAAATGCATTCTTGAATAGCTTAATCGATGTCACAAAATCCTTAACGAAATTTTCATTATTTTCACATGATTTGAATATAAAAATCAACATCTGAGATTCACTCATTCTTTTATTTCATGCTGGCCCACCCGATCTTTAGTCTGCCACTACACAAAATGATGGCTTAACGATAATAATGTATTAAACCTGAGTTGATTTTATTTTTGGTGTTTTGTACTTGGTTAAATTTAGGGTTAAGCTTTATAGTTAGGGATACTTCCCACCTTTTTTCCTTTTTAATTTACTTCTTTTTTATTTTTATACAATGTAAGTAACGATCAAATTAAATTATTTATTAAGGCTAAACCTTAGAAGGTGGCTTTTAATCGCCTTTAAATATATGATGTGATGTTTGGTAGCTTAAAACTTATTTCATTTATTTATTAATAAATCCAAAATATTTTCCTTAAAACTTTTGTTTGTATTATTAGCACCTAAGACCCGACTCAATACTTAGGTTTAAGATAGTACAACACTTAATGTGGTTAACTTAATCCATACATCATAAATGCATTTAATAAGGACTTTAGATTACTTTGATGAGCTCAATAAGATAATAAGTAACAATTATCTTATTAAAACATTGAATAATGTTTGGATTTAAAGTCTTTATTTGTTAAATAATGACACTAGCTCTCATTTTTAAATAAGACTTCAAACCATAAGGTCAAATCATTGACCCATTTTTAACAATAGTATTATGAGCTAATTGATAATTTATTTAAATTATAAGATACATACCTTGATTTATAATTTACCTTAACTACCAACTAACCACTTGTTCTTTCCTCTAGGCCAAATCGATTCAAACACCATAATGTAATTTGCCAATGCTCATTAACTAATAAGGGTTGAGATTGTAACCTAATAATTCAAGTCTTCCTAGACAAACATTGTGTCAAAATCAGGCCCCATTATGCCTTATTTCATGTTGTATCTAAGGATCATAGGTTCAAAAATAGCAGATGTTACATCATTCCCCCTTAAGAGGCATCGTCTCAGTATTTTATGGTTTATTGGACAACTTTTTATCAGGCCTATCTACCTCACATACCAAGACTAGGTCTAGTAATGAACATAAATTTTCACCAACTTATAATTTTTTTTATTGGGATTAAATACAATAACTCAAGAATCTAAGTAGAATCATGTTAATGACTATGTTTTTACATTAAAATACTTTTAAAAACCTTTCAAAAATCATTTTACAACAAGTTTAGAGCATTCCAAGCCATGTTTTGCCTCAAAATAATGAGTTTAGACTGTAAAAAACAATACTCCAAACAAATTTAAACTAGGTTGAATATGCTAAGTTTTAATCAAAGCATACAAATTCAGATCATATTGACTTGTAACCCAAAAAAAACCTTTTTCTTCAAAAAATTTCACAAACATATTTTTTTTCGATTTTAACTATTAGGGACTTACCCAACAGATTTCTTATCCAAGTAGAATCATGTTAATGACTATGTTTTTACATTAAAATACTTTCAAAAACCTTTCAATAGTCATTTTACCACAAGTTTAGAGCATTCCAAGCAATGTTTTGCCTCAAAATAATGAGTTTAGACTGTAAAAAACAATACTACAAACAAATTTAAACTAGGTTGAATATGCTAAGTTTTAATCAAAGCATACAAATTCATATCATATTGACTTGTAACCCAAAAAAACCTTTTTCTTCAAAAAATTTCACAAACATATTTTTTTTCGATTTTAACTATTAGGGACTTACCCTACAGATTTCCTATCCCTACCTAATGGTTTAAAAGGTTTTATATAATAGGTCTTACTTTTATTCCTATTGGCCTTACAACATTTTTCCAAACATGGCTTAATTTATACCATGTGTGTTGGCCTTACAAACTCTACCAAATTAGAGCTTACATCTAGGACTATTTGGGTTGTTTAAAACCTCAAGCTAATTATTTGCCTTTTGATTCTAAATTATATGTTTTACATTGTGGATTAATTTTATGTATAGTGGAATTATCATCCTTTCTAAATAGGACTTACATATTTATTAAAATAATAGATTGTTTACAAACTTTACTTGATTTGTTTTTACTTTTTGAACATTGTAACTTTAACCAGATCTAGCCAAACATTATAGTATTTCTTACTAGGGAACTATTATCTTTTCCTATTGGAATTACAATATTTCCCACAATAGGACTTATATTTGAACTAAGTAATATGGGTTATCTAAAACATGATTATTCCTCTTGATTCAATCAAAATTTGAATCTACTTTTCCTGAACTAGTCTTAGCTACCTTGCATGTAGGTTTTATTAGCTTGCCCACTTGGGTATTATGTTTTCTAAGGACTTAAGGTTTTAGTTTTAACCTTCACAATTTATAAACAAAGTCAACATTAATACATTCCATACTCAATTTTTCCTGGTGAACACATACAATGTTGATCCCAAATTAGTTTTTATCCTATAGGCCTTTAGTGTTGCAAACATAGAATACATCCACAAACTCAAATTTTCTACCTAAATATCATAGCATTATAACCAATGATCTAATACCCAATGTAGAATCCACCTCTAACACACCTTATTTTTTTCCCCTTGACTGTGAGTTAATGTGTAGTCACCTTGACACCTTGTCAGTCTTGATAGTTACACTTAGATCCAATATTCTAAGATAATTAAACCATCTTAGAGACCAAGTTACAACCTTGGGACTTGTAGGTTATGGATCCATGTTATTATCTTCTACTGACATGATGCCCTCTTGCAAACCTCTTAAGTAGTATTAAATTCCACCATACCTAAGGATTAGTTTCTATCCCATATTCCTTGACTTGTTATGTAAAATCATCTTATACTTAATAAGCTTATGGTTTTACATGGAACAAACATCTTATTATCACCAATTCTAGGTGTTGGTCCACTGAAATTTCACATTCCTAAGTTACTTTAAATCTATAAGATAATTAGAAATAATCAATGGATGAATGAAAATTATGCATCTATTCTATCATATGTTATTACTACTTATTTGAAACACTTGATGAGGTCAACAATTTGAGGTGTAGCTTCATCAACTTTATATTAAACACTGGATTTTCCCATTTGATCTCATCATGCTTTGAACCAAGCCTCATATATTGAAACTAATTCTCTATAATTCTCAACATAGAACAAAGTATATAATTGTTAATAGTGTTGTCATATTGCTTTAACATAGTACAAAACAGGGTAATGTAAAGAGTCCACATAGCTAAGTGTAAATAATGTCTTGAAAAGAGAGTGTGATGCAGGAACATCACTACCTCCTTTGTAAATACTAGTCTAGTTTCATTTTTGAGTCATTAGGGATTTTTTGAGGTCCTATGGAGTCTATAGGGGTCCATGTTAGTTGCTAAAACTTGATCAATTTTGAATAAGAGGTGCATTGGCATTTTTCCACCAATTTGATCCATTTGAAAATTTAATATTTTGACAAGGTTTTGGAGGTCATGAGTCATGTTTGTAGAGGCCTTAAGAATGTATCCTTGTGAGTTGAATTATAAGAGTTAAATAAACCTTGTTACATACTTAGAACATGTAATTAGTCATTTTTGGCAAATATGTGGTAGTTAGACAATTAACACTCCCAACGTACAAAGGAGTAACAAGTTAGTTATGAGCCTTTTGGAATAAGTAGTGGTTTTTGGTGTGAAACAAGTCAGGTAATTCAAGGTAAGATAAATTTTGTAAGATTTATATTCAAGGAGTATATATTTTTAAACCCCTAAGAATATGAATAAAATTTCTTTGTTTGTAGAAAATCCTATTAGCAGACCCTTCATTGTCTAAATATGCATGGTGTTGTTAGTACAAATGGAGTATGTGTAAATTTTATTGATCAAGAGATGTTTGGACATGTTTTTAAGTGGTTTATTATTCATTCTAAAATTTCTTTACATACTTTTAAGAGGCTTTCCTATTGATAGATGAAAAATTTCAAGACGAAGACTATTCCCTGCATTACATTACCTTGTGTGTAGTAAAGACTAAGAAGAAGTGAGATCCAAAAGAAAGTTATGTTGGTATTCACTGGTTTCTTTAGTTAATTGTTAAAATTTTCTAGAAAATTATCAATATTAATTAAGTATTGTCCTTATTTTTTTAAAGATTAGTTGAATATTTATGAACACAAACCTTGCATATTCTATGTTTAGTGATAACACAAAACTTGCACAGTTGTCAATATGGTAAAGATTGTTGAGAGGTTAGTAGCTTATGCTTGAGAAGTATTTTGTTTAATTATAAATAGGTTATTATCCTTGTTTTTAATTGTTTCCAACATTATCAAATGAGGAACCAATGATAGGTTTGTAAGTCATTGCATTTTTAGACACAATTAACCAAACTTCTTGGTAAAATGTGAACAGAAGTAATGGTATGAGATTATAATGGTTGAAAAAGGAGTAGTATAATAAAATAAACCTATAACCACCATCAAATTTGTTTGATAAGTTTTTATGAATCTTGAAACCACAGTTGATTTCCCCTCAAGTATCTTGTTATGATTTTTCCAACATAGTCAAGAACCAAATCAAGTGAAAGGAGCCAATAGAAGTCTCAAAAGGACAATCCACCATTGGTAAATAATCATAGTCATAACATAGGATTTGAAAAATTTCCATAGTCATTTTAAACTCACTAAAAGTTTTGAAAATGAAATGTTACCCTTCTCGGGCCTATGTAGGGCTAATAAACCCTATTTTTAAGGTTTTGATGATAGAGATAGTTTTAATTGTCAGAAGTGAGTGAAACTTGGTATATAACTATGGTTCCACATGCTTAAGGATATTTTGGAGGTTTTATACCTACTCCTTATGTTTTTATACATATACAATTGACTATGGGTGAAACAGAGTCTCAAAGACCTAATTAGGCCTAATCAGTTAACGAAAGGGCCTAGAAAAGTGGGTTAGGAGTTGCATCAAGGCACAAAAATTTATGGATAGATAGAAGGTGATAAAGGGTATTTATATCAGGTGTCATTTTTCCCATATACTTTTGTACATTTCCATATAAATTGGAATTCAATAATAAGGGTTACTAGCTTAATTGACAAGGTAAACAAAGTTGTATGTGAAGTGGAAAGATGCTTTTGAAAGGTGTGTACAATGGATAAATATGTATATTTAGACTATGAATAACATGTTTAAAGATTCAATAACCTCAAAATAATCAAATGAACCTTATAACATTGCATTAAGGATTGAACTATTAAGCCATTGCCAAGAAGTGTATCAAGAACAAAGATAAAGAGTAAGATAGTTTGATTTCTCCTCTGCATCAGTGTGGTTTAAAACACAAGTTGGCCTTCACTTCATAATTATACAACTCAGTGTAGGTAGAGTAGCTTGGAATCCATGTATGAATTCTAATATATTTTTCCAATGCAAAACTAGTGCAAAAAGGTGAACCAACCATTGTAGATGAAATAAGGTTCATTTTTGGTGCAAAAACTAGTATAAAAGTTAGTATGATCTAAGTTTGTTCTATACAATGTAGAGAATGACAAGTATTGTCTCTCCATATATGAAATTGGTGAAAAAAATGAGTAAGGAGATGGTCATGTGCCATGCATATGCCCCTAATTTGATATTTATGTGTATATAGATTTTGGAACTCGGTAGTATCAAGTCAATTTCTAAGCAAAAACCTATGTGATAACTTGGAACACATGTTACACATGATGCCCCAAAATAGAGCACAATCTGAGATAAACCTGTGTATAAACCTAAAACTTACTTCTAAGCAATTTTTTAATTGATCTATAGACTAAGTGACATTCTGAGAAATTTTAAAACTATTGTTTATTATTATTAAGATAACGTGTTGTTTTAGACATAGTCATTATGTACCCTTGTCCAAATGGAGGGTTATTATCTAAAATTGCTTTCTAAGTAAAATATGGGTATGACCATGATCAATTGAGAAAAACCTATAATTTTGTATCTGTGTATTGTATTGTTACAGCTTAGTCTCTAAGACAAGCCACTGTATATGCCCCCTTTTATGAGGTGAGTGTGGAGCCTGCATAATAACTTAACTCAAAATAAGAATTTTTGTAAAAATATGTTATTAAAAATATTTAAATCGAAGTAGTAATGATATCATGGGAGAGCATGGCATCATCATAGATAAGTTAAGCAAAATATTAATGTAATATGAATGTCAAACTAACCATACATAGTGTCATGTCGAGATAGATGTTAGAAATTGAGCATGTAATGATAAATTGACATAAACTAAGAAATGAAAGTTGATAGAGGTACCTAAGGAGGGATTTATGATATTAATCATGGCATTAGATAACAAATTAGATGCATGATGTCCATCATGGCATAAAAAACTAAGAAAACAAGTGTCATGGCCATGAGACAAACACAAAGAATACACGTAAAACATACAAAGAATGCAAGTAAAGGCCAAAGGGCCACATATAAGGGACATATTCAAATTCCACTCACATGCATATAAGCATACAATAATAAGACTTAGAGATGCGAGCAAGGACATGTTCAGATGTCCACAATCCAAACAAGATGAGCACAGATAAGACATGAAGTAAGAAAGTAAACATGAAAAACATGCATGGATAAATGGAATTGATCTACATTAATAATTTATAACATCATTATATTCAACAACTTCAATATCCAGTTAGATAGAAATTTGAATGTAAGTGAGAAATAGTAATATATTTTGCATAATGTATTGAATTAAAGTATGAATAATAGGGATAGTCCAAGAATGATATAACCTATGTAATAATATATGCCCAGTGAAATTTTTGAGATATAAACACATTTTATGAGGCATGTGACTTGTTTGGATCTGAGAAGTGATAATCTATGTTTGTTTGGATGATTTTGGTGGAAGCAGATAACAATGTAGTGCGTTACTATCTGGGTAGATCAGTTTTATTTATGAATTTTGTGTGTGTCTGAGATAGTGTCATCACTTGCAACTCTATCTGTAAATGACTCCCTATATCTTCTGAATTCACTCATTTACACTTGTGAAGTAAATTTGATATCAACTAGATATATAGAATAATATTAAATATATTATTGAACACAAATTAATTGATGCAAATAAATGACACAAACCATGCATAGGTCCTGATTTTTAGAATTTTTTGGAATATTTTTTAATATATGAATTGAGAAAGAGAAATAAGGATACTAACCAGTGAGTCCTACAAGTAACTCATAATTATTATGTGTTGTATCTATCATAGGAATAGTGACCTTTCATGAATGTAAAGTGTCATACTATTGTGATTGAATTGAGCCGAATTCAGAATCTAAATATTGATTTCCCTTTATACAATAAGTGCCACTATCATGATGATGATCTATAGCATATTGTAAATTTTTTTGAGCATGATGATCTTTAGGGATCTTTGGAACTCATTGTGGAGTATATGAACTTTGTGTCGGTGTCTTATGTGAAACACCCTTAGTGCCTGGTAATATCAATCTTAGATGTGTAAGAGTATAGAGAGGCTCTCTAAAAATTGTGACAAAACATTGTTAAAGTGTCCTTTCAAGGATAGGCCTCCTTGGAAGGGTAGACACTTGCTTTTGAAATTTCTGAGTAAGTTTGACCTTTTTATGTTGCTAAACTAAAATCGATTGCATAAGAACCATATCTTTCTATTGTAGGGGGTATTCATATGGGATACCATGAATTGTGATTACCTCATTAGCATTGGTATACTTTAAATACTTATGAACTTTAGAAATTATTACAATAATCTATTAAATCTGAGGGTGCCACAATAATGTATTGAAGACCCCTACACTAGGTATTAATGTAAACATGGCAACCACATGTGCTAGACCAACCTATAATTGTAATGTAATCTCACCAATGGAGCTTTGAATGTGACCATTGAATCCTTTTATTATTATTTTCATGGGAATAAAATCCTCATCTATGTATCCAAGATGATAAATAATTGTGATTGTGCACATATTCACACTTGAACCATCATCGACCATGATACTCTGAATAGGCTAGTGATCAATGTGAGCTCAAATGAACAAAGAGTGAAAATCTAAATCAGCATTGACTATTTATGCTCTAAAAATGTGACAAGTGTCCTATATGGCACTGAAGTATGGTACATACCAATGATGCCATTCATAAGATGTTGTGGTTCTCTAGGAGAATGATAAGAAATTGGTGGAGGGTGTGCATTGTATGTGTAATGCACTCTTGATTTATCTATTGTCTCTTGACTAGTATGATTTGGAAAATAATCACTAAATATTTTCATTACTTTGATTTCACTTAGTTGTGCCTTTGAACTATTTATAGGTGTACACACATCAATGATGTTTACATCTATCAAATCATGGATCTTGTGCCTTAAACTAATGCACCTGCTAGTAGTGTGCCTTAGTGCTCTATGAAAATCATAAAAGGCAATCTGGTCAAATTCGTTTGTAAGAGGCTTACTCACATCAGCCTCTTTAATGAAAGGCAAAGATATGAGATTGCATTCCAATAACATTTTGAGTACCTTATATGGAATTTCTAATAAATTGGTAAACTATCTCCTAGGAGGAGCTGATAATACAATGCACAGAGTCAATTTTGAAATTACATTTACTGTTACCTTTTGATCATTCATATTCTCATTTGGCCTCACCTTGTAAGGTGGCTTACTTAGATTCTTTGTATTGGAATATGGATTGGTTGCATACTTAAGCATATTAATTACTAATAATTTGACTTCCCTTTATTTAATGGTATGACATAAATCTATGAATGATAAGAATTTTTAAACATAATGGATTCATGTAGCAGTGGAAGTACGCTCTATTTTAAGATATCTTAGAGTTATCTTTCTTCCATCAGATTTGTCATTTTAGATAGCATTGTCTTGTACCTTAAGACATATTCTGTGATAGGCTCATTATATTTTTGTTTGAGTTAGGCAATTTGAGCATATGAAATCTTCTCGCTAATATTAATTAAGAAATGTGATAGAAACATATCTTCCAAAGGATTCAATTCATGAACCAATTGATGTGGTAAGTCATAAAACCATTGTAAATCATATTCATTTAAACTTCTCAGATATAACTTGAGAAATAACCTTTCATTGGACACATAATATTAACATGTTATGTGGAATGCTCTCAAATGTTGTTCAGGGTCACCTTTTGCATCATATAGTGTAATCTTAGGTGCCATGAAATTTTTTGTAAAGGATATGTTGCTATGTTTTGTGTCAAAGAGTGTGAAATAAGGTTTGAGAATGGAGTGCCTAATTAGGTTTTGAAGCACCTTACTCCAAATGTAACACCTTAATTTTTAGAGATATAATCTCATGCATAAGGGATTGTACATTAAAAGAAGAATAATGTGTGCTAACCAAAGTCGGTGTTCCCAATGATTGAGTATGAATTAGCATATTAATATTTTGATATCCTTGGGTTTCGACCATAGTAAATGGTGGTACAAAATTTGTATCCATTGAACCCATATGATTGGAATTATCAAATGATTTTTCCATGTTTGCACTTTTTATGTCCATAAATGTTTACAAAATTTGATGGTAATTATGATATTTATCATAGATTGATTGTTAAAAGTTACTAATAATTTTTAATTTATTAATACTTGGTTATGCATCATCTAAAGGTGGAAGTACATCTTGAGGGCCAAGGTTGTCTTGATCATATTATTCATGCTCTGAAGTATTTTCATGGCCCTCCACATGCTCATATTATTCATTAACATCCAAAGGTCCTAATACACCCTTGTTATTATCCATTTTATGTGATTTATCAAAATAGATATGAGTATGCTCAATTGGAATACTACTTAATCTAGTGTTTCTTCTAAGAGGAATAGAGATAATTTTCTTAGATTGCATAAAATACGAAATTAAAATTTGAAATATTAATTCTAATAAATATTTTATTAAATCTAAAAATCCTAAAACAACATTTGGAAATAGAAAAAAGAATGATATAAACCCCAACAAAATCTATGGTTAGCGATTTTGCATTATTCAATCAATAGATGTGTTCCTCAATACATTTTATCAAAAATGGGGAAATAAGGGAAATTTTTAAATCCTACTTATGACAAAATTTTGTGCAAAATTAGAATATTAATATATGTAATAAATTAATTATTTCTAATTTGGAACTTTGTTATATTTGGAAAGATGCTAAAAAGGGAAAGTGCAAGGAGGAAATAACTTAGTTGGAAAAGAGGAATGTAGGATTGAGACTAAGATTATCTGATTAT
Organism: Torreya grandis; assembly: GCA_037957365.1. NCBI lineage: Eukaryota > Viridiplantae > Streptophyta > Pinopsida > Cupressales > Taxaceae > Torreya > Torreya grandis. The sequence goes on from JARHVA010001871.1 coordinate 1,486,229, forward strand.
GTGAGATGACTATGAATCAAGAATAAGGCTTTGTTAGACCTTTGGATGAGGCCACACTTATCAAACCTAGTCATACCGAGTTGTTGTCTATAGGGAGTGACAATGTCTCGTAAGGTTTTTTATCTATATATGAAAATTGATGTGTATTATGCCCTATGGACTTTGTGTGTGATCTGTGTTTCTTGATTTGTTGTAGAATCCTCTATCTACCTTCTTCTTCACTCTTCACCCTATCTTAATATACCTCAAATGATAAACAGATAAAACAAAAAAAGGGTTAGCGGTTAAATTTATGTTGGGTCTCAACACCCCTTCCGTTGAGCGCTACCTATATACCAATACTCCAAAGAGGGATAAAACTCCATGTGGTTCTCCCATGCTATGGGGTTATGTGTGAAAGACTGGTGTAATGCTAGATGTTGGTGCAATCCTAGTGTGATTAATGTGCTTCAGCAATGACTTGTGACCTCAAGGGTGTATGCAGACTTAGCTCAAGGATACTAGAGTTGTATGTACTTAGAATTGGGAAAAATATAGAATTTTCCCTCAATATGTAATAAGTATTCTAGTGATTTTGTAAAAGTGTTAGCCTCTTGCCATCTAGTGGGTAAATGAATGTCAAATGTGCTTTAATAGTGATCATTTTGGAATTCCTTTAGATGGGCTCATGAAATGTGCAGGATGAGTTGTTGGGTAAATTTTAATTTGATCAAAGAGTTATTGTTTAGCATGAGGATGCGGCCAGTAAATTTAGACGCTATTAGTAAGTGAGATAGTCCTGAAAGAGTGGCCTTGTTTGAAGAGAAAAGGCAACTAAGTTAGAATTAGAAATAAGTTTAGGGGTGATTTTAGGCTATCTATAATGTCAAATAGGAACATCAAAGTTAGAATTTTCTTAAGAGGTAAGGGTCATTTACTTATAAGTGAAGGAAGGGCAGTGAAGGACTATGGAATTAGCCTAAACTAAGTGTGTTTGTGAAGATGGTCAAAAGTACATTGATTCATCATTAAATTTTAATTTATGTGTCTACAAAATCATATGACCAAGATAATGTTAAAAATCGGTGTTTCACAATCAAAGATTTGATACCAGATTTTAGAAATAAAACTCTAATACTACATTTTAGATCAATAGGCTATATCCTACAATGCAAGTAATTAAAATGTAGAATAACAAGCTAAAAAATAAAGAATCAAATATGGAATGTTAAGTTGTGGAGCTAAAAGCTTCACAGGTATGCAAATGTGGAGGTTGTTGGGTTACACAGTAACCGACATCGGTCAGAACTAGTTAGGGGTCAACCGACATCGGTTATCTTCAGCTACATAGGAACCGGCATCGGTTATGGTTGGCTGGCATCGGTCAGACAGAAACTGACATCGGTCACCTGTGTGTTTCCAAAATTGTTGTTCTAATTTTAGACAAATAGTTAGTTTGCATGTAAAGACTAATTTTAGTCTTGAGTCTGCGTTTCTAATTATTGTTTGGTTTGGGATCTATTTAAGAGACCCATGGGGCTGTATTGTAATTAGGACTAAGAAGGATTAGATCCTCAAGTGTAAGATCTAAAAGGTCTGCAAGAGTGCAAGATCAGGAAGATCTATAGGTAAGCAAGGTCAGTTGATCTGTGGGGTAGTAAGATCAAGAAGATCTGTGGGTGTGTGTGTGCAAGCTCAGTTAGATCTGTGGGGTAGCAAGATCAAGAAGATCTGCAACACACATTGTAAGCAAGACCAATTAGATCTGTAGAGTGCAAGATCAAGAAGGTCTGTGGATGAGAGTAGGCAACAATAACCATTAGGTTGATTGTCACTGGAGGGAACAACTCAGGGTTTGAGTTGGTTATAATTGATTGAGAAAGAGAAATCTTGAGGGAGAATTACTGTACACCCAAGAGGTGTGGGAAAAAGAGATTTCTTCATTGTATTTCCTTCTGGAAGAGTGTTAATACAGATTTTATTGTTTCTCGTATCACCTATTCTTTGCTGTTTCTGAATTCTAGTTACATATTACTTCTGGTTTAATTTCGTGTTTAGTTGCTTATACAAAGGTAATCAATTATACTCTAAGGAAGATACTAAAAGTTGGTATCAAAGCTAGGATCACTAACAAGTGGTAGAGTGGGTTAGTGTTTGTTGATTACAGGTTCACTCTCAAGGGTTTCTAATTGAGTGGGAGTAAAGCAATGGCAAAAGAAAGTAGACTAAGAATGGAGAAATTCAATGGCAAGAATTATCAATTATAGAGGATGCAAATAGAATATTATCTGTATCAGAAAGATCTGTACTTATCATTGGGTGGGGTTTCAAGTAAGCCCACATATATGCAAGATGAAGAATGGAATGTTCTTGATAGAAAGGCTCTTGGTGCTATAAGGCTGAGCCTGGCATCATCTGTGATTTCCAACTTATCACAGGCAAAGACAATGGTAGAGTTAATGGAATCTTTGGAAAATTTAATGAAAAACCCTCAGCTTCGAATAAGGTATTTCTTATGAAGCAATTATTTAATTTGTAAATGCAAGAAGGTGGATCGGTATATAGTCATCTTGGTGATTTCCATGGATTAGTAAATCAGTTAGTTTCAGTCAAAATAGTTTTTGATGATGAAATTAAGGCTCTCTTAATCTTATGCTCTTTACCTGAAAGTTGGAACAGTTTGGTAATGGCAGTTAGTAATACTTCATCTGCTTCAAATATCTTGAAAGTTGATGATGTTGTTAGTGTAATCTTGAATGAAGAAATTTGTAGGAAAAGCACAGGGGAAACATCAGGTAATGCTTTAAGTGTTGAAAGCAGGGGCAAGCAAAGAGAGAAGGTCAAGCAAGGGAAATCAAGGTCAAAGATAGGTAGTAGATACAAATCTAGAAATGGAAGTATCACCTACTGGAATTGTGGAAAGAAAGGGCATGTAAAGAAAGATTATTGGTTGGTAAAAGATCAGCATGAAGGAAATAAAAAAGCAAAAGATGCAATTATTGTTGCACGGGATGCTCTTATATGTTCCTTGGATAAAGTAGAATCTTAGGTCTTAGATTCTGGTGCCTCTTTCCATGCAACCCCAAATAGAGAATTTTTTCATGATTATGTCCATGGAGACTTTGAAAAAGTTTATTTAGGGGATGGTAAGCCTTGTCAAATTGTTGGCAAAGGAAAAGTGCAGCTGAAATTGCAGACTGGCAACATATGGGTGTTGAAGGATGTCATGCATGTTCCCATCCTAAAGAGGAGTCTAATTTTTGTAAGAAAGTTGGGTGATGAGGGTTGCACAGTAACTCTCATAGCAAAATCTTGGAAAGTTTCCAAGGGTTCACTTGTATTAGCAAGAGGTAAGAAAGTAGGTACACTTTATCTATCTACTTGTATTACTGATTCTCCTTATGTTTTATCTACTTCAGATGTAGATGCAAAGATGTGGCACTATAGGCTTGGTCACATGAGTGAGAAGGGAATGGATGTTCTTAAGTCAAAAGGTAATCTTTCATATTTGAAAAGCATAGATCGAGATTTCTGTGAGCATTATATTTTTGGGAAATAGGAGAAAGTGAGGTTTCTCAAGACTGAATCAACAAAGAAGAAGCACAAGCTAGAGCTTGTTCACACAGACATGTGGGGATCAGCTCAAGGAGCTTCTATTGGAGGATCATAGTGTTATGCTACAAGAAAGGTATGGGTTTATTGCATAAAGAAGAAATCTGATGTTTTTGACAAATTTAAGAACTAGAAAGCCTTGGTTTTCAAGGAGAAGGTGATGGATAGTGATCAGCTCAAGAGGCTGAATAATACTGAGTAGGGCAATGTTGATTTGGACAAAGTTATGATCCAAAATGAGCTTGTGGGTAAAAATCATCACTCACAGGAAAACACAGATATCGACGTCGGTTAGGTGAGAACCGACGTCGATCAGGCAGGAACCGACATCAGTCCAGTGGAGACCAAAGTCAGTGATGTCAGGCAGGTGGAAACTAACATCGGTCAGGTTGGTCAAGTGGAACTGACGTCGGTCTGGTGTAGATCGAGAGATGACTAGGATCAGTCACTGTTAGAATGAAATTTGGGCAGACAGCAAGCTGTCAATGAGTCTCAAACGCCCATAAGGAGGTCTGAAAGGGTAAGTAAGCCTCAAATTCATTATTCCCCTTCTTTATACTACTTGTTGCTCACTGATGGTGGAAAATTAGGAAGTTTTGAAGAGGCAATGCAGGTAGAATCCAAGAAACAGTGGGAGCATGGCATGAATGAGGAAATTGATTCCTTGGAAGAGAACCAAATGTGGGATTTGGTAGAGTTGCTAGCCGAAAAGAAAGCACTAAAAAATGAATGGATTTATAGGTTAAAGAAAGGAGAGAATGGACATGTGAGACATATGGCCAAGTTGGTGTTGGAGAGGTCTAATTTGTAGGATGTAAAACCAGTTAGCACACCTAGACTAGATATTGCCCAAGTAGTGGGAGTTGTCAGCAAGTTTATGGCCAATCTAGGAAAGAAGCACTAGAAAGTAGCTCAATGGATTCTCAGATATCTGAGAGGGATCAGTAGTAGGTATTTATGCTATGCAGGGTCAAACACTTCTCTACATGGGAATGTAGATTTAGATATGGTAGGTGACTTGGATGGTAGGGAAAGCACCACAAGATATGTGTTCACTGTTGGTGGAACGGCAGTTAGCTAGATTTCAGAGTTGCAAAAGTTTGTTGCAGTCACAGTGGCTAGCAAGGAAAAGATCCATATGGATAGGAACCCTGTAGGTATGCTAACAAAGCTAGGAACAAAGGAGAGGTTGAATCTTCATTCAACTTCTGTTGGTCTTCAAGATTGAACTTGAAGATGGTGATACAAGCCAGAAACAAAATTAGAGGATGTTGTTGTATAGGTATAGGTACAGGTGTAACTATTTATCTCCAAGTGAGAGATTGTTAAGTTGTGGAGCTAAAAGCTTCACAGGTATACAAATGTGGAGGTTGCTAAGTTACACAGTAACCGACATCGATCAAAACTAGTTAAGGGTCGACTGACATCAGTTATCTTCAGCTACACAGTAACCAACATCGATTATGGTCAGCCGGCATCGGTCAGACAGAAACCAACATCGGTCACCTGTGTGTTTTTAGAACTGTTGTTCTAATTTTAGATGAACAGTTAGTTTGCATGTAAAGACTAATTTTAGTCTTGAGTCTACATTTCTAATTATTGTTTGGTTTGGGATCTATTTAAGAGACCCATGGGGCTATATTGTAATTAGGACTAAGAAGGATTAGATCCTCAAGTGTAAGATCTAGAAGGTCTGCAAGAGTGAAAGATCAGGAAGATCTACAAGTAAGCAAGGTTAGTTGATCTGTGGAGTAGCAAGATCAAGAAGATCTGTGGGTGTGTGTGTGCAAGCTCAGTTAGATCTGTGGGGTAGCAAGATCAAGAAGAGATACAACACATGGTGTAAGCAAGACCAATTAGATCTATAAGGTGCAATATCAAGAAGGTCTGTGGACGAGAGTAGGCAACAACAACCATTGGATTGATTGTCACTAGAGGGAACAACTCAGGGTTTGAGTTGGTTGTAATTGATTGAGAGAGAGAACTCTTGAGGGAGAATTATTGTACACCCAAGAGGTGTGAGAAGAAGAGATTTCTTCATTGTATTTCCTTCTAGAAGAGTGTTAATACAGATTGTATTATTTCTCGTATCACCTATTCTTTGTTGTTTCTGAATTCTAGTTACATATTACTTCTAGTTTAATTTCGTGTTTAGTTGCTTATACAAAGGTAACTCTAAGGAGGATCCTAACATGGAACACATTATACAAGATATTACATGAAAACCTTGCAATGTGCAAGGAAAAACCATAGGTAAAATGGTAGCTTACAGACTTCATATTAACATAACAATTCTCTTCTATAACAACTCCTCCATCAAATCCTTCAGTTCTAACAAACAAAAACTCAATTATTCCACCTAAAGTATTCAAATTATGAACCAATCTTAAACTAGCCTACAGGATCCAACCTCCAAGCATGCAATGTCAAGCTTGCATGGATCCTCTAACAAGATGAATTACAATGATAAATCTTATGCTATTAATATCATTTATAACATATAGAGAAGAATAAGAGGAAGGAGAAAATACACCATCCTAGAAGTGGGTGCACTATTCATTAATAGGGAACCATGTCTCCCCCATGTGCCAAGTCAAGTTTTGAATAGCATCTCATGATGCCCCCATGACCACTCCATGTGCACACCAAATTACTACACCCCACTTCACATGTGACCTCAATCTAGCATAGTGATCCTTGTTCCCCACTTTCCCATGTGCTTTCACATGAGTTAAAATATTCCCAACTTTTGACCTCATCCAATAAGAGCCCACATATAAACTACACCCCACAAGCACAAGTCTAATAGAATTATGACTTCTACTATATCATGTCCTCACATGCTTACATAAAATCCAAACCATGTGACTAAGTGGAGAAATGTACCCCATTTCTCTCTCCTCATCTTTTGCACATAAAAGATGCTCTATGGACCATACCACCCACCATGAGCAATTATAAATTACCACCTAACTAGATCACTAACCATCCACATCAAAATGAATAGTGGCCACAAATAGTGAAAGTGAATAATTAATTCACACCTAACATATTCCCACTTGAAATCAATATACATAAGCTTTTACCATACCTGAGTATTCTAAAAACTAGCTATCCATCTATGCCCTCTGTTGCCCTAACACAAACCTAATAGAAGTTTTCTTACACTATTAAAAATTCTCTACCTTGATTAGCTTTGTCAAGATATTCTACTCCATAGCATATTGTATCACCTAAAATGACTCTTCACTTTTCCATAGACCAATCCTCCAAACAAGATTTTTCTATGAACCATTCACACCTCCCACTGCTTGGGAATATCCAATTTAGTGTTTACCATAGAATCATGAGGTTTCTTACCCCTGATGAAACTAATACACATGATGAAATAGCATGTCTTTTCCTCTATTATAGGATTCTCTTGGGAAGATAACTCACAATGCAATAAGTGGGGTACTTCCTTGCTTTTATGTCCTTGTGCATCTCCATCCTTGGTTTGCTCCTCATACCGCCTTCATTGCATCCTTCTCATTGAGCCATAAAAACACTGATCATGTTGGGTCCTACATCCAACATGTCAACAACACATATTAGTAACATCTACCAAACACTTTGGCTCTCCATGAAGGTACTGAATATCCTATACTACATGTGATGTGCCTACACAAACTCGTACAATGACTTTTTGATGCAGGAGCATTGAGCAAGTTCATGTAATCAAGTATGTTTTTTATAAATTTGGGCTAATTTTGGTGATAAAGGTCCTATAAGGACCCAATTAGGGTGATTTAATCATTAGGTAACTTAGTTGTGGAGGTTCTTGGCCTTGGGAACTTTTCTCGCCAAAACATCAATTTGAATATTTGAAATGTAATTAGTGTGTTAGGAGTGTTTTAATAAGTGTAAAAGAATGTAATGTTAGTAATTGTTTTTATAGGATCTTAATTGAGTTTATTTGGGTTTAATAAGGTTTCTACATGAGAACAAAGGCAAAAACAAGAATTTTTAATGTAAAGATCGTACTAAGACAATTACCATGCAAGTTAGTTATCAAGGAGTTAGTTGCTCATGTGTCTAAGGAGAATATAAAGAATTTTGGAATATAATAAATTTGATAGAATAATAGAATATAATTAGGTAGGAAGTAGGATAGTAAATTATATAAGTGATAAGGATAGAGGTATGGAGAGGAGAAAGATGGGAGAGCATTAATACCACTGAATTCTGTCAAAAGAATAGAGTTTTTACATGTACATACTTATAATCAACGAAGTTATAATTTTTGAAATGATACTACTATAGAAATGTTTGGATATTGTTTTATGACTATATTTTGATGTATGGAATACTTTAAGACTATTTGAACAATGTTCTATAATGTAAGTTGTAAGAAATAATATCCTGCAGGTCTGAAACAATAACTCTTTGTATAATCATTCAAGTATACAAATAAAAGAAGAAAACAATCCTATTAAGAGAGTCCAAATGAAAATGAGAGTGATACTAGGTAAATAATGATCAAAGTGAGAAATAAATTTATTAAGCATGCATATGTGGTAGTCTTTGTAACCAAACAAGACAAGATTTTGTGTGCATATTCTATTTAGACATGACTATGTCAAGAAACTTGTTGAAAAATTAAAATAGAAAATTACTTGAAGTGTTCTATGGGATAAAGGGTGATGAAGAAGGACCTTGGTGGAATGTTCTCATACCTTTTTATAATCAAACATGCAATTGAAACCCTATTTTAAGTAGTTACGGGTAGACTATGTGCTATAACACTATAGAAAATTCATGATTTAACATGCTAAGAAGCTATCCAAGAAAATTTTAATCTTTATAAAAATGGGATTTGGTCAAAAATAACTCATTATGGAATTTTTAACATTTGAAATTAAGTGTTGGATAATTAAATCCCAAATGAAGCCTCTTAGGTTTGTAAAAACCCTAGTTTAGGGCAAAATACAAAAAGGGAGATAACTAGTTATTTAACTAATGAAAATCACTAAAACTTTGTAGTTTTAAGGGTCTTGATGTGGATAAAATGATTTTCAAGGTTTTATAATGGTACAGTCATTGTTCGTACAGATAAAGTTGATTATGTAGTTAAACAGGGGTAATTAGGCCTAGAAGGGCTAATTGGAGAGAAGAAAGGTAGATAAAGTGGTCAATCCAAGTGAGTTAGGAAGTGAAATTTCATGAAGATAAAGGAAGAGACAAAGGGTATTTTAATATGCAATTATTTTTTCAATAAACATTTGTACCAGTATGTATTAATAGAATAAGCCTAAAAAAAGGTTACTAGGATTGAAGAAAGGTTGAAGGGTTGAACAGTGGAGAAGACACTTGAGATTAAGAGGATCTGAATGGCATTGAAACAAGTTTGTTTAACCTATGAGAGGTTAACCAAGTTGAGATATTTACTTCATGAGTCCAAGATCAAGAAAGAAGTGAGTTATGTGTTGAGAAGCAAATAGTCTAGCTAGGGTTAGAGAGTGAGATAAGGAAGGGCTGATAGAAGATGAGTAAATTATAAAGGAGTTCATGTGTGATCATTGTATGGAAGCTCTAAAAGTAGATAGATATGGAATTAAATATTTCAAATCTATAGGATCATTTCATGAGAATGATATCAAGGAGTGGACAGAGAAGAGGAGTTTGAGAAGATTGAATAGATGAGTGTTCATTGTAGGTGTCAAAATTGGCTTAGTAAGGAATCAAAGAGTTTCTTTGCATCACTTCTTCAACATGCAAACCAAAAACTCTTTGCCTCATCATTATATTTATCTCTCCCTAATAGAGATCACCATGTAGGAATCACATTGTTCCAACTCCTTGAATAAAAACTAGTACATGTAGCACTCTTGATAGTAGTGAGGTGAGATGATCTCACAGAATTCAAAACCAAAATTCTCTACATAGCCTTATAGCTATCAACATGGCATAATTTCACTACACCAATCATAACTCTTGGGAAGTCATCATGTTACTTGGTGCATTGTTGCACCTACTAAGTTTTTGAGCCTACATTTAAAATGCATCCTGCTCTACTGAATGTTATCAAAACACCAACTCATGTGCCTCCAGTGTTACTCCATGCACTGGTATACCTATCTAATGCCACAACTGTATACACAACACTCTAGCACCTCAAGGTATATGGTCAACATCAGCCTTCTCTTTTTGGGAACACTAGGTCTTAATTATTCTTTTATATGTAGCCTTCAACTACCAATCATGCCAAACATGACATAAGTAGACCAATCATAGTTCTAGAGAAGTCATCGCACTACTCAGTGCACCAATGTACCTATCAAGTTTTCAATCCTAAAAATTCATCTAAAATGAATCATTACTCTAGTGCATGTCCAAACACATGACCTTCTCCTTTAGAGAACACTAGGTCTCACTTATTCATCTACATCTTAATCTTCCTCATCTTCAACTACTTCAAAATAGGTACAGCTTCAGGTTTCTTTGTACCTCCTTAATTTGCATGGATTCTTCTTCTTTTACATCTCAGTTAGCAACATGTGGTCAGTAGGATACCACATCATACATCCCTTTTATTTATTTCCAAGAACCATAATAAAGTCTTACCTTGTCCTCAACCTCCACTTATGGAGACCAACTTGCTCTTCAAGCTGTACAGTTGCTCTATATTTAACATGAATATTGTGTAGTCTATTGACTTGTTTGGCAAAGCTTTTTCAACTTATCCACAAATCTCTTGTGGGCTTCTCCTCGGTAACATGAATATAACATAATCTTCATTAGAAGATCCTCCACTTTGCTCCATAGAGAGATACCTACCATAAAACCTTTTTTCATTTTCATTTTCAACTTGGTCTCTCCTCTTGTTATAGTAGTTTTAACTTACACAAAATAGCCAACAATAGAAAACACTCACAAATGTATTTTTTCACCATGGCTTTAATACCAACTATTAAAAAAAAAAGCTTCACAACCAAAGCTCTGATACTAGATGTTAGAATAAAACTTTGATACTACATGTTAGATCAATAAGCTATATCCTATAGTGAGAGTAATTAAAATGTAGAATAGCATGCTATAAAATAAAGAGATTAAGAGGGAACACATTACAGAAGAGATTATGTGTAAACCCTACAATGTGCAAGGAAAAAACATGGGCAAAATGGTAGCTTTCAGACTTCATATTAATAAAACAACTCTCTTCTACAATATCTCCTCTAGTAACTCCTTTAGTGATAACAAATAAGCACTTAATGCTTCCACCCAAAGCATTCAGGTTATGAACCAAGATCAAACTAGCCTATAGGATCCAACCTCCAAGCATGCAAACTCAAGCTTGCATGGATCCTCTAATAAGATGAATTATAATGAGAAAGCTTATGTTATTAATAACATTTACAACATAGAGAGAAGAATAAAAGAGAGGAGGCAATGCACCATCCTAGAAGTGGATACACTATTCATCAATAGGGAATCACGTCTCCCTCATATGCCAAGTCAAGCTTTTAATGGCATCTCATGATGCCCCCTTAACCACTCCATGTGCAGACCAATGTGTTACACCCCACTTCACATGTGACCTCAGTCTAACATAGTGATCCTTGTGCCCCACTTTCCCATGTGCTTTCACATGAGTCAAAATATTCCCAACTTTTGACCTCATCCAATAGGAACCCATGAAAAAACTATGCCCCACAAGCACATGCCTAATGGAATCATGATATCCATTGTCATCATGTCCTCACATGCTTCCACAAAAGCCAACCCATATGAATAAGTGGAGAAATGTGCCCCTCATATTTTCCACATGAAAGATGCTCCATGGGCCATACCGCCCACTGTGGGCCATGCTAAATCACCACCCAGCTACATCACTAACCATCCACATCACCAACATTCCACATCACCATGAATAGTGGTAGTGAATAGTGATTCATGAATAGTGATTGTGAATAGTGACATCACACCTAATAGAAAAAGGCAAAGATTTTATTTGTATTTTTGTCTATATGAATGTTTTTGAAAATTTTCCTTTAATTTGATAAAATAAACATTAAGAGGAAGACATAACATATAGAATTAAAAAAACCATGTACAAGACTATGGTATAGGAAATATGTCAAAACACATATGCATTAAAGCCCACTCTATGGCTTGTTAGGCATTAAATTTTATTGGGGGATGGTTAGTAATCCCCCAATATTTCTCATTGTAAAATATGTAATCATCTTTGTCAAAGTTTTGGTTGCATTTTAATTGATCATTGATTTTGAAATTTACTCAGTTTGAAATGTCTTTAGGAGATTGATTTTCATTGTTATTAATGGTTTTTTTGTAAATAATTTTGGGGAAGACTGATTTTGTTTTACTTAATTAGTTATTTAATTTTGTCTCTCAAAGCAATACATATATCTGTTGAATGTCCTCTTGTTGTGTGATATGAACAAAAATATGTTTCTTTGTGAGATGTTGGCTTATAGTTTAAAAATGTGTTTTACATGGGTGGTAACTTGATCATGCTTTTATTTAATAAGTATTTCAATAAGTTAGATTGATTTTTTAAGAATTTTAATGATTGTCTCGAAACAAGCTTTATGATTGGTGTTGTGTCCATTTAGATCCAAGTAATAGTTGTATTTTTTTAGGCATTGGTCTACTTTTAGGAGGTGTAGAGATATGATTATGGTCAATATGACTAATAGTTTAAAAAAAAGCAAGATCTTTTTTTAGTGATAATACTTTGCAAAAAAATAAATTTAAAAGAGATGCAAGTATGATAAAGTAATATGTCTTTGAGCGAAAAGATAAGGCTCCTACAAAATATGTATTGCATATCTAGATCTATTGGCATACAAGATTTGAATCATAATATGTAATTAGTAATAGAAGTAGATTTTCCCTGGTGAAGAGAGGGAAGATACTCATTTGTGACCCTTGGTCCTTTGTTGTAAATGTAGTGTTTTAAACAAATTCCCTCCAACTCAAGATAGGTATGCAAAGAACTGCTATGAAGATGGTGAAACCAATGTTAGGCTTGACCCGTTAGGCTTTTAAGAAATGATTTAAGAAATATTATATCATTAATTTAATAATTTTCACTAAGATGTAAGAATCCTTTAAGATGTATGTATTGATCTCTATTCCCATCAAATAGTGAAAACGTAGGCATTATGAAATCAGGGTAACGAAGAGTTGAGGATAGTACTTATTATTGGATTTCCATATGTAATATTAATATCAAGTGAAGAGATATATACAGTAATTTCTAAAGAATCATCATATACTTTTCATTGTAAAAAACCCATTGCATGCATTTAAGCTAATATCCTTTGGGAAGGCAAGTTTAGAATCTAAAGGGGTTCATTCAATGGAACCATAGGCACATTATTTATCATGGTTGGAGAAGATGTAGGTTTATCATCCAATGAAGATAAAACACTTGTTTCATTAATTTGAACCATAATGATAATATAACAATAAACACACAAAGGTATAGGTTGGGAAGAGTGAATAAACCGTATAATCAATTTTTGAAAAATAATTAAGGTTTAAAGGAAGAGAGAGAGAGAGAGATTTTGTATAAATCCTAAGTTAAATGTGGGAAAGAGTCGAGGTTCACCATATATATTTACCATAATTATGATTTTATAAAAAATAAGGAATAAACTAATTGCAACTAAATATATCTAAGCATACAATGACTAAAAATATAAAATTTAGATCTAAGTGTTGGTTGTAATGAGAAACAAGTCCCAATGCTACAAATGAAACTAGACTAAGCAAATTTAAATGAAAAAAGGGGTAAGGAATGATCACACCCATCTACTATTCTAAAAATTTGAGATTGTAGATGGACTATGCAAAATGTTTGTAACCTACTCCTAAAATCTAAAAATTATGGGATTCTCTAAGATAAACCCATTCCTATGACATTTCTACTAGGATAGACCCATATGACCATGATTGTCTAATTGTGGCCAAGGTTTTCCTACTAGGGTTTTGGAGTCTATTTTTTTTATCACTTGTGCATTATCACATATTATTATGCATGTACCTTCACTTTTCATATATGTTTGGAAGAATGTTCAAGATATATGAATATCCTTGTTGACATAGATTGCTCTCCAAAATAAAATAAATAGTTATGGAGCCAAGCAATCATCGAGGTAGTGTAGCAAAATATGTATCCTACATGCATGGAATCATACTTTCATGTATTTATGTGACTGTGTGGATGGAATAACTCAAGTTATTATTTGTGAACCTCATCTTATATAGAAGTGATAATGTAATTGCATGTAGTCTAATACCCTCCTTTTATAGAAGGGAAATGTAGAGAAATGAAGATAAAATGACAATGTTACAAGTGTATGAGATTCAATGAAGCATGACCAAGGTGATGTTTGGCTCTAAGTTGGATCTTGCATGTGACTTTTATATTGATATTCAGACATATCTTATGCTTGCTTCTTAATCCCTTTTAGATAATTAATGGTTGGGTTATACCATATATATAAATTGATCTAGGATAACTTATGCATGTTTGTCGACTATGATAATGTATAAAATCAAGAATGAATGCACAATATTCATGTCAAAGCCTAAAAATCTAAAAGGGACAAACCTATGGGTATATAGATTTGTCCAAGATGGACTCATATAGTGTGTGAGTCCATTTAGGAGATGATTCCAACTCTATTTTAAAGATAGGGTTGGGTGATAAGTGATAATAGTCTAGATGCATTCATGAATATCCTTTTTATGAGTGTTGAGGTGTTTTTAGGCTCAATGGACAAAGAATAAACCTATTTTTTGGCCGAATTTGTCCTAAAAACAAGTTAAATGTACATGTTTGCCAAATAAGGTAACTTAGGAATAAGACACTAGGAATAAGGGTGTTATGAAAAATTTGGGTGTCTACACCCATTTATATTTAATTTAAAATAAAAAATTTAGGGTCAAGAAAAAGTGTTCATTACCATTAAAATTTTGTAAAACACGTGTATTCATTAGATCAAAGATATCTAGAATGGATGAATATGACATTACCAATTATGTTGTATATGTTGAAGTATTTTTTATTTTTCTATGCACATTAAAACTATAAAATCGTGTCAATTTACCAAAGATATTATTGTTGAATGCAATAAAGGTCTATAAAAATGACATCTTGGAGTATGATAAGAAAGGGAGGGATTTTATTTGATCTTTAAATTATCTAGAAGAATTTGACCAACATAAAATCATGTATGAATTATGACCAAGGTCAAATTTTACCGATACTTTCTTTTCTATTTTCCAAAGCTTATTAATTATAGTCGGGTGCAATAAACCACAATGTTACATATAATGCAATTTTTTTGCAATACTTCCCTTTTGGGTATTTTCCAAATTGAGGAATATAATTATAGTTGTAAACCCACATTACTTGTATACTCTTATATCATATATAAAAATTAACCATATCCAGCCTATATCAGGTGATTGTTATGTAAGCAAATATAAAAAACCTATCTCCTTCTCTTTGAAAGCCTAGCTCCACTTTTGAAACTACGTTTAGGCCTACAAAATAGGAAAAAGGAGCATTGAGTTGACCTCAACCTCTCTCCAATGATTGGTTGAGTATTGCTTATGTATCTAATACTCTAAAGAGTGAATTTAAATTGCATGTACTTATCCATGTTAGTTGTGTGTGTGCAAGGTGCTCAATTTATGAATGCAACCTATAATATATCTTTTGACACTTAATAATGGTTATCTTGGCTTAATTTAGGTGCTTTAGACTTAACTATGTCTTGATTTCTTAATTGGGAAGTTTAGAGTAGTCCTTTGAATGTGCAAGTGTTATAACAAGCTTGTTTGATGTTTGCTTCACAATTGTAGATGATGAAATAGACTTAGGCTTGAATTATATAAATATATGACCTTTTAGGTAACTTCTCACACCATTGACATACAAAACATATGATCAACCCATTGAGATGATTTGAATTTGAAAAATCACCATTATTAGGCTTAGTGATAGGTTCAATAGAGTTAGACACCTTTAGAATTCTAAAAGTTTTTGATTCAAATGAATTTGTTTGAAAGATAGTAATATTAATTTGATGATTTGGAGACAAACTGAGTGTGATAATGATTAGGTTGGGAATAGCCTAGGAAATTTGTGTAGGCAACTAATAACAAATCAAGCTATTTGAACCCATAGAAAGCATGTGTACAAAAGCAAAGAGTGTGCAAGATCCATATGTGTATACACAAGTCATTTTAAGGCAAAATAAAGTCAATAATGACATTTCCAAGTGTCTAATACCATATTTTAGTAACTATGAATGCCCCCCTTTTATTCTAGTATTGAAATAAATAATAATACTAGAGTAAAAGGATAAAGAGATGTACCTAAGTGTGTAAAACACACTTTATCTTTGTGTTTCAAATTGTCTTCACTTTTCTACATTCAAAGGAAGTAAGAAACTAGGGAAATGGTCTAGGGTTAGATGATACCCAGATGAGGTCTGCGCACCATTATCCAGACGTTGAGAGAACTCCTCTTTGTTTGTGGAGGATGACACCTGCAAAAGAAAGAGACTTAAACAAAAAGGTTGTTAGATAGGTAGATGGTGGGTTGCCAAGCAAAGCTTGATCCCAGAAGTGTGGAGACTGCTATGAGGGATGACAACCCACTAGTAGATAAAAAAGAATGTCTGATAAAGAGCAGAATGTTGCTAGGAACAGAAATGATAAAAGACTGAATCAAAAGAAATAGAAGCAAATGCATACCTGAAGGCTGCTTTCAGTCTGGTCACAGTCGTCGACGTCAGTTAGGCTATCGGCATCGGTTGCAAAGTCTGCCAATGTCCGTTAGTCTGTCGACATCGGTGGGGGCAGTGGTCTTTGGTCAGGTCTTAGAGAAGGTTTGTGGTCGACATAAAGGGTTTGTGGTAGTCAGAGAGTCTGTGCAAGGTTGTTGGTCAATGGACAGGGTCTTAGGAGGGAGTCAGGTTGAGGACATGGTGTCAAAAGGGGTCAGGTTAAGAGGAGGGATTTTCAGCCTCTCCAGGAAGAGTGTCTGATTGGTCTGGTTGATAGCCGGATCTGGTTGGTAATGTGGCTTAGAATCAGTAAACAAAAATTGATTACAAATACATTCTAAGCTACTGAAATGACATAAAAGATGAATACTTACCTTCTTACTTGGAACAGAGGCAGAGGTGTGAATGCTTGTTGCTAATGTAGAAGACTTGTTGCTGATGCAAAAGACTCCTTGCAAAGAGGCAGAGTGACAGATGCAGAATCCCTGTAACCTGTGGTGCTCGTTGTACATCCAGGGGAGCTGAGAGAGAGAGGTCGAAGTCTGAGCGCAAGAGGATTTTGGCATTCAAGGAAGAGAGATTGAGAGAGAGCAAAGAGAGAGAGTCTGAGAGAGGCAGAATTCACCTTCAGGCCAGTCTTAAACAACTGACGTTGGTGATCCCACTGGCGTCGGCCGATAGGTAACCAACGTCGGTAGCTGGAATAACGGAAAAAAGGGCTAAAATTAGCCTTTTGCCTGTTCTTCCAACTGCCAAGGGCAATTGTTGTGTGAAAATGGTTGAATGTGGATAAATAAATGTGAGGATTAGTGGAGGGAAAGTTGGAATAGGTCATAGGGTGATAAATGAGGGTATCCAAGGGAAAGGAATCCAAGGGGAGGATGATGTGTCATGAGAGAGAAAGAGGGAATTATTAATTTAAAATAGATGATTGTTTTAAATTAATAAGACATAGGTTAGGCATGGTTAGAAGTGGATTAAGGGGACCAAGGGGGGAGAGGACCAAGGGTTAGACACGATTTCGATGTCTACATTTGCCCCTTTTTGTCTTGTTGGTTGTTCTGGATGAACTGCAAGACAAAAACAGGAGTTGATTGCCCCAGGTATGGGATGAGATTGCTTTCATCTTGTTGGTTGTTCTGGTGAACTGCAAGACAAAAAAGAATGTTGATTGCCCTGATTATGGGATGAGGTATTCCCCCTCAAAGCATGAGTCAAGAGAAGGGAACCTGGAATCGAGTGCTAATTTGACAGAGAGTGAAGGGAAAGGGTGAAGTTGGAGTGAGAACACTGCAATAGTTGTGATTGCACGTATACCACTTCACGAGATGATCAGGTCAAATTGTCTGGGTCAAGGGTCAAGGAGTGCCAAAATTGAAGTAACTGGGCCCCAGCATTTAGTCATAGCTGATCGAGTTATTCAATCTAAGCTGTAGCTCCAATGGTCATCGTGTTTCAAGTATCTCGGGCTCAAGAAGTGCTCTTGAAAACATGAAAAAGTCACAAGTAATGGGGATCAACCGGCTTGCGATCCAATACTTGTGAGGGTCGAAATATGAGTTGCAGACAATTTTGCTAACCATTCATGAGGTAGCACACATGCAAAAACAACCAAGGCAATGTTTGTCTTGGAAGTGGTCGGAGTCAGAGGAGATAGGCGCGATCTCCATGGTCATTGGTCGAGGTGGGTTGAGATAGATGGTCCATTAGATGGACGGATGAAGGAATGTGGTCGAGCTAACCTCAAAAGACGTCGTGTCAACTGAGTGCTGCCTACATAGCCCCTGGTCATTAGGGCCTCAGACCATTGTAGTTCAGACTAAGAGTTAAAGTGGTCGATGATTGGTTTGGTCGTGATTAGAGGATGAGGGCAAGGTGATGTTACAGCCTTTTCCATATCGTGTGATGGTGTATTCTGTAACATTGGTTGAGTGGTCTTTCATCCCTAGCAAGTTTCCATATTGGTGATGGATGTATGCTAAAAATGAATTGAGGTCATTTATGCTTCAACAAGTAATGGTTTATGCTTAACATAAATTGAGCCTGGTTGATAGTTTCCATGTGTATTGTTGTCCATAAAAACTATGTGAAATGGACTAGGTCATGTGAGTGGTCTGAAAATGTTTGGTTGGTTTGGTTGAGTTGGCAAAATGATTTGGTTGAATGTGACCAAAGGTATAAGAAGTGAAAAGTGTGTTGTTCTTTCATTGACAAGGCCTATAATGATGGCATGGATAAGGGGTTGTTTAGAAACAAAAGCCCCATTCATGCATTACGTCGTTGACCAATGGTTGTGTTAGAGAAGTACTCGAATCACTTGACGTTAAGTGAGCTCGAAATCCCTTGAGTATGTTGGATAGATAGGTTTGATGTGATATGGATGGAAGGGGGAACCCTTTTTGGTAGGAACAACTTTGCCCCTTTTATAGGTGACCCCGAGAGCGACTATAGACAAGTCCATGACTCTAAAGTTGTCAGTCAATTTTATTTTTTTTTGGGGCAGACTGATCGATACGGGAAGTCTGCGTGGGGATGTTTGTTTTGCTTTATGGTCATGTTGTGAAGCTGATCGATGCAGGAAGCTTCAGAGATAGTGCTGTGTATGTAGCAAAATTTAGGCATAGCCATCCTTCGAGGGAGTGTTCTATATTTTGTTTTGTATGCTTTTGATATGACTTTGGCCTAGCTGTCCTTCAAGGGAGCAGTCTAGTAAATACAACAATTTTGTAGCTGTCCTTCGAGGGAGCAGTCTACATTTATGATTTATGACCTTGGAATATGCATCCCAGTTTTATATTTTTTCAATTTTTTTATTTTTTGACTGGACTTTTGGTCATGAACTTGACTATAGAGGTTTAGAGGGTTTCCCTTTTATTAGGACAAAGCATTCAATGCGTGACAAAAGGGTTGACTGATGTTTACAAGGTTGAGGGTTGAAAGGAATAAGAATGATGATGATGGGGATTGCTTAAGGGATCGAGCTCAAGTTAAACGTCAAGTGAATAATTACTTGACTGACAGTAGACTGGTCGAAGATGCAAGGCATAAAGGGGCTTAGGTTCTGATAAGTCCCTGACCCATGCTTGTGTTATGATGTAAGGTCTGAATCAATTAGGAGCAAACTTGCCCCATTTGCTTCATTCCAAATTGGTCACATGTTGGTTGATGATAAAGAAGTCGGTTGATGTTTGGTCGATGTTGATGTTTAGTCAAGGTTTGGTCGAGGCTTGGTCGAGGCGTGGTTGAAGTTTGGTCAATTGATGTTTGGTCAAGGCTTGGTTGAGGCTTGGTTGATATTTGGTTAAGGTTGATAGCCAAGGTAAGGTCGAATTCCCCCAATTGCTAGGGAGAATGTTTGGATAGACTTAGTGTGAGAGGGCGAGATCCTAATCTGCCAAGTTGGAGGCAGGAATCTCAAAATGATGGATGGTGATAGAGAAAATAGTCGGTAATGATTTGATTAAAGTGGCTAATGGTTGGGGGTCATCAGGCTGGACCTCCATTGATTGTAAGGCTTGGATCAAAGTTTGATGATGTTGTGGAGAGTTTTGTATGAGATCATACAAAGACATCTTCACAGGGGTCGTGTGGTGAGGTTGTTTCACCATGGAGTCAGGGATTATCTTTAAGGATGCTAGTTGAGATGTGCCTAAGACAGTAATCTTGGGTTTTGGTTGTGGTGAAGGCTTGGTAGATGGGGATGTCTAAGGGATAGAAACATGTCTTTTCCCTTTATCCTTTTGAGTTGGTGGGCTAGTGGTCAAGTTGACTGTGTTGATTTCGAATAATGGGGTTAAAGGCGGTAGAAGGACCATAGTCTGGTGTTGAGATCTCGATTTAGGTGATGATGTTTGTGAGGCATGTGATGGTGTCGATGGTTTGTTGAAAGGGTGGTCAAGAGGATCTTTGATGAGAAGGGTATCCTTTTTCTAGTGTTGACGAATGACAGCTTTAAGAGTGCAACAACGCTCAGTGTCATGTCCTGGTTTACGATGATAGTGACAAAATTTAGTGTTGTCGAACCAAGATGGTCTTGATTCGAGAGATGATGAGTGTGAAGGTGAGGAGGTATGGGAAGCATGGGATGATGTTGAAGGTTTGTTGATAATATGGTCAAGAAGAAGGGTGTCTTTCTCCAAGCATTGGTGAATGACAACCTTGAGGGCACAACAATACTCAGTGTCATGTCCTGACGTGTAATGATACGCACAAACTTTAGTGTCATCGAACCAGGGTGGTTTTGGTCTAAGAGATTGGTATGGTTTAAGAGGTAGAAGACTGATGCAAGAAGACTGCAATAATTGTCGTAATAGCAAGGCATAAGAATTCGCCAATGGGTCTACGTGTTTTGTTGCAATAGGGGTTGGTGACTTTTGTTTTGGAGGCATAGAAGGCATTGGTTATTTTGGAGGAAATATATGTTTAATGGGTAAAGGGGATAATGGAAGCAATTTGCCTTTATGAAGTGTTGGAGCAGGAAGCACTCCTATTAAGGTGGATGGATGTGGGTCCAAAATAGAGGGCAATGATGAAGGTGGGGGAGGAATTCTCTGGTGTGGTTTAGTGGCCTTCTTTGGTTTAGTTTGAGGGCCACTATTGTGTGAGGCAAGATTAGATATGGGGAAAACACCAAGAGATTTAATCTCTTTTGGCATGGTGGACACCTGCGTGGGTTTGGGTTCAAATGTGGACGGAGGTGAGTGAGATGTAGCAATCTCAAGAAGAAGGCAAGAGAAAATCGTCACTGGGTCTTCCTCGATCGAAGTGGGTGAAGAGACAGGGTCTTCTCTTGGTGGAGAAGAAATTGGAGAATGTGACTCCTCAAGAGGGTAGAGGGCAGGGATGATGGTGCCTTCTACTTGTTGTTGAGGAGTAGGAAGGGTATGGTCCTCCATTGGTAGGAGGAAGGATGAAGGTGGGGCCAATGGCATTGGTATGGTCGAAGCATCCTCCAATATAAGAGAGGTCGATGGAGAACTAATAGGAGAAGAAGGCTCTTCTACCTATGGAGAAGGTTGGTTAGGGACAAGAGGCGAGACCGAGTTGACTGTGTGTATATCATGCTCTTGGGAGCTATCGGCCATGGTCTGGACATTGTTTTGGCTAGAAGGATGGTTAGGAAAAGGTTGTTTGAAGATGTCGATGTGTTGATTAGGCAGTGCGTTCAGGTTATCCAAAACAAGATCCCCCTTATCTATCATGTCTTGGACAATGTTTTTGAAGGTTCGGCAGTTGTTGATGTCATGGCCTTGGACACAGTGATAGTGACAGAAGTCATTTTCCCTATACCATGTAGGGATGGCTTTTAAAGGGTCGAATTGAGGTGGTCAGATAGGAGGGAGATTGAGGACCCTCTACTTGACGAGTTTTTTCAAAACAGAAGCGTATGATTCTCCAATTGGAGTGTATTGACGTTGTATGTGACGTTGTTGGAATTATTTTGTGATGCTTTGTGATGTTGAAGGTTGAGATTGGTCGGTCATTGTTGAGGATGGTGTCATCGGTTTTTGCATTGGTATTATGCAATTTGACCCTATTTTCTTCAATAGCACAGAGTTCAAGCTTTCAGGCCATGGTGAAAGCTTCGTCAAAAGTGTGGAATGTCTGAACCTGCAAGGTGGATGAGATGTGTGTGGCACATGCTCGAGAGAAGAGCTCAATGAGCTCGAGTTGAGGTAAAGGGAAGGAGAGTTGGTTGAGTAGGCCTCTCCAACGGGCGACAAAATCGGCTATGGATTCGTCGTCAAATTGTTTGATAGAGTATAAGTCCGTGATTGATACCTTTTTGGTGATGTTGATAGAAAATTGGTCAAGGAAAAGTTGGGCTAGTTATGTGAAGGAAAAGATAGAGTGACTGGTGAGAGAGCTGTACCAGTCAAGGGCAGGGCCAGAAAGCGACATGGGAAACATGCATAGCAATAACGCATCATCATGTGCTATGAGATAACAAGCATGTCTAAATGCTCGTAGGTGTTATTGCGGGTCTTCCTTACTCTAGAAGCAAGTAAACTTAGGAAGCTCCCACTGGCTGGGATACGGTCAGATTGAGACAGAAGGATGGATGGGTTCGATGCAAATTTGCTCATATGAAAGGGCATTGCTCGAACCAGAAATGGAAGCCTCAAGACTAGACATTTTGTCCATCAGCATCTTGATGAGATCAGCTGATAGATTGGCAGATGGGGTGCCCCTAGGTTGTAAGGCACTTGGAAGGTGCTAGAAGAGGCGTATGACGTAGTCGGTTGCACTTGTATAGGCACAACGTATTGATGACTAGTCATAGGGACAAAAGTGGAAGCCAAGGGTAGTTGTGTCATGAAGGTAGAAGGCATAAGTTGACTAGATACCACCAAAGGTGGTTGCATGGTGGCATTGGCAAAAGGATAGGTAGTCACTCCCGCATTTATAGGCACAAGAGTGTGTGGAGTCGAGACAATCAAGTTCTGGTATGATGTAGAACTTGGTTGAATTGTGTGTGGTTGAGGGGGTAATGAAACCCCGATGGAGGTCGGTCCAAAAATAGATGGGAAGGCCAAAATTTGCGTATTGGCCATGGTCAAGTTAATGGTTGAGGCAATAGTCTGAGTCATAAAAGGCTGGGTAGCGGATGATGTTGATGTCATCGCCGCTTCACCCGAAAGGTCTCGCATTTGGTTTCTTGCGAGATAGTGTTGGAGAGCCTTGATGTTGTGGTCAAGGAGTCTCTCAAAGTTTGGGTCCCCTTCGGGGACAATTGAAAGTTGATTAGGAGTTGGTCGGGTAGGAGTTTGTTTGGTCTCTGAATGATACTCCATTAGACGACTAGGCATAGATGGCGAAGGCGAGAGCAGTTGTTGCCTTGCGCAGTCAAGAAGAGTTCTGGTTTGACTGCGTGTCAAAACCATTCAAGGCAAGAAGGGTCAAGTTTCAGAAACTATATTTTTCAATCTCATAAAACTAGAATGGGTGTTTTTGATAGAAAAAGGGTCAGGTTTTAAGGTTGCTATTTTGTAAAAAAATATTGTGACAGTGACCGACGTCGGTTGAAAAATTGATGTCGATGAAACAGATTGCCGATGTCGGTCAAATAATCAATGCCGGTAATGAAAGGTTGCCGACATCGGTGGTAAAACCGATGTCGGTGACTGTGTTTTCCAAAAACTCAGAAAATTTGAGAGTTTTTGGAAGAAAAGAAGAAAACGTCCTCACTAGCTCAAAAAACCAGATAGGAACAGAAAAATAGATGGAGACAGGCAGACCTAAACGTTAAATCCTAAGAATAAACTTTTAGAATCTTGTTGGCTTATGTCTTAGAGTGAATGTGTTTGGGAAGTTGGCTTGTAGAGCGGGTCCTAGAAGAGGTAGTCTAAAGTTGGTTTCAGGTTAGTTTTGGTGCTCAAGAGTCTATATTAGGTTCCATACATGGCCTGGTGCTAAGGAGCAAGCTCCCCTCACTTCACGAGCCCATTGATAAGCTGGTCTCACTTAGCCAGTATATACTTCCCCTAGAGATTATCCTCTGCCAGAGAATAGAGTGGGCTTTCCCCTTAGTGGTGAAGTCTAAGTGGGATTGTCGGGACGGGTAAGGTATCCGCTGGGTGATGAAATCCCAGTCGGACCTTGTCTCAGGTGAGTTAAGATGTTTAATTTTGTGCAAGTGATTTGGTCGTGTAACATAAGTGGACTACGATTAATTCATGATGCAGTTTAATTACTAGATGTGTGGACTAAATATGCATGCAAACAGAAATGAAATGCAAAGATTTTAAGCCCAAGTCGAAATGTGTCATTTGGATGAAAACAAGTTGAGAAAGGGTTGAAGAGTATGATTTTGACTAGTCTAAGATGCAAGAAAGAAAGAAGAGTTCTTTTTAACTTTGTTAATAGTGTCTTTTGTAAGAGATAGAGGAAAAGGATGCAAGGAGAGATCTAATGCACCTATATGAAAAGAAAGAAAAGAACCCAAGGAAGACCCTAGGGTCCCACAGGGCGTGCCAGAATGTTTCAAACTAGTTTTGCCTTTCTACATTCAAAGGAAGTAAGAAACTAGGGAAATGGTCTAGGGTTAGATGATACCCAGATGAGGTCTGCACACCGTTATCCAGACGTTGAGAGAACTCCTCTTTGGTTGTGGAGGATGACACCTGCAGAAGAAAGAGACTTAAACAAAAAGGTTGTTAGATAGGTAGGTGGTGGGTTGCCAAGCAAAGCTTGATCCCAGAAGTGCGAAGACTTCTATGAGGGATGACAACCCACTAGTAGATAATAAAGAATGTCTGATAAAGAGCAAAATGTTGCTAGGAATAGAAATGATAAAAGACTGAATCAAAAGAAACAAAAGCAAATGCATACCTGAAGGCTGCTATCGGTCTGGTCACAGTCGTCGACATCGGTTAGGCTGCCAGTGTCAGTTGCAAAATCTGTCGATGTCGGTTAGTCTATCGATGTCGATGGGGGCAGTGGTCTTTGGTTGGGTCTCAGAGAAGGTCTGTGGTCGACATAAAGGGTCTGTGGCAGTCAAAGAGTTTGTGCAGGGTTGTTGGTCGATGGACAAGGTCTTAGGAGGGAGTCAGGTTGAGGACATGGTGTCAAAAGGGGTCAATTTAAGAGGAGGGCTTTTTAGCCTCTCCAAGAAGAGTGTCTGATTGGTCTGGTTGATAGCCAGGTCTGGTTGGTAATGTGGCTTAGAAGCAGTAAACAAAAACTGATTACAAATACATTCTAAGCTACTGAAATGACATAAAAGATGAATACTTACCTTCTTGCTTGGAACAGAGGCAGAGGTGTGAATGTTTGTTGCTGATGTAGAAGACTTGTTGCTGATGCAGAAGACTCCTTGCAAAGAGGTAGAGTGATAGATGCAGAATCCTTGTAACCTGTGGTGCTCATTGTACGACCAGGGGAGCTGAGAGAGAGAGGTTGAAGTCCGGACGCAAGAGGATTTTGGCATTCGGGGAAGAGAGATTGAGAGAGAGCAGAGAGAGAGTCTGAGAGAGGTAGAATTCACCTTTGGGCTAGTCTTAAGCAACCGATGTTGATGATCCCTCTGGCGTCGGCCGACAGGTAACCGACATCGGTAGCTGGAATAACAGAAAAAGGGCTAAAATTAGCCTTTTGCCCGTTCTTCCAACTGCCAGGGGCAATTGTCATGCGAAAACGGTCGAATGTGGATAAATAAATGTGAGGATTAATGGAGGGGAAGTTGGAATAGGTCATAGGGTGATAAATGAGGGTATCCAAGGGAAAGGAATCCAAGGGGAGGATGATGTGTCATGAGAGAGAAAGAGGGAATTATTAATTTAAAATAGATGATTATTTTAAATTAATAAGACATAGGTTAGGCATGGTTAGAAGTGGATTAAGGGGACTAAGGGGGGAGAGGACCAAGGGTTAGACACGATTTCGGTGTCTACACTTTGGGAGAAGGATACAAGTATTTAACTTTATCCATGCAAACCTAAAATGAACATATAGCAATAAATTTACATATATGAAATGAGTTAGATAAATGAGATTTGAAATTTGAAGAGATGTGAAGGAATACACTTGTAAGTGGGTGAAATGTGTTACCTTGTAACATGTTGGAGATGATGCTTCCTTATCAATCATTGAATATTAGGGGTTATCATGCCCCAATGGAGAAATTTACTAAGATAAGGGCTATGTGTTGGGAAATAAATGCCCCAACCCTCATGAATGGGGAGTAGTGCTAGGTTGTTGAGCAACATTGAACCTCAATCGCACTACTCATTTAATTGATCTTAAACATCAAGATGAAAAGGAGAGACCATGTTAGGCATATGTAGGGTAAATCAACCACTACAAATATACTTATAGATTCAAAATTTTCACTTCTTAGTACCTGTTAATGCACCCTTGGAGAGGGTTCTTCGAGCTCTCTCTAACTAAGATATAAAATGAGGACAACCTCAGGTTATGGGTATCCAATAATGAGGTTAAACCTCCAAGGGTTGGTTCCCTTGGTTTTATCACCTAAACTAATCTCATGCTTGGAAAAGGGAGAAAATAGACAATAATGCATGAAAACATGTAAAAGAAGGTGATGTACCCATGTTTTGAACACTTATAATTGCACAATACACACTATCAGACACTTTCAAGCCTACAAAATATCACTTCACTCACACTTTTATCTTTCACATAAGTATTTCATAAAAAGGCATGAACTAGCTATCAATATTGCATGGGAAGGGTAGTTGTCCACTTCTAAACTAATAAATAAACTATCTAAAACACTTAGAATGACTTGTGAAAGCTACAAAACACCTCATGAAGGTGAGAAAACTCAGACAGAGGTACATGAAATCAAACATTCACTTAACCCCATCAATGAATTCATCAAACACACTTAAATTCAGCCTGTAAATGGAGGAATTCAGCCTTTTATTACATCAAATAGGTGTTGTAGTACAAATCTTGGCATAGCCTGGGCATGCCAAAAACATAAGAGTCTATTTCTTTATGGGGAGAAATGGGAGATATATAAGAAAGGGGAAGAGAAAAGGGGGAATGAGTAAGAAAAAATCAATAAATGAGGCCCAACCACTTTTTGATTGATTAGCATTAATCCTACCTCCACAAATTAATTTTCATAATCTCCAAATAGATTTCAAACCCTCACATTAGCTTAGAAACACACTAGAAGACAAGATCCATGCTGAGGATAATAAGTCATAGTCCATTCAAAAGGAACAGTCTCCAAATACTTCTAAAATTTCATTGAATGCTTCACTGTCTTTCTCAACCTCCAAACTCTCCATCTTCTTAATGAGCTTACAGCACCATGCTTCATCTTTATATGCTCTTTACATTATCATACAACCACTCGAACTCATTCACTAGTGTCCCTTCTGACATTCCTTTGATAGTCACAATTTTGCCATTACTCCAACCCTAAACAGAGGTCTATTATAGATGAAAACCAATCCTTTTATTGGTTTTAATATAGTCATAACTCGATGAAGATCCATAGGCTAGGTTTTTTTTATCATGAACAAGATGTAAAACTTACATTTGAGGGATTTTGATAGGTCTAGCTAAAATTTAATGGGATTATATGATTCATAGGGTTTACTTCTGGTAACCTAGATTGATATCTTAATCTCACATTTATTCATTTGCATTCCCAGGTGGTGAAATCTTTTGATCTGATGTGTCTACCTATATGCCATTTCCTTGGGCTACTTATTTCATTTTAAAACTTGACAATTGTCACCTCAAATATGTGTCCTCATCCTATACCCTCATGAAACATGATCGAATATGCTTCATCAATCTCCTCAAGAGTCTTTTAGCTTTGACCTTCATTATTGTCATTGATCTTCAATTTGTACCTAGGATTGTGACACTTGGCATCCTCGCATTGATCTTTGTCTCAACTTTCAAAAATGTGACACTTGGTAGTCCCATGTACCTCCTATGGACCTTGTTATTAGTCTCCATCCAATTGATGTGCTTACACCACGTGGTAGCCTCGTGTGCAAACTAGGCTCATTAACTTTTTGACCTTATGTGCATGATTGATCTAGTTTTACACAGTTGAATGCATTCTATAAATTTTTCATCTTCCAGATCAAATGCATACCATTGATATCCATTTAAAAATATGATCAATGTGGGTTGTTGATCTGCTTTCAACTCACTATGATTGAGATAATTGACACCTTCACATTCATCCTCAAGATCCTCTAACCTTTTAACCTTGAGCTCATCATTGATCTTTAACTTCATGGTTAAACGTGCACCATAGATATTTGATCCTGTTGACCTTGTGAGATTATTTGTGTGCTGATGATCTTTACTTTGAGCTTCTGAGATCATGCCACTTGGTAGCCTTGCATTCAAATTGAAACTTGATAAGGATTTTTTGAATCTAAACAGCTATTTCTTGTGGCTTTAACTTGATGTCCCCAGGCACATCCCACTCTGCTAGATTATTTTTTAAGGCTTATATATTGAGATAGAAAACTCAAAGACACCAAATTTTTAGGGGATATTTATGGCATAAAATACATCATTTTCATGCAATCCTTCAACTTTGGTTGGCTTCCTAAGTACACTTATTAAAGGCATAACTAAACTAACCTGTTCATTTCTACATGACGTGTTATGATAGTCTAGTTCCTAATAATCATATTAAGTAATTTTTAAGACCAACTCATTGACTCACAAGATAAACTAGCATGACATTCAAAGTTTCAAATGGTAAGGGTGATAATTTGACCTGTGAAGGCAAAAGTATCAACATTTTGGTGACTCAAATGGGAAGTATGCCTGTTATTATTGAGAACTAGACCATTTACATGACTTTTAAATTCATAAACAATTAAAAACCTGACCCATGACTACAAAAAACCTTTTTGACTTGAAATAAGACAATTACTCCACCAAGACAAGGAAGGACACACACAAAATAGGGAAACTAATCTAAACAAAGCAAGTTTGCAAATAAATCACTTATTTGCGATAAAACACAAACAAACTAATGTGCTAGAACAACACTTGGAGGAAAATAAACAAACTAATTATGTATTAGGAGCTTATCTCTTCAATATCAATGTTTTAAATGTATCCCATTAATAGGGATAAGAAGCACCTCACCATTCATCTTTGTAATTTGGAAGGAATTATGGGATTCACAACTAGAGATTGTGTATGGACCAATCCAAAGAGAGTCAAACTTTTCATGCCTTCCTAGTTTAGCTCTATCCTCATCCCACTTGAGGACCAAATCTCCCTCCTTGAAACTTCATGAAGAAGATATCTTATCAAAGGCTCTCTTCACTTGTGTTTGGTGAGTTTTTATGGCTAACATGGATTGATTTCAAACCTCTTCTAGCTCCATAACCTTAACATAACTGATCTCCATTGGTTTATTCTCCAATAAATCTAGTCGATGCATTAGTTATAAAGTAAAAAACTCAAGAAAAATAGATAATCTAGCTTCCTTACCATATAAAGCTTGTATGGATAGTTGGCTATTGATATTTTGTAGGTGATCCTATTATCCCCTAGACATGATTTCAACTTGAGATACCATGACCTCTAATTATCTTCAATGGTCCTTCCTATGATCTTTAATAGGTTCTTATTTATGGACTCAGCAAGGCCATTGCCTTGTGGATAGTAATTTGATAAACTACTAAGATAGACACCATGTTGAATATCCCATTGGTGATCCTAGTCCCCATAAATGCCATAGAATTGTCATAAATAGTGGTTTAAGGAACTCCAAATCTAGTAAGCAAACCTTCATAAAAATCTAGAACATTGGATTCATTTTCTTCTTTCAATGTTATTGCTTTTGTCCATATAGTGAAGTAATTTGTAGAAGTTAGTATCCATTTATGTCGTTCACTTTAAGGGGGGTTAATGAGACCAATAAAATTGAATCCTCATTGGATAAAGGACTTGTCCACCGTAATTGGTTAGAGAGGTAAGGCTGTAAGTTTCACTTTTCCTACAAACATAGCACACTGTTTGCACTTCCTAACCCATGCATGACATTCACCAAATATGTTAGGCCAATAATAACCACCTCTCAAGATCTTAAGGGTTGTGGTCCTTGTGTAATAGTGTCCTCCACCATGTCTATCATATAACTTCTCAAGTAATCTTTGTGTTTGGCTTGGCTCTATACATCTTAACAACATGCCATTGATATTTTTATTGAACAAAACATTATCAACAAGAATAAATGGAATTGATTACAATCTGAAATGTCTTCTTTTTGAATAATTTAGATAAGATGGATAAATACCATATTGGAGATATCTTACCAAGTCATGAAACTAGTTCAAAGGTGAGGTATTATCAGTTGCAACCTCTTCATCATTTGACACCAAAACCACCTCATTAGCCTCTTTTAAGTCTTGGGCTAGATGCTCACAAATTCATTTGCCTCTAATTAGCTTTATGACCTTGATTTCCACATCATACTCCATTAACTTCTTTGTCTAACTAGCTCTTTTCTCATTTATGTCTTTGTTCAAGAGAAACTCCTTAATACTTGGATGGACAACCATTAGGTGTATCTTATTGTTATACAACAAGTATCTAAATTTCTTGAGAGACCTTATAAATTAAAGTACATGTTTTTTAACAGAGGAGTACCTTGTTTCATATTCTTCCAATCCTTGACTAAAGAAGGCTATTGGTTGCTCCAAAGCCTCATGATTCTATTGCATATTAATGCTTGAAATGGTGCCTATGTTTTCATAAGTGTACAAAATGAAATCCTTTTTGAAATTGGGGTTTATGAGTGTAGGATCACTAGTATGGCTTTCTTGATCTCTTCAAAACTCTTTACTCCTTGAAACTTGGATAAGCTAAAATTATGATTCTTCTTTAGCATGGTTGTAAGTGGCCTAGCTAAAGTGGCAAAATCTTGAAATATATCTTCTTATAAATTTGATTTTCCCTAAGAATATTTGCAAAGCCTTCTTGTTCTTGGACAAAGAAAGTGAAAGAATTGAATCTATCCTTTTAGGATCTATACTCAAACCATATTTTAAAATCACATGCCCAAATAGCTTACCTTAATAAACTGAGAAGACAAACTTTTTGGGATTTAGAGCCACCTCAAATTGCCTACACCCTTCAAACACTTGATTGAGGTGAACCATGTGCTCACTTTCACTCTTTGAGAACACCATTATGCCATCCAAATAAACAAGTATAAACCTATTAAGAAGGCCCTAAAATGCCATATTCATAGATCTTTGAAAGGTTTCTCTAGTATTAGATAAACTGAAGGGCATCTTTCTATATGCAAATGTCCCCCACTTTGTAGTGAAGGTTGTATTTAATTGGTCCTTTTCCTTGACCAAAATATGATTGTAACCACTATATCCATCCTACAAATAACACCTCTCTAAACTTGCAACCAGCTATAAAATTTGTTCCATAGATGGTAATGGATAGTGATATTTAAGGCAAGCCTTATTCAAATCATGGAAGTCAACACATAGTTTAATCTCACCATTATTCTGGCATACTGGAACAAGGTTTGCTACCTAAATTGAGTGCTTAATTGGAAATATAATAGCTAACTCTATGATCTTATGAAGCTCAGCTCTCATCAAAGGCTCAACCTTTATATTGATAGGCCTTTGTCTTTGTCTCACTAGTTTAGTTTCAGCCTCTAACTCAATGGTGTGTTGAGATAGACTTGGATCAAATCCCTTGAGATTACTATATTTCCATGCAAACACATCAACAAAATTTGTACATAATTCAATCAAAACTTTCTTTTATGAAGGAGTGCATACCTTACCCAACTTCAAGTTCTTACCAATTGCAATCTCCACATTGACATAGCATTCCTCCTTTGTTGATAAAGATGAATTTTCCTTTCTCAACTCATCATCGACACTAAATATGTTCTCAAGCATGACCAATCCCTTGGACAACTTATTTGTTTTCAATTTCATAATATAATCACCATACTATTACAAGAACTTTGATTGATTTCTTGAGGAAAACTCGGCCTCTTCTTGCAAGACCCTAATAATTTGATTGTCATCCTCAAACACTTGAAAATTATCATGGTTATCCAAAATAGAAGGCCTTATAACCACCTTAATATGTGACTACATTTTTTCAATTTTTATATTAGCTGGGATATTAAATTGTGCCCTAATGGCAACCAACCTATCTACATGTTTGTTCTCATCTCTTGGTATTTCTTGAATGTTGAAAGCCTAAAAATCCTCAAGTAAGTCCCACACCCTATGCTTATAAGATCTAATCAATAATTTTTTTCATATATTAATACCTCTTACTTGGTGAACTACAAGTTCACTATCACCAAAAAATTACAAGGTGTTGACTTTCATCTTCCTAACCCACTGCAAATCGTGTACTAGTACTTCATACTCTACAATATTATTTGAACAACCAAACTAAAATTTAATAGAAGATAAATACCTTTGATTTACTGGAGAAATAAACATCATCCCAGCCCTAGTACCATGATTATTTCTTGATCCATCAAAGTATAATTTCCATAAACCATCACTAGACTCATCATATTTCATCATGGCTAGAATTGGTGTATCATTCTCATGGAGGCAATAAACACCAAGTCCCTGTGATTTAATTAACTTATAAGGATAATTCTCATGAAATTTAGAGGCCAAATAATCAAGTAAAAAATATGGAACTCCATCTAAAGATGATCCAGTTTCCACTCCACTAGTTTCCAAAAGCTCATCTGAGATGATACAGTTTGTGTTCACAACACTTGGCATATATGGCTCCAAATGGAAACGTGAAATAGGTTCAGAATGTATTGTTACCTTGGTACCATACCTGGTTATAAACATCAAATATGTCTAATCAAATGATAATTATCCTCCAATCTTTGAGGTAAAATCCCTTGAAAGACACATGGAAAAGTAGGGAGGCAAGTCTACCACAACTACATCTTGCTAAATGGTAATATTGGGACAAGCATGTAGTGTCAATTTCAGATTTTTGATGATTCCTACTATCTTTGTTGGTGATCCATATAGTTATAATACTCCTTTAGTATTTGGTTCATAAACAAGACCAAGCTTATCTACAATTTGCTTAGGCATAACAGTGCTACTGGCTCCACTATCCACCATACAGTTATGAACCAAAGTGTCACCAAATATCAAAGAGAGGTAAAAGGGAGGAGTTTTATTTTAATTTTACCTCAATTTTATCCACCTTTGCCATATTATGTAATTGTTTTACTTGTTGCTTAGTTGGCTAGTCTGAATTAGTTAGGACAACACCTTCTCAACTAGCTTTGGAGATAACTTAAACACTGAAAGCTCTTGAATGAGCATGTATTTTTGTCCTAGAATAGATAGGGAATCCCACATGTTAATTTTGATGTTATACTTCTCCATTTGATCCACTATACTGAATTGAGACCCACTAACCTTTGGTTGCACTTTCTAAACCACTGGTTGCTCACAAACAAGAAGTACTCGATGAACCTTTTTAGCCTCTATATTCTAATTTTTTGTGTTATAGGTGAAAAAAGTTGATCTTTAGTACTCTTAGAAAAAACATTAGGATTACTCGAAGCATTACTCACATCTTGAGCCTCATAAAGGGCTCTTCTTTTAGCTCTAATTAGAGCTGCAACTTAAGCGGTTATATTGTTAGACTTGCAACCCTAATTAAAATCAACATGATCATCTATTTTCCAATTCACATTAATGGCATCAATCTACCCTTTAACTTTTTGAGTCTCTCTTTGTGGTGTCAAACTTGTTTCTCGGTACTGACTTCCTTGAAGAGAAAACTCTCCTTATGTTATTCTTAGCATAGTGATGTTTTGTGACACCAAGGCTTGGTTCTGAGCATCATTGAGATTAGAGGGTTGCCAACCTGAATCCTATATCAAGTTATTTTGAGGTTGTGTGGGAATAATATCTCTTGAAGTGGAAGGTACATTAGGGTCAAAAGTTACATATGGTTTAGCTTGAGTTATGGCTCCTTGTGGTAGGTAGGGTGGTTTATTTTCTCTAAACCCTTGATAAAGAGGCATTTGATATCTGAAATGTTGATATGTGGTTCAATTTTGTTGTTGATAAGGCCTATTAACCTATTACTACTATATTTTTAGTTGCACTATTTCATTCTTGAAAGATTGTAACAAATTTTTCAATTCTCTAAGCTCACTAGCTTAACTAGAAGGGGCTACAAGTTGATCTTTAGGGGATGGAATAGGAGTTAAAGATAGAATTTAAGGAACTTGAGGGGTTGGTATAGACTTTACTTCTAGGAATATAGGAATTAGAGGCCTTGAAGATAATTTAGCAGCTTGTATCAAGATGTTCTCTACTCTTATTACAACTTTATAATCATTTAGAAAGGTAATACCAATCGTTGACTGTATCATGACACTAATATCATAGTCGAGGGATTTTATATAGTACAAAAAGGCATATTCTAGGGTGTTCTAATTAATGCAGGTATCTTGGTCCATCTCTTTTAGAATTTGAGGTTAAAACTAGGCATGAACTCATGAGGAGCTCTATTTAAGGTGGTTAGTTGTTCAAGTAATGATAGGTGATTAGATTTGTCTTTAAATTATCTGACTAAGGCTGTACCTAATTCATCTCAAGTAACAATGAAATTTAGTGGAAGGTTTTTGTACCACTGTAACACTTTTCCTTTGAAAGAAATAACAAGCAGTCTAATAGCTACATTGTTTTGAAAAACATTATGAATCGAACAAAGGTTGACAACATTCTAGATGTGTTCAATAGGAGTTGTTTGATCTTCTCCTGAGAAGAATGGGATACTCTTAAGAGAAGATATAGGAATGTCATCAAAATGGGCTAAATTCAATGGACTACCTCTATTGAATGGAACAAACATTTAATTTAAGATGGCCATCTGGATAGTGAGGATTACACTGTTTAGGACAATAAGATGACTAGGATATGAATATTACCTTTGAGGATAAGGTTTTGTCCTACTAAACCTTTCTCTTTTATATGAATTAGAATGAAATTGAATGAATTCAAGAGGAATACCTTTACTAATTAACCTTGCAGTAACCTTTAACATGATAATTTTATCTAGATGATGCTATGAACTTTGCAATCTAAAGAATTTTTAGCTTTTAATGATGATGGATGTATTCCTCTACTACAAATACTTCTTCTCAGCTCCAAACTTTAGCTATGCACCAGGCATGCTAGAAATTCTTGTATCATTAGTTTTCACCCTTGGAGAGGGTTCTTTAGACTCTCTCTAACTAAGATAAAAAATGGGGACAACCTCAGGCAGTGGGTCTCTTATAGTGAGGTTGAACCTTTAAAGAGGGATATTTCCCTTGGGTCTATCACCTAAACTAATCTCTTGCTTGGAAAAGGGAGAGAAATAGACAATAATGCATGAAAACATGAAAAAAAAGGTGATGCACCAATGTTTTGAACACTTATACTTACATAATACACACTATCAGACACTTTCAATCCTGTAAAATATCACTTCACTCACTCTTTTATCAGCTTTCACATAAATATTCAACAAAAAGGCATGAACTAGCTATCAATCTTTCATGAGAGGGGTAGTTTTCTACTTATAAACTAATAAATAAACTATTTATGGCACTTAGAATGACCTGTGAAAGCTAAAAAACACCTCATGAAGGTGAGAAAACTTAGACAGAGGCAAAGGAAAATCAAACATTCACTTAACCACATTAATGAATTTATGAAACACACTTCAATTCGGCCTATGAATGGAGAAATTTAGCATTTTATTTCATCAAATAGGTGTTGCAATATAAATCTTGTCATAGACTGGGCATGCCAAAAGCATAAGAGTCTATTTATTTATGGGGGAAAATGGG
Source organism: Torreya grandis (assembly GCA_037957365.1). Lineage (NCBI taxonomy): Eukaryota > Viridiplantae > Streptophyta > Pinopsida > Cupressales > Taxaceae > Torreya > Torreya grandis. The sequence goes on from JARHVA010001871.1 coordinate 1,521,974, forward strand.
AGATATATAAGAAAGGGGAAGAGAGAGAGGGGAACAAGTAAAAATCAATAAATGAGGCCCAACCACTTTTTGATGTTAATATTGCCTCTACAAATTAACTTTCATAAGCTCCAAATAGCTTTCAAGCCCTCTCATTGGCTTAGAAACACACTAGAATACAACATCCATGTTGAGGATAATGAGTCACGGTCCATTCAAAAGGAACAGTCTCTAAAGACTTATAAAATTTCATTGAATGTTCTACTATCTTTCTCAACCTCTGAACTCTCCATCTTCTTAATGAGCTTATAACACCATGATTTATCTTGATATGTTCTTTACATTATCAAATATCCACTCAAACTCATTCATTGGTGTCCCTTCTGACATTCTTTTCATAGTCATAATTCTACCATTACTCCAACCCTAAACATAGGTCCACTATAGATGAAAATCAATCCCTTTATTGGTTTTCATATAGTCATAACTTAATGAAGACCCATAGGCTAGGGTTTCTTGATCATGAGCAAGATGTAAAACTTACATATGAGGGATTTTGAGAGGTCTAGTTGATATTTAATGACATCATACAATCTGTAAGGTTTGTTTTTGGTAACCCATATTTGTATCTTGATCTCATATTTATTCATTTACATGCTCAGGTGGTGAAATCTTTTGATCTGATGTGTCTACTTGTGTGGCATTTCTTCAAGCTTCTTATTTCATTATAAAACTTAACCATTGTCATCTTGGACATGTGTCCTCATCCTTTGCCCTCATGAAACCTGATCAAATATGCTCCATCAATCTCCTTGGGAATCTTTTAGCTTTGACTTTTATCATTATCATTTATCTTTAATTTCATCTGAGATTGGGACACTTGGCAGCCCCACATTGATCTTTGTCTTGGCTTTCAAAAATGTGACACTCGATAGTCCTACGTGCCTCCTACGGACCCTATTGTCAATCTCCATCTAGTTGGCATGCTTACATCATATGGTGGCCTCATGTGAAATCTAGGCTCATTGACTTTTTAACCTTACGTGCACCATCGATCTACTTTTACACTGTTGAACGTGCTCCATCAATTTTTCATCTTCCAGATCAAATGCAAACCATTGATTTCCATTTAATAATATGATCAAATGAATGCCATCGATCTACTTTAAGCTCACTATGATTAAGACACTTAGCACTTTCATGTTCATCCTTAGGATCCTCTAACCTTTTGACCTTGAGCTCATCATTGATCTTTAACTGCATGATTAAATGTGCACCATAGATATTTGATCTTTTTAACCTCATGAGATCATCTGTGTGCCATTGATATTTACTTTGAGCTTTTGAGATCACACCACTTGGCAACCCTATGTTTAACGTGAAACTTCTTAAGCATTTTTTGAATCTAAATGGCTATTTCTTGTGGTTTTGACTTGATGTCCACAAGCACAACACACACTGGTAGATCATTTTTAAAGGCTTATAACTTGAAATAGAAAACTCATCAAGACACCAAATTTATATGGGATATTCATGACACAAAATACATCATTTTCATGCAATCCTTCAACTTTGGTTGGCTTCCCAAGTACACTTATTAAATGCATAACCAAACTGACCTATTTATTTTGCATGACGTTCTATGATAGTCTAGTTCCTAATAATCACATAAAGGGCTTTTCAAGATCAACTCATTGACTCACAAGAAAAACTAAAATGACATGCAAAGTTTTGAATGGTACGGGTGACAATTTGACTTGTGAAGGCAAAATTGTCAACAATACCATTGATGTGACATCAAAGCCATTTCTTAAAATTAAAAAATGTAATAGTGTATGTGTGTGAATAATAATAATGCCCTATAAGTCAATCCAACCAATAAAAAAATGATATAGAATGTTCTACATATATATCTAACTTTTCCCCAAATATGAAATATCTAAAAACTTGTAACTTATGTTCTTGTAAAATGTTTGTATGAACATAAATGTATCTTAGTCTACAAATATTTATTCCATAATCAAAACCAATTTGATAATATGAACCAATCTAAACTCTTGAAATAATGTAATGTATCCCAATATTTAAGACATCTATAAATCGATGTTTGAATATCTATAACAAACCCACTAATATGCCCCCTTTTAATATGGGGAATGTATCTTGTGAATTACTCATCTCAAAAGAAAAGAGTTAACAACATTGTGTTATTTAGAAAGATGTAATAATTTAAAAGAATGTGATAATATGTGGAGAATATGTCATCATAGTATGAATATATCATCAAATCATATATGTGATAAGTAGTGTAATACATACATGTGTCATTTCAAGATAGATATAGCAATTAGACATACATTAGTAATCATCACAGATGTAACCATTGAATAGTAAAACTACATAGAAAAATGTGCATGATATGGATCGTGGCACTACACACAATAATAAAGGTGTGTGATATAGATCATAACACCACAATATTAGTAGATAGTCCTATATCTATCCACTCATAAGCTAGAATGTCATGGCCATGATGCACACAATAAAGCACATGCAATACACTCACTGTCACAAAAGGAAAGAGCCACATATAATGGAAAACCAAATGTCAAACAAGGCAAGAGCCACACACAATAGATAAGAAAATGTCACACAAGGCTAGAGCCACACATAATGAACAAGAAAATGTTACACAAGGAAAGATACACACATGATGGACAAGAAAATGTCACACTAGGCAAGGGCCATAATAAGAAAATTCATAGAATGAAAAACTCAATGAACAATAATGGTGAAAGAAAGGGCCCAAAATAAATAGTCATAGAATAAGGCAACCGCCTAAAGAAAGTCTCATACAATGCAAAAATAATTAAAAGAAAATTAAATAATAAGGCAAGTGCCCAAAGAGAGATGCATACAATGACACACTCAATCAAGTAATTTCACATAATTAAGCAAGGGCCCAAATAAAGAGGTATATAATGATCCACTCAATCAAAAAATGTCATACAATAAGGTAAGAGCCAACACAACATAGTCAATGATTAGCCTATATGAAATGAAATGGCAATAATGAAGCATAGAACAAGTCAAACTAGTCTACACCATCAACCTATGTGAATGCCACAACATATAAAAGTAATACATCCATGAAATGTACTATTGTAAATAATATATGCAAGACAAGGTATGTGTAAGCAACCAATACAGCTCAACATGATAAATAGAAATGTCATAGAAATATTTAACATGTAATAATGCAACATTTAGAATGGGATGCCCCTAGCATTTACATGCCTCTTAGGTATAGGAATGTCTTATATACGTGCATCCATGTATCATGTAAAACATGATGTCTTGCATCTCACTCATATATACCATGAAATACATATGTGTATGAAAAATGATATGTAATCTATCAAACATGTGATAAATGACATAAATGAATAATATAAACTAGTGGAAGTGTCATTCTTAGGTCCTTAATTTTTAATCTTTGGGATTTTTTAATTTTTTTTGTATTTTTTTGAAATATTTGAGAAAAATGAGATGTTCGTGTGTAATACCAATGCAAGTGCATGATATTGATAGGGTTCCTAACCCTAACATGTTTTCTAATATCCCCAAGTGAGAATATTGCTAAAATATGATTTTTATATGATTCCAAATAGAAATAATTCCAATACAAAACACAATACACATATAATGATGAAGATAATATTAATCAACAACAACTCGTATATATTAAATATTCAACACAACTTACATAGATTAATTACAATGTGATCACAATTGTAGCATAATGTAATTCCTAGATGGAATTACCATAACCAGATAGGGAGGAATATTTTGCTACCAAAACCAATAATCTTGAGAGGGTTTCCATCCTCCAATATATCCACACTTCAAGGTTTTTCATCCTTAGGAGAGGAAGAAACTGAACACAACATTCAAGCTTTAAAAAATGGGGTTTTCATATAACAAGATTCAATTTACAAAGGAGAAGAGCTTCATAATTATAGAATTTACAAGTGAGAAGGAGAAATAGGTGAATGAAGGAAGAAAGAGAAATATGACACCACATTTCCATGTGGGCCAAAATGCACACTATTGGGTATGTTTGGCATCATGTGCTAGAGTAAAAAAGGAGAGCATCAAGGGGGACAAGATTATCCACCTCATGTGAATCCAAATTTAGTGCCCCACCTTTACACATGTGAATAATAGTGTGATGCTTGTCCTCGCAGGCAAATGGTTAAAGTGGATCACATGATCAGTAACCCTACTTTATCTTTGTCTCTCACCTTCCACATGCTTCCAAAAAGGACACCTCACTCACACATGTGAGAGAAATCAACAATAGGAACTTTGGCATCTTCCTCCCATGTGCACACATACTCCCAAAACACCTTTTGAATTCTTCTTACCTTACAAATCAAACATCTTCCCAAGGGTTGCACCCCAAATATTCACCCTTGTCTTTATTAAGTATGAGAGTCACAAAATACAAACACAACTTCACATGCACTAGAGTGTGTGTGTGTTTGTGTGTGTGTGTGTGTGTGTGTGTGTGTGTAATAGATCCTCTTATGGGCTAATCCACCTCATTTATTGCCTCATCACCTACATCACCTACCACATCACCATGAATAGTGACGGTGAATAGTGACTCATAAATAGTGTTGGTGAATAGTAATTGGTGGATAGTGCTCTGACACACAATTTTTACCCTACAACACCTAACTTAGCCTATAAGAATTAAATAGGCTAGTGGTATTCTACATATATCTCATTTAGAGAAAGGGGACATTACATCCTCCCTTCCCAAATATTTTTTGTACTCAAGTAATCCAGTCAACTATAGGAATCCAACACCAAGATCCCAAACAAACCTCCAGAACTCTTCACCATGCATCCACTGCACCACTCTTTCTCTGGACAACTTCTTTCTCCACTTGAGGGTTTGGAATGTCCATCACCTTATTTTCAGCATCCACTTTAATAAATTTGAACTCATCATCTTCTTTGTTATACCCACATGTGTGATTAAGCTCCCAATATTCCTTACATAAGAAGCAATGATTATTCCTTATAAGCTTATTTCTGCTACTCTCTTCTTTTCTCACCACTCCTGGATTTTCCTCTTTTCATGCAAACTTTTCCTTTTTGTAAGATGTGTTGGCTGAAATTGAATTTTTCATTTTATCTAAAAGATTTTAAATTATATCTTGGCTCTTCTACATATCTACCATTTCATCTAGACTTAAGAATCTCAAGAATCCTCTCATGATGAATAACTCAATATACCCTACAGGGTGGCAGGATACACGGCTCTGATACCACTCTAATATCCCCAAGTGGGAATATTGCTAAAATTTGATTTTTTTATGATTCCAAATAGAAATAATTCCAATACAAAACATAATATACATATAATTATGAAGATAATATTAATGAACAACAACTCTTATATATTAAATCTTCAACACAACTTACATACACTGATCATAATGTGATCATAAATGTAGCACAATGTAATTCTTGGATGGAATTACCATAACTAGCTAGGAAGGAATCGTTCACCACTAACACTAATAATTTTGAGAGGGTTTCCATTCTCCAATATATCCACACTCTAAGGTTTTTCATCCTTGGGAGAGGAAGAAACTAAACACAAGGTTCAAGATTATAAAAAGGGGGTTTTCATATAACAAGATACATTCTACAAAGGATAAGAGCTTCATACTTGTATAATTTACAAGTGAGAAGGAGAAATAGGTGAATGAATGAGGAGAGATAAATATGGTGCCACATTTCCATGTGGGCCAAAATGCACACTATTGGACATGTTTACCATCATGTGCTAGAGTAAAAAATGAGAGCATCAAGGGGGACAAGATTAGCCACCCCATGTGACTCCAAATTTAGTGCCCCACCTTCACACATATAAATAATAGTGTGATTTTTGTCCTCACATGCAAATGGTCAAAGTGGATTACATGATCAACCAACCTACTTTGTCTTTGTCTCCCACCTTCCATATGCTTCTAAAAAGGACACCTCACTCACACTTGTGAGATAAATCAACAATAAGAACTTTGGCATTTTCCTCTCATGTGCACACATACTCCCAAAACACCTTTTGACTTATTATTAACTTCCAAGTCAAGCATATTCCTAAAGGTGGCACCCCAACTATTCACCCTTGTCTTTATTAAGCATGCGAGTCACAAAAAACAAACATAACTTCATATATATATATATATATATATATATATATATCCTCTTGTGAGCCAAGCCACCTCATCCACCAGTCACCTCATCTGCTACCTCATCCCCTGCATCACCTGCCACATCACCATGAATAGTAACTAGTGAATAGTGATCTGACACATAATTTTTTCCCTACAATACTCAACTTAGCCTATGAGAATTAAATAGGCTAGTGGTCTTCTACATATGTCTCATTTAGATAAAGGGGACATTACATGTTTCCCTTCAACTATAGCCAAATGATAATATTTTGTATCCACTTTTTTATAACCACAAATGGGCCCAACTAGTTTGGTTTGAACTTGTCTTTGTTTTCTTTATCTGCATTGGTATTCTTTTAATTTTATTTTGACACCAAATCACCAACTTTGAATTCATGATTTTGAACCTACTTGACATATGTTCTCTTTATGTGATCTTGATAAAATTTGAGATGCTCAATACCCTATATGTGTTTGTCATCTAACATTTCTTACTCGTGCAAACATTTTTTTCTAATATTCATTGTCTTTGATAATGTCTATAAAGTAAACACGTAGATGTGATATTTCTAACTCTAAATGCAATATAAATGTTAATCCATAAACAAGGGAATAATGAGTAGCCTTTGTATCTATGTGAATGCTTATGCAATATGCACATAAAGCATAGATAATTTGATTATGCCAATCCTCACCATGTTAGGTAATAGTTTTGCTTAATATTTTAGCAATTGTTTTAATTTTACTTCTACTTTCCCATTTATTTGTGGATAATAAGGACTTGATAAGATATGAGGAATTTTGTATTTAGCAAAAAATATCTTAGTTGTCTTATTTTCTAAAAATGATCTATTATATGTTACAATACTTGATGGGAGATCAAATCATGAAATGATGTTTGTCACTAAGAACTTACATATGTCCTCCCCTATAGTTGATTGTATTGGTACAACTTCAACCTATTTCATAAAATATTGTATAGTTGTAATAATTAACTTGTGACCCTCTGATGATTTTAGATTTTCTCTAATCAATTCAAAGCCTCAAAGGGAAAATGACCATGGTGAAACAATAGGTTATGATTCTTGTGGCAGTGCATGATTAAAATTACTATGTTTATGACATTATGGACATAATTTTGCATGTTCTTGACATTATTGTTCCATTTTAGGCCAATATTGACCTTGTCTAAAAAAAATTTAAGATATTTCTTTCCCACTAAAAAGCCCCCAACATTCACTATCACAAACCTTAAGCAAAGTTAGTTTAGCCTCCTCACGGCTAAGACATTGAAGTAATTATCCACCAAATGAATGTCTAAACAAGGCTCCACCTATTATAACATAAAAAATTGCTTCATGTTACAATATATGTTTATCATTTCATATAATCTTTTTATAAACAACAACCTTGTATAATAAATTATAGTTGTCATTGTACCATTATAAATTAACTACGATGTGAGTAATTACAAGTATTTCTAAGGCATCTACATCTGTTGTAGTGACCAGTGAGTGTTATAATTATCATAAATTAAAAGTTGTATGATCATCATTAATGTATATTGGAATCATAAAAGTCACACTAGACATAGGATTTATGGTTGATTATCCTTACGAGATATGCTTTCAATTGAAAATATAACAAACTACATCCTTAAATGTTGTACCATTTATTTATATGGGATCAAATCTTCTTGTTTTGTTTTATAAATATCTAAAAGTTGATTAATGACAATTTAAGAATCCCATATATATATATATATATATATATATATATATATATATATATATATATATATATATATATATATATATATATATATATATATATATATATATATATATATATATATCCTCTTGTGAGCCAAGCCACCTCATCTACCAGCCACCTCATATGCTACCTCATCACCTACATCACCTGCCACATCACCATGAATAGTGACTCGTGAATAGTGTCAATGAATAGTAACTAGTGAATAGTGATCTAACACACAATTTTTCCCATAAAACACCTAACTTCACCTATGAGAATTAAATAGGCTAGTGGTCTTCTACATGTGTCTCATTTAGAGAAAGGGGAAATTACATGTTTCCCTTCAACTATAGCCAAATGATAATATTTTGTATCCACTTTTGTATAACCACAAATGGGCCCAACCAGTTTGGTTTGAACTTGTCTTTGTTTTCTTTATCTACATTGGTATTCTTTTAATTTTATTTTGACACTAAATCACCAACTTTGAATTCATGATTTTGAACCTACTTGACATATGTTCTCTTTATGTGATCTTGATAAAATTTGAGATGCTCAATACCCTATATGTGTTTGTCATCTAACATTTCTTACTTGTGCAAACATTTTTTTTTTGATATTTATTATCTTTGTTAATGTCTATAAAGTAAACACATAGATGTGATATCTCTAACTATAAATGCAATATAAATTTTAATCCATAAACAAGGGAATAATGAGTATCCTTTGTATCCATGTGAATGCTTGTGCAATATTCATGTAAAGCATAGATAATTTGATTATGCCAATCCTCACCATGTTAGGTAATAGTTTTACTTAATATTTTAGCAATTTTTGTATTTTTACTTCTACTTTCCCATTTCTTTGTGGATAATAAGGATTTGATAAGATGTGAGGAATTTTGTATTTAGCAAAAAATATCTTAGTTGTCTTATTTTCTAAAAATGATCTATTATCTGTTACAATACCTAATGGGAGATCAAATCGTGAAATGGTGTTTGTAACTAAGAACTTACATATGTCCTCCCCTATAGTTTATTGTAGTGGTACAACTCCAACCCATTTTATAAAATATTTTATAGTTGTAATAATTAGCTTGTGACCCTCTGATCATTTTAGATTTTTTCTAATCAATTCAAAGCCTCAAAGGGAAAATGACCATGGTGAAACAATAGGTTTCAATTCTTGTGGCGGCGCATGATTCAAATTACTATGTTTATGACATTATGGACATAATTTTGCATGTTCTTGACATTATTGTTCCATTTTAGGCCAATATTGACCTTGTCTCAAAAAAATTTAAGACTTTGTTTTCTCACTAAAATGCCCCCATCATTCACTATCACAAACCTTAAGCAAAGCTAGTTTAGCTTCCTCATAGCTAAGACATTGAAGTAATTATCCACCAAATGATTGTCTAAACAAGGATCCACCTATCATAACATAACAAATTGCTTCATGTTACAATATATGTTTATCGTTTCATATAATTTTTTTATAAATAGCAACCTTGTATAAGAAATTATAGATGTCATTGTACCATTCTAAATTAACTATGATGTGAGTAACTACAAGTATTTATAAGGCATCTACATCTATTGTAGTGACAAATGAGTGTTATGATTATCATAATTTAAAATTTGTATGATCATCATTAATGTAAATTGGAATCATAAAAGTTGCACTAGACATAGGATTTGTGGTTGATTATCCTTACGAGATATGCTTTCAATTGAAAATATAACAAAATATGTCCTTAAATGTTGTACCATTTCCTTATATGGGATCAAATCTTCTTGTTTTGTTTTATAAATATCTAAAACTTGATTAATGACAATTTAATAATCCCCATACACTTGAATATATTTTATTTGTGATGTGTATATAATACATAATTTGAGTCTCAATGCCTCACACTCTATTATATTATTTGTATAGGAAAACCCTAAGGGGAAAGCAAATTGTGTATGTTGAACCTAATGAGTAATGCAAACTATACTAGATCCAGTTCCTCTAATGCATTTGGATCTATAAAAGTACATGGTCCAAGTATCGTATCAATATGATATGTAGTAACATCATCATGAAAACCATCATTAATTAGTAATGTGTTAACTAATGGTGTTGTATCTAATTGATTTACGATGAATTTTATTTTGATGGATTTTTGAGATATGAATTTTAAGTCAAAATCCATATGTAACATTACTCATTTAGTTATGCATCATGATAAATGTGGTTTTGACATTATTTTTTAGCAGATCCACCTTTGTGATGACATGTGTTTCATTATTTAACATATAGTGTTGAAGTTTTAGTGCTACGAAAATAAGGGTTAGACATAGTTTCTCCATAGCATTGTAATGTCTTTCATAGTCTACTAGTTCACAACTAATGTAACAGATTACACATTCTCTACGATATCATTGTATTATGTCAATAAATCCCGTTGAGGCATAAGAATAGGTGAATTAAGTAGATATTATTTTATTACATCAATTTGTTTTTTAACAATTTGCATCCCATTCAAACTTTATATCTTTCTTTAATAAGCTAGTGAAAGGTTTCATCTTATTCGCTAAGCCACAAAATTTCTTATTATTTGAATCCTTCCTTGTGTAAACCATAATTATTTCAATAATTTTGGCATTAGCATATTTATAATAGTTTTTACCCTATTTAGGTATATTTATAAGCCCATTTGAGATACATATAACCTAATAAATTTCTTGAAGATACCCCAAATACACTCTTTTTCCATCTAAGCACACATATTTCCATAAATGTTCAAATATATAAGTCTATAACATGGTCTTGTTGATGTCTATATTTTACAAGTAAGTCATCAACATAATCTTCCATAGTAGTATGTATATAATCATGAAAGATGTGCATCAGTATCTCTTTGATAAGTGGCCCTTGCATCCTTCAATCTGAATGGCATGACCACATAAAAAAAAATCCCCCATAGTGTGGTAAAATATGTTTTTTCCTAATCTTCAGGATTAATATTTACATGATTGTATCCCAAAAACTATCCACAAATGAAATCTCATAACCAACTATAAAGTCTACAAACATATCAATATTTGGTAATGAAAAGTCATCTTCAGAGCAATCTTGGTTTAAATCACATTAATTTGTATAACATCTAATTTGTCCAAAGGGATTTGCAACTGGCACTATGTTATAATCCACTTGGGATAGTCAACGGATTGAATAAACACTACATCCAATAGTTTTTGAAATTTGTTTTTAACCAACAAAGCTAGTTTTGGATGCATTTTTTTATTTTTGGTTTAACTGGTTATGATTTGGGTAAAGTAAATATTATGCATTATAACTATAGGGTCAATTCCTAACATATCTGAGTAATCTCAAAGGAATAACTCTAGGTAATAATGTAACACTTATTTAAAGGCTTTGCCTTCATCATCCTTTGACATGGTTGCTAGAAGTATTGGTTTATGATCTCTATCTTTTTCGTAATTAAATTCAAATGTTTCTTCATTAATCAGAGTTGATCTATCCTCCACATATGGGGCAGTAGGAATTACACTTGGGCCATTTATTTATACATTAGTATTAGGATCTTCGCTCTCTCAAAAATATGAATGGGAATTTGTGTTATGAAGAAACATATTCTTATGATATAAGGAAGGGAGATCCTTATATGCCCCCAAGTATTCCAAAAGAGATTCATAATTAGAGAATTCATCCAATGTCTAAATTTTAGGTTAATCCTTATCATAAATGAGGTTAAGGTAAACTAACTCTAGTTTTGGTACACAATGAACTTCTTGAGTGTGCTCAGGTATTGACTTAGATTAGTGTGTGTAAAGAACAACTTTTTTTATTTTACTTTCCTTATTGGTTGTTAAATAATCTATGAATCTAAGGCCTTGTCATGCTTTATTATTAGATGATTTAATGGGCTCAGTGATGCCTTGTGCTTGTTTTCCCAATCTTTGTCATTTTTTTCCCAACTTTTATAATTATCTTAGACCAAAACCATATTGACTTAAATATGTTGGTGGTGATGTAAGAGTAGTTAAAATAGATATTGGTGTGGGTATGTCATTATGTTGAATAGGACATCCATACTCCTGAGAGAAGAGTTACATATGTGGTATGTAATGATCCATGGGCTGAGTCATTACACAATGCTTGAAATGTTCCTAATATATACATGCATGTGTGTGTGTGTGTGTGTGTGTGTGTGTGTGTGTGTGTGTGTGTGTGTGTGTGTGTGTGTGTGTGTGTGTGTGTGTGTGTGTGTGTGTGTGTGTGTGTGTGTGTGTGTGTGTGTGTGTGTGTGTGTGTGTGTGTGTCCTTGATAACTAAATTTAAGACAAACATGTAAGGTATGAGGTATTGGAATCATATCATGAATCCATGTTCTTTATAATAGAATATTATAGTTAATATAATTAAACATAACCTAACATATTATAGGACCTATAATGATATCCAACATAATTTGTCCTAACACTTTTCGATGTATGTTTTCAAGTCCACAAATATTTATGTCTAAATAAGTAAGATCATTTGCCTCTACACTAAGTAAATTAAAAAAAGAGATATTGCAAATGTTGAGTCCTAGTCCATTATCTACCAAGACCCTTCAACTGCCTTGTTCCTAACACATACTTGAATATATAATGATAGGTGTTGATCAAAAATATGTTTAGGATATAGATCCTCTTTCTCAAAAGAGATACTTTCCTCCATCCATCATATTATATTAATGTGTTTTACCTTATTTTGGATTAGTTAACCCTTAAACTCATAAAACTTTGAACTAATTTGGATTGTACAATGTGTTAAAATTAATCACTATTATGAATGTAAAAGGTAGAAACTAATTTGACACTTGCACTTGATAATTATGGAAACTGCTAAGAGGGATGAGATATTTAGCATTTAACTGAACTGTGCAAGTTTGAGGCTAAATTTAGATGACAGGTAAGGTGGGAAACTAGATTTTGAGTTACTCAAATAAATAAATGGACTTTTGGACACACCTAGGCAAAATTGTTAGTATGGGGTTAGACCTAGCTGACAATAGTGACTAAATTTGATGGTTTTATTTGTATAAAATTCTATCCTCTATTTTAGTATTGGTCATTGCCCTTGTTTGTCTTCCATCTCTATGTGTGATCTTGAGGGTTGACTGAGCATGCAATACTAAGAAACCCATCTCCTTATTTTGAAACCCAAGATCCACTTCTAACACTAGGTTTTGGTTTTAAAAAGGGGACATAAGGTGGGCTTAGCTAACCTCAACCACTCCCTAATGAATGGTTGAGTTTTATCTACATATTCACTACTTTGGAGAGAAAATTCAAACCACATGTAGTTTTCCCCTTTAGGTGAATGTGTGAAATAGTGTTCCTTGAATGTATGTAACCTATGATATAGCTTTTGATACTTGTAAAATGACAACATTGGATTGGGATTGAGGTGCTTTAGACTTGGCTAAGACCTACTCCTTATGATTGATGATTGAATTAGGAAGAATATGATATTCCTTTGAATATGTAAGTGTTTGATTGTGATTGGTATATGCTTACTAGATGGGTAATAGGTTTATACCTATTATGTATTTATATGGGACTCTTTGGGTACTTTATCACATCACCAATATGAAAAATTTAGAGTCCAACCCATAACAAGGATTTGAATTTGAAAAGCAACACTGCATGGTGTTGCACACTACCATAAAAATTGAATGGAAGCATAATTATAGAACCATCTTGGTTATGTCCACAAGGTAAGAAGATCGATTTAATGGTTTGGCATAGACTAGGGAATTTGTGTAGGTGATTTATAGTAAAACTAGAAGGTTGAAACCATGGAAAACATGTAAGTGTTAGAGAAGAGAAAATAAGAGCCACATGTGTATGCACAAGTCATGTTAAATTAAGGTAGGTCAAAATTACCATTACCAAGTATCTAGTACTAGATTTTAATGTCTAAAAATTCCACCATTTTATTCTAGTATTAAAATAAAAGTACAATTTTAGAGTAAAAGGAAAAAAATGTCCCTGAGTATGTACAACACAATTTATGTTTAGGAGAGGCTCTGAATGTTTAGTTTACTCCATGAAACATGCATTAAACATGTAACAATCAATGTTTATATATGAAATCAAAGATCTGAACTATAATTGAAACTAAAAGAGCAAGGAAATAATACACTTGTAAGTGGATGAACCATAATTCCCTGTAACTTGTCATTGAAGATGATGCTTCCTTATTGAAACATTAGATAATTGTGCTTCCTTATTGAAGCATTTGGAAAGTTGGATAAAATCTAATTTTTGAACTAAGCTAAGGCCATAGGTTGGGAAGTTAAAATGCCCCAACCTTCATTGAAAATGGAGTAATGCTTAGGTTTTTGAGTGTCACATAATCCTCAACTGTATTATCCATGTATGTAATCTTGAAACTAATATTTTACCCCAATATGTAGATGTGGGAACCACATATGGGTTCACTTTGAGTAATGCCAAGGTTGGTGAATATTGTTTAACCTCAACCACATTACCTCAATAAACATGAATTAACTACAACACACAACCTCATAGATTCAAGGGTGCTCACTTTTAAGTACCATCGAATATGCTTGAAAATAGAAATAAAAAAGTATGTTTGTATGAATAAGCTTTGTGATTCTTAATTAGTGCCAACATGATATATAATGTTATGCATCTATATGTTACTCTATCACACACTTAAAAATATGTAACTTATGCTTTTATAAATTGAGTACATATGCACGACTTATACCCCAAAAAATCTGTCTAAATTTGTGAAAATATGAAAACATGTAAATCATGTTTCTATAAATTGAGTACATTTCACAACATATGACCAACATATATGTTCCAATTTGTAAATACCTATCCCAATCTTGTATTTGAACAACTCTAAAATATTTGAATATTGTAAATTATACCTAAATTTTAAAATAATTACTTGTGGAGGCTTAAGTCTCTATAACAAGCCCACTAATATGCCTCCCTTTTGGGGTGAGGGAAGTAGCCTAAAATTCAATCATCTCAAACTAAAAGAGTTAATTGTATCATGTTATTTAAAATATGTAATCATGTGGAATCATGTCAACATGTAGAGACAATGTCAACATAACATGTCTGAAACATATGTTATACAACATATAAGTATCATATCAAGATGTATATAGAAATTAGGTGCGTAGTAGTAATTATCATTGATTTAAACACTGAATAAGACTACATAGTAAAAGGTGCATCATGTGAATCATGACACTAAACATTGAATAAGACTACATAGTAAAAGGTGCATCATGTGAATCATGACACACACAAATGAGGAGGTGCATGATATGGATCATGGCACTTATAAACTCAAAAATCCCAAGAGACATTCCTAAATTAATCCACTCATAAGCATTTTAATGTCATGGCCATGATGCACACAATAGAAGCACACACAATATCACTCAATGTCACACATAAGGCCAAAGGTCACATACAAGGGATAATAAATGTCACACATAAGGCCAAAGGCCATAAAAAATGGATAATAAATGTCACACACAAGGCTAATGGCTAAAAAATGGACAATAAATGTCACACACATAAGGCCAAGGATTGAAAACAATAGACAAGTAATGTCTGGCATATTATGAAAATGAAACACCATCAATGAAGCATAAAACAAGTAATATAGTCTGCACCATCAAAGTATGTCAATGTTATATCATAGTAAAGTAACACATCCATGAAATCTAACATTGTAGAGAGTATGAGTAATATCAAGGCATGTTACCCTATTGGTGGAAAAGATTTCTTAGATGGAGGTGGAAAGAGATAAAATGAAGGAGGATATGAAGAAACTCATCCAATTTAGTAGGATTTCCATAAAAAACTGTCTCTAGCATCCACATGATGAATAAATTTATTAGGGAAAAGAAAGAGGAATAGACAGGTAAACAATCTAGCAAGGGATCAAAGATGTAGGGAAAAGGCAATAAAGTAGTAGAGAAAGATATCGATCTAGAGAAGGCTAAGGACTTCATCAATTTCATGGATGAAGAATGGCAGTTGGCCAAAGCCTTAGCAAACATTATCGATTCTTAGTTGATTTTTATCTATTTTTCTATTGTTGTTTTGTTATAGAGTGTTCATTTGTTGTAGATTTATTATGTTATCATTTAGTTGGGTTTTTTTATGCCTTGTCTTATCTACTTATGCTTCTAGTATGGTTCTATAATGCTCTTATCTTTATTTACATATTTATGTATGGGTTGGGTTCCTTTCAAAACCCTTTTTTACCAATAAACAAAAAAGAGTAATAGCAAGGCATGTGTAATCAATCAATGGAGCTCAACATGGTAAATGGAAAGGTCATACAAAGATATACCCTGTATCAATGCAACATGTCAAAGAAGATTCCCCCAACATTATCATGGCCCCTGGGTATATGAATGTTCTACATCTATGCCTCCATGCATAATGTGTATTTGTATGTCCTACATATCACTCATGTATATTATGAAATGCATGTGTGAATTAAAGATGGTATGTACTCTACCAAACATGTGATGAAAAGCATATGTGAACTAGAAAACATGTCATGCTTAGGTCCTATTTTTTAATTTTTTGAATATTTTAATTTTTGTAAATATTTGAAATTTTGATCTACATCAATATCGTCAAACAAGGCAAAGTAGCAAGGCTTCAAAAATAGATGGATAAGATGAATCTGAACCATCCATAACATATGGAAAGGCATAATGTGCACCACATATCATAGCCATGGGCAATGTGGAATAAGTGAAGGTAAGCAATGTGCACCCACTATAAAAGTGAATCATAACCTTGTAGCTCAAAAGTGTATGTGAGAGATGGAGGGGGATGAGGAGGAATGTTGATAAATATATGCAATTGTGTAATCTTAATGAAAGCCATAGCATGTATAAGTAATCAACATGTAGGAGTGAGAAATTAACATGCTACAAATGGTGTGCACTAGAATGATATTGTTATAAAGGTTATATCATCATAAGGTAGATGTCACAAATGTCTAGATCAAGATGTTAATCAAAAGGTATGGGTTAAATGAAAATAAATCCAAAGGCTTGAAGAATGACCAAATGCAAAATCATGTGAAGGCATGCATGTTAAAGTAGAAGAATATATGAGATAAACAATCAATTAAACACTAAGAATCTATGTAAAATAAATGATATCGATACCAACTAAAGAGTTCATCAAGGAAATCCCTATATGTAAAACCTATATCATGCATGTCATAATAACCAAGTATAATGCCATGTCTATCATCTGCTAAATCCTCAATTATATCATCATTTGGAATATAATTAATTTGATCATCTTTGCCTTTACTATATTCATCATTATAATACTAATCCTCTTAATTATAATAATCATAATCATTAATGTAGTCATTATGTTTTTGTTGTTCTTCAATATGCCCCTTATTATTAGGGTCTTGAATCAAAGGACTAAATATAAGGAATGTTGTGTAGTTTCACCCTTGGAAATGATACTTATGGCATTAGTCTCATTAGGCACATATTTCTTTTGAACTTCTTTCTTAGGCACCTATCCCTTAGTCAAATATAATTTCTTAGTTTCCTCTTTCATAAGTGCACTATCTTGTTTATCATGTGCTTATTTTTGTAACCTTTCTCTTTGTAAATTTTCTTTTTGTAACCTTTCTTGTTGCAACTCTTATTGTTGAAATATTTCTTGTTACAACTTTTCCTTTTCGAATTGTTCTTTATGTAAATTTCCCCTTTCAAATTTTCCTTATAGAACTTGTCTTTTTCTAGTTGTTCCTTGTGAAGCTTATCCTTGTATGATGGTTCTTTAGAAGATGTAGCCATAATTTGAGTAGGTTTCTCCATTATTGAAGGTGTGCTTAAATTTGGTGGTGCTCTAGTAGATGTATATAATGTATGATTACCACTATCAATAATATTTTGTATTTTTCTCTTCAAGGCCCAAGAATTATATATATGATGTCCATGCATTCAATGATAGGCACAATAGTATTACGATTTATGTAAAGAATGCATAAGAGGAAATGTGATCAACTTATTTTGAAGCATATCCCATAGATTGACAATTGGTTTCTTATTAACCTTATGCAAATTATTTGAGCTATTAGTTGTAGATGTATTTTGTTTCAGAACCCATATTTGAGATGAAATCTTTTGACATAAAATTCTTTAATGAAGAGGTAGAGATGCAATTGCCATTAGCATATTCAAAATTATTTATATGTATGATTTTATCTTCAAGTGATCTAATATTTAGACAAATTTTCTTTTGAAATGCCTTTATAGACTCCCTCATAACAAGTATCTAATTTAGAACAGCCTCATTAGCCATGTTACTACTCATACATTGGGAAGATTCAATGTTCATACAATATTCACTAAGAGGACACACCCTACCTATTGGGATAGTTTTGGCATGGACCTCCACAATAGAGGGATGGTAGCTATCACAACTTTGAGGTTGAAAAAGAGGGAAGAAAAACTCAGACCTAAGCTCCACTATCAAATAAATCTAAAACTCGTAGAAAAGAATGAAATCCTAAAAGTGTATATAGGTAAAACAAATGACTTGATAAGGGTCAAATAAAGAACTGACCACACAAAGAAGATCGTGCAAAAAAATTTGAAATAAAAAAAGGATTTTTTAATTAAAAAAATTATAGTTAAATGAAAACCATAAATTATTTTGAAAATATATGTACTCTTTGCCCTCTATACAGAATTTACTAAAAATAGTAAAATTTCAATTCTGAAAAACATATACAAAATTTTGGCAAACAAAAACAAGGTTTTGATCCAAGCAATACAAATAACAAAAACCATTGAGAATTTTGAAAATAGAGTTATTTTGGATCAAATATCAACAAAATTAGAAATAATCCTAATAGGATAATAAACATGAAACCCTAAGGAAAAAGAGAAAAAATATCATATTTTCACCTATAAAGATGGAAATATAGAGAAATAAGGTTTGAAAATAAAACCATAGGACACAAGTCTAAAACCATAGAAAACATGAGATAAATACTTAGGTAAACCTTGGGTTTGGTTGTGTTCATAAAACAAACAAGTTCATTAATACGTTTTACCTTATTTTGGATTATTTAACCCTGACAAGCATAAAACATTGAAATATTTCAAATTATATGATGTGTTATAATTAACCACTAATTTGAATGTAAAAGGTAAAAACTAATTTAAAACTTGCAATTTTTAATTATGGAAAATACTAATAGGGTTAAGATGCATAGTGTTTTATTGAACCATACAGGTATGAGATTGAATTTAGGTAGAAGGAAAGGCATAAAATTGAACTTGTGAGTCACTCAAATTAGGAAATAGACTTCTAGGCATGCCTGGGCATAACTATTAGTTTGGGGTCAGAACTGACTAAAGCTAAGGAATTTGACTATTTTATCCTTATAGATTTTACTTATTTGTTTTGGTATATGCTACTATGCCTTCTGGTCTTCCATCCATGTGTGTGATTTTGAGGGTTGATTATGTGTCCAATACATAGAAACATGTTTCCTTGTCTTGAAATTGTAGGTCCACTTCCAACACTAGGTTTTGGTATACAAAAGGGGAAATAAGGTAGGTTGAGTTGACATCAACTAATCTCTAATGAATGATTGATTGCTATTTACATATGCAATACTAAAAGAGGGAATTGAAATTGAATGTAATTCTCCTTGTTAGGTGAATGTGTGCAATAGTGCTCTTTGAATGTATGCAACATGTATTTAAATTTCAATACTTGGAAAATGATAACTTTGGATTGGGTTTGAGGTGTTTTAGACTTGGTTTGTATTTGCTCCTTGTGATTGATGATTGAATTAAGAAGCTCAGGGCAGTGCCTTGAAAGTGCAAGTGTTTGAGGGTGTTTGATAGATATTTACTAGATTGGTAATAGGATTAGACCTATCATGTGGGTAAGTGCATGAAATTGGGGGACAATTCTATGGACATTACCCATAATGTGATGCATTAATTAATAATTTAATCAATTTATTCAATTAAAGTGATCATGTTATTTAAATCTAGGCTAAGGATTACCCAGCCATAACGTGATCATGTTATGTAATAACATGATCATGTTATATTAAACACTAGTGCAATAATGTTATTACATAACATGATTGTGTTATTGACATAACAATAACATGATCACATTATTAACAGGATCATGTTCCTTATGTGCAAACAAAATAAAAAAGGAAACCCAAGTATAAAATTATTCATTTTACATTTGTGTTTCATAGCTATGCCCTTATTTTGTGATCACATTTTGCTCAAAAGACTCCAAAGAGTGACAAGAAGCTGTTAGATGCACCCCAGAGACCTACCGATCGATGATGTCACCACATAGGAGAGTTAAGTGATCAAAATCTTCCCTATTTAAACTTGATTTTTCATATTTTTCATTTTTTAACCCATGTTTTAATTGTAATTCATTTTTTATTACAACCCATCCTACTAACCCTCCATAAAACCCTCTAGTTGCTCCTCCTCCTAACTATCCACAAAACCTTGTTGTTCCTTCTATCACTCCACCTAACCCTCTTATAATTCCCCAAAACTCCTTAGCATTTAAGAGGTTTTGATTGACAACATTATGGGAAACAAACTTGAAATTAAAGATTTAATTGACAAAATGAGGGATCCCAGTTCAACCAACTCCCACCGTACCTAGCTAGTTAATTCCCTACAGACCTTATTAGGTCAAATTGACTTAATAACGAGTCAAAATGATTGATGGACCTCATATAGGGATACTTTTAGGTTATATTATGTTGATAAGTTATCAGCCCTTCAAGTCAAAATTTTGGATATTTCAAAATCCAACATTTGTGCCCTATTCATTGACCAAGCCACTAATGCCCCATTTCCCATAACCGGTAAATGTTTTCCTATCCATTGTTGTTTACATAAATCAATTATGACCAATTTTTAGGATCAATAGTGGATGGTCTTTGACTATCCACCATGTAATAACCATGAGGTCCCATTATATTTTTTGTGGAAACTCTATTGTGAGTTTGTCCTCAATCGAATTCCCAATTATTTTAATTTTAGTGAGTTTTAAGGATGAAAAAAAGGCTCTACATAGGATCAACCAGGTGTACATCATGTGCCTAATTGGCCTACATAGATTTGTATCCAAAAGCCTCTTGAGCCTGAGATCCTCTCTGTGGTTCAATAGGTCATGGAGATAGACACTCTCCATACTCTTAGTCACTCATTGATACACTCGTTTAGCATATGAGTAGGCTTTCATAAAGTGATGCTATAAATACACCATAGGTTACCTAACCCTGACCCGACCCTTGTAGTTTATGTGGATCTATGTGCATGGGACCTTATGATGATGATGGCATTGGTGGTTCAGATGGCTTAGATCGTATTCTTATGAGTGATGAGTTTTTGGCATGCACATTTGCCATGTAAACATCAGTCACCACACAAATACATGTATATTTTATATTAATTTCATTTTAAATTTAAGTTATATTCTTAAATTTAATTTCTAAGCTAATAATTAATTTACATAAAATTTTAATATAATATATATGTCATTTTTATGTCAAAGGAGGTGATGGTTCTTTCATCGTCACAGTCAGCATTTACAGCATTTGATTTATTATAGTCATTGTTTTCATATTCAGATCTAGTTGTTGGGCCATCCATGACTGCATCTGCCTCTGTTAGGATGACACCATTTACCTATATAGAGGGAAAAAATTACATACATTTTTTGCTCTTTGCATTTGTTATGATGTAGTTGTTTACATATATGTTTTGCTATTTGCATCTAATTTGTAACTTCTCTTGTTGATAATTAATGCAAAAATAACACAACCTGTATGTAAAAATAATTTGTTTACATATATTCGATGTACTAAAGCAATGTTAAAAAACATGCATTATATTCCTTTTCAATATTGGCATTTTTATACAGGTTATGGAATCAATTTACTCTAGATCATTTACGTAGATATACAACAAGTAGTGTTGTCTTTCCTTGAATGTCACCCAAGTGACTGTGGGCATATCTAAATTCACAATTCTTTCTTGATAGTCCCAACACAAGGTTGATTCATCTAAAATTTGTAAAATAAATAGCATATCTATACTATTTATTGAAAAATACCTTATCCCAAAGCACCTTTTCATACCTATTAACCAAGCATTAACTTCCCTAACAAATATTCATCCATTGAATTTAAGACCTTTTTCACTTTATTTAGTTTATGGGTAATTCCATCAAAGCTTTGATGTGTGTCACCATTGTCATGAGCTCCCCAATGGATGATATTCCATGTAATATATCGGTATCTCTCTCTTGATGAACATTATGTTCATAATCACACTCATGGAATGATTTTATCCTATTCCATAAAATAGATATAATGGTGTGACCCTAAGGTCCTATTGGAGGCATTTGTCCCCATCTAGAGGCTATGCCTAGAGATCATACTTCTACTCCTATGATAATGTTCCAATGTTGATGAGTGATGTGGGATAAAATTTCTCTACTTTTGTGTCTCTTACTTATACCTACGTGGGTGATGTACCTCCCACTATTTTTTGGCTAGATGGAACCTAGCCTCCCCTAGCCCTAATAATCTCATTGAGAGTATTCACCTAAGACTTTAAACCAGTCATGCATTTTCTTCTAGTCTAACTATACAAGTAAGCATATGCTAACACCTATTAGACCCATGCAAATTTCCATCCTCTCTCCTCAATATTCCTAACAATAGGTACCCATCTATACAAAAGGAAATATGTCCCTTTGTCTCCCACCAGATGGGAGGAAAATATCCCTATTTAATATCATTTCAGAGGGTCATGATGCTTACCCACTCCACCCCCACTAGTCTTACCCCATACTTAAAACCTATGTTATGTGCATCAACATCACCAAAGTATTACACCCAATTAACACCTTACCTCTATCACAATCCTCTATCAAGGCCACAACCCTGCCTTTAGTTGAAAAACCTAGTATCCTAATCATAACCTTGAAAGTGATAGTCCAATCTTAAGGGACTTGTGGGAAAATTAAACTATTTTACATGACACGTCCTAGTTGGTGAATAGGTTGCAAAGGAATCTACTCAACGAGGCAACAATCCCCACCTACAAAATCTAGACTATCCCTATTATATATAGTGTGGCCAAATCACTAGTCATTAATTTCTACATAATCCTAGGTTCAGCCAATCATACTTCATCACTCTACTCCATCAAATGTAGGCCCACCTTTAAAACACAATTTAAAATATCCCTAAATACTCTAAGTGAATCTTTAAAATTCATCCAAAAGGAAGTAGTTACAAGGGTCCTACCTAAGTCAAACCCCTATTTTTAGACAAGTAATAAATCAATAACCAATATAATCTAACATGTAATATAGCATAAATTTAATATCTTGACCCAAATATATTTATATTTATCAATTTGAAAAAAAAAAGAAACTAGTATATTATATATTCCCTTTCATAGTTTTAATCCTCTAATTTTGGTTTTGGTACAAGGTTGAAGCTCTAACACTTCAATAGATGGATTATCAATTTAAATGTAAGTGTATTTTCACATGCATGCTTGTCTTCTTCTTTCCTATAATGTGTCATTGCATTCATGTACTTATATAGATAGATTTTTTATATACAAGTGCTTTTATTGATCATTTTGGTTTCTATATATAAGATTTGATGTACTTTATATAAAACTAAGTGAGACCTTATTTACATGAATATTTGATGGCTGGTATTGACACTCCTACCTTTCTATGAGCTGAAATAACATAGGCATTGTTGTTGCAATGTCATATGCACAAGCGCTAACAGAGGTATATATTCATTCTTGTAATTTTGAATTGTAAAAATAGACTTATTTTAATAATTTTAGTACATGTACTTGGGGAAATATAACTTATGTAAATGTATTATGTATGTAGGGTTGTCCTATGATAGTTGATAGTCCCAGCTAGATGATGATTGGGGTAACTTCTCATATTCCTCCCATATTTGAGATGCCTATTCGGATGATTGATCCTGCCATTAACTTTATTGAGTGTGAAAATAGATTGAGAAACATCACAACCTTGAAATAAGTGCACATGTTTAAATGATTTGTTATTTTAGTTTAAAATTAATTTCTTAACAATTGTTTGAGTGTATTTTATGTTAATTTCATAATAATTTTTATATTTGAACATGCTTAGATGTAAGCTAGCTATGAGTGTAGGACCCATAGTCAGACCTTGGAGTAATCCAAGGCATTAAAGGGGTATCCATCTACTAACAGATCATCCCAGGGAGAGTCTTCTTCGAGGAAGACAAACAGAGGGAGGCTATTTGATGAATAGGATGTCTTACACATGAGATGTAATTCTTTGTATGCCTATATGGGAATTGATGCATTTTTGATATTGTATATGTGCATATGACATTCAACCAACATTAGATACAATGTTGGTAGATGTAATTTTTTGTATGCCTATCATGATAATCTATATATTATTGACATTGGAGATGTATGTGCCTATATTTTATGCCTATCATGGCAATCTATCTAATTTATATTCAATTTTTATTTCATTGTGTGTTATTGTACAGTGTTGTTTTGATCTTCCAAATTATTATCTATCATTTCTCATATTTAATGTTGTATGTGCACAAATGAGGATTAAAAAATTATTCTTTTCAATGCTATATATCTCAGATCTTACATATTTATTTAAATTAAAGTTTTTATTTCATTGTGTGTAGTGGAAATGACTAATGACACTCCTATCTTTTTGGCTTAATGGCCTTATTCTCTTTCTACCTACTTCTTGTACACTTTGGAGACACTTATTGGTGTCATTAGACCTCTTAAAAACCTCTCACATTCATTCTCAAGCTCATTTCATACATTCCATTCACAAAGGTCCTCTCACTCCTTCAGTATCTTCTCACTAGGCAATCCTCTTAAGTTTCAAACTTACCAAAACTTGATATAGGTCTCAAGGAGTCAATATTTTGTCATATATATTCTTACATGGTCAAATCACACCTACCTTAACCTATTACAAGCACTCAAACACACTTCAAAATTTAATTCTATATATAGGGCACAACAAGACACCTTACAGGCCTATGGCAGTAACATGGAGTATTAGTTCAATTTCAAATCTCTCATGCATATTCACAGAGCTAACAAACCTCCTTTATTGATGGGACCATCTTCCAAGTCCATATCTATTCAATTACATACTTGACAAGATTAATAAAAAACTCTTACTTCCCTTTACAATGTGACTGTTAACCCAAAATAGGGTATAGACGGGGTTTATTTGTTCTAGATTTAATAAGGTCAATAGGTTAATTACTCAATGCCAACTAATAGTTCAATAGGTCAAAGTTGTCAAAGTTATCAAAATTTTCAAAGTTATCGAAGTTTTCAAAATTTTAAAAGTTGTCAAAATTGTCAAAGTTGTCAAAGTTGTCAACGTTTTCAATAGGTCAATAGATCAATTACTCATTAAGTTTCTATGTATGTAGTTTAAGTTGTCAAAGTTGTCAAAATTCAAGTTATGGTTGTATAAATCTAGTTCTAATGCTTCTTGAATGAAAATGGACACTACCAACATGTACGAGGTGGTGGATAACATCTAGGACCAGGTTCTTGGCCTCCCATTAGGCCCGATAGACAAACCCACCACCCATTTCGGCCTCAAGAACACCCTTCCCAATATAAGAAAAAACGCAATTTTTTAACCTAAGTTCAAACATGCATAAAAAAAAATTGTAAGTGATTTATATGAACAATAAAATACCTCATATACCTCCTTAAACCCTTTAATCTCACCCTAGAGCACTCAGGTGTAAGCTTCAAGATCAATCTATTAGACAAGTTGCAATGATGGGTCCAAAAATGTAAGTTTTTGTTAATGAACAAGCAACTTCTAGAGCTCTAACTGGAATTTATACCTATGAGACCTCCACATATCAATCTATCACTTTTATCACATCCAGATAAGAAAATTACATGTTATTACACCATCACAACATTCGAATCCACCTAAAACTGCATTTTCATTACCATTTTAGAGAGCGGAAACACTGACAATAAATATTGTCAAAGTTCAAGTTATGGTTGTAGAACTCTGGTTTCGATGCTTCCTGAGGGAAAAATGATACCACCAACACGTCTAGGGGGTGGATAACATCGAGGACCAGGTTTTTGGCCTCTCGTCAATCTCAATTAACAAACCCACCACCCATTCCAGCCTCAAGAACACCCTTCCCAATACAAGAAAAATGTAATTTTTAGCCTAAGTTTAAACATGCATAAAATGAAAACTATAAGTCATTTTTATGAACTATCAGATCCCTCATGTACCTCCTTCATCCCTCTAATCACACCCTAGATCATTGGCCAAAACTCTTATATTGTATTTCCAAAATTGAGAAAGTAACTCTTTGAGAGTATCGACTATAGCCTTGTTCTTTCATGGAAGTCTATCAGAGAATGCCCAAAGCTCATTGGTATTAGGTTTATTAAGTATTTCATGTCTTGTAATTACTTTCATTAACATTTTTCTATTTATATCAAGTGTTTGGCTTGTTTTTTAAATCAATCATTTTTTCAATGTTTCAACACTTACTGCACAAGTTGTCATTAAATATTGGGCAACATTACAATCTTTGTTACATGATCTCGGGCCTACGATATAATATGCATCATGTATATTTTCAAAAATTCAATCATTTGAATCATCCATGTTATATGTTCTTAGTCCTAATGTGTATATTATAGGTCTCATCTTAATCAATTTTATCAATGAAATAAATAATTGACATCTTTGACAATCATACTCCAAATTGTGAAAGAAAGTATCCCAAATTTGTTGAGTAGTCTTCTTGAATGGTGATCATAAATTTTTTTATGCATTGATTTTAAAATATTTTCATTGAATTCAATTAATTACTTGTCTTTTCCATGCACAATTCTTGGAGGTGTTGGTAATGGTGGAATTTGTTGAGAGGGTGTTTCAAAACCGTTATTACTTTCATTGTTTAGAGGTGGGATGACATTAAATTCTTCATTTTTAATTTATTCATTATATGTATCCATGAAATTTTATTGATGGTTAATTTAATCATTATTTATTTCCATCAAATTTTCTTCACTCGTGGGGGGTGAAGCATCATACATAGACTCATCATCAACAAAATAAAAAACATGGAACTTTGAATGTGAACTTCCAACATTAAATAATTCATTATTTTCAATTTCATTATTATTCACTTCATTATGGTCAATTTCAAAATTATTTAATTGATTGTAGTCAATTTCATCATTGCTTAGTTCATTATCATCAATTAGCTTATTATCTATGGCATTTGGTTCATCAGGATTAGGGTTTGTACCTTGTTTACCATGAAATTTTTGCATTAGTAGCTTGTGTTTCTATTTGAAATATTCTAATTTATTTGATTTTTGGTTCTTCAACAACTTCCTCTTCCTCTTTGAATGTGATCTGGAACCCATCAGAAGGGACAATTGACAACTTTTCAAAGGTGGGGTCAAGTACATAGGTACGTAGATCTCGTAGAAGTATGTAAAGAATGTTTGTGGGGATAAAAGTCTCAATTTGGGATAAAAATTGTTGTTAATACGTGAGATTATCACTAAAAAACTAATAGCATGACCGTGTTATGTTTTTTATAAGGTACCAACCCATGCAACCCATCGAGAAGTTCATATCGATAATAACATGATCATGTTATTGCATAACATGATGGCATTATTATCAATATAAGCTTTGGGGTTGGAAATTGGAAATGAGGACTGAGTGTTGCCTATGTTAAAAATAACGTGATCGTGTTATTAAATAACATGATCACATTATACTTAATATAGATAAGGGATTATGGAATAGGGATTAAGGCATTAGTGCATAAGGTGTATGGATTATGGATTGTAATTTATGTTTTAGGGATTAAAATTAAGGTCCAAAGTGAAGGTGCATGACTACTGGGACCTTTTCGCTAAAATGGCTTGGCTTTATGGATACTCGCATCTCTCCCTGCATTCAAGCCCACTATTTTGAATTGACATATGATGGAAGGGAAATGGCTCCCCATAAATTGAAATGACGTGATCATTTAATAAAATAGTAGGTAGCATGTTTTTATGACATATGTGGTACCAAATATGTTTTCAAGCATATTTCCCAAAGTGCATTAAATGCCATGGTATTACTTCTTAAGTCATTTTTTTCTTCTCCTAATATTTTGAAAAAGAAGATCTGAGCACATCAAAGCCCCAAAAAATAATAATAAGTTGTTAATAATAAAATGTGTTTTTGGGTTGTCATTATACCCTAGATGTCATCATGCAGATTAAGTGAATTAGTCAAATGGGGCAATCAGTCATGTTATTTAGGCCAAACTAAGCCTTGTGAACTTAATTCTTAGTCTATAAATGATGTTAATTTGTGATAAAATGATTGGTTCAAGGTTTAAAGAGTTTATATTTGTGGTTTAGAGTTTAGGTATTAAGAACTTTAAGGATTAAGGCTTAGGGTGTAGGTTTTAGGGTATATTTATATAATTATGTCAATTGGGTCAAATTTAGGAGCCTTGAACATATATATGTGATTACATAATGTGAATTTGGGAACAATTATCCCCCACATCATCATAGATTAAGCCTATGAAGTCAATTGTGGTAATGAGTGATGCAATTTTAACCAAGTTCATCATTTTGAACCTAATTCTTACTGTATATATATATATATATATATAAAGGATGTTAATTGGGGCTAAATTTATTAGTTTAGGGTTTAGGGTCTATAATTTAAAGGGTTTAGGGTTTAGGTCTTATGGCTTAGGGTTTAATGTAAATGGTACAAGGTTTGGGGTTAAAGTTAAATGGTACAGGGTAATTTAGGGTTTAAGATATTGGATATAGGGTCCAATCACTAAAGTAATTGAAGAACATTTGAGCTACTCATGACACCTATTTATGACTTAATTACCATCATGTTTGCATTTATAATAAAAGTAGGGTCAATTATGCCATGTACATGTTGCATACATGTTATACAATTGATTGAGCCATAAATTTGGTTTAGGGGCTTAATTTTGCCTATATCACATAGGGAATTGCACAAATTAACTAGTTGAAGGGGTTCAAATTAGCCTCAAATGCCTCTGCAATTAAAAGAATCAACTAACTCTCCTCCTCTTTGGTTAATTAAGTTGAAGGGGCTTGAAATAGCCCCAATTTACTGAATAGATGCACAACTAGATTGGTACTCCAAAGGCTTTATCCATAGGTTTAAAAAGTGAATTTTATGACATTTCATGATAAAATCAGTTATATTGTAAGGCATGTATATTTCTGGCATGTAGTGGGAATTAGGGCATATGGCTTACAATTTATGTTTTAGATATCATTAGGGATTAAGGTATGGGATTTAGGTTTAAGGACTTGTATATTAATGTCTAATCACTAGATATGCCATGTGTTCAAACTGGATTCTTACTATAAAGGATGTTAATTGGGACTAAATTGAAGTTGGTAAATACCTAGAAAGTAAATGGTTTACAATGTAGGGTACAATGTTTAGGGTTTATGGTTTATGGCATCTAAGTTTTAATGCATATACATGGTTTAGGGTACACAAGGTCAATCACAAATATAACTGAGGACAATTTGAATCATTTGGACCCATTTGTGACTATATTGTGTTTTTGGGTTATCATTATACCATGGATGTCATCATGTAGATTGTCATGCAGATTGAGTGAATTAGTCGAATGGGGTAATTAGTCATGTGATTTAGGCCAAACTAGGCCCTATGAACTTAATTCTTAGTTTAAATGATGTTAATTTAGGCTAAAATGATTGGTTTAAGGTTTAAAGAGTTTATATTTATAGTAAATAGAGTTCAGGGATTAGGAACTTCTAGGATTATGGATTAGGGTATAGGTTTCAGGGTATATAAGGTACAATCTTGATGGTGATTGGGGAAAATTTGAGCTCCTTAAACATAGATCTGTGAGTAAAAAATGTGAATTTGGGATCAATTATCCCCCACATCATCACAAATTGAGCCTACAAAGTCAATTATGGTAATGACTGATGTAATTTTGACCATCATCCCTTTGAACCTATTTATTAATATATATAAAGGATGTTAATTGGGGATAAATTGATCCTAGGGGCCTACTGAGCCTCAATGTAAGGAATTTCATCCATATGATATCAATTAGGGATCCAAGTGCTCACCATATTAAAAAAAATAAGTATTTTTCAATTTGATATGCATTTCAGTCTAAAGGAACCATGTGCAAGGAATTACATTCATATATAATGTAAATTGGGGCTTGTTTGGCCCTGATTGCATACCATATTGAACCAATCAAGTATTTGGTTCCAGATAATACATAATTGGGGCCAATCAAGGCTTTCCCAAGGAATTATGTCAACATAATTTAATCAGGTCCCTAATTCTACACCTTATTCAAATAATTGAGTGTTATCATGAATCTGATGTGAAATCATGACTAGTTGAACCCTCTATAAGGAATTACATCCATCTTTAATAATAATTAGGATTCTAATTGTGCACCAAATTCAACTAAAATAATATTTGGTTCAATATGATCTATGACATTTAGTCCAAACAAGCATTGTGTAAGAAATTTTGTTCTTCTACTGTCAATAGGGGGCTCTGTTGGTCTTAAATACATACATATTGAATCAACCAAGTATTTAGTTTAGTTGAATATGCAATTATTGCCAACTAAGGCTCATGCAAGTAACTAAATACATTTAATGTCAATTACAATTTCTCTATCCCCGATTGTAAACTATATCCAACTAATCATGTACTTGGTTTTATCTTATACATAATTGGGGCCAACTAAGCTCCATGAAAGTAATTTTATCCATATAATGTTTCAATTGGGTTTCATTAGCCCTGATTTCACACCATATTGAACCAATTGAGTATTTAGGTTCAATATGATATGCAATTGGGGCCACTCAATCCCCAAGCAAGGAATTACATCCATCTAATGTCACTTGGGGCTCTTATTACACCATGTTAAATCAATTGAAATTTTTTCCAATACTATACACAATTGAGGACAACTAAGTTTTATGTAATTAACTGCTTCCACCTAGAATATCAATCAAGGTATTTTTCACCCCATGCAATGAATTGTGTCCATCTCATTTATCCATTGTGAATATTTTCCCCTAATTGCACATCATATTTAACCAATCAAGTATTTTTTTTCAATATAATCTATAATTAAGAGTAATTAGTCCTTGTGCAAAGAATTCCTTCAATATAATGTCAATTAGGGATTTGATAACACACCATATTAAACTAATTAACCATTTACTTCAATCTAATACACAATCAAGGTTAAATGAGACCTGAGAAAGGAATTATGTCCATATGATGTCAATTGGGTCTCTAATTTCACACCATATTGTTAAAAACCAAGTATTTAGTTTAGTTTGATACGTAATTGGGGCCAACCAAGCTCCATCCAAGGAAATATGTCCATATAAAGTCAATTTGGGATCTATTAGCCCGATTGCACACCATATTGGGATGAAAGGAACAATAAATTGATTCATAGGTTAACACATCTCTAATTATCATTCAATTCTATCAATTATTGACAAGAACATTGGTCCCAAACAATGATCTTATTCTGAAACCAATATTTTATCTTAAGACTACTAGGCCTAATGGCTCCTATTCAGGTTTTAAGATGTTGAGAATATATAATGTGATCGCATTATTAAATAATGTGATCACATTAATAACATGATCACAATATTTGAATTTGAATTCAATTATCATGCCTTTTGGTTGGAGAATGGCTTGGATTCTTGAGCCAAAGGCTTGGACTGTCAATGTACAGTCGAGTTTTGAAAGGTATGAAAATAAATAACAATTTTCAAATTTGATTGCCAAATACATTAAGATTTTCAACATGAAAATTCAAAAACTTGATACCTTCATGATGATCACGCTCTCCTCTTTCCAAAAATATGATTATTATAATTTTTGGACTGATTTAAGGTTTTAAACTATATTCATTTCTAACTGTGCCTTTTTTAGGCCATTACATGCCACAAACATACAAGCCTATACATGTTCATGTAATTGGTATTTCCTTAATGCAAGTGAAAAACAAATTATATGGTGACTTAGTATGCATAATTATACACACATTTTTAAAAAAATGATTTTCATTTTTTTAAGGTAGTTAGATGTGACTCATGGATGATTATCCATTTCTTTGTCAATTTTTAGAATATATTTACTTGAAAAATCCATAAAAAAAAGTATTCATTAAAAAATACAAAAAAATATAGGTGACGTGCTATAAGATTTTATCTAAATTTTCCCCAAAGGGTTTCAAATAATATTAAACGCTACTAAAAAAATGTTGCACGTCACGGTCGTCTATCTATTATGTTTTTTGAAAAAATATGAGATCCTCTTCAAATTTTAGATGTTTGACCTAGATATACTTAACCATTTTTTTAAAAAACAATGTTTTTGAAACTAGACTCAAAATTCTACATTTCATGTTTTTACACCATCTTCAAATTTGGAGTGTAGATATCTCAAATTATCTACAGAAGTTTAAATTTTTGAAATTTTTGAAAAATCATGTCCACAAGTAGGCCACTTTTTGTCCCCCAACTTTGTGCACTTACCCATGTATTTATATGAGACTCTTTGGGTAATTTCTCATACCATCAACATGTGAAACATATGGGTTTTCCTATAAGAAGGATTTGAATTTAAAAAGTAAGAGTTGCTCAATATGGGGTAATATTGTTAGACTTAGATAGAACCACAATTTTGAAAACATCTGATTTTGTTGATTATGTACAAAAGGCATGAAAATTAATCTGATGAATTAAAGGTGTTTGAGTATGATAATTGACTGGTTTGACAAAGACCAGGAAATTCTTGTAGGTGATTGATAGCAAGATGGGAGGGTCACACCCATGAAAAGCATGTAAGTGTGACAGAAGGGAGAATAAGAGCTATATATGTACACACTAATCATGTAAGGTGAATATGGCTAAAAAAATTACATTTCCAAGTATTTAATACCATATTTTTGTGTCTATACAATGATCGAAGCAACATAAGGTGGTTCTACATCACTTGGTTCAGTTGTGCCACATAATGCCACATAAAGGATATCCTTATAGTGATGTGTCTTATGGAGAAATTATAACATATAAAGTTTAGCTAGTGTATTCTTAAATTGCTCAAGGATATCATATCATTTACTTTGATTGGTTGGCCTCATGGGAGATGGATAGGAATGAGGAGGAACATTTTGATGACCTTTACTTTGTATTACAAGATGAGTCACCCTACCCTTTCATGTTGTAACATCATGGACCATAGAATATAATATAAGCCTAAGATGAATAATGGGAGTGGGATGATAACCATTAGTTGGGTGAAATAAAGGGGGAGGAACAAAATGATTCATATATGCTCTTTGGCATCTAGTAGTAATGGGAAATAACTCAAATTGAATGTTTAAACAATGTGAATTGTAAATGAAGGCTAAAGATCTTGCATAATTAACTTTAGCCTTATTATTCCACATGAATTCGATCCATTTAATTACAAAATTATTAAAGATATTATGTATTTCAATAAAACTACATGCAAATATTATAATTATAACTTGGAATAGAAAATAGAAACCATGTATACTCATTATAACCATGTGTAATTTGTGAATGAGAGAAAATTAGAAATCATGTTTAAAAATCATTTGCAATTACAAAAATCTAAAACCCTAAAATGAAGGATGAAACCCTAAGGGAAATCTTGGGTTTGACATGCTCATTATATAAACAAGTTCATCAATATGTTTGACCTTATTTTTGCTTTAATGTGATATAATAAGATATAACTTTTGAACTATTCAAATTATACAATATATTATAATAAAACATTGATCTAAATGTTAAAGTAGAATATGATTAAATAATTGCACTTCTCATTTATGGAAAACACCAATGGGATTTAAATACTTAGCGTGTTACTGTTCTATACAAGTCTGAGATGAAATGTAAGGGATTGAAAAGATTAAAAAATGGATTATAAGTCACTTAGATTAGGAACATGAATGTCTTGATTTTTCTAGATGAGTCTATCAACCTCTAGATGCTATCATCTGATGTAAACATCTAATGTTTTTGGATTTGTGTTATAAAGATGCACCTCACTGTTGACATAGTCATGGCTCCTACTTGAAATTTATCTTCCTGTGTGATATTAGGTGCTCGATGTGTGCACAAATCCAAAAAACCTATATCTTTCTCTTTGAATCCCTAATTCCATTATTGACACTAGGTTTAGGACTATAAAATAGGAAGAATGTGGGTCAAGTTGAACTTAACCACTCCCTAATTAATTTCTAAGTGTTGCCTATATATCCAATACTCTAAAGAGGGATGTCAAACCACACATAGATCTCCTTGTTAGGTGTATGTGTGAAATGGTGCTCATGCAACTTGTGATCTATATTTTGACACTTGATAAAGGAAAACTTAGCTTAGCTTAGATATTTTAGACTTGTCTAAGGCCTGCTCCTTGTAATTAATTTTTGAATTGGAAAGTTTAGTGCAATCCCTTTGAATTTGCAAGTGTTATAATAGGCTTGCCTAGTGTTTACTTAATAATGCTAGATGATGAAATAGGCTTAGGATTGACTTGTATAAATAACTGAGCTTTTAGGTAACTTCTCACCCCACTGACATGCAAAATGTATGAGATGACACACAAAAATTATTTAAACTTGCAAAATGATTGTTGTTTGGTGTGAGGATAGGTTTACTTGAGTTGGACACCTCTAAAAATCAGTATGCATTTGAGTTTGATATATTTGTTTGAAAGATAATAGTATTGATCTAATGATCTATAGACAATCTAAGTATGATAATAAACAAGTTAGGCCCAAATTAATAAATTCCTATTAGTGATTGATAGCAAATCATGAAATTTAGATCCATAGAAAGCATCTGGATATAAAAGAAGGGTGTGAAAGATCCATATGCATACTCAAAGTCACATCAAGGTGAAAGTAGGTCAATACTTCCATTACCAAATGTCTAATACCAAATTTAGTGTCTTCACCTATATATATTATATTTTAAAGAAAAAACATAGGAATAAAAATAAGTGTTCATTACTAACAAAGACTTGTATGTTACACTCATTCAAAGTTTGAAGACACTCATAATGGAGGAACAACTCATTTCCAATAATATCATTTATATTTCGTTACCAAATGTATAATACTAGATTGAGTGTTTTCACCCATATATATTATATTTCAAAGAAAAAATATAAGAATAAAAATAAGTGTTAATTACTAACAAGGGCTTGTATGTTACACTTATTCAAAGTTTGAAGACACTCATAATGGAGGAACAACTTATTTCCAATAATATCATTTATGTTCAAGTCTTCTATGTTTTTCCTTGCACAATAAAATTACAAAAAAAATATAAAAATACAATATTTCCCTTATATATTCTATAAACAAGAAAATATCATTATTGATCAACACCTATATGACTTGTTTATATTGACTACATATACACAATGCAATATACAACTTATATTATTTTTTTCCACCAACAAATAAAAAACTACAAAACTTCCCTTGTGAGTTTTCTCCAAATTAAGGTATATAACCATTGCTCAATACCCACATTATTTGCCTACATTTATAACATTTATAGAGACTGAATATATTCAATCTATATCACTCATTCAAGAAAACATCTAAAATGAAAATAATGCAAGACTATATATCCAAGGGTTGCTTACAATACACACAGTTAATATATCCAACTTATATATGTATGTTTTAACAAAAAAAACTAAAAAAAATGCAAAACTTTCCTTCTAGGTATCATGCAAATAGAAACACATGTATCTTTGGCAACACCTACATGGCTTTATTAACAAACAATGCATATATGTAATGAATATATCCCACTTATATTATATTTCAAAGAAAAAATATAAAGACAAAAATAAGTGTTCAACCTATATCACTTTTCTAAGAAAAAGTACAAAATTGAAACAATGAAAAACATTCCTTTTGGGGTTGATTCAAATAGCGATGAAAACATATTGCTACGAGACACATATATTTTTTAAAACACACATAATGAATACACTTAGTTTATATCTTACAAAATAAAAAACAAATTTTATAAATGAAAAAATTCCCTTGCAGGTATCCTATAGCAAGAATGCATGACTATTTTAGAAGCATCCACATGGATTTGTTCACAAACACAACATATATGTAATGAATATATTATGCTTATATTATATTTCAATAGAAATATATAGGAATAAAAAGAAGTATTCAATACCGATAAAGAGTTTCAAGTTGCATCCATTCATAGGTCGAAGACACCCAGAATCAATGAGTAACACATTACCAATGATCTTGTATATGTTGAAGTCTCTTAGAAAATTATATGCACAATAAAAATTAAAACCCTCCTAACTCACCAAAGGCACCGCCATGGAATGCAAAGAAGATGCAAAAAAATGACATCCTTAATGTATTGAATGCGAAGATGACTTACACAACTTATTGAATGCAAATCAAGGCATATATTAAACATAGGCATGTCAACACTGATGGCAACATGCATTAAGCATTTTTTTCAAAGACTATAGTTATATCTAAATATTATACACATGGCAAATTTTTATTGGACAAATAAAAATAACTATTTTTCACCAATTTAAAATAACCATATGGTTCAAAAATTATTTTAACTAGTAGAATCCAAGATAAATGTACTTAAAAAGTTTTAAAAAAAAATCCTTAAACTATAAGCTAAAATTAAAAATTGACACATGGTGTAGCAGATTAGGCAATGCTAGAAAAATATTAATTTTAATGAAGCTCATATTACTTGCCTTCAACATGATAATAAGAAATAACATAATGATGAATAAAGTATTGGGCGTTGATGAACTATAACATTACCCAGAAAATTAACTTATAAAGGTATATTAGCCAAATCCTTATAGAATAAATTTAGTGTGATAAGGTACAATAAAGTGTTAGTACTTAACGAAATATTAAGTTATAGATAAAATAAGTGCACAACTAGTTAGAAACAACAAAACTCCAATGCAAGTGAATTAGCCTTAAAAAAACTTGCTCCAAATAAATTTGACTTAAAAGAGGGTAGTAATCATTATAAAATCATACAAATGATGTTTTTGTAGGGCATTAAATTATGTGATTTATAATTTAGTGGCATAATTTCATGTCAATTTACATTGACCCATACTTAATGAATAGTGGTTCGCATTAACCCATCTCTTATGAGTATAAATGGTCCATTTGACATTCATTGCATTTAAGTGATGTTCCTAGGGCCTAAAACACTGATACTTCTTGAGAGGTCACCCATCCTAGTACTACTCCAATTAAAGTGTGTTTAACCACAAAGTTTTTATCACAATCATGACTAATCCAATGCAACTCACTTTGACTCAAGTACTCTTATTGAGGTAGGCGACCACTTGTGAACCCCTGATACTTCACCCCTATGAACATCACCTAGATATAATAAATATCAATTGGACTATTTATACTCATAAAATATGAATTCTTATTATGTTGGAGGTGTTTCTATTAAGGTAAAACCCTAATGTCTCACATGTGATTGAAAAACTTAAAGTTTTTTTGCTTGCTCATGTGATGGCACCTATGGGGAGGCTTCAACTGGCAATGTTGATGTGTTTCCCCATAAACATACACATTATTGCTGATATGGAAATGGAAAAGAACCTAAATCTATCATTTGAATACCTTGAGGCATTATGCATGTCACTTTATAGGTTTAGCAACACATAGTTATCATCGTTATGGTACGAATTAGCCTACATTGAAGCCAAGGGGAGAATGCACAAGGGAATCGGGTGTGGTAGATAGCCATCGGCAATGGGTTCAAATGCAACAATGCAATTTGGAAGGCATTGTAGACCAACAAAATGCCCACCATTAGGCCTTGGTCTGATTGCATTCTCAGAAAACCTGTCACCATTCCATATGTGATAAAGCTGTAAAATTAAAATATTAAAGTAATTATAACATTTATGGAAACCTTATGTTTGCTTTAGGTTGATTGTTGTTATTATTGACTTTACAGTTTAAGATAGTAGGTAAAGGCCTTAAAATTCTCTATCCACTCTATTTTATTGTCCTCGTCATAAATCACGCATAGAATTTAGTGTTGCCCACACGAACTATAAAAGCATAAAATCTATGAGTTGCCCAAAAAAAATATTTAATATAATTATTCTTGTTGACTGATTACAACTTACTAGGTCAAGAGAATTATGCCACACTGTGACAAAGCTAACTTCATGATCAAATGGGTCTCGAAATACCCAGCTACTACGAGGAGAATAAAGGAAATATGAAACTAGCCAAATATCTTCCTTCTAAACTAAAACGTGATATTTTTTCAACACCCTGCATTAGAAAATCAAAGAAAGAAGACAATAGGCATTTTGTTTTTACCTTAGATTTATTAACTCCCTATAGATTTGTTCATCATCATCCCAACAATGATTTGTAAGTTGCATAGGATAGGTGTCCTTTAATTTTTAAAGATTACACATTTTATTATTATTTATGATTTATAATAAATAATAAATATATAACTATTATTTTTATAATATACACTTTAAAATAATTGTCATGGTTTTTATATTTATTACATATTATTATTATTATTATTTTAAAAAAAAATATGTTTAAATATTTAATAGACATATAAATATTATATGTATTCAATAATTTATGTTTTTAAAAAATTTAAAAAAATAACATGAACAAAATTAATTAAATTGTCTTTATATATTATTATTAAATTGTCAATATTTTAATATATAAAAATATTATAATATATATATATTACATAATATAGTATTCATATATATTATATAATCAATATTTAATGTATAAAAATAAAATAATATATATTATTTATATAATAATTAAAATTAAATATATAAAATTATTATATATTATATATACTTAAATATATAACATATACAAGCGCTTGTATCATACACCAAACTAGGTTTCAGAGTAGTTATTAGATTTACATGGTACATACACATTAAATAAAGGGATTTGCATCTTGTAAGGTAGTGACATCTTTGACTAGACAATTTCTATTGTCAAGGTTGGATAAGAATGTCATGAGAGTTGATTTTATTGTGGCATGGATCCACATTCAATGTGCAACTTGAATCAATATTGCAATGTCACTAATATTGAGATAAGACGTTGAGGCACCAGAGTCTATTTTGTAGTTTTTGTTCATCAATGCTACAAATATATTGAAATCTAGAGCAATTACACCAAGCATAAAACACATATTAAAATGCCATACTCAAACCCTAGAATACAAGTCGAGCATAATTGGAGCTTGTCTTCATAAGCATCTTATATATCTGTACAGAAACAAAACATAAAATCAAATGGATTACTTGTCAGGAAAAAGATGGTTTGGAAACATTATTAAAATGAATATCATGTTATTGTTGCTTAACGCTTTGTGAAAAAAAGAATTGATGGGTTTAATGGTGATGGGTTTCTAATGAGGTACAACTATTGATTTACACTCTTTTGATTTACAAACTCCCTCTTACCAAAATAGAAACATCCCTTTTAGTGCAACTTATGTTATTCAATATGATAGTTGAAGCCTCTATAAAAGAAGCTGTAGCAATTGGGGTGGTGCCTAATTTGAGATACATCAGACCACCAAAGTACTTGTAAAGAGTATACAGAGATTGGTGTGGATTCATACCCAGGTCTAGTGGACTACCCAAAATTGGTAGTGTTTGTGGTTTCATTAAAGAAGCCTTTTCAACTTTCCATCTACTTGGTTTTATAATCATTTTATATTTACATGGATTTTCGTTTTATGTGTGATACAAATAAACATAGTGTATCAAAAATAACATTCTAGCTAAATTTAGTATATATGGAAGCAAAAAATATATATCCTTAAATTGTTTTTTTTTATGTTATATTATTGAAACAATAGGTAAATTTGAGATCCATATGATTGTGTTATGAGAATATTAGTCAATTGAGTACACTTACATCAATATACGACCAAACAAATTTTGTTTTAATTAAGCTTTGTGGGTAACTTGAAACCCATTTCCACCTACCCCATCTCACCAAAGTCTATATTGTAGCTTATGTTCGTTTATGTTGTGAATATATTGACACCTCAAGAAATTACATGCCAATGATGATGAGGAGCAATGATATGGCATTTTAAGTGATATAGTACACCACAGGGCCCATATCATAAACATTCCCCAACTTCAAGGTAATTGTTGGATTTACATGACCTACACCCATTACAAAGGGGTTTGTAGCTTGCAAGGTGGTGGCATCTTTTATTGAATATTTTCTATTTGATTACTAAAGGACTCCATGTCTGATGCGCAAATCAAATCAACAATACAATTATGTTGATGTGGGTGCAATAAATTGAGGTTGTGAAGTCTATCTTGTTACTTTCGTTGTGGTTGATGTGTGTACCAAAGCTTTTACAAAGTGTATATCACATGGGTGCATAAGGGGACATTGTTCATAATACAATGTGAATGTTGTGGTAGAGGAGTCACCAACTGAGAGAAAAGGTAGTTGATTGGCGACCAATCTTTGATGGCAAGGCGAGTTGATAGGTTTAATTCTCAAGTAGTAGGAAGTGTCCATGTAGTACACTTAAAAGGGGAATATAATGCATAAATAAAAAGAAAATGCTTACCAAAAAGTCATGAAAATTATATTTTATAATATAATATATTATAATTATATGTAAATATAAATAATATATATAATATTATGTGTGTGTGTGTGTGTGTGTGTGTGTGTGTGTGTGTAATTGTAAATATATTATTAATAATATAAATATATTAGTGCTATATATATATACACATTTCACCACTTCCCTATAATATTTACACCTCATCTTCAAAACTTGCATCGCATTCTGGAGCATATACTTTTGACACCGCTGGTACTGACACACACTTAACATACCAAAAAAATCACAAAAATGAAGTGTTTGGGCTTTATTTTATGGACTATGAATCTTGTTGTTGAAATGAATTATTCTTTTCATTAGTGGTTTGCGAGATGGTCTAAAATCAAATTTGCCTTTCTAATTTAGATTCAATGTTAGTTATTATATCATATACATTATAATATTTGTGTATATTACAAATTAATTATATTTAATATATATATATATATATCAATATCATATATATATATATTATATAATATATAAAAATATTATCTTATATAATATATATGAATATTGCATCATATAATATATATTATAATATACTTTTAAATTTTCATATGTCAAAATTGTGAAATAAAACCTAATTGGTGAAGAGAGTAGAGTTTTTTGGTAGGGGAGGCCATGATACTATGTAAACAAGGAAGGTGAATGATACATATTTGCATCAAGAATCGTAATGACCTCGTATAAATGACTTTATGCACACTTCAGACCACCAGAGCTCTCCATATTTTCTGCTTTAGCCTTCTACGCAAGTTTCCCTAGATGCTTGGCATGTCTCTCCTACGTTGAGTCTTCAGCTCGAGGCTTCCACTACGTACTGGCTACTTTGTCAAGTCTCAATCGAAGCTGATCACACCACGTGGCACGATCATAAGACTTGGCCCTTTGAAGCTCCTAAATATTATCGCAACCTTATTTTCCTCCCACAACTCGATTAAATGTGATGTAGACACGTGGCCAAATCATGGAGAGGGAAAAAGTCCAAGAGGCTTGGTCAGGCTTCAATGAATGATTGGCCCATAGATATCACTGATTGCTTAGGGATCACATGAACTGTTAGATGATGATCAAAAAGTTGGGCCCAAACCTAAAGACTTACGCAATTTCAATTGACTCTTCACACCTGCACAACAAACAATGAGGTGATCAAGTTAGTCATTAACATTGCAAATGCAAAAATTGAACACTTACCATAAGAAATTTTGAAAATCAAATATATATTTATTTCAACGTTCCTTACACCCTCAATACAACTGCTAATAAACTACTACTTGTGAATTATGAACTTCGAACACATCATATATGTAATGAATATATCCTACTTATATTATATTTCAATGAAAATATATAAGAATAAAAATAAGTATTCAATACCAACAAAGAGTTTCAAGTCACATCTATTCATAGGTCGAAGACACCCAAAATCAATGAGTAACACATTACCAATGATCTTGTATATGTTGAAGTCTCTTAGAAATTTCTATGCACAAGAAAATTTGAAACCGCACTAACTCACCAAAGACACCACCATGGACTATAAAGAAGATGCAACAAAATGACATCCTTGACGTATTGAATGTGAAGATGACCTACACAACTTGTTGAATGCAAAGCAGGGCATATATTAAACACATGCATGTCAACACCGATGGTGACATGTATTAACCATTTTTTTCAAAGACTATATTTATACATAAATATTGTACACATGGCATATTTTCATTGGACAACGAAAAATAACTATTTTTCACTAATTGAAAATAACTATATGGTTAGGAAATTATTTTGTTGAATAGAATCCAAGATAAATGTACTAAAAAAATAAAATAAAATATTGTCCTTTAACTATAAGCTAAAATTAAAACTTGACACATGGTGTAGCAGATTGGGCAATGCCAAAAAAATATTAATTTTAGTGATGCTTCTATTACTTGCCTTCAACATGATAATAAGAAATAACACAGTGATGAATAAAATATTAGACATTGATGAACTACAACATTACTAAGAAAATTAACTTATAAAGGCCTATTAGCCAAATCCTTATAGAATAAATTTAGTGCGATAAGGTACAATACAATTCTAGTACTTAACAAAATTGTAAGTTACAGATAAACTGGGTACACAGCTAGTTAGAAATTACAAAAATCTAATTAATACAAGTGAACTAGCCTTAAAAAAACTTACTCCAAATAAATTTGACTTAAAAGAGGGTAGTAATCATTATAATATCATACAAGTGATGTTTTCATGGAGTGTTAAATTATGTGATTCGAAATTTAGAGGTATAATTTTAAGTCAATTTACATTGACCCATACTTAATGAATAGTGGTTCACATTAACCCATCTCTTATGAGTATAAATGGCCCATTTGACATTCATTGCATTTAAGTGATGCTCATAGGGCTTAAAATACTAATACTTCTTGAGAGGTCACCCTTCCTAGTACTACTCCAATTCAAGTATGTTTAACTACAAATTTTTATCACAATCATGTCTAATCCAATACAACTCACTCCGATTCAAGTACTCTTATTGAGGTAGGTGACCACTTGTGAACCCCTAGTACTTCACCCCTATGAACATCACCTAGATACAATAAATA
Organism: Torreya grandis; assembly: GCA_037957365.1. Classification (NCBI taxonomy): domain Eukaryota; kingdom Viridiplantae; phylum Streptophyta; class Pinopsida; order Cupressales; family Taxaceae; genus Torreya; species Torreya grandis. The sequence goes on from JARHVA010001871.1 coordinate 1,565,605, forward strand.
TCAATTGGACTATTTATACTCATAAAAGATGAATTCTTATTATGTCAAAGGCATCTTTATTGGGGTGAAACCCCAAAAGATTCATCTCACATGTGACTAGAAAACTTAAAGTTTTTTTGCACGCTCATGTGCTGACACCTGTGGGGAGGCTTCAACTATTGATGTTGATGTGTTTCCCCATAAACATACACATTATTGTCGATATGGAAAAGAACTTGAAGCTATCATACAAACACTTTGAGGCATTTTGCATGTCATTTTACAGGTTTGGCAACACGTAGTCATCATCATTATGGTACAAATTAGCCTACATCGAAGCTAAGGGGAGAATGTGTAAAGGGAACCGAATGTGGCAGATTACCATTGGCAATGGATTCAAATGCAATAGAGGAATTTGGAAGGCATTACAGACCATTAAAATGCCCACCGTCAGGCCTTGGTCTGAATGCATTCTCATAGACCCCGTCACCATTTTGGATGTGATCACGTTGTAAAATTAAAATAATAAAATAATTATAACATTGATGGAAACCTTATGTTTGCTTTAGGTTAATTGTTTTTACTACTGGTTTTGTAGTTTAAGATAGTAGGTAAAGGCCTTGAATTTATCTGTCCACTCTATTTTATTGTCCTTGTGACAAATCATGCATAGAATTTATTATTGCCCACACGAACTGTAAAAGCATAAAATCTATGAGCTGCCAAAAAAAAATTAATATTTAATATAATTATTCTCGTTGACTAATTACAACATACTGGGTCAAAATAATTATGCCAAGCTGAGACAAAGCTAACTTCATGATCAAGCGGGTCTGAAAATACCCTGCTACTATGAAGAAAATAGGAGAAATATGAAACTAGCCAAATATCTTCCTTCTGAACTAAAACTCGATATTTTTTCAACATCTTGCATTAGAAAATCAGGGAAAGAAGACAATAGATGTTTTGTTTTTACCTTGGATTTATTAACTCCCTATAGATTTATTCATCATCATCCCAATAATGACTTGTAAGTTGCATAGGATAGTTGTCCTTTTATTTTTACAGATTACACAATTTATTATTATTTATGATTTATAATAAATAATAAATATATAACTATTATTTTTTATAATATACACTTTAAAATAATTGTCGTGGTTCTTATATTTATTTCATATATATTTTTATTTTTATTTTAAATATTATATTTAAATAATTAATAGATATACAAATATTATATGTATTCAATAATTTATGTTTTTAAATAATAATAAAAATTAAAAAATAATATAAACAAAATTAATTAAATTGTCATTATATATTATTATTAAATTTTCACTATTTCAATATATAAAAATATGATAATATATAGTATATAATATAATATTTATATACAATATATAATATAATATTCGTATATATTATATAATTAATATTTAATGTACAAAAATAATATAACATATATTATTTATATAATAGTTAAAATTAAATCCCCCATTAAAAGGTCAATAGTAGATAAGAAGAAAAAGAGGAAAAGAAATGAAGTGGTCTGGACTCCTCCACAACCAAGTTGGTTTAAATTAAATTTTGATGGGACTTGTAGAGAGAATCCAGGAGCTTCATGGATAGGGTGTGTTATCAAAGATTATAGCGGCTCCTTAATAAGATATATTTCTTTGAAACTACTTGATAGAACTAATAATAAAGTGGAAGCTCTGGCTCTTATAGTAGGAATTGAGTTGGCTCTTGATTGTGGTATATCATTTTTGGAAATCAAAGGGGATTCTCAAGTTATTATTGAGGCCTTGAGATGTCAAAAGGCCAAACCCTGGAAATTGGAGAATATTCTTGTAATTATTTGGCCTAAACTAAATCAATTTGAAGAGTGGAGATGTTCTCATTACTTTTGGGAAAGCAATCGAGTAGCAAATCTCCTAACCATTGTGGGAATTGATCAAATTGTAGTATCTAGGGTTGACAATATCAAGGAAGGTTGGAGTGATTGCTCAGGGGTGGAATTGGTAGGCCTATAATTTTTTAATTTTATTAAATTTTAATTAAAATGAAAAATTTATAATAAAGAGGTGACGGCTTGGTTTTTCCTTTCCAGGGAACTTTAAGTTTGAGTTTGGGTGACGACAGTGACAATGATGAAGGTATTTATGGTAAGTATGTAGAATTGATGGGATCATAATGGCATTTCATGCGAAGAGCTTGGGAGGATGATTATCATTGAGTTGGATTCCACATTTGATTTATGGTTTTTGAAAGCTGGTCTGATTTCGTTCCACAGTATGGAGCCTGAGTTTGTGGAATCATTGGGTTGACCATTAATGCTTGGAGGGGCCAAAGCGAAGGAGATGGAGTTCACAAGAAATGTTACCAAAATGAGGCTGATGAACATTTTTTGGGTTCCTATATTAGAAGTGGCAGATGCTTTGGAGGTTGTTCTGGGTTTGAAAGTGTTGTCTAAGAGTAAAAGAGTGTGAGTTAACTCTAATTTAGCATCTCTTTTCACTAGCAACTTGTGTCTTGTTATTTTTGAGAGGGAGCAGATTAAGCAAATGGTGAAGTTTTTTAATTTACACTAAGTACAGGGTAGGTTTAATGTTGGCTTTAGATTTGTTGCCTTTAGGATGATTTCTAGAATTGTCATCTTTTGGTAAGGATGGTCTGGGGTATGTTCCTTTATCAGTGTTTCACAATCTAGAAGAAAGGTTCATGTATTTAATCAATTTCACTCAAGAGGTTGAAGAAGCCTACTCAGGGGAGATTGGGAAAGAAGATTCTAAAGCTATAGCCATGCCCTTTGTGTAGGATATGTTGCTTCCCATTTCATAGTTGGAGGTGTGGTGAGCTCAACAGAGGTCTTCGAACAGACTGAAGGCGATAAATTGGCTAGAGTGTGGTGTTGTGAAAGGCTTGTTTCAGCGTCCCCCATGGTGGCGGGAGTAAAGGAAAGAGAAGAAAGTGCAGGAAAGTTGCAAAAGAAGTCTAAATTTTTTTAAATCGACAGATTCTATGGCTCCGAGGTTTGATAGAGGTTTAGAATTGGTCCATCCAATTGCAGTGGAGTGTGCTCAAGTTCAAAAGGTCCACTATCCTAGGTCGTTAAAGAATGCAAGGGTGATATAATCAGGGTTGGAGGTTGATAATGCTAGGAAAGAATGTATATATGTTTAATTCTGTTGTAAAAAAAACTTTTGGTATAATTTTTTTGGTTTTTTGATGGTCAAATGCCTTGATAATTCTATTGTTAAGTCATGCCTTATGGTTTTCTTTTAGTCTCTATGTTTATGGAAAATGGACCCATGTAACGTTGACACTAAGCTAAAAAAATAATTAACATTAAATATATAAAATTATTATACTATTATATATATTTATCATATTATAATATAATTATATTATATATTATATATACTTAAATATATAACATATATGAGGGCCCATATCGTATACCAAACTAGGTTTTAGGGTAAGTATTAGATTTACATGGTACATACACATTAAACTAGGGGATTTGCATCTTGTAGGGTGGTGACATCTTTGAATGGACATTTTATATTGTCGAGGTTGGATAAGAATGTCATGAGAGTATATTTTATTATGGCATGGATCCATTTGATGTGCAGCTTGAATCAATGTTGCAATATGACTAACATTGAGATAAGACATTGAGGTACCATAGTCTATAGTGTAGATTTTGTTCATCCATGCTACAAAATATTGACACTTAGAGCAATTACACCAAGCATAAAAACATATTAAAATGCCATACTCAAACCCTAGAATACAAGTCAGGCATAATTGGAGATTGTCTTCGTAAACATCTTATATATCTGTATAGAAAAAAAACATAAAATCAAATGGATTACTTGTTAGGAAAAATTATTAAAATGAATATCATGTTATTGTTGCTTAACACTTTGTGCAAAAAAGAATTGATAGGGGTCAACGGTGATGGGTTTCCAATGAGGTACAACTATTGATTTACACTCTTTTGATTTGCGAGCCCCCTCTTACCAAAATAGAAACATCCCTTTTAGTGCAACTTATGTTATTCAATATGATAGTTGAAGCCTCTATAAAAGAAGCTGTAATAATTGGGGTGGTGCCTAATTTGAGATACATCAGACCACCAAAATACTTGTAGAGAGTATGTCGAGATTGGTGTGGATTCATACCCAAGTCTAGCAGACTACCCAAAATTGGTAGTGTTTGTGGTTTCATTAAAGAAGCTTTTTCAATTTTCCATCTAATTGGTTTTATAATCATTTTATATTTACATAGATTTTTGTTTTATGTGTGATACATAAAAAACATAGTGTATCAAAAATAACATTACAGCTAAATTCAGTATTTATGGAAGCAAAAAATATATGTCCTTAAATTGTTTTTTATGTTATATTGTTGAAATAATAGGTAAATTTGAGAGCCATATGATTGTGTTATGAGAATATTAGTCAATCGAGTACATTTACATCAATATACGACCAAACAACTTTTCTTTTAATTAAGTTTTGTGGGTAACTCGAAACTCATTGCCACCTACCCCATCTCACCAAAGTCTATATTGTAGCTTATATTCATCTATGTTGTGAATATATTGACACCTCAAGAAATTACATGAAACTCCAATGATTTTGAAGAGCAATGATATGGTATTTTAAGTGATATCGTACACCACAGGGCCCATATCATAAACATTCCTCGACTTCAAGGCAATTATTGGATTTATATGACCTACACCCATTACAAAGGAGTTTGTAGATTGCAAGGTGGTGGCATCTTTTATTGACTAATTTCTATTTGATTACTAAAGGACTCCACATCTGATGTGCAGATCGAATCAACAATACAATTTCATTGATGTGGGGGCAATAAATTGAGGTTAAGAAGTCTATCTTATTGTTTTTATTGTGGTTAATGTGAGTACCAAAGCTTTTGCAAAGTGCATGCCACATGGGTGCATAAGGGGACATCGTTTGTGATACAATGTGAATGTTATGGTAGAGGAGTCACCAACTGAGAGAAAAGGTGGTTGATTGGAGATCAATCTTAGGTAGCAAGGAGAGTCGATAGGTTTAATTCTCAAGTAGTAAGAGGTGTCCACATCATACACTTAAAAGGGAAATACAATGTGTTGGTTGATTATTTTTTCAATCAGTGTACTGATAAACAAAATATATATATATATATATATATATAGGGAACCTCCCCTTGATGAGAGGAGAGATTAGTCCCCTTTTGATGTGGTAAACCTACACATTTGGCCGACCAATCTTCCTACTTTGGATGATCAGACTTATTTTGTTTATCAGTACGCTAATCGATAAAATAATCAACCAACAATTTTTGGCGACTCCACTGGGGATATAGTTATGTGCATTCTGAAACCTCAAGTTTCAGATGAAATCAGTCTCTACCATTATCCATTATAGAATCCATTCCATTTTTGTGTTTTACCCATTATTATTATAACCTTACCATTCACCTCCACACTAACTGGGAAAGAACACGTAGTTTAAAGCCTCAAGCTTCAAACTAAAGCAAGGTCAATTATTTTCCATTTTTGTTTCACAATCTGGCAGATTCAAGGTATACACGAAGCCAAAGGGCTAAAGGTATTGTTGACCCTGTATTCAATTTGGTACAACAAAGTAATTTTGATCTGTTTCCTTCACCATCTCACCTCCAACGAACCAAGAGCTTTCCTCCTACTAAAGTCAGATCTCTATTTCCAAACGAAGTATCCACTTCTATGGTTGATAAATCTTTGCCAATAATTACCCCTATGAGATTTGTTATTCCTTCTTTTCATAGTCATATAATGGTAGTTCAAGGCCCCTGGGGTAATTCTTTTGGTCCTCTCAATCTTACTCCATCTCTACATGAGCTTCCACGCAGATCAAAGAAGAATTTTCCCAAATTCTATGGTGATGGAAAAGTTCATCCTGATGAACACATTGCAGCCTTCAGCATAGCCTGTGGCATAATTGGAGTAGAATTTGAAGATGTAGTAGTCAGGCTATTTTTAGAAACATTACAAGGTGTTGTTGTAGATTGGTTTTATCATCTACATGCTCGGTTAGTAACTGATTGGAATACCCTCAAAGCTAAGTTTGAAGCCAGATTCAAACCTACAAAAGATGCACATGCATTTCTGGCTCAACTTACACAGATGAAAAAAGAACCTCATGAACCAATGAGGGACTTCATAGCCAAGTTTGACAAACTGAGGAATAGAATTCCTGTAATTTCTCGACTTATAGCTGAGAATCTCAAATGCTTCTTTATTAATTCTTAATTACTTGAAGTAAGTTTTCTTTTGAGACGTGCTGGTCAAATAGATCTTGCTGCAACTCAACATTTGGCCACTGAGGTAGAAGATGATTTCATCTTAGCAGAGAAGATAAGAAGAGATTCAAATAGAAATAGACCTTCATCATCTTCTGAATATTCATTTACAGGCACCACAAATCCAATGGTGCAAAAGTTGGCAAATGAGTTGCTTACTCTTAAAAAGTAAATGGCGCAATGAATGTCTTCTACTCTTTCATACAGAGATATGCCAAGAAAGACATTTCCAAATCAGTCATATCAGGGCAATGCTGCCAAGAATCAAGGGCAACAAAATCCTCTTCCTCCCCCACAAGAGAAACTTGCCCTAGAAGCTCCTCGAACTAATTCAGTAATGGGATATCTTGAATCAGAATCAGAGTTCTCTTTCTAGCCTGAATTGAATCAATAAAATGACACTGAGCTCCTTGTAGAAAATCAAGAAGAATCAGTTGGCGACTCCCACATTGGTTTTTTGAACTACCAAGATGAACCCAAAAGCAAAAGAAAAGCTTTTGATGGATCATATGCAGTGTTTACTAGGTCTAAGAACTAATCAATCCAACCAGCTAATAAAGAGAAGATAGAGGAGCAACCTCAACTAGCAATTACAATTGCTAAGTGTGGAACCACTCTGCCTTACCAGTCAAAGGATCTAGTGATCACCCAAAAGATAAGTACATCAATTTCACCTTCACCTTCTACTTCAATTTTGCAAACCAGCCCTCCTCCCATCCCTCCTAAAACTCAAAAGGTTGAAATACCTTCCTCTGTACCTAGCTCAATTCAGCCATTTGACATAATCGATCATGTCAAAAAGACAAAAATATAAATGTCTGAATTTGAATATTTACAATCCAATCCTGATCAATTGGATAAGTTGGTCTAATGTGTCAAGAACCAAACCATCCCTGCAGGACAAGAAGCCAAAAAGGTAACTCTTGATTCACCAAAGAACATGCCCATTCTGAATAATCTTGTCATTACTCCTCCAGCTGCCCCTGGGAAAATAGAACCTTTCTATGTTTCCCTGTTAATAAATGGTCACAAGCTAAGTAATTATATTATAGACTCAAGCGCATCTGACAATGTCATGCTTGTTAAAGTAGCTGAATCTCTTGGCCTCACACTGACCAAGACATTTGAGAAATGTTTCTCCATGGAAAACAAACAAGTACCATTGTTGGGGCAAATCAAAGATGCCCAATTTACATTTGCAATGTTTCCAGACAAGAGAATCAAGATGACTGTCTTGGTGGCTGACATCCCAACATCCTATGGCATTTTACTTGGATGAAATTTTTGCAAGGACATGGGAGGAGAACTAAGCATGGACCTGTCTGAGGCAAGAATCCCTATCAAAGGCGTAATGAAGAGGTGGCTCCCTGAAAAGGAGGCAAAATATGTGGTCACCCAAATATCAGCCCCTGAAGCTCAAATTCTTTTTGAATCTTCAGGTATGGGTAACTACTTTCTATCTATAGATGAAGTGCATGAAACATCTGATAATTTTTTTGAAAGTGTCAACCCAAAAATCAGTTCAATTAAAATAACAGAAGAACTAGTAGGTTGCAATACAAATGAAGAAGGACCCTCCCTCTCTAATGAAGGAAAGTCTAAAAAAAAATCAGTATCTGATGGGGTATGGACTCTAGAATTTGATGGCAGTTGTTCCTCTACCAGTTCGGAAGTCGAGATTGTGTTGATATCTCCTCAAGGATATATGTTTCCTTCATCTTACAAATTATAATTTAGCAACACTAAAAATACAACTGAATATGAATCTCTGTTGCTTGGATTAAAGGCTGCTCAAGACAAAGGCATCAAGTTTCTTCATGCCAAAGGGGATGTTAAATTAGTGGTTTGTCAAGTGAGAAACTTATACCAAACCAAAAATGAAAAGATTACGTCACTATCGCAACCTAGTTTCGGACCAAATTGAAAGCTTTGATGCTTTCAACATTTCTGCCATACCCAAGGAATCTAATGACAAAGCTGATGCACTTGCTATTTTAGGAACTCTTTTAATTCCTCACTCAGATTTCAAAGAAGACAGGTATACTATTGAGCTAGTCTGAAGACCAAGTGTTCCTGACAATGCTGATCATTGGCAAGTATTCAATGATGATCATCAAATAATTGCCTTCTTAGAATGAAAAGACAATTTCGAACAACTACATTTTGAAGGCAGTGAACCTCAGAAGTATGAATCAGCCTCTGAATCTAGTTCAGATATAAATAAAGAATTCTTACAACTGAAAGAAAATAAAATTCTCAAAGGCCTGGTTTCTCTTGAGAAACTGTTTGACAAGCATGCTATATTCATCAAATAACAACAAATAGATTCAAGTTTATCTCAGGTATTCGATCAAGTAAATCTGACTACTAAAGAAAATCCCAATATGGTTAACATTGGTAAGTGTTGCACCCCTGAAGAAATATTCAAGTTCACCACTTTACTCCATCAATACATGGATGTCTTAGCATATTCTTATGACGACCTTAAGTCTCTCAGACCTGATGAAATCTGCCATGACATTCCTCTCAAGGCTGACTCAATGCCCTATAAGCAAAAATTCAGACAGTATAATCTGAAAATATCAGGTACTATTATGTCTGAGATACAAAAATATTAAATGCTAGAATCATCTTCCCAATCCATCATTCCACATAGATTGCAAACATAGTTTCTGTAAAGAAGAAGAGTGGCAAAATTTGCATTTGTGTAGATTTTAGGAATCTGAATCAGTCATCTTTAAAAGATAATTACCCTTTCCCAATTATGGATCAAGTGCTTCAAATAGTGACAGGTTCAGAGATGTTATCAATGCTAGATGGCTTCTCAGGATATAATCAAGTTGAAGTTGGTGAAGCAGACCAACACAAGACTGCATTCACCACACCTTGGGGTACATTTGCATATAGAAGAATGCCTTTTGGCTTGATAAATACTAGTGCCATATTTCAGAGAGCAATGAACCTGGCTTTCAAAGATGAGATGGGTAAATTCATAGTGGTATACCTTGATGACTTAACAATCTTTTCAAAGCATCGTTGTGATCATGTACGCCACTTACAACAAGTGTTGGAGCGTTGCCACCAGAATGGTCTTTCCTTGAACCCTAAGAAGTCTATTTTTAGAGTAATAGAGAGGAAACTCCTCAGACACATTGTGTCTAAAGAAGGCATAAAGATTGACTCAGACAGAGTCAAGTCTATTCAAGAGCTTACTATGCCTACAAGTAAAAATGTTCACTTTTTCTTCGAAAAGGTGAATTTCTTACGGAGGTTTATCCTCGAATTTGCTGAGAAGACTAGACACATTGTGAACATGATGAAAAGGAAGACCACCTTCAACTGGACTAAAGAAGGCAAGTCAACATTTTAGGATATCAAGACTGCCATTGCCCACGCCCCTACCTTAGTTTGTCTAGATTACAATAAAGATTTCATCATATACAACTATGCTTCTGAACACATGCTTTCAACAATTCTTGTTCAACATGACAAGGAAGGTATGGAATCTCCTATTTCTTTCATGAGTTGCCCTCTCAAAACCCATGAGATGAAGTATTCAAACGTAGATAAGCATGCTTATGCAGTGGTGAAAGCAGTCAAATATTTCCACTTCTATATCCTAAATTCACACACTACTGCCTTAGTTCCTAACACTACAGTCGAGTCCATATTAACTCAGCAGGAGTTTGGCACAAAAAGAGGCAATTGGATTGCAAAAATCTAAGAGTTTGATTTAGACATCAAGCCAACAAAACTAGTCAGGAGAAAAGGCCTATGCCAATTAATTGTTGACAACGAGCCAGAAGATACACAACATGTAGAAGCTGAAGTGGAAGACACACCAACAGTCCTTTTTGTCTCCACTACCAATGAGTGGTATTTAGGTATTGCTCATTTCCTTACTTATGGTGAATGTCCTGCTCATTTGTCTTATAAAGAAAGGAGGACTATCAAGTTGAAAGCTGCCAATTTTGTCCTTTAGGACAACGGCTTGTACAAGAGAATCATAGATGGAGTATTCCTTCACTGTGTAGACAAAGAGCAACAAAGCCAACTTTTGAAATCTTTCCACAATCTAGCTTTTGGAAGACATTTTTTTGCTCATGTAACTACTCACAAGATTTTGCGAGCCAGGTATTACTGGCCAACTCTTTTTCAAGATGCATATAAGTGGGTGAGAAAATGTGAACTTTGCCAGCAATTTGTTGGAAGACCCAAGTTAGTTGCCCTACCTCTCAAGCCAATGACCATAGAAGAACCTTTCCAGCAATGAGGGATTGATTTTATTGGGACTATAAACCCATCTTCAAGCATTGGACATGATTATGTCATTACAACAACTGACTATTTCACCAAGTGGGTGGAAGCAATCCCAACTAAGCATGCTACTTCATAAGTTGTATGCAATTTTCTCAAGGAGAATATCATTTTCAAGTTTGGAGTTCCAACCAAAATTGTTACTAACAATGCAACTTGTTTCACCTCTCAGGAGATTACACAATTCTATTTCCATTATGGAATTACACTCCCATTCTTCTGATTATTTTCTACAAGGGAATGAACAAGCTGAATCAAGCAATAAGAACACGGTAACTATCATCAAGAAGCTAACAGATGACAATCAAAGGACATGGCATAAAGCATTGGTTGATGCTTTATGGGCAGACATAATCACACCAAAGAGGGCAATTAGTATGTCTCATTTTCAACTTCTTTATGGTATCAATGCTGAAATACCTATCACCTTAGAATTGCTAGCCTTGAAATTGGCAAAGGCAATTGAAGATCAGACATATGAAAGCTCTCTTGATAAGAGAATCATATGCCTGATTGAGCTGGATGAACAGAGAACCATGGTGGTGGACCGAATTGCTGCTCATCAAAGTTTGGTAAAGAAACTCTTTGACTAAAAGGCCAAAAATCATGATTTCCAGATTGGGGATCAAGTCCTACTATGGAACAAAAGGAGAGAACCAAAAGGGATGCATGGAAAATTCGACTTGCTTTGGAGAGGCCCATTTATAATTCATCAACACAATGGTGAAAATAGCTTTCTGTTGAAATATTAAGATGGCACACTCTTTTCTCTGCCTCACAATGGGCAGCATCTGAAATACTTCAACTCTTGAAGTATCAGATCATTGCATCTGTAAATATATATATTTGTATAGTTTTTAATTCTGTTTTGTTTTATTTGTTTCCATTTTTTATGCCTTCTATTTATGAGTAACATGACTCCGTAGCCCAATGGTACACATGAATACACTGGAGATTCTGGATTCTACTCCCTTCAATTCTTATTTATAATTGATAGAAGTTCCCCAACTGGAGCCAGTTGTTGTCCCCAAAAACAGACTTCTCATTTTTTGGGAAAACATGTGAACTATTTTGGTTCTTCAAACCAAAATAATCTCTTCCCTTCTCGAAATTTTTTCTAAGCATTCAAATTCCTCATTTTTCAAGCTTCTTAGAAAATCTACGGACTCTACATGAAGAAAATCTACGGACTCTGCAGGCCAAGTTCAACAGACTTCACAGGTTAATTTCTACGGACTCTACAGGAAAGAAGCAAGCTCTCAACACTTAGGTGATTTCAAAGTGGTTCAATGGCTTCAAAAGTTCAACATCAGTAGCAAGAGTTAAGCGCATTTGTCAAGGTTCAAAGGGTACAACGAGTTCACAGGTTCAAAGGTTCAATGGATTCAATGGTTCAACAGGTTCAACGACCAAATGGTTCAATGCGTTTGGTTCAAAAAGATCAAAAAGACTTAGCCAAATAAAAAGAATGAACTGATTGAACCGTTGAACCTTGAACCAAAGGGTTCAACGAGTTCACAGGTTTAAAGGTTCAACCAGTACAATGAAGATCAAAGAGCTTAGAAAGAACAAGGAAGTGACAGACTAATGGTTCAACAGGTTCAAAGGCTTCTTCAGGCAGGTTCAATCAAAATAACAAGTTTATGAGGCTTGAACCATTGAACCACTTTGGTTCAAAAGGTTCAATGGGTTCAAGGTTAAACAGGTTCAATGAGGCTTGTTTCAAAGAATCTTAGTTCAAGCGGGAATGAACCATTGAACTGTTGAACCAAAGTTAGTTCAATCGGTCGATTCAAGCGACAAGTTCAAAGGAGTGCCCCAAGTGTCAAAGACACAAGTGCCCTTGCAGAGGGAATTTTTGTGGCAAAAGTGACTAAGGAAACAAAAACTCGATAGAACTCAATGGATGCTGCCAAGTGTCATCTTTTGAGCCTCATTTCACTTTGTTTCTAAGAGTAGCAGATGCTGCCACGTGTCATAATTTGAGATTCACATAAAATCGACTAAGGCAAATTTCCAAGGGACAAACAGCCCTTGAAGAGGACACTCAAAAGCTGAAATGAACTGTTGCAAAAACTCGAAAGCTAATTTGGAGCTCAAACAACCCTTGGGGAGGGCAGAAAGGGGGCAAATGGACCAATTCAAAGGCCAAAAGAGCAAAGGGATTTCCTTCAAAAAAGTTCCCCTGACAAAACAAACAGAGTGAATTCCTTCGGGAAAATGAACAAGGCAAAGGACAAAGCGAAATCCTCTAGACAATTTGTCTGAAAGAATTCACCTGAAAAACAAAACAAAGCCCGGTGGAAAGACAAAGCAAGGAAGATTTCCTTCAGACAAATTACCCGAATGAATTCCTTCAGACATTTTGTCTGAAGGAAATAAAGGATAAAGCTCGTCGGAAGAAAGAAGCCCGAAGGCCATTTGAAGACCGCTCGAGGGGCAGATACCCTTGTGGGGGGCTCTTCTCGACCCAAAGCGGACCGTTTCTTAAGGCCCCGAAGGGCAGGTCCCTTTCGGGAAAGATCAAATGACAAAGCTGAAGGAATTGCCAAGGAAAGTGACGTGTCTACAGATGTCAAAGTTGCAACAATGAAATAGCCATTGATTCTTGTAGGTTTAAGTGCGGATCCAAATGCATTCAAAGGCTATAAGGTCAAGGCCAAAAGGAAGAACCGCTAAGAGGAGCGTAAAGAGCAGAAACAACCAGAAACATTTGCGCATCATATATGTTTCTAGAAGTAGACCGCCAAGTGGATATTGAAAGATGCAAACTTTCAAGTGTGACTCGTTTTTCTGCATTGAGAAAAGCAAATGGGTAAATGCCCCTAAATTCCAGGATGTCTTTTTAACAAAATTCAATGCAACATGATGTGTTACTATTCCCAAGTCCTTCTTGAAGAGGCTATATAAGGGACTCTCTTGTTATTGTGGAGGTCTCTCTCTCTGATTATTAGAAACAAAACTCTGCCCAAATTGAAAGGCATTATTGAGACTTTGAGCTCAGATTGTTGATCATATTTTGTTATTGGAATAAGAAAGCAAGTGACTTTTTAGACTTTGTGCTGTGATATCTTTGTTGTTGGGGAAACTGTTCTTATGTCTTTTTCCTTAATATATTTTCTGTTCCTTTAATTTAATAAGCAAAATTAGTGAAAGTAGTCAGGAAGGCATCCTGAAGCCAACTGTGGAGAGACTTTGTGCCCCCACAATTGCCTTTAGTGTGTTTTCTTTTTGTTTTTGTGTAAAGGACCTTGGGATGACTTTGTGCCCTCGTTGTCCTTCGTATCTCACTCTTGGGCAATTCAGGTGGAGACTTTGTGCTAAATCTCAATTTGCTGATTACTATGACCTTGGTTACATTTTGTAATTACTACTAGGAAGATTCTTGTGGTTTGTTGAATGGTACTTCTGAAAGAAGAGGAATGCTTTCTGTCATTATCCCTAAGATTTCTCCTTTAATTTGCACGCATCATCTCTAAAAAAAGAGAGATGAATGATTTATCCTACCCTTGAATATTATTTTCTGTTTATATATATATATATATATATATATATATATATATATATATATATATATATATATATATATAGGGAACCTCCCCTTGATGAGAGGAGAGATTAGTCCCCTTTTGATGTGGTAAACCTACACATTCGGCTGACCAATCTTCCTACTTTGGATGATCAAACCTATTTTGTTTATCAGTACGCTGATCGACAAAATAATCAACCAACACAATGCATAAATGAAAATAAAATGCTTACCAAAAAAATCACGAAAATTACATTTTATAATATAATATATTATAATAATATGTAAATATAAATAATATATACAATATATATGAATATTATATAGCTGTAAATATATTATTAATTATATAAATATATTAGTGCTATATATACACACATTCCACCACTTCCTTGACACATTTACACTTCATCCTCAAAACTTACATCGCATTCTAGGGCATATACTTTTGACACCATTAACACTGACACACACTTAAAACACTTACCAGAAAAATCACAAAAATGAAGTGTTTGGGCTTTATTTTATGGACTATGAACCTTGTTATTGAATTTTTTGAAATGAATTAGTCTTTTTATTAATGGTTTGCGAAATGGTCTAAAATCAAATCTCCCTTTTTAACTTAGATTCAATGTTAGTGATTATTATATATATATATTATATAATATATATTATGATATTTGTCTATATTACAAATTAATTATATAATATACTATATATATATATATATATATATGAATATTACATTATATAATATATATTCTAATATACTTTTAAATTTTCATACGTCGAAATTGTGAAACAAAACCTAATTGGTGAAGAGAGTAGAGTTTATCAGTAGGGGAGGCCATGAAACTGTGTAAAAAAGGAAGGTGAACCATACATCTTTGCATTGAGAATCATAATGACCTCGTAGAAATGACTTTATGCACACTTCAGACTGTCGAAGCTCTCCATGTTTTCTGCTTTAGCTTTCTATGCAGGTTTCCCTAGATGTTTGACACGTCCCCCCTGTGTTGAGTCTTTGACTCGAGGCTTCCACTACGTCCCAGCTACCTTGTCGAGTCCCAATCAAACACGATCACACCACATGGCATGATTGTGAGACTCGACCCTTCAGAGCTCCTAAATATTATTGCAACCTTGTTTTCCTCCCACTACTCAATTGAACGTGATGCACACACTTGGCCAAATCGCGGAGAGGGGAAAAGTCCAAGAGGCTTGGTTGAGCTTAGATGAATGTTTGGCCGATAGATTTCATCGACTGCTTAGGGATCACATGCACTATTAGAGGAGGACCAAATGGTTGGGCTTGAACCTAAATACTTACACAATTTCAATTGACTCTCCAGTCCTGTACAACAAACAATAAGGTGATCAAGTTAATCGTTAACACTGCAAACGTGAAAATTGAGCACTTAATACAAGAAAATGTGAAAATCAAATATACATATATTCCGACGTTCCTTGTACCCTCGAGATAACGGCTAATAAACTACTACCCCTGAAATATGAACTTCGAAACTACCTACTTAACTAAATCCCTGAAATTATATTGCATCATGATATCATTTTTAGTCCCTACCTTGTAGGGTACTATAAGAATCGATTGAATAATTAATTTTTTCATTCCAACCAATTAAACTGCATGATTTAATTTATTATTATGATAATGCTATAGTTTTATGTGCAATATTTTAAAATACTTCTTGGAGTAATATAAGAGAATATTCCATTTAACTATTAATGATGGATGATTTTTTTAATACAATTAAAAAATATATATACTTTCTAAATTGCATTCGAGTTTATTTGTTAATGCTACGAACAACTAAACTTTATATTTATTACTATTTATCAAAATTTAAAAACTTTCTATCTAATTTTTTTAATTTAACTACTAGAAATTCAACTTTCTTAAAAAACTAGTTCATATAAACATCAACATGATTTTTTTTAAATTAACATGCATAATAGCTTTTATAAATTATCTTAGAGGTAATATTATAATTTCCAATACAATGGATAGACTAAAAATAAAAATGCAGGGACTGCTACATGGTTAGACTAAAAGTAACTACTAACCACATCGAGAGGCCCAGTGACTAAAATTGGAACAGAGACCCCGTAACTAAACTAAATACAATTGACATTAGAATTTCTATTTCTAGAAATATCACTCAAAAGAGACTAGCAGATCGCAAGGGTGTATATCATTTTAAAACTTTTACTTGCTGACTCACAATGCACTTTCTATCCTTATCAGTTACATAATAACTAAAATCAAAAATTATAAATCCCAGGGCATTGATACTCTACTCTGTTTTGTAAAACCTCACCATTTTCATCACATTAGCCTCTCATACGTTAGCAGTTCGAATCCCTTCGGCTCTGCTTCTGTGAGAGTTTAAAAAAAGATGAACCGATTTTTTGTCAGCAGAGTTCTCAGAGGACATGCCGAGCGCATATTTAACACAGATTTTGCAGGAAATGTATTCAATAGGAGGTATGATATGCTTTTTTTATGATCTTCATTTTACATTTAAATTATTTTATTTTTCTGAAATTGTTGTTGTCTAAAATATTAGATATTATCTACATTATCTGAAATCGAGACGAACGGAAGTGATGAATTAGACTCTCCCGATTTATTTATTTTTTCGATGAAAAATGTAACTAAAGTTGATCAGAGTTTCCTAGATAATAAAAAATATAGGATGTTATATAAATAATCAGCGAGCAGACATGTGATATAGTTTTTCTGAAAAAGATTGTGCTTATCTAATAAATATATATAATGACATCCTCTTTGTTTTATTAATATCATGTGTTTTAGAAATTTTTTTTTTGGGGGAAAATAATATGGCATACTTTGTTTTTTGATACGATAATTTTATGAAGTAAAAGTTCATAGTATGTTATGAATAATCTTGTATCAGACCTAAGAAATAGGGATTTAGTTTGTAAGACTTATCAAGGACTGTCTTGACAAAGTTTTTAACCTTTTTTGGGTTTTTAATTTGAAAAACTTTCTTCCTCATCCTGATCATGGATGAGGGAATGTGGTCTGAAATGCTGATAAAAAATCACTGACTCAGTTTTTTTCACAAGTTTTATCGATATGAATCGGTGAAAATATGAGATCTATTAAAAACACATGTTATATGAATAATCAGTGAGCAAACCTTAAAAATATGAATTTTTAATTGCTTAAACTTGTGTGTTTGTAGTTCTGTAAGAGACTTGAAGCTTCCACAGTCCATAAAAATTGCAAGAAATTGTTTCTGGATAAAATCTGTATAATAATGTATAAGAACACAGATTTCCTATCATACTTCGTGATCCATCATCAAGATGAATGATTGATCTTTTGATTTGACAATAATTCAGATTCTCTTGTTTGGACCGATTCTTTATCGACTTCTTCTTGTTCTTTCATTTCTTTAACTGTAGAATTATCCTCGCTGTTTCTCATAAGTTGTATTTTAGTAAAAATAGTATGGCATCCTGTCTGGCTTTTGATTAGATATGTTTAATGAACTAAGAGTTTTTGTAACGTAGTATGATACGTATAATCTTGTAGCAGACATAAGAAATAGGGATTTGTTTTTTAATTTTTTACTTTATCAAGAAATAAAACATGTTATCTGCTTTGTATTTATTTATTTTTGGTAAATTTCCCTTGCTAGGTAACCTTGGGATTAAATGCAACGATCGAGGGGATCCTTGTCCGTTTGGATACAGTATTTTTTGATAGGCAATTCAAAAAAATATTCACAAGGATTCTGCTCTAAATTGAATGTATATTACCGAAAGCCACCGGACCGCCTAAAAACAAGATGTTTTGCAGACCAGAGAAATTTATATTACTTAAATCACTAAGCTAGATTGTACATGATGAATCATACTGAGTAAACAGCATAAAACTGAAATAAAAGTTGAAAGGAATTGGAAGCATCCACTTTTTGCAGGATCTTGCTTCATTAAGATTATTTATCAAGGCATCCTTAGTTTTTTGGTTATTGATTTTCAATCCTTTGATTACTATCCTCAGCCATAATATTAACTTGCCTGTACTTCTCATATTGTAATCGTGTCCAATCACTTTTGCTTTTGCTGCAAAATCTTTTTATTTTGAAATATTACATAGCTATAAGCATCATAAAGGACTTGACCTGTGATAACAATGGCGTCCTGTTCCCTCTTGAAGTTGATTTTGTTTGCTTAATTTAAACATTGGAGAGACATTTAGCTGTAAACATTGTGTGATGATTCCACTAATGTTGGTTACTGCTAACATAGTAGCATTCCATTTATGTGTCATTGACATGGGGCCACAAAATTGTATATGGTATTTAATCGCTGGGGTAAAAAATGGGCAGAACTCAGCAAAAACATGGGAAACTAACAAATGATGTAATATTTGAAAAACTAGAGAAAAAACCTTATTTTGTTAATTAATATAATGCATATAGGAAAAAATAAACATATGGACTAAACAAATGGCCAATCACAAAAAAAATAAAAAATACGTAGGGTTTTAAAAAAAAAACTATTTTACTTTTATCAAAGAGGGTTTAAGTAAACAAACGAAGGCTGGCCCTAAAATAGCAGGGACAGCCCTGTGTTTTTTACCTAAAACTCATTCGGGTATTAAATTTTTAAAACAAATATATTCACAGCAAAACTTAAAAAAAGAAAAGAAAAAAAACCTAACCCGGATCCTAAACTAAACATTTTCAGTCTGCTTGTGATCTGTATTTATCTGCCTCTAAGTGTAAAAATGAGCCAAAAACAAGATAAGTATATATATGAAAACTTTCAGAACTGCTTTTCCAAAAACGGCACTGCAAATGTAGGGGGTCAACTCTTTTTTGTTTTTTTGTCTGGATCAACTGTGCATGTTCACAATACAATATTTTTCTTTACATGAGAAGCCAACCACATCCTCTTCACCTTTGAATCAAGGATTTTTTAAAGCAAACTCTTCCTCTATGTCTGCCACATCCATCAAATTGTATTAGTGCGAAGACTGCTTTAATATGGTGATCTGCAATTGAATTGGATATTCCAATGGGCAAGTCTTCAACACAAATTTAGATCTTGCCTATGTGCTGATCCACTCCAAATTGCTGCTGAAGCCAACTGGCATAAGAAATGAAATTTGATGCTCGTTGCAGCTACTAGCTGCCATCTACATTTTTTATTTTTAATTTGCAATGTACACATGTTGAAACACATGCCTGCAATGCCATAGATCAGATTTGAGACCCGTAAATGCTACTACCAATGTACAAATGAAGGATTTTTTAAAGCAAACTCCTCCACTATGTCTGCCACATCCATCAAACCATATTAGCATGAAGACTGCTTTAACATGGTGATCTGCTATTGGCTTGGATATTTGAATGTACAATTCTTTAACATAGATTTAGATCTTGCGTGTGTGCTGATCCAATGGAAATTGCTACTGAAACCAACATTCATAAGAACTGAAATTTGATGTGTTTTACAGCTATGGGCTGCCATCTACATCTTTTATTTAGTTTTCAATATAAGCATGCTGAAACATATGCCTATGATGCCATACATCAGATTTCAGACCTGTATATGCTACCAAGTACAACCAATGCGTGATTCTTTCCAT
Source organism: Torreya grandis (assembly GCA_037957365.1). Lineage (NCBI taxonomy): Eukaryota > Viridiplantae > Streptophyta > Pinopsida > Cupressales > Taxaceae > Torreya > Torreya grandis. Next base: position 1,585,440 of record JARHVA010001871.1, read on the forward strand.
CCTCAAATTTATTAGTGTACCAAAAGAAGCATGCTGACATTTTAACTTGTATGTGACTGATTCTACTCGTACTTGCTGTTGTAAACTAAGAACTATGCTTGAAACCTGCTTAACATATAATTGTAATGTTTGCTCAAGTGATGAAAATAAATCAGCATGAAGGAAATGAGTATTTGAGCAAGTAAGCAACACAGAATAGCATACACGACAAGAGGGACACAATATATCTTGGAGAAACCCAATGTGGGAAAGCTCCAACAACTTGGGGCCGTGCCTCCTTTTGTCAACTGAAATCAGCAAGATTACAATCCATTTCTCTTCTTTGAAGCCATCAAGAACACTGTGAGTCTACGTCAATACTTCTACAATGCTTCTTCTTGCTTGCTTTGCTTTGCAACTTACTCAAACTACTTCCAATCATCTCCTATACTCTACTGGAGTGCATACAACATCCCTTGATGCATATTGATCAATTGATACTTCAATGCAATAGCCCAATCTGGGCTACAAACAGTTGCAAATGAACCCAACAGTTGACTCACCTCATAGTCAGGACTCAGAAGTATAATTGCTTCATCTTCTTATCTGGGTGATTGTTCTTCACTTTTGTTGTATCTGACAAATTTGAAACTGACATCTCCTGTCAGATTCCAGCTTGTTTGCAGTGACATATTTGGCTTGAGCTAAATGTGCCACTTTTCTTCTTTCTTCCTGCTACTCTGCAACAATTTAGTGTCATGTTCTTGCTAGTCCAAACCATGCAGAGCGTGAGTGCATTGGAGTATCTTTGAGTGTCTTTATGGTCATACAGACCATTTAACTGAATTACAACTGAATCCAATTATTTTAGCTGATAATATTTGGATCATGTGGGGTGCAAGGACGTTGGGTTTTGAAATAGGGTTATCATTGCAATGATATGTGTCCCAACGGACCACTAGAACATAGCTCGACAGACTGCAAATATTCCATGTTTACCATCAAGGTTATTAGCTTAAGTTTCCAAAAAACATATAGGGGTATGAGAAACACCAATAATTTTGGGACTTGGGTATGGTTTTACTTAGAATTGTCCGCACAAAAAATATATAAAAAATTTAAAGAAAAAGAAGGTTAATATCAATTTTTATGTGCATAATAATCATTAAAATAAACAAAATTTAGCAAAACACTACACAATTCAAAATATCATAGATTATAAATTATGATTATATTGTTTGTCCAAAATACATCAATGTTTAAACAGTCATAGTTAAGAAGTACATGAACGAATCATCAAATTTCTCTCCATCAAGAACATCAAAATCGTCCCCTAGTTCATTAAAACCAGATGCAATGGTGACGATGCCTCTCCTACTAGCTCTGCTTTGTGGCTCTTGCATAGAAGTCCTTTATGAGATATCCCTTTTAGGTTATCATTTAAAACTCATAAATTTTCAAAAAGAACACAAATAGTAGTTCTGATTTTTCAGGACAGCAAGGTACAAAAATTAAAAAAAATCTATATCTTTTAGAATAATCACTTTCAACAATATCCAGAAGCTTCAAAAGATGTGGAAAATTATGGAGAACAATAAACAAGTGAGAAATAATTTTTATCTTAAAGGTTTGATTTTATTCTATTTATTTTCGGACAGAAAATGAGAGAAAAATACAGCTGACTATAATCTCCAGAATAACAATAGAAAAATGATGGAAATGAATTCTAGGGCATCTTTATGATGATAACAATCTCTAGCTCCGAAATCTCCATAAAAGGCCCATTGAAGCCTTTCCAAATCGCTCCCTGAAATCTACAGGTAGGTCGCCCCACTTGTGGGAGACTCACAACTACCTCAAAACTGAAAATAAATGGATACCCAGTTGATGGGCTGTCTTCTTCTCTAAATCTGAATTTCTAATCAATGCTTTCAATAAATCTCTGATCCTTGATCTATATCTGCAAATTTGAACCCAATTCAAAATCACACAAACAACAAGCTAGGGATATGGATTGGAAACCCTCATTGAAGAATGCTCTACCAGCTAGGAGTGAATCTCTGACCACCGAAGCTATGGATTGTGCAGAATTTGATCTCCACAAGCAAAAGGGTTGTTAATAGCAATAACTCCAAAAGTTTGAATGTGTGAATATCCCCCAAATGATCTCAAGGGAAAAATATATATCCAACTCCAAAAAGATGAAATAATCTCCACCATCCAAATTAGGGATAGGAAGTCCAACGCCCAAAATTAAATCACCTCCAAACAAGATCAATGGCCCAAAAGAAACCCTACGCCCCTTTTGGAAAGAACCCAAGTGCATAAATCTATAACTTAAGTGACTTTATCGTGCACATGCTAAAAATTTGACTTAAGTTATCTCAACATGAAATTAGAAGCTCCATGGTGAAAAAGTACCACCTAGTCCCCATCACTTAAGTCAACGATGAAATATAACATAAAGTGAAGTGGTAATGGTAACCCATACCCAATAGCTTCCAACGTCTCTAACCTCTTGGGTATGACCAAGGCTAAGATTGAAATAAGCCTACTAGGCCTCTTGCGTAGGAATGGGGATATTACAATCCTCCCCTTCCAAAATTTACTTGCCCACAAACAAATGCAAACCAGGATGCTGTAAAATTTGCTCTCCCTTCCAAGTAGCATCGTCAAGTGGCAAATCCTTCCACCACACGAGATATTCTATAATAGTCCTGTTATTGAGCTTTCTTTGCCTCACCTCGATAATAGTCTCTGGTTCTAAAACCAACTTTCCCTCCTTGTCCAATGGTTCCAAGTCTGTAGACGGCACAATATGTTGTCCAAGTGCCCTTTTGAGGCACGAAACATGGAAGACATTGTGGATCTTGCTCTGTTCTGGAAGCTCCAACTCATATGCAACTGCCCCGATCCTCTGTACTATCTTGTATGGCCCGTAAAATTGTGTTTTCAACTTCTTAGCAATGCTCTTCTTAAGTGAGGATTACCTGTAGGGCTGCAATCATATAAAGACCAAATCCCCTACCTCAAAAGATCTCTCAACCCTGTGTTTGTTTGCATAAACCTTTTGTTGATTCTATGCTTTTTGTAGATTCTCCTCGAGGGCCTTCAGAATATCCTGGTTCTATGTAACCAATCACGAGCTTTGGGAGCTCGGCGATTTGATAATACCAGGTCCACGAACAATGAAGCATCATACCCATACAATCCGCGAAAGGGAGACACACCAATACTCATTTGATAGGTGGTATTGTAACAATACTCACCCAAGTGTAGCCATCTAATCCATTCCTGCTGATGTCCTGCTACATAGCTATGCAAATAGCCCTCTATCCACTTATTGACTATCTCCTATGCCCATCCGTCTGTGGATGATAGTTAGTACTAGGAGTCAACTCTGTACTTGCTAGTCGAAAAATCTCCTGCCAAAATGTGCTTATGAAACGACCATCCTTGTCATTGACAATGTTCTTAGGCAAGCCATGAAGCCTAAAAACACTTGTGAAGAATGTTTGTGCTACTTGTGGTGCCTTATGCCCAAAAGGCATAGAAAAGAAATGGGCATATTTGGTCAACCGATCAACCACCACATAGATGCAATCGTGTCCATGTACTGAAGGAAGGCCTGTAATAAAGTCCATATATATGCTCTCGCATTTCTGCTCAGGGATAGGAAGAGGCTGTAGAAGTCCTATTGGAAAATTATGCTCTGCTTTGGTTTGTTGACAAACCAAACACTCCCTAATATGGCTAAGGACATCATCCTTTAACCCTTTCCACGCGAACCTCTCTTTGATGTATCTGTAGGTCTTAAAATACCTAGGATGTCCCGTTAAAGGTGTATCATGCACTGCTTGAAGGATCTTCTCCTTCATCTTGGACTCTGGTACAAGGAAAATCCTATCCTTGTAGTATATGAGGTCATCCAAGACTTTATATATGTCATCCTGGATAATTCCATCCATGATCTCACATGCAAACTGATTCTTGGAATACTCAACAAGTATTTGAGCTGAAATCTTCGACATATAACTAATCATAGAATCAAGGTAAGGTCTCCTAGATAAAACATCAACTACCACATTATTCTTACCCTTTGTGTATTCTATGTCAAAGTCATAACCCTATATCTGGTTCACCCACCTTTGCTGGCGGTCATTGAGATTCTTCTACCCCAAGAAAAACCTCAAACTGTTGTGATCTGTACGAACCACAAATCTACTACTCACAAGATTTGCCTGAATTTGATCAATGAATGCATAATGGCCAACATTTCCTTGTTGTAAATTGAGTACCCCCCTCTCCACAACACTCAACTTTTGACTCTCATAGGCAATGGGATGCCTATCCAGCATAAGTACCGCTCCAATGCCCTCCCCTGATGCATCACAATTGAGTACAAAAGGCCGAGTGAAATTTGGTAGTGCAAGAACTGGACATGAGCTCATCATCTCCTTAAGGTGATAAAAAACTTGTTGTGCTGAATCTGACCAATCAAAAGCCCCCTTCTTGGTCAGATTTGTCAATGGTGTAGTCAAGTGAGAGAAGATCTTCACAAACCTCCTGTAGTAAGTACATAGACCTAAGAATCCTCTCAAATGTGTTAAAGTCCTCGATGGTGGCTAATCCAAAATCGCCTGAATCTTTGCTCTGTCAACCTTGACTCCACCTCTTCCAATCACATAGCCCAAGTACAATAACTCTGTCATGCCAAATTTGCACTTAGAAGCCTTCGCATATAGTGAGCTAGCCTCCAAGATACCCAATACCTCATCAAGATGTCTGATGTGATCCTCCCATGTCCTGTTATAGACCAAAATGTCATCGAAGAATACCAACACAAACTTCTGTAGGTGGCAGTTGAACACATGGTTCATACAAGACTGAAATGTAGCGGGTGCATTAGACAAACCGAATGACATCACAAGAAACTCAAAGTGACCGTAGTGGCATTTGAAAGCTGTCTTTTGCACATCCCCCTCCCTGACCTTGATTTGATGGTATCTTGATTGCAAATCTATTTTAGAAAAATAGATTGCACCATGTAGTTCATCCAATAGCTCATCAATGTGAGGCACATGATACTTATTCTTAATGGTTTTTTTATTCAAGGCATGATAATCTATGCAAATACGCATGGTTCCATCCTTCTTTACCAAAACAACCGAAGAAGCAAAGGGACTAGAACCAACCCTGATATGTCCCATATCTAGGAGCTCACATATGGTCCTCTCAATCTCATCCTTAAACCGTTTGGGGTGACGGTAAGGATTTGTGACCACGGGCTTGTTGTCCTCAAGCTCGATCACATGCTCAAACCCTCGATTTGGGGGTACACCTGGAGGTATATCGCTGAAAACTACATTGTGCTTGTCAAGTAGGGACTGGACATCAACATGATACTTTGGCCTATCATCATCCGAACTCTTGGTCGAAACCAAGCATTGAATTGCCCAATCCACATCATTGTGCCTGACTATCCTCTTCATCCATTTGGCCTTGACCACTCTGCGTGCATTTGAAGATAATCCTCTCAAGACCACATTTCTACCCTCAGACTTAAACTTTAGCTCCATCGTTTGGAAGTTAGTCCGAAACTCACCAAGTGAGTGAAGCCACTGCACTCCAAGCACTATGTTGGTCTCTCCAATACCAATGATATAGAAATCATTAGTAACTATATGGTTACCCATAATGATGCTCAACTGTGGAACCCTCCATGTGCATCTCATGGATTCACCATTGGCTACCACCACGTTGAAGCCCTCAAAATCTTCTGTCTGCAGGCCCCATCTCTCTACCAAAGTAGCATCAATGAAATTGTGGGTGGCCCCACTATCAATAAGCACCACCACATGCTGTCCCTTCATAACCCCACAAACCCTGAATGCCTTGTACCTGGGGGTACTAGACAATGTAGCTATGGTCTTGGCGGGAAAAGTCTCCTCTGCAGTCTCGACATCAACACTATCCAATGCATCACCATCATCAAGCCCATGAGGTTCTAATATCTCATGTTCCTCATCATCACTGTCCTCATAGACCAATATATTGAGCCTTGCTCTCCCCAGAATAATTGTGTCCATGTGTCCATGGTTGACGGCAATCGAAACATAATTTCTTTCGCCTCAACTCCTCCGTAAGTTTTGGTGAAATGAATGGCTTCCTAGCTAAGTCCTGTCTCCTATCATCCTGCCTAGGTGGAGGCACTTTCTGCTGAACCCTGGGTGGAAATCTAGACTTTGGAGTAAACGACTCCAAATCTTGAGCTCTCCTAATGGCCTCATGTAATGAAGGAGGCTCAATTGCCTTCACGAATCTAGCCAAAGTCTTCGTCGATCCTGCTATGAATAATGAAGTCAACCTCATCTCTGAAATATCAGGAACCATCACTAAGAGTCTTTGAAAATATGCAATGCAGACATCCAAGGAATCTGTCTGTCTCAAGTGAGTTAGCGCCTTGAATAAACTATTAGGGTCTCTCCTATCAAATCTGTCCTCCATCCTTTGTGTGAACTTCGTGTATGTGTTAATGTGCATGTGCCCCTGATTCACTAGTCCATGATGCCACCAATCATGTGCATCTCCCTCAAGGTGGAGGATCACAAATTTAATTGCATCCTCCTCACGCATTGGGTTCAAATCAAAATAGGTCTTCAGCCTTTGTATCCATGAACGTGCGGTGCACTTTTTTGAGCCATCAAAGTGTGAAATAGAAATCTGCCCCAAACGCCTTTATAGTTCAGGTACTGGCATGTGATGATCTCTCTTGGGCTTGCTTCCAATCTTCATTCTGCAATAATTTAGAAATGACATATTATCCCTTAAACCCTAGCTCAAAGTTTGGTATTTTGTCCAACAAGAATCCTCATCAAGTATATTTGTTGGTTGTCCCATATGTGATGCTTCAGAATCTTTTGAGAAAGAAGGCTCATGAAGACTCATAGGCTTGTTAGAAGAATGGGGGGATTGTTGCCCAGAATTGTTGTTCTCACCCTTTTCCCTATTATTCCCAGATTTGATCTGATTCATATTTTGAGTGAGTTAGCTCAAATAGAGATTGGTTGTCTCCTGTTGTTTCACCATGTTGATGAACATTTTCTTCATAAACTCCTCATTCAGATCTTCTGTTTCTTTATCTACCATGTTTTTACCTTCCTTTCGAGGTGTATTCCTCCTAGAATATACCTTTATGCACTACCCAACAGACTGCAAGAAAGGTGGCTCTGATACCATTGAGATATCCCTTTTAGGATATCACTTAAAACTCAAAAATTTTCAAAAAGAACACAAATAGTTCTGATTTTTCAGGACATCAAGGTACATAAACTAAAGAAAATTTATATCTTTCAGAATAATCACTTTCAACAATACCCATAAGCTTCAAAAGATGTGAAAAATTATGGAGAACAATAAACAATTGAGAAATAATTTTTATCTCAAAGGTCTGATTTTATTCTAGTTATTTTATGACAGAAAATGAGAGAAAAATACAGCTGACCGTAACTCCAGAATAACAATAGAAAGATGATGGAAATGAATTCTAGGGCATCTTTATGATGATAACAATATTTAGCTCTGAAATCTCCAAAAAAGACCCACTGAAACCCTTCCAAATTGTTGCCTGAAATCTCTAGGTAGGTCACCCCACTTGTGGTAGACTCACAGTTGCCTCAAAATTGAAAATAAATGGATACCCAGTTGATGGTGGGCTGTCCTCTTCTCTAAATCTGAATTTTTGATCAATGGTGCCAATAAATCTCTGATCCTTGATCTATATCTGCAAATCTGAATCCAATTCAGAATCATATGAACAACAAGCTAGGGATATAGATTGGAAATTCTCACTGAAGAATGCTCTACTAGCTAGGAGTGGATCTCTCACCACCGAAGTTAGGGATCGTGCATAATTTGACCTCCACAAGCAAAAGGGTTGCTAATAGCAATAGCTCCAAAAATTTGAATGTGTGAATACCCCCCAAATGATCTCAAGGGGAAAATATATATCCAACTCCAAAAATGTGAAATAATCTCCACCATCCAAATTAGGGATAGGAAATCCAACGCCCAAGATTAAATCACCTCCAAACAAGATCAATGGCCCAAAAGAAACCCTATGCCCCTTTTGGAAAGAACCCATGTGCATAAATCTATAACTTAAGTGACTTTATTGTGCACATGCTAAAAATATGACTTGAGTTATCTCAACATGAAATTAGAAGCTCCATGGTGAAAAAACACCACATAGTCCCCATCACTTAAGTCAACGATGAAATATAACATAAAGTGAAGGTGGTAACGGTAACCCATACCCAATAGCCTCCAACGTCTCTAACCTCTTGGGTATGACCAAGGCTAAGACTGAAATAAGCCTACCATGCCTCCTGCGTAGGAATGGGGAGATTACACTTTCCCCCTCATCATCAAGTAATGACAAATGGGCAAGCTTAGTGACAAAAGTATCCAAGCTAGGTTATTTTGGATCTACATCCTAAAGCATAGTCCACCCTTGCCTGTAGTTGGGTTTCTTTTGTGATAGGAGGCACGAGTAGGAATGCTGCGGGTTAGTTTAGAAGTTAGTTCTTTTTCCTTCGCTTTTTTGTTTTTTTGTTTTTTAAAGTTTCAGCAAAGTTTGCTGTAGATTCTTCCCAGAAATGACCTGAAATCGCCAAGCCCTTCTTGGAAACCTCTCAGAATGCCTTTGACATACTAAAATGTAGCTCATCCCCACCATAGATATTTCAGATCATCTCCTTTGCCTACTGGATATCCTTGTTTGAATGTTCCATTCAGAGTCTTTTTCTATCAGTAAATTGCAGCTTATAGACTAGGGCTCAAAAACTGATATCGCTCCGGAATACATTGCTATGCACCAATGCAGCAACATCCATTCCCTTAGGTCTTTTGAAGAAGCTATGCGTTCAAGGACATCCTCTATTGAAATATTGCAACACAATAAAGCTTGTTGCAAATTTGTTGTCCCGAGTGTTGAGCAATTCCTTTCCTTTAGAGAATCTTCTCATCATTCCAAAGGCAACAATACCGTAGTATAATATTTTTGTTATTTTTTCCCCCTGTTCAACATATTCCTAAATGTAAATTCTCTTTTTCCTTGACATAACACTGTCCTTCCCTTCTTATCTCTGCCCAACCATCTCACGTTATAGTGCATTCCCTCTCTACTTAAGATCCCCTCATCTTTGTCGTCTACTTCATCATGATATCGGCCTTTTTGGTTTGCAAGATAGGTCCTCCAAGCTTATCATATCGAGGGGTTTCAAACCTTGGACCAAAAAAAGAAATTGCATCGAACATAGCCTGATAGATTGGATTTCCTTTTATGATGTTAAAGTACAAATCAGACCTTTACTGCTATCTACCTATGGTTGTGTTTGCCACTTACCACTCGCCACTTCTTTAGCTTATAACATGAATCTACGGTATCTTTTGGACCAACAACAGTGTTTGAGTGACCAGCTTGGGGAGTAGCAGTGGAAGATCATGGCTGTTATGGCTATTACTTGAGATGGTCATGTTGGCTCAAAGAACCCCTAAGAAGCCTTTCTCACCCTTTTGCATAGGGCCTATCCCAAGCTTTGCTGCTGCCCTCTTTTGTTGATTTTCTTCATTTTCCCTTAGCAATCTCAATGATATCAGTTGTAGTGTTTTTACTTGCTGCAATGTTGTTGCAAGGGAGTGTATGAATGGGCTATTTAAAATGGTTTGTTCCATGTTATATATCTCAACATAGTTTGCATTGAATCCAATTTGCGCCTCCTTTTTGATACCCAATTGCCTAGAATTGTCTATTGATGCCTTTCGCAAATTTTGATTTAAGCCCAACCGAACTTGAAACTCTGACAGAAAGATATAGGAATTTGGTAAAAGAAAATATCTCATACGTTTTTTGAACATTCTGTTTCAAAAATTAACATATCTCAAAACTCCTCAAAATGGCCTCAAATACATAATGATGGTATCAAAGTCTTCTTAGGACTCCCAACTGCCCCAAACAATAGGAAAATCAACCTCAATACAAAGTAGTTTTAGAATTCAATGTTTCGAAATTTGGAAAACCAGCCTCAATACAAAGAAGTTTCAGAAAATCAGTGTTTTGGAAATTATCTGTTCTATCTGGAGCATAAACAATAGTTTTAAATCTCTCAAAAATCCTTGTCAAGATTGAAGGAAATTCTCTGCTAATCACGTCCTCTTCAAAATCTGTCTTGGGTGACCTGTACTGAGCCTACATGGCAATGAAGAAGTGAAAAAAAATCAATTGAGGGTCTCTTTCAAAGCTGCCCACTTAAGGTTTCAAAGTTGAGCTTGCCATATTAGTGAGTAGGCAAGTAATTGTTGATATATGCAAGCATCAAAAGCCTGTCCTGGTCAATACTCGGTCAACCCATTTGTGCTGAGTATTATCTCGATTACTTGCTGCACATATATACTTTCGATACTTGCAAGTATCCTATTGTTGGGCCATAGAGATTTGGTAAGTTGTGCAGAACATTGAAATTTCAAGGATTCATAATTGTTTTGATAGTTTAGCAGGGGAGAGATCTTTGCTAGTTGTAAAAAGATTGTTTATGAGATTTGCCATGTCAGTGGAAAACTATGAGTTTTTGGTATGTGTATGCATTTATTGCACATATTTGAGGATTTTCAATATTAATTTGCTTTATAAATATTGAAATGAACGTGTGTGTTAAATTTTTGAAAATAGCTTAATGATGAAATATAGTACTAAGGTTTATCTTCAAGGTGACTTTAAATTGCTTCCCTCTCTCTCTCATACTCATAAGACAAATGGGAGGAGGGAGATGAAGATGTCACAGTATTGCATTATTGTGCATACAGAAAGAAAGAAATTAGAATATATGTTAATGTCCACAAATGGCCAAAGTAGTTCAATGGGAATTATAGAATGTATGTAGTATATATTCCTTTTTAGTGGATTACATAATAGTCATAATAAATCACAACAATTATGCACCCGAGTGGAACAAACAGACTCAATTCAACTTTGAGTTTTTTGATTTCTATCCTATTAAGTAGCAGATTGTCAATTGTTTCAAACTTTGTGTTTGTGCATTTTTCATCTTGCTAGTACTTTCAGGTTTAAAGGGATAAACTGTACTTTGTGCTTTGTTCTAGAATGGTCTGAAGTGCCATAACCACTGTAGGTTGACTTTAAGTTATGGGCCACGATATTGCTGATTAAATATCAGTGCTTCTGTTTTTGATAGGGCTGCGCATTCACTTGCTTTTCGTACCTTGGATGCTGAAAAGGTATCAGGTTCTCATTGTGCAGAAGTTCTCAATTTAGGTCAGATTTGTTCCTTCTAGTTGATCTTTTTGTCTCTTTTTGTTGTTGATATAAAGTTTATGCAATTTTGAAGTTAGAAATAACTGATATGGATGTTATTGGCGTTTGCATTTTCGCTAATGTGATATTCTGTTTACAAACTGTCATTTTCTTTTATTAGATTACAAATTTGATATTTACTATTTGCATTACATGCTTTGCTTCCTACATGATGGTACACATCTTAATAAGCATCGATTAAGATCTTGACAAATGTCTTGTCCTACATGATACCGCATTCTAGCAACCAACTTTCAGGCACTAACAAGCAAAGATAGTTATAACAAACCATCATCATATCACTTCAAAATAACAAGAATTCATCAATTACCCAATAAAGAAACGTTGAGAATGTTGTGAGTATTAAATGATGGGCAGTTAGACCCACGTTTTGTCACGCAAGTTGGCACATTGTTGGCATGAGTATTTCCCTTAAAGGGTTTGCAATATGGTCAACAACTCAACTTCCAAGTTTGGATTAGCATGGTTGTTTCTGCTTCATTGTAAAATTGATGGAGATAGGATCCCTTGGTTATTGAATTGGGACTGGCAACCTTTGTCCTATGCATTCATCGATAGATACACCTGTCCAGTGCAGCCTTGGAATATGTCATAAGTGAACAATAAACTATAAAATATGCTTAAAGGCATTAATTATCATCCTGTATGACTTTAGGAGAATTAGAACGCCATTATATTTCAATATAAAGATCTTAAAAGGCATGAAAGCACACTGTCATGGTGTAGGATTGCCATTGTCACTCTCTGATGTTGTTTTAACTCTCTCTGCTGATGTGTTCTTAGATGCCCTTGCCGATCCATCTCTGCAAGGGATCCACTCTCATCAGTGTCAAATCTAACAGTGCAATTTGGAGGGGGATGATGTTTGTAAAAGAGGATCTGGAAAGGACGTCCCCAAGTCGTCTCTTAGGGAAGCAGAATCTTGTTTCTACAAGGTGCTGCAACAAAGGTACCATTGCAGGATAGAAACAGAGATCCCTCTGAAAAGGAAAATATATCATCAAAATGGCAGATGCATCCTAGTATTCAGATTTCCTTGAACCAGACTTGAGACAACATGGCATTGAACAATAGCAGGTTCTTCTATTTTCCAGGACTTGAAGACCTTATAAAAATGGTGAAATAAGGATCATATATGTGCCTGCTCCTGAACTTAATTTCCTTACCAGTATCAACTTTTACTATAGATTTTTTCATTTTGTTTTGGTCCGAGTCCTTGGCAGAAGAACATCCTTGTAAGCCAATTACATCATATCTGATTTAGAACCCCTTTTTCTTTGTGTAGCTTGTTTTTCCTAATTCAACCTCATTTGTTTTTGTTAAGAACGACCCGAGCATTTCACAGGCTTGCTCTTTTTTGAATTAGTACATTTTATGTGCTGTCCCCGCCCCCCATGCCCTGGAAAAAAAACATAACTTCATATTAATGGAAATAAGAAATTACATTTCGAAGATGCATTCAATCATTCCAAAGGAAAAAACACAATGAAGAAAAACAAGAGCAGAGATAACAAACAAAGCTCACAAGGACCTGAAGCCAAGAACTGCCTTCCCACAAGAAGTCAAGCCAAAATGAGACCACAGTTAAAACTGCAATCTGAAGAAAAGGTCAGTGAATGCAACCACCCCAAAGGAAAAACAAATGTAAGTCGGTCAAAACTCTGCCAAACACTGCCTCGAAACTGAAAAACAAAATACAAGGTCCAAATACCCCTCGGCATCAGAAGAACGAAACACAGCAACATAAGAAAACAAAGTCGGCAACCAACAGTCAGCAGCCAGCCAGAATAAAAGCCCAAATAAGCTGACTAGGAGCCAACAAACCCATATATCAAAGCTCACTACCAGACGAACAAGTGCAAGAGAAGAAATCATCTGCTACAGGATTAAACAATGATGTGAATCTGAGCAGCCACACAAAAACACCAAAACAGAGAAAACTAAGATAAACAAAGCATAATCACTAGGAAATCAGCCAAATGTAATGAAGTCGTGATTGCATTAATCCTCCAGCACAGAAAGATTAAATTCTTCCATGTTGTCCGTCTCTTTGAATTGGTTTATGACCCATAGGTCTGCCTCCAAGTGCAACCCCTCCTTGGAGAGCAATTCTGCCACTATATTTTACTCCTTACAGACACGCAAAAATGAAATGGCAGTGAAAGAGAGCAACATTTTATTTATCTGTAAGTAAAGTGGTTGTAAGCACAAATTGTCCATTTTGGAAACCCCCTTTACCCAATTGATGACAACTGCTGAGTCCTTGAAGACTTGCATTTTTTCCACTTGTCTGTCCACCGCCAACTTGAGCAGAAGCTTCAAAGCCATAAGCTTGGCGAAATTATTTGTACCCTTTCTTAGACCCACTCTGAAGCGAATAAAGTGCTTGGAATTTATAAATAATATTCCACCAGCATCACATACAATAGGGGTGCCTTGTCAAGCACCATCAAAGAATTCATGATACACGCAGGAAAACAATTGAGAAGGCGTAGAACTGCGTTGATGTTTCTCTATTCTCTAATGCAGTTCTCCACCTTTTCAAGCACCATCAAAATAACCCCATGCTCCAGTTTGATCTATGGGAGGATGTAGCAACAACTGTTGCCTTTTAGTCTCTGGGATACATTTGAAATGCCCGAAAATCTATGTTGCCGATATGGATATAGGTACGAGAATCAGATACATGGATATGGGGATTTTTTGGGGGCTTGGATATGTTTTTGGATATGGCCGTACAAAAATATATATAAAAAATTAAAAATATAGCCATATAAGCAAAATTTAACCACATAATATGCATATTGGAAACAAATAAAGTTAAATAACCACAAAACATACTCATAACTCAAATGCCAAATATCATAATATTCAATGGTCAAACTTAGATTAGTTTTATAAAAAGTATGTAGTGCAAATGCAACAATGTATGGACAAAAATACCTAAATTTTAATAAAGGGTTCAAAATATTTAAAAACAATACCGAAAATAATGAATATAAAACTTAGAAATTTAAAATATAAAAATATAGATTTAAAAAACTAAAAAAAAAAAAATTATATAAATTAAAACTTAAAATGTAAAATAAAAAGAAAAAAATCAAAATAAACATAAAATAAAAGATGTAAATTAAAATAGATAAAATAATAACAAAAAATATAATGAAAAATACAAATTAAACATAAATTAAAAAAGATAAAATAAGACATTTAAAATATATATATATATATATATAAGTAAAACAAAATGAAGAAAATCGTATAAACTAATTTTAAAAGATTAAAAAATTATTAGATTGAGCACAAAGATTGAAAGAGAATAAAATTGAACTATACAACACACATCTCACGAACCATACATGAAGACCTATTAAATAGGCAAAGAAAAGAACCACCTGAGAGTCACGGAGAGGGTGGGTGAAACAACTTACGTCGACTAACATGAAATAGCTAAGCTCGATAAAACAAACTGCACTCTTAACCCAAGTGATTAAGGCAACTAACCATAGATCTATTACCTTAGTCAATAAGCCGAGGTAAATACATTACGCTAACACCCTCCCTTAATGACAAAACAAAAACAAGACCAAGTTTATCTCTGAATTTTATGAACTTGTTTGCACCAAGTGGTTTGGTCATATCAGCTGGCTGCTTTGTAGGGGGCAATAGAAGAGACTGATGTCTTCATTTGTAACCAATTGTTGGATGTAATGATGGTGAACCTCAATGTGTTTGGTCCTGGCATGGCATATTGGATTCTTCACCATCTTCAAAACACTCTGGTTGTCACATAAAATCGGAGTAGGCCTTGATGACTCAAATTGAAGATCCTCTAAGATTTTATTTATCCGCATAGTTTCACAACCTGCACTGACCACAACTTTATACTCTGCTTCTGTTGAAGATAATGCCACTATAGTTTGTAGTTTGCTCTGCCATGAGAAAACTCCTGAACCAAGAGTGAAAACATAACCCGTTGTAGATTTTCTTGAATCTACTGATCTTGCCCAATCAGAGTCTGATACTCTGAAAGCTCAAAATCTACAGACTTCTCATATAGTATGCCAAAGTCAAGAGGACCTTTGACATATCTTAATACCCATTTTGCAGCTAACCAATGTACTCCCTGTGGTTTAGACATGATGCGAGATAGAAAACTCACTGCAAAACAAATATCCGGTCTAGTGGTATTGAGGTAAATGAGACTACCCAATAGCTACCAATACACTGTTTCATTGACCGGAGGTGAAGCAATGTCAGTTGAAATTTTAGCTCCAATTTCCATAGGGGTGTGAGTTGGATTACAATCCATCAATCTAAACCTTTCCAGCAATGATTTGACATATTTATTCTGTTACATGAATACACCACAATCACCTTGCCAAAACTCAACACCTAAATAGTATTTCAATAGTCCTAAGTTTGTCGTGTCAAAAGTACAACAAATATCAGCCTTCATCTGTTGAATGAGATTAGCACTACTCCTAGTGATGGCTATATCATCAACATATACAATGAGAATCAAGTTATCATCACCAGACACTTTTACATAGAGAGTTGGTTCAGAGTTGCACTTTTGAAACTTGACTCGCTAAGATA
Organism: Torreya grandis; assembly: GCA_037957365.1. NCBI lineage: Eukaryota > Viridiplantae > Streptophyta > Pinopsida > Cupressales > Taxaceae > Torreya > Torreya grandis. Next base: position 1,601,410 of record JARHVA010001871.1, read on the forward strand.
TGAATCTATTTTCATATACTAGGGTCGAGGAGCCTGCTTAAGTATACAAGACTTGATCAACCTGCAAATAAAATGTTCCTTAACAGGAACCTGAAAACCCTGTGGCTGAACCATGTAGACTTCCTCCTCTAGATCTCCATTCAAGAAAACACTCTTGACATCCATTTGGTGCACCTGCCATTCAAATTGAGCAGCAATAGCAACAATCAAACAAAAAGTTACCATCTTTGCAATAGGAGCAAAAGTCTCATCATAATCAACCCCTTCTTGTGCATATCCTTTTGCAACAAGTATGGCTTTGTGTTTGTCCAAAGAACCATCTGCTTTGCATTTTACCTTGTAAATCCATCTACTACCAATGGATTTATTTCCTAGTGGTAGCTCCATCAGCTCCCAAGTCTTGTTTTTCATCAAGGAATCATATTCCAATTGCATGGTTGATTCCCACTCATGCTTTCCTTTGGCCTTTGAAAAAGGATTAGGCTCAAATACATGTGAAACAACAGTTGTTAGAGCAAAATTGTCATGCTCACCTCTATTACCAAACTGCTTTCTTGATCTCAATCTTCTTCCTTCCACATCTTGTGGCAAGTCTCCTTCCTTTAGTGTTTCCATTGTGGCAGAATACCACTTTGGCTTCTTTGGTTGTTTTGTTGGAACCTCACAATGACCTGCAACAATTTCTTCCCTGGAATGTGATTCCACTGATGAACTAGATTTCTACTCAACTTTTACATCACAACTTATAATAGAATCATTAGAAGAAAATGACTCAATATCTGAAATTGTACTAGTTGTTGTGAAGTATGGCATATGTTCATTTACTATGACATATCTATTTACCACAACTTTGTTAGTAGAAACATCAAGTAATCTGTAGGCCTTTTACTGGTCACTGTACCCAACAAACATGTATGCTTTGCTTTTTGCATCCAAGTTACTTCTCTTCTGACTAGGAATAACTGCAAAAGCTACACAACCAAAAATTCTAAAAGCACTTACATCTGGAGTTCGACCTGACCAAGCCAGCTCTGGAGTCATATTCTCCAATACTTTGGTAGGACTTTTGTTGAGGAGGTACGCTGCTGCATTCACTGCTTTTGCCCAATATCTATATGGGACATTTCTGCTTTGAACCATACAACGAAGCATGTCCATCACCGTCCTATTTCGCCTTTCCATAACTCTGTTTTGCTGCGGAGTGTAAGGGGTAGTGCACTGTTTGTGTATGCCTTCAGTGGCACAAAACTCCTTGAACTGTTTTGAGATGAACTCACCCCCATTATCTGTTCTAAGAGATTTAACTGACTGTCCTGCCTATTTTTCAACCATAGCTTTCCAAGTAAAGAAGTGAGAAAAACAATCAGATTTCTTCACTAAAAAGTGTACCCACTTTTTTCTAGAGAAATCATCGACCAGAAACAGAGAATAACGGGCAACAGAAGGAGTAGGTGTCTGCATTGGACCATGCAAATCCGCATGTACCAGATCCAATACTCCCTTAGCTCTTGAAGCTTTACCAACATCAAATGAATGTCTAACTTGCTTCCCCAACTGACATCCAGTACAGACATGATGACTATCCCGAATAGAAGGAATCCCCTTAACTATCTTAGTCTTGCTCAATGTAGTCAAATATTGAAAATTCAAATGCCCATACCTTTTATGCCATAGTGAACTTGTGCTATCAACTGCAACAAGTGCATTTTCCTTTGCCCTATGTGGATCTGCAAGCTTATACAAGTCTTTCTCACCAATCCCAACAACAACAATCTTGTTATCTCCGGTAGTGACTAAACATTGTTGTCCTTGAAACTTTACAACAAAATCAGATTTTGAAGTGATCTCACTAATGAAAGTAGATTTTTGTTCATATCAGACACAGACCTAACATTCTTAAATGTATATTGTACTGTACCATTAAAAATGATCTGGACATTACCATATCCCTTCACAAAATGAGTTCTACCATCTCTCAAAGATACAAATTCATTACTACTATTATTTTCAACAAAATCTACATACCAGTCCTTATAGCATGTATAATGACGAGATGCCCTTGAATCAAGTACCAAGCTCGATCCACTGCAGAATTAACACTGGAAGCCATACAAGCAAAATCAAGAGATGTTTTCTCGCCTTCACCTTCAGCGACATTCGCATGATGAGCTTTCTTTCTAAGGTTAACCATATCTTGTTATCTTTTCCTGCAATCTTTCTTAAGGTGACCAGGTTGCTTACGGTAAAAACATTTCCACTTAGATCTTTTATTAGAACCACTTGTGAAGTTTCTATCAGAGAACTAGTAGTTTTACCAAACTGCTTACCCTTTCCCTTGATGAAGAATGCACTCTGTAGAAGTAGATGTAGACAACACTGCCTGCTCTTGCCGTCTCTCCTTTTGCATTAGCAATGTCAACAACTTTTCAAAATCCAAAGTTTGCGTCTCAACAATTTTGTGCAAGGACTCCACAAATGACTCAAATGAAGGTGGAAGATTCTGCATAACCAGAGCAATCAAATCTTGCTTATCAACAGGTTTCTGCATAGCCTTCAACTAATCATTGATGTCCTTGATTTGCAACAAAAATTTAAAATATGAGCCACCTTCCTGCATCTTAGTAGAAAACAACAAATTCTTCAAACACAATACCCTATTGGCTTTAGAAGCCTAATATTTAGAAGTAAGATTAGTCCACAAAATTGATGCAGTGGTCGCATTTTTGACCTTTGAAATTAGATTATCTGCTACTGACAGTTTTAACAACATAAGAGCCTCACGATGATGTTTATCATAGTCATCAATATCAGTGGCAGGTCTTTGCTCTTTATCGAGCACTATTTGATTAAGATTCTGATATTCACATATTGTCAAAACCTTGTGACTCCACAAACTAAAGTTCTTGCTTGTCAATTTTCGAGACTCTGGTAGTAACAAGTGTTGAATACTAGCCATTTGACCTAGTTTTTCATGAAAACAATTAAATCGAAAAAACAATAATGACTTTTATAAAAATTCCTTCTACACGGATTTTATATTGACACTGAACAACTCTGTCAGTTTTCAGCAACAAACTCAATACTGTTTGCAAGAGCTCAAATTTTCTTTCACTAAAACAATAAAATCGGGAAACCTAAAACTCTGATTTAAAAAAATTCTTTCTTCGTCCACATCCAGATAAAAAACTCAAAAAACGTGAAAATTTTAACTTCTCGGATGCTTCCGTGATTATTAATCAACGGTAGGTCCCCAATAACCCTTATTGGCTAAAGTTTTGATTTATTTCAATTAAAAAATAAAAAATAATTGAAATAATAAAACTTTAGGTTAAAAATTTCATGAAAATAATCAACCAATCAGAAAATTGGCCTACCTGTGAAACTTCAGGCATAGATTCTGAGCTCTTTTTTCAACCAAATTAGAAACCATCTATGCCACTGATCAAGTTTGGATTTAACTTGTAGTTTAGATCTTTGTTTCGCTGAAAATGATCAACATTTGAATTTTTTGGCTCTCCCTTGAATTGTACGACGGTGTATGGTTAGCCCAAAAAAAATAAACAGAGACCTCAAAGCCTCTTAAATTGATCCCTCTGACTTCCTTTCGATCTTATTAGGTCTTTTGATTCTTCCGACCAGTTTTTTGATCTTTTGGTTGAGCTCACAGAGTTCTGTGATGCTTTCTCTCTCCTCTGACTCTCCACTAGGCGCATGAAGCTCCTTCTTGGCAAGACACCAACCTCTCTGGCGTCCACAGACCTCCACTCAGGCTCTACGAACCATGGGCTTTGATTACCATATTAGATTTAGCAAAGAGATTGAAAGAGAATAAGATTGTAATATACAACACACATATCTCACGAACCATACATGAAGGCCTATTAAATAGGCAAAGAAAAGAACCACCCGAGAATCACAGAGAGGGTGGGTGAAACAACTTAAGTTGGCTAGCATGAAATAGCTAAGCTCATAAATCAAACTAACCTCTTAACCCAAGTGATTAAGGCGACTAACCATAGATCTATTACCTTAGTCAATAACCCAAGGTAGATACATAATTATGCTAACAAAAATAAAGAAATGTAAAATCTAAATAAAGTTGATCAAATCAAAAAATAAAAAACAAAAAATAAAGGCTAAAACCTAATTGAAAATGAAATTGTTTTAGCACTGTCCAACTCATATGATTGTCCAACCTTCGTCTGTAGTTTCACGATTCCTCCACCAACAACTCTGCACTCTCTCCAACACCAACACAATAAACTCCATGGTTTCCACTACAACATAAGTCTAAATAGCAAAACGAAGATATGTGGATATAGGATAGGTTATAGTAGAATGGAGATGTAGGTATGCCATAGAAGAAAAAACAGAAGCTTATAGAGGCGACACTACTCTAGACTTGCCCTCTGCCCTCATCCACATGCTCAACACAACACAAACATACACTCTCTGACATTTCCTGCAGTGAAATTGAAAAAATAAATAAAAAACTCTTTTATGTAGGATACGTGGGCCAAACGGGCAAGGTATGCCCCTACCCCTGCGAGTACGCCCGAATACGTGTCCCTGCCCTTGCGGGTATGCCTGGATACGTCATGGACTTATTCGGGTGTATTCGCAGGGGTAGGGGCTTACCCTGCTCGTTCCCCCCTCAAATCCCCCCATATCGTACCCAATTGTGCAATGAATCGTATCCTGGATGTATTCGGGCATACCAGTGGGGGTAGGGGCATACTCGCCCATTTCCCCTTTGAATCCCCCTATATTGTACCCAATTGCGCATCAAACCCAATCCTAGGGCATGCTACAATGTATCCAGTAATGTAGCCGAAAATTGATCTAATTTGGGAAAGACATTGAAAGGTAGGGATGTTTTTACCTTGAAAGATTCTAGCCGCCTTTCTAGCAATCCATAAACCCTAGGACACAACTAGAGGTAAAGCTTTGAACAGTTTCAGCCTTGGCCTCTTATACCAGCTCTTGAAACATTCTTCCCTTGTAAATCCCTGCCATTTGCCTCTCACCCCTATGGTCACCTCCAACTCAACCCATACCTTGACAGTATATGGATAAGTGACGAGAAGATGGTTCATAGTCTCCACATCCTGGAAACATAGATTACAACGTCCCAGTACATGCCAACTCCTTTTTTGCAAAACCTCCCAAGTGAGGGCTTTGTTTTTTAAAGCCAACCGCATAAATATTTTGGTCTTTAAAGGGGCTTTAATCTTTTAGGGTTTCTACCACCACCAAGAAACTTCTCCAAGAACTGCATTTGTGAATCTAGACTGATAACCTAACTTCACTATGTATTCCCCCATAGATGGGTTCTTGGACCAAACCAGCTCATCTACCTCTTCCCTAAGTCGAACATGGCTCCAATTCAAACTCTTCACATATTCATCCCACCTAATACCATCCTCCCTAGCCAATCCCAACATAAGTGCACTTTTCCACCCTTGGTGCCAGAGAATAGTAGAGTTTTCATCCACTCATTGTGCCAAATTTGAAATACCCAAGTCCAACAAAGTATTAATCAAACCCTCAGTCAGTTTGAAATCGCCACTGCACTCGACCCAAGGGACAATCCCCACTTTGATTTTAGCACCTTCCGCACCTTCCAAATCAACCAATTAATAGACTGGAGTCCCTCCTGGGCCACCCCAATAGCATCATGAATTTGTCTCCCATGCTAGAAGTTGAACTGCTCACTAGAAATATTCTCAGAAAAAGGCTTCTTAATCCTTATGGCAATAATTTTTGCAATGAACTTATGGATACAATAACATAAGGAAATGGGCCTAAAATCATCAAAAGAGGCCAAGGTGTCATTCTTCAGAATGAGAGCAATGAAGGTGGAATTGAAAGCCCCAAGGATCTTTCTCGTTTTCCTTGACTCCACCACCCTTAATAGGTGCCCAAAAAACAAATAAAAAAACCCACTGAAAAATTCAATCGTCCATCCGTTAGGCCTTGGGCTTTTGTCCTTTTGGAAAGTAGCCAGGACAAACCACAACTATTCCTCAGAGACTTCTTCAAGAAGCCTCTCATTTTCCTAAAAAGTTCACACTATAGAACTGTCTTCCTTTCTCATTTTCCAAATTGTATTTTTTATAACTGCGGCGATTGGCAAAATTTTGAAAAAATTGTGTGTTTTCATCACCATTTTCCAGCCACAATGCTCTACTTTTTAATCTCCACTGCGCTTGATATCTGCCAGCAGTTTTTCTCTTCTTTAAGCCTTAATCTGGAAGCCTCGGCGAAAGCCTTTTCAATATCCCGACCATAGATATCAACAATCTGTTGTTCCATAGTTAAAATATCCTATTCGGCTCCCTGACACTTTATGACATCCCATCTGACTGCAACCTTTTTCACTCTTTTCAAATTGGCTGCAAATTGTAGACTAGCCAACTTCTTGGAGATATCATTAACCATCTTGATGAAGTCATCCTTCTTGAACCACGGCGGATTGAATTTAAATGGGCTCAGAGGCTTAAAGTCCTTTTCAATCTGCAGTAGTATGGGAAGTTGATCATAATTGCCTCTTGAAGACACCCATGATCTAATTCTCATAGAGCCATTCAACAGGGAGTCCGAACTGAAAAACCTATCAAGTCTCTTGGCCACTCTATCTATATACCAACTCTGATGTTCCTCCATGTAGATACCAACATAATAGGTTCTATATCCACCAACCTAGCCTCCTCAAATTTGTGTAAAAGTAATCAGCCAGTGGATCTATTCTCGCTGAATCCCCCCACACTTCGGCTCTTTTAGTGGTTAAGTTTAAATCTCCCCCAATAATGGTATTTATCAGCGCTCAAAAAGCTTTGTGCAAACATGACCTCCCAAAAAACGATTCTCTCCTCATAAGGACCATAAATATTTGCCACATCGAAAGTTTTTCCTAACTCCATAGAATGAAGTTCCACCCCAATGCCAGAATAAAAAAAAACAGATTTGACCAGCCTCATAGAAGTTTTCCTCTATCCCGAGACCAACCCCCTTGAGTTTCCTGTAGAGTCCATGGCCAAAAAATCTCTATCTTTTAGGATTTTTGATAAATCTCCAATAAACTTTGTCTCTTCCCCCTTAGTCTCCTGAATCAGAGCCATGCCCGACTTATGCAAATCAACTAATTTCTCAAGGGCAGTCTTTTTTGAAGGGTTGTCCATCCCTTTGATGTAAAGGGACAAAATGATCATGTATTACACCTCTCTAGGGCTTGCCCTGCTCTAAGGGCCCTTAAAATTGTTTTTTGTTTTCCTTGTTGGATTTCCTTAACACCTTTGGACTGTGCTTGTGATAGATGGGAGATTTGACCTCTCCCCGAATGAGAATTTTCCGTTATCGTAAAACTGTCTATGCCTCCATTGATGCTACCATCTTCCATGGCTAAACCCGTTAGTCAAGATTTTAAGGGATATCTTGGTTGGTTTGAAGCTCTAATGATTCAGCTGATTCCAAATCTGAAAAGCACACTTCAGTCCTAATTGATCTATCTGAAGTAGTCACAAATCTGACCTCCCCATCATCATCCAAATTGTCCGCTCAAATTTCTTGAGATCTCACATGCTCTCCCAATGATCTTCCATCTCCTCTCCTATTCTTTCCTAGCTTTCTCCCCAAACCTTCCTTTGGAGCCCCCAACTCAGTCCTCTTAGAAAATGCTGTAAAATGGCTAGTCTCCACCACCACTGGCCTTTCTATATGGATCATTCTCTTATCCAAAGGATGAGAATCTGAATCATAATGGGTGTTGGCAAATTTGAGTATCATTAATAGATGTGGTCTAAAAGGAGATTGATGTCTGAAATATTGTTATTGATGTCAAATGAAGAATGTACTATCAAGCATTAATGACAAAGGTGTTGAGTTGCACAGACCAGTTGTAGAGTTCTCATGGAGTTGAATGTGCACCTTGAATTCCAAGAATAGTCACATGAATGCCTTTGCTAGTTTGCTGAATATGGCTAAGTACACAGATGGATGTTAACAACATTTGCATATATCTCTTTGTGGTTTAAGTTCTAAGTCACAAGGATGATTAGAGCAAATGTTACAAATGCATAAGGTCGTTCTTGTTATAGCATGGAATTTCACCCTCGTGAAAGAGTTCTTTAGGCTCTCTCACTTCTAGCTACAAGCATGGGGACAACTTCAGGATGTGGGTATCCTATGGTGAGGTTGAACCTCTAGGCTTTTTAATGAGGCTAGTTCCTCAGGGTCTTCACTTTAGCTCCTTGATTCCCATACTAAAATCTACTAATGGCTAAGGAAAAGGGATAGGAGGATTACTTGAAAAGAAATCTAAGCTAAGGGAGGTGATGCACCAAAAGTAAGTGATCCACTTGGTCTGGGGAATAACACTAATTCAACATAAGATAAGTTTGCTTACACAACCTCCTAACTAGTTAACTTGCATAAATATTTCGTAAACTAGGCTCACTAAACCATATGTGAAACAAGAGGGATTTCTAAATCCAAATTAAGCGTCCATTAATGGGGATAAAACTCAAGTTCAGATCTTGAACTAACTGGAAAACACTTGAAAATAAGCAAGAAAGAAGGACAATAAGGTTGGAAGAACGCTTCTTCACAACTCTATTGTGCACGAGCTAACTCAACACAATTTTCAGACAAAGAGATAGGTAAAATAATATTTATTGCTTCAAAGGTCTATTACACAGCGATTTTCGCAGAGTGATTCTATCACCAGTCCGGGGATGATTTTCTTGGCTCCAAGGCCTCTATTTTTATAGAAAAGGGGGGAGAGAAATGGAAGAAAGAAGTTGCTGATGGCTGGAACTCTGATGTTGTACTTCCTTGTTGTCCCTAAATGCGCCGCTCAGGATCACTAAACAATCCTCTCAAGCCCCTCTCGTCTTTAAGTTTTTCTTTGGCACATCTGAGAAGCCATGTTGTGAGCAGCTGGAATGGCTCTTCTTGGCACAACGCATTTAATCTTTGCACTCAAGATTGATGTGGCTTCTTTCTCTTTATGTGCCCTGTTGAAAGGACGCGGGTCTCCATGTGTTTCAACCATGCTGCATTTAAGCGTCGAATGACGATTGTGGGGAGCGAACTATGACGGATGAGAGCCTTTATAATTTCCATCTACCAGTCGTTTGGACTCTCTTGTGCTCATTGTCATCCTTGTGCCACTTGTCTTTTACTGATTGGCCCTTTCTGCTCTAGCTTACGCCACTTGACAGCGTTTCATTTGTTGCATCATGATTCTCGCGTTGTTGGATCAAGTTTAAGTCAAGCACTTGAAGAATCCCGATTTACTTTATGCAAATAATTCGGGTTCTTTGATCTCTCCAACTTCGGACTTTTTTAGATCATTTACTTATAAAGATTTTAAAGTAAAGTACTTGGAGAAACCTGATTTGCTCTATGCAAAGTAATTCGGGTTTTCCAAGCTTACTTACGTCAGACTTGTCCATCTTGAAGTCTTCTTTATTCTGCGGGCTTCTATTTGTCTAAGGAAAATCTCCCGAAGGAATTCCTTGGGACAATTTGTCCAAAGGAATTCCTTCGGACTTTTTGTCCGAAGCTTCCTTCTTGCTCTCTTCCTTTGGAAATTACCTTTCGGACTTTTCAAAATGGACTTTCTCGAAGGGTGAGAGACCCTTCGGGCTTCTTGTATGTCCCTTCGGACTTCCGTAAATGATCCTCCCGAAGGGAAAGATACCCTTCAGGAATTTTGAAATGGTCCTTCCAAAGGGTAACACATCCTTCGGGAAACTTGCAACTGTCCACTTGGAGAAGGAAAAGCCCTTCGGATTTATGAAAGTGACCTTCAGAAAAGTTGATTGGTCTTTCGAAAATGTTGAAAAGATTCCTTTTGCCGAAAAAAGGCCCTTCGGATTCTGGAGAAGACTTGTCCTTTGAAGAACCCGAGAAGCACTATTTTTCGAGACCAAATCGGGTTTGTCAAGCCCCTTTACTTATTTCGGGCTTCTGACTGCTCACAACTTATAAAGTAATTGAGTAGTGCTCCTTGGAGAACCCGAAATACACTGTCTATGAGTAATTCGGGTTTGTCAACCCGAATAACTTCTACTTATAAAACATTTAGAAGTCAAGCATCGCTGGAAACCCGATTTACACTGTGCCCTCAGAAACCCGAAGTTTTGCAACTTTGAAAGCCCAAAGACTTCTTCTCGGAGAACCCGAGGTTGTTTGAACTTGCCACTTTTGCTTGAATGCCCACCTTCTCACACTTGGGAAAAATTTTGGTATGTGGGCCAAAAATGGCCAACAATTCCTCAGCTAAAAGCCTACTAAGTTTCCATACTTAGTCGATTTTGCATCTTTGCATTTGTCCGGGGAATTCTTTCAGAGAAAGTGGTTCAGCGAATTCTTTCAGGTAAATGGTTTAGACTTTGTTGGACAGAATGTCCACAACAAAGTTTCCGAAGGAAATGAGTGCAATTTGGAATTCTTTCGGAGAAAGTGGTTCGGCGAATTCTTTCAGAAAAATGGCTAAGTCTTTGTCGGAAAAATTGTCTTGAACAAAAGTTTCGAAGGGATCTTTGCAAAAATCCCGAAGGGTAAGTGAACCGTTCAAAGTTTTCGAAGGGTATTTTACAAAAGTTCTGAAGGGATCTTTTCAAAATGCCAAAGAGTAAGTGAAGCATTCAAAGTTTCCAAAGGGATCTTTTCAAAAATGCCGAAGGGTAAGTGAACCATTCAAAGTTTCTGAAGGGTACTTTATATAAGTTCCGAAGGGATCTTTTCAAAATGCCGAAGGGTAAGTGAACCATTCAAAGTTTTTGAAGGGTACTTTACAAAAGTTCCGAAGGGCATGTGACCCAAAAAAAATCCCGAAGCGTACTTTACCAAAGTCCCGAAGGACACTTTTAGAAAAGGGCATTGATGAATTTTTTTGGAGAATTTGTCTAAGGCAGGTGGACACTTACAAAGTTCTCGAAGGATACTTTCGGATGGAGAGGACACTTACAAAATTCCCGAAGGATACTTTCGGATGGAATGGACTCTTACAAAGTTTCCGAAGGATATTTCAGAGGAAATATAGGTCACTTGCAACATTGTTGAAGGATAAGTGTGGAGTCTTGTAGGGCATTTTCAAAAGTGTCAAAGGATCAAGGCGAGTTAAAGGTCGAGCATGTCTGAAGAGATCAAAGGAGAAAAAGCAATACATGAATGCCGAAGAAAATGAGATGAGGTCAACATGCCAAAGTTTAACGACCAAGCCAATATAAAGATCGTGCATCTTCAGAGATTGAACGGCATGCGAAAAGCTCGATAACGAAGATCCAACGAAACAAAGTGGAGTCAGTGATGCAATGTGACCTATAGTTAACGACACAATAGAAAGCTAAAGCGAAAGCGATCCAATTATATAGGATATAGCGAGATGCAGAAAGGAGCTTGACGGTTAATGAAAAGAGCGTAAAAATGATGCAAAGAAAAAAAAATCAAAAGCCCGCATTTAATATGCTCTAACTGTCAAGTGGAGGAGCAGACAGAACTTGTGATGAACTCGACATATCTACACGGACCTCGAGATTGAATTGATCCAATCGATCAATCTACAATTAAGGAGGCTACACATTTATGACTTGAATCCAACAGTTGCCAAATATAGTAAAGAGACCAGAACATTACGACGTGAAGCATGAATCGAGACGCAAGAGGTGTAAATGCCAAGCCACATTAAATGAGATCCAGAACTGGAACCAGTAAGGTGTAGTTTGAGTGTAAACACATTTTTGAAGACATGAAACCCTAGATTCATTGTCTATATATATACAACATCTAAAACATTGTCAAGTGTCTGCCGTTGCAATTGAAAAAGGAGCTACTAGAGCGACTCAGAGTGTGTTGATTGGAGACGCATGCAGGTATAGAGAAAAAGTTAGAGGGACAGAGAGATATATTCAGACACAGAGTGAGGCAGAAAGGAAGAAAGAGCATACAGAGAATGTGCAAAGATTGAGCAGTTACAGACAAGACTTGTAAGAAAGAAATAGAGTATGATTCTTTTTGTATTATGAAGTAGCTTCATAATTCTGATCGGTGGGTGCCATTAGACAGACTGAGTTGGTGCTCAGTTAGGGAATGGGTGCTCTTGAATGTGCAGAGATTGAGCAGTTACAGACAAGACTTGTAACAAAGAAATAAAGTTTGATTCTTTTTGTATTTTGAAGTTGTAGCTTATAATTCTGATCGGTGGGTGCCATCAGACAGACTGAGTTGGTGCTCAGTTAGGGAGTGGGTAATCTTGAATGTAACCAGTGAGGTTTGCCAGTGAGGCGTTTAACTATGAGGTTGGATTAGAACAGTAGATTCTAGCAGCTATTCTCACCGTGGTTTTTTTGTTTGGGTTTTCCACGTATAAATCTGGTGTAATGTGTTTTTGTGTGGGTAATCTCTGCGTCTGTTTTTTAATATGCATATGCATCTGTATCTTCTCTAGAAGGTTTAAAGAACTAGTTTTAGCTGATCTACTGATTCACCCCCGCCCTTCCTGTCCGCCTGGCCCTCTCTCAGTAGATAGTTGTGTTCAACAATGGGATCCAACAACATCACATCCCATTCATCAGCATTCAAAGAATACTCCAAATCTTCCACAAACAATTGTAAGGCAGACTTCAACATAGTTTCTTCCTCTCCCAACCCAAATCATTGTTGATGCCCCCATCAGACAGCTGGTTTCTCAAATGTTTTGAATTCATCTATTTCATTGAGCATTGACCACTATTGTCCATCTCAAATTGTTGACCAACTTGCGCTGCACTATTTTCCTTTTTCTCCCTCTTGGTCCTAATATTTGATATCGACTTCCTTCTTCAGACTTTTCATATGAAGTGTAGAGAGCAATCATTTTCCAGATGGCCATAGGCATGGCATCTAGCACACCTAAAAGAAATTCCCACAGTCTAAGGATTGAATATGCTTCCAAGGACCATAATCCATTTCTATTGGCTCTTCCAATCCCTCCTTCAAATCAAGTTCAACTAAATTTCTGGCCACCGTCCTAGAAGATTTCTTCATGTAGCTTTCATCCACATTGAGAAAAGTCCCTATGCTATCCCCTATGGTCTTAAAGATCTCCGCAATCTAGAACTCCAAAGGCAGACCCAGAAACTTAACCCAAATTGGTTGTGTCAAGGACCTCTCCACCCGAGGATCAAAACCTGGCGACCCTTTCTTCAGAGTTAAAGGAGATGACCCCCAAAACCATCTATTTGCCAAATTTTTTGTCATGTCGTATTCAGATTTGAAAATGAAAACAAGCCATCCCCTAACCCAAATATGAGAGACTGGAATGTACCCTAGAACTGGCCTCTAGAATTATGCCATCCAAAATTCTAAATTCTTACCAGAGATTCTCCTTCCATTAAAACAACCCGTTAGAGCAGTGTTCCCAACTCCACAACTTTATCCATCTTAACATCCTCCCCTAGAATGAGTCTTAACTCTTTTCCCCTAAAGCTTCACACACCTTCTGCCTTTCCTCCTTGAAACTGCCTTGGACGAATCCAATATCTTTTCCTTTGGATTTGTTGGTAGATTGAGCTCGATTTCAGTCTTATTGGTAGCTGCTTGGACAAGGCTCTTGTAGTGCCCTCAGTTTTTCCTAATCTATTAGTGAATAGCCCATTCTGCTTATTTCCTTGGGCTGCCTCCTCTCCTCGAACCAAAATGTGATCCAGGAGTTTAAAGCAATCATCAGAGGCCCCCGTGGGACCAATAGTCTAAGGATCCACATAACCCCTGTAACGAGTTAATGGAAAAACATTCTTTGATTTTGTTTGGGCCTTGCCCCCCTACCACTCCAAAATTTGGAGAAAACGCCTTCTCTGACTCCTTGATAGTCCATCCACTGCCTCCAATACCACAACCATCACCCGACAGATGTAAGGGGATTTCCTGGAGGTGTGTGTGACCCTCCAAAAACTCAGGAGAGGGGAGACCAGAACCATCCTTGTTTTGGTTATTTTCCCAACCATCCACTGCGAAAATAGCCATGCCTTCATGAGGATCTTCAGAATAATCCACCAGTTCTTCCCTATCAACGTTTTCAAGATCTATGAAATGTCTCCTTACCTGTGCTACATCCATCTTTACCCTGTCACCATTGGCTTACTGCACCTAAAAGAAAACAAGGAAATCTACTCTGTCATATTGTCAAACACTTCTCATGCAAGCTTTCTCCAATCCAAAATGACACTAGGCCAGTTTCAATCTGACTACCACTGCCCAGATTGTAGCGAGAACGCCATCACTGAGAAATATTCCGATGCTAGAAGATCTACTCCCTACCCTCTCCAAAGAACCCGCACAAAAAAGGAGAGAGATTCTCACTTGAACCAAGGGAAACAGATCACAAATATTGCAACCGTTATCAAAACAAATCAAAACACTTCCCGAAAGAACGGCAATACAACCTGGTTCAAAGCTGCCACTTTGGCTTTAAGGCCAAAAGCATTCTAGTTCTATCAAAGGTGCAACCCATTGAAATCATCAGTCATTAAGATGTATCTGTTCTTAACTTTAGCAGTCTGCAGGCCAAGGCAGGATTTCAAGCTCATCAGACACCTGCAAAATCAATTGTGGGGATAGAGTCTGTCCAGACAGTCAAAATTTCCGCCGGGCTTTAGGACTGTCTAGGCAGCCAGAAACTCGGATGTGGGAAAATGAGCTTCAAGAGCAGTTATAGGATCCGTTGGATTTTTGAGCTGTTCAAGCAGTCAGACACTCTGCCAGGTTTTAGAACTGTCTGTGCAGCTGTGAGTTCTGCTGGGAAAATAGGCTGCCTGTGCAGTCGGAAACTCTGTTGGGTTTTAGAGTTGCAAAGCACTTGAAAACCCTGAATTTGCTTCAACTTCATGAAAAACTGCAACCTTGAAACTGAACGAAGCCTTCTGAGGATGAAACTCTGCCTGGATGCTCAACAAAGAAGAACGAGTGGAATCCTACAAAGAAAATCTGCTTGAAATGGATTTGAAGATGAACGGCAAAACCACTTAGGCATAAATTAGGTTTTTTCCCATCTTCCAACCATACTTGCAAAATATACGGGCTAGTTTATTACTGGGGAAAGGTTGGACCAGCAGTCATTGCTTCCAATGGCGTGGTTGCTAAATCCTTTGCTCAGGTCCTAGCTGGTTCCACTCTCCATCCTCCCGTAAATTGCATAATTTGTTATCTTTGATGTTGCAATTACATTGCCATTATCTTAACCCCCCAGGGGAGGTGTTTTGTGTAACTGATGTACCTTCACATTTTATTTGCTGTTACGTGTATCTCATATACTTCTAAAACCTTAGTAATTAGTGTTCCAAATTTTTCTTCTTCCGGCCATTGCTGTATGTCCTTTATGGTCAATAGGACTAGCAATCAGTTTTCAAAGTTTATTGTTTCTCATAAATGTGTTTAGTAGAGAAAATTGTAAAGAGGTTACACGGTCCTAATTTAGGTAAGGAAAAGTTCAAGTAGCAGACAGCTGATTGCATAGAGAGGTCTTGTATATACTCTCAGTAGCCTTCCATTGTTCTTACAACTATAACAGCCCAAGTATGGTAGAATTTAAAGCTTATTAAACTTGGAGAGGATACTCTGCTCACCCTTACTGTGTTAGATCAATAAAAGAAGTGTCTTCCATATTTTAACTCTGCAAACCAAGGAAACAAAGTTCTGGAATTTAAACAGAGAGATTAAGTCTATCTGTTTTACATTACTACAAGGCTTTTAGTACAATGCACCTGGGTCTTCTTATGGATTATTTTGAAGAATGAACTCAAACTGAGACATAGATAACCATGACATGCAAGCTTTGAAGGTGAACATTTAGTTCTGAGATGGACTTGTCCCAGTATTCTTTTGATAGCATGTTTGGAATCTTTCTTCCAAGGTTTAAGGCATTATGACTAATTCCAATTTCTTTACATATATAGTGCAGGGAGAATGGAAAGGCTCCTCAAATTGGAGTGAGATAGTGGACCCTTTGAATGGACAGAAATTCATTGCCGTGCCAGATCCTTCTGCAGCTGAGATTAAAGTGAGTTCAATGATCAGCAATGCTTAGTAATTTTTGTTTTTCTTGATCAGCCAGAAAAGTTTTGCCTTCAGTTTCTTTGTAGATAGTAAGATGAAGCCTGGATTTACAAATTACTTAGGTGCTCTACCTTTTGACAGTTAACAGTAATATATACGAGTCTTTTACACAGCTCACAGGCTTGTTTTACAGGAATCTTGTTTTTTTAATTCTGTGATGTACTCCTCAAACATGTGTCAGGCTTGATTGTTATGACCTTTAGTGCAATATTTAATATTTAAGTAATCTAATGTTCCTCTTCTGCTTACTCATTGATGTCTGTTGCATGATTTTGCCTGCAGCCATTCATTGAGAGCTTGCATTCGTGCCCCAAATATGGCTTACACAACCCATTAAAAAATCCTGAAAGGTGTGCTATTTGAGCTTTCTGGAATATGTTTAATTGCTTTCACATTGTGTGCTACAGTAATTTTCTGGAATTAGAGGGGAGAATATGTATATCATTGGCATTTTGCATTTTTTATATAAGGAGCTCAAATATCTTTTATCAGTAATAATGACTTCTATAGACTCTATGCAGACAAAGTTAGGATGCATCTATTTGCTTTGTTATGTTTAAGAAGCTTTCTATTCGCAGATTTATCTCATCAACACAAACCAGTTAGATGGAATTTAACTATTAAGCTTCCCATAGCTATAGGTTTCTTTGAGGTTGTTATCTTCTGCTTGATCTTCTCAAGATACTTGTCCTTGCATATATCTTTGTATGGGTAATCCAGGTAACTAATATTTAAATCTTGTATTACATGAGGTCTAAGTGTAAAGATTATCGGCTGGTAAAAGCTACCCAAAATATGGACAGAAGTTCCATAGAGTATAGCTTTTTATTTGCTTGATTTGACATAAAAGTGCTTCTAGTCCAAATGAAATTGCAATATTTTTATATGTTGTCAGGTGGGAATTTGACTGTGCTTATATAGAACTGAAATATATATATATACAATAGTGAATCTACTCATCAAGTTAGGCATTCTACAATATATAAATAGAACTGAAATAAATATAGAGTGGTGAATATCATCATCAAGTTAGGTCTTCTATCATTTAAAAAAATGCAATATCTTTTTTTAAAAAGTCAAACCAATCTTCTGTTGTATCATGTATGGGATTATAATTTATGATTACAGTAGCTTTTGTCTTTCTTGTATTGCAGGTATCTTATGTACGGAGATATTTCTGCAAGGGTTGCTGCTGCATTGAAACAACCTGAGGTAATTGTAAATTTTGGTTGTATTAGAACTTTTAAATGCAGAACGTTTAATATGTATGATATATCAGTCATTTGTTTGTGCTTATAATGGATAAAAATATATTTATATGACATTAGAAAAACATTCGCTAAAATATTGATCCTTCAGGTGTCACGTTTCTTTGCAACATTGATACAACGAGTATCTCCTAAGAGTTTTGCTCAAGCACTTGCTGAGGTCACCGTCACACAAACGTTCTTCGAGAACTTTTCTGGGGACCAGGTATTCTTTGTTTTTCAAGGATGTGATGGTTACTTAATTGAAATTTGGTTGTATTGGCTATTAGAGTTGCCTCCGCATCTCTTGCAAATTGTCCACAAGTTTAGGGCCTTAGGCTGTTGTTATATTCTTACATTGGACTTGATTGTCATGAAACGAGACCTTTTAACTAGAGCGGTCCAATGCATTATGGTAATATTCTGTAACTATGATATTAGACGTGACTTTTGGGTGGCATGGCAGGTCATGTCATATGCCCTATGGTCTATTTTATAAGTTGACTTAAAATAATATCTTTGTTACTTCAAGACAATAAAAGTTGACTATGTCGCATGACCTAAACCTTCATGTAGCTAGTCCAAGACCATGATGCAATTCCTCATACTAGTTGGTTTTATTTCTAACAAAATATTACAAGTAAAACGAAAACTGCTAATTAATCATAGTAGAAAATTCAGATGGATATTGTTGTTTAAAATTTAAAAATATGGCTTTTAATTCCTGAGTCATTGACATTGCTTTGTGGGCACACTAGCCATCTCTTGTAACTACTTCCTTGGGAAAGTTTGAGGAGGTTTGATATTTTCTCTTTCGTGAAAGCTTAATTAGACACAGTTCATTAATAAACTAGTACAAATATCTTAAATATGTCTATCTGAAACAAGCTGAGAGATATCAATCTCGAGGCACCTATCATGGATTTATTACATACCACACTGATTAATGACTCAGTTACCTTTTCCGTGAATTTCCAACTTACTGGTTACAGATGGCCTCAATCTAGCTGCACCACTGCATAGGGCTTGAAAAATTATTTCTGGGGGAAAAAGGGGGCTCCAAACTCCACTGTATGCCCAAGATATCTTGATTTTTCAATCTTAGTCAAATGGACGTTAAATTTAAGGTTGAAACTACCTTATGATGGTCAAAAGGATGTCAAATTTAAGGCCAGCCATTTTTATTGACATCTCATGCTAATACACTCGCTCCTTCCACCCCCCTGTCTATCAATAGTTATTTCTCTTGGTGTAATTACAGCTGCATCTGACATGAATGCCTGAGAAGTTTGGTAAGAATTTTTTTTAAAACACCAATGATAAAACTTCATTGAGCAAACAAAAAGGTACACAAAGGTCTACGGAGCTTCATAAGAAGTACAAAGTTTTCCTGGGAAAAATATAGCAATGACCTTGAAACTATTTTTTTTTTCAAGAATCCGTCTTACATATGGTAATAGCGGTTTCCCCTACTACATCTGGGAAGAACTTTGTCATAACTATTAAATTAAATAGTAACATATAAAACCTGTCTCTGTCACAAAGCATAATATGGTATTTCTATGAATCTATGTCATGATTATGAACTAACTATTAAGTCTAGGGAAAGTCTGCTGACACAACCAAACTATACAAGCTTCCTCCCTAAACGCAGAAATGGACTTCATGGATCCAATATTGCTTCTGTAAAAATAGCTTTGGCTCCATGACTTACAAAGCAGGGTTTCACCATAGAACAACTCCAAAAAATATATTTTTCCACAACACCGATTGATCATGCACATACATGGTACATAAAGTTTGATCTATGTCAAACTATAGTGGACTTCAACCAGTTCAAGTCTACGTTCTTGAGGGAGTTCCACATCCCAGAGTTTGAGAAACAAATTTTTAATTCTCTGAAGGAGAATAAGAAAAACGCTTCTGAGAGCGTGCACACATATCATGCATTATTTAAGACATTTCTAAGTTGTCTTATGAGACTCATTTGTTGTAGCATGTGTGTTTGTGAGAGGATTTTCATTAGCATTCTGAAAACAACTAGCCATGAAATCTTTTTCTGATACGTAGGAAGCATTGGATGACATGCTTTTTACGTTAAGTTTCAAGAAATGTTTATACTGGAGTGAGTCCCTATCGTTAGCACCTCCAAAGAAAACCTGCCAAAGAAAGATTCTCCAAAAAGGCGATTCCATCCAAGGAAGAAGGCATCACATCACAACCATCTGACCAACCACCTCAAATTAAGTCAAGGAATCTAATCCTTGCACCAATGAAGCATTCATAAAGACGGTACATACCTCATAAGTGGTAAAGCATACATTTTAATTTATAACCATAAATCCATTTAAAACTGAATTGTCACACTTACCATTGCACAAGAATGGATAAAAACTTGCAGGATGCCAAGAATGCAGATGCAATACTCATAGATAAACTGTCTGCAAATCTGATGGTCGTACGATATTGAAAAGAAATATTTAAAAAATTCTGAGGGTTTGACACTATAGAAGCTGAATACTTTGATATCCAAAGTAAAATCTTGTACTTAAATTGCAGCAACCAAAAGAAAAGCAATATAACCTTGAAAGTTAGTTCATTCTCATGACGCCACTTAGGCTGCCAAGTGAATGTTTAGACTGCTCTAACCAGTTGAAATGTATAGGCACCTGTGCTCATACACATGAAACTGTAGTGTAGACCAAATATAGCAAAATCTCTATACTAGAAGTAGAAGCCATCAAATATGCCTTGGTAATCTAGAAAACATTGTAAAATAAATAAAATATAAAATTTACCCAAATCTCTCTGGGAACTGAACAATAATCTTGAACAGCTCTTTTACAGGCAAGGCGAAACATAAACTATAGAACAGCATAAGATTATCTGCTTATTCAATCAAAGAAAGAAAATTATATAATGTCCACAGGTTACTAAAATTAGGTTAACGGGAGTCAAAGGTACAAATTCTCTCCTAAGGCCAATAAAGAAAGCATCTTCTAATCCCCTAACCAGAAATCTGAAATAATAACCATGGAAATTTTTCAAGTTAACGGGGGATGGGCTATTCCTAAATTTACTAAAAAATATCATCAAAAGCCCCAAGAGATCTCTTCACTACTTTGATAGAGTTGAAACGTGCAAAACAACCAGATTCTCTAACCCCTTAACTCCAACTTACCAACAATTTCCTATGTTACCGGATACGCCCCTATGCTCGACCTGGTACGGGTATGCGGCATTTTGATATGGGTAGGGGGTGGTACGCCAGCGCCGCAGGGGCTGGGGCGTACCCTGGGCATAGGGTTGGCATTCCGCCCCCAAAAAAGCGTATTTTTAAATTTTTTCCTCCTTATTTCACTGGTCAAAGTCAAATATGGACCTCAAAAAACATTTAAAAGCATTTTAAAGTGCATTTGCAACCCTAAAAGCATGAACCACACTCATTTTATCAAAAGATAACAACACATTTGCCTTTCATTGCATTTTTACCTCCCATTTCATATTTGTTCACTCTTGCTGTTTCAATGGCTGGCTGTGTTTTCAAAACGTGAGCCTCAGTCGATTCATCTGTATCTTCTTTATTAGGGCTGTATATAACAGCTATGAAGGTTGCCAGAGCAAGTCAGCAAGTCTTCCAGTTATTTGATTGTGTTTCAGCCTTGCCAAAATAAGGGGAATAAATGTCTGTAACATGATCAAGATGATGGAGAGGTTGAAATCAATAATGTCTTTTTTTGCTTATCCTATGTCCCAAAAATATGGTTCTCGAGGACTCTTTTTGTGCAGTACATACAGTAAGATCATTTGCACAGGTATAATACAAAAGCTCAACTTGTGAATAAGCTCAAAGAAGAGAACAGGCCACGATCTTAAGTTGATTTAACACCAGGTCATCTCATTGTAATCTTCACCAAACTGCAGAGAGTGCATTTTTTTGTCTTTATTTTTGTCCATACATTGTAACATTTGCACTATGTACTTGTAATAAGACTAATCTACGTTCAACAATTGAATATTATGATATTTAGCATCGAATTATTAGTATTTTTTATGGTTATTTAACTTATTATGTTTCCTCTATGCATATTATGTGGTTAATTTTGCTTATGTGGCTATATTTTTATATTTTTAATTTTTTATATATATTTTTGTACGGCTGTACCCAGCCGTACCCAAACCCCCCAGAAAAAATCTCCCGTATCCACATACCCAATACTTGTACCCTTATCCATACCCATATTGGCTACTTAGACAATTTCACATGTTTGTGTAGAAATCCCAATTCTAGCTAAGTACTCTTTTGCATAAGGACATTCAGGGCAAGATCTCAAAATTTGAATCATAAGATATCTCTGATTGTGTCAGAGTATCGTTTCATACTTTTCAAAGCTGTGCTTCTCTTGTGCGAGAGTCCATATTGATGAATATTGGTATAGGTTTTTGTTAGTTAGCTTAGTGTATCTGACACTGTGATGACATCATGTTTTTTTTTGTAGGTCCGCTTTTTGGCTCGATCTTTTGCAGTGCCAGGAAATCATCTTGGACAACAAAGTACAGGCTTACGATGGCCATATGGTCCAGTGAGTTTTCTTTCAGACGTACTTTATACGGAATGCACGTTAACACAAGTTTACAGATTTAATTATGGCAGCTTGACATAAAGAGCAATAAACAATAGCTAATGTATACTTGATTATATCGTTTGTTGTGGAATTATGGTCGGTGCACCTGCCACAATTATATTCTATGTTCCTTTCTAAATTTTTTGCTCATTTTCCATATTTCTGTTCAATATTGGCAAATATTGGTCTTGGATACATTTTGGTGCTCTTCGAGTTTCATTGACCTTTACCCTAGT
This sequence comes from Torreya grandis, assembly GCA_037957365.1. Lineage (NCBI taxonomy): Eukaryota > Viridiplantae > Streptophyta > Pinopsida > Cupressales > Taxaceae > Torreya > Torreya grandis. The sequence goes on from JARHVA010001871.1 coordinate 1,623,616, forward strand.
ACTTCTCTGTTATAACTGAATGTACTCTTCAAGTCCCATTGATCTATTTTTGGTCATTTATGGACATTAATATATTTTCTTTCTTTCTTTCTTATACACAAATGCTAATAGCCAATGTTTATTTAAGGTAGCAATCATCTCACCATTCAATTTTTATGTTATTTGTTTTATCATTAAATGTTTTGCTCCTTTTTTGCAGTAGTTATGATCAGCTTTGCTTTGAAAGTGATATTTTTGGAACTCATATGTAAATGCTAAGATTCTGTGTTTTTTTACAGGTAACAATCATCACACCGTTCAATTTTCCATTGGAGATACCTGTCCTCCAGCTTATGGGCGCTCTCTACATGGGCAACAAGCCACTTTTAAAAGTTGATAGCAAGGTCCAAAAAGAATCCCAGAGTTATTTACTTCTTTGCATATGTATGGATAAACTGAGAAGTTTAAAGGAACAAAGAATAAATTGCCTGTTCATAATTTTTTTAAACTTCTGAAACATCTTCATTTTCTTTTGGAATGGTTAATGTTCACAGAAACTATTGGTTTATAGTATTTTAGTGGTAGAATTCAACAACTTTAATGTCAGACTTCAATTACATAGGAATTAACACGAAACTTAATTTCTTACATTATTTGTTAATATAATATAATATTTTATCTTGTTTGTTTATGACCAAGAACATCTGTGACTCCATCCAGTCATCATGATTTCCTAAAACATATTTTTCTATATGGGTTATTTAATACGATATGTTGGTATCCTGATTTTTTTTTGCCTTAAAAGCTATAGGTGTAAAGAAGGCTTTCTACAATTTGTACTGATTCAACTCAAGCAAGAAGAAATTGTTGATGCTAGCATTTAATAAATGTGATTTTTGGCCTTTATAATGACCAATTTTTGTTAAGGTGGTCATGCTTTAAGTCTATGCCATTTGGCTAAAGCTTTGGTAGCTTTTTTGAGAGTATGACATTCAAGAATGGGCATTAATACTTAAAATCCATTGAATGTTCTAGCTTGGTTGTAAGATTATATTCGTTATCTTCTAAGTATTGTCTTGTTTGGAATGCATATCTGAATATTGTAGACATAATAGTATAAAGTATTAATAGTAGGCTTTGGACACAAGTGAATTTACAACTAAAACATAAGATATCTAATAGGTGGATTTCATGCCTGCTATGCAACATATATAATTGTTCAAATGCTTGTGTTGAAGGCCTAAAATAAATATCTCATATGTGTAAAAAAATATCCATAAAAAAATCTTTAAACGCCTATGCGTATATGGGAAGTTTATTTCCTTCAGCCATGCACAAATATACATTTAGGCCCCAAAACAGTAGGATTCTATAACTCCATGTACATTTCTGTATTATTTTACATTTTTTAATAAATGAAATCCTTCACTTTCTGTTGATTTATGTGTAGCAGCGGCAGTGAATATACCGTAGCCTGTATGATCTTCCATTTTGTTAATGTTGACTTTGTAATTATCTTGAATATGTATTTTGTTACTAAATAAGGCTTTTGTAGAATCGATGTATTGTGTCCATGTTTTTTGTTAGCATCAGGTGTAAAATTATTAACATATGCAAGAAAACAAGCCATCTGTTTTAAAGTGATTTTACATCTGTATTGATTTAAAAGATTTTGTTCGTTGCAGGTTAGCATTGTTATGGATCAAATGCTAAGGCTTCTTCATCAATGTGGATTGCCTCTTGAAGATGTTGATTTTGTCAACTGTGATGGTAGCATCATGAATAAAATTTTGTTGGAGGTAAACCATTTTGCTTTAATTGCGATTTCATCTGTAGGACATGCATGGATGTTGTAATCAACCTCAAGATTGATTCAAGGGTCCTGGTACCTTTATATGCTAGATGAGTAAGAAACTAGGAAATAATTTAGCATGCACTGAAATGTAGCATAAATGTAAAATTCTTCAGGCTATGTTATCAAGGTCTAATGGATGCATGATCTATCTACATTAATATTGTATTTGTTTACCTTCTCGTGTGGCATGCAATCTTCATTTGTTAAGCACACACTTATACTGAGAGGGGGGGTGAATCAGTATAAGATATTTTTTCGCTTTCGACTATTAATCTTAAATCCAAAACCTCAAATTACTCCGCAATTAATATATTCAAAGCAATCAAAGAATACAATGCAAAACCATACAATGCGAATAGACACAGATTTGCGTGCAAACCCTTTCGGGAGAAAAACACACAGAAATTCTCTTAATATAAATATTCGTAGACACCAACCTATTGGAGCACCAACCCCAAGAACAATTTTGTAGGCACCAACCTACAGGAGCACCAACCCCTTTCACCGAGCACCAACTCAACAAGAGACACCAATCTCTTCAAAACGAAGGCACCAACCTTCTCAGAAAAAATCACTCTTCTATCTCAAATTTGTTGTCAAAACAATGGATGATAGAACACTTGCTTTATCGCCTTTAGATTCGATCTACACTTGAGTGTTTTCGCTGCTATACTCTTCTTTATACTTGCTGATTTTTTCTTTTTAATATTCTCACAAAAATTTGCCTTAAAAAATTCTGCTTTTCTTTTATATATCTTCCACTTTCGAATTTACACTTTTGCCATTCGTTATGCACTTATTTGTAACCCACGGAAAGCCACAAATTAAGGTCGTGACTCTTCAAGTGAAAAGGTCTTTTCAAACGGTCACAACTCCTCCCAATAGGTCGGCTAAGGTTGACAATTCCGTCAACATTTTCGTCGACAATTCCATTCACTTCCGTTGACATTTCCGTCAACAATTCTGTTCACTTCCATTGACATTTCCGTTCATTTCCGTCGCCATTTCTGTTCACTTCCGTCAACAATTCCGTTCATTTCCGGCAACAATTCCGTTCACTTCCGTCGACATTTTCGTTCACTTCCGTCAATCAATTCCATTCACTTCCGGCAATAGTTCCATTTGACATCAATGACAATATTCCAACAATCTCCCCCTTTGTCATTGATGGCAACCACATACTGAAACTGCTCCCCCTTGCTGCACTGTCTCTTCTATCTGAATCCTTCTTTGTTGTAGCTCCCCTTTTTTGTGACATCCTCTTTCTGTACTTCTCCCCCTTTGACATCAATGGCAAAGGGTCTATCCAAGAGCTAGTTCTTAGCTCCCCCTCAACTGATGCTTCCTTTGGAAGTGGCTTAGTGAAGATATCTGCCATTTGTTCGAATGTGGAAACATATTCCAATTTTACTTGTTCTGCCACCTATTCTCTCAAGAAATGATACTGTATAGGGATATGCTTAGTTCTGGAATGCATAACTGGATTCTTTGAAATACTTATCGCACTAGTATTATCACAGAATATGGAGATTGGATGATTATACTCTACTTTGATATCTTTCAAGGTTTGTTTCATCCATAGAACTTGTGTACAACATAGCACTGCCGCTATGTACTCTGCTTTTGCTGTGGATAGAGATACATAATTCTGCTTCTTACTCAACCATGAAACTAGGCTATCTCCAAGAAAAAATGCTCCTCCACTTGTACTTTTTCTATCATCTACACAACCTGCCCAATCTGAATCCGTGTACACTACCAATGTGAAGTCTTTACCTCTTGGGTACCACAACCCATAATCCAAGGTTCTCTTTAAATATCTAAATATATGTTTTACGGCTTGCACATGTGTTTCTTTTGGCGCTGCTTGAAATCGTGCAACCATACCTACTGCTTGCATGATATCTGGCCTAGATGCTGTCACATATAGTAAACTCCCAATCATTGATCTGTAAAGAGTTTGATCAGTTTTCGGAGATTCATCATCTTTGCTCAACTTCGTACCTGTAGCCATAGGTGTGTTAACAGGGGCACACTCCATATGGAATTTCTTCAACATCTCCTTTACATACTTGCTTTGGGATATGAATATTCTTTTGTTAGATTGAGAGATTTGTAAACCAAAGAAAAATGACAACTCACCTAACATGGACATCTCAAATTCCTTTTGCATATCTTCGACAAATATTTTAGACATTTCCTCATTGTCTCCTCCAAAGATTATATCATCTACATACACCACAATAATTAACTGGTGATCTCCTTCAGTTTTGATGTAAAGATTACTATCAGCATATCCTCTCTTGAATCTTTGGTCTTGTAGGTATTTATCAAGCCTAGCATACCATGCTCTAGGAGCTTGTTTCAATCCGTACAAAGCCTTCTTCAACTTACACACATAATCTTTGTTTTTTGATAAGAGGAATCCTTCTGGCTGTTCTATATAAACTTCCTCTTCTAGATTGCCATTTAGAAATGCTGATTAACATCCATTTGATAAACTTTGAAATTTTTGAATACTGAAAATGCAAGAAGTATTCGAATTGCTTCTAATCTAGCAACAGGAGCAAAAGTCTCTTCGAAATCTACACCTTCTACTTGAGCATACCCCTTACATACCAACCTTGCTTTGTTTCGAGTGACTTGGCCATTTTCATTCAATTTGTTTCGAAAAACCCACTTAGTGCCAATCACATTCCGATCCATTGGCCTGGGCACAAGTTCCCAAGTCTCATTCTTCTCAATTTGATCTAACTCTTCTTCCATTGCTTTTACCCAATGTTTATCATGAATAGCTTCAGAAAAATTCTTAGGCTCTACCTTGGATAACAAAGAGAAATTTACATGCTCAGGTATACTTACAATTCTTCTTCTGGTTTGCACCCCAGCATCAATGTTGCTAATGATCTGACTTTCAGCATGATTCTTTTGAACAAAGCGAGATGGTGCTTTGGTGGCCTGCCTTTTAGATTCACTCAATTTTTCTATGTTTTCTCCCTCCCCTTCTTCTACAAGATTGGGTATTTCTAGAGGCTCTTCTGAAGGTTCTTTTGTCTTTTGAATCATGATCTCATCTATTCTAACACTAACACTTTCTACGATAGTTTGTAGCCTTTTGTTATAACATCTATAGGCTTTGCTTTTGATGGAGTAGCCAAGAAAAATTCTTTCGTCAGCGCTTCAATCAAATTTGCCCAAGTTTTCTTCATTCCTGTTGATAAAACATTTACTTCCAAACACTTTGAAATGTTTGACCGAAGCTGGTCTTCCTTTCCACAATTCGTAAGGAGTTTTGTCATTATTAACTCTGATTTGCCCTCTATTCAAGATATATACTGCTGTATTAACTGCTTCTTTCCAGAATCTATTTGATAGCTTAGATTCATTCAACATAGTTCTAGCCATTTCTTGAATGGTTCGAATTTTCCTTTCCACCACTCCATTTTGTTGTGGAGTCCTTGCAGCTGAGTATTGTCTCTTAATTCCATGATTTTCGCAAAACTCAATGAATTCATTTGAAATAAATTCACCTCCTCGATCTGACCTTAAGCATTTTATTTTCAGCTCTTTTTCATTTTCTACTAATGTCTTGAAAGCTTTAAACTTTTCAAATGCTTCCGATTTTTCTTTTAAAAAGGCTACCCACGTGATTCTAGTATAATCATCAATGAGCAACATAAAGTAGCTCTCACCTTGCATGCTTTCAGTTCTGGTAGGACCACAAAGATCCGTATGAATCAACTCTAGTGGTTTGGTGGTCGAATATTCCTTCGTTCTGAACCTTGTTCTGGTTTGCTTCCCGTGTTGGCATTGCTTGCATAGAGTGCTTAAAGGTTTCGTTATCTTGGGCATATCTCGTACACCTTGTTTGTTGCTGATTTTCACAAGATTATCAAAATTTATGTGCCTAACCTTTTATGCTATAGCCAGCTCTCTTCAACTTGACTCAGACAACATTTCTCTCCTCTCATTTCTCCAAGCATGTATAGGTTGTTTGTGGTTCTATGAGCATCTGCAATTAGTTCTTCTGTGTCTCTTTTTCTGATCTCGCGACCTTCAGAAAAGAACTTGAGTGTGTCCTTGATCACACATTTGGCTAACACTTATTAGATTATGCTTTAACCCTTCCACATATAATACATTTTCTGTTTTGATTTTTCCATTATCGAGACTAAGTGTACCTTTTCTTGTTATTCTGGTTGTAGTGTTGTCTCCGAACTTCACCGTGCCTTCATTGACCCTTTTTAACGAGATGAATTTGCTTTTATCTCCAGTCATGTCTCTCAAACATCCACTATAAATGAACCATTGTTGTCCTTCATCTCTAGCATGGAACGCTGTTTGAACAATCATGGATTCTTCTTGCTTCTTCCAGGTCTTTGATGGTTCTCTTTTTTTTATCACTGGAGCTTTGAACTTTTGATCTTGTCTTTCAGATTCAAACACTTCTGCAATAGCGTGCTATATGTCCATAGTTGTTGCACTTGTAACAAACTATAGCTTCATCAAAGTTTGATAAGGGAGCAAACGAATTGTAGTTTCTGTTCGAAGCTCCATAGGTTCCTTTGTTTCTACTCCTGACTTCAATATCCTTGGCTCTCTTTTTACAATCTAATTTCTTATGACCAAAATGATTGCAATAATAACAATATCCATCAAAATAATTACCAAACCTGATTTTATTTGCATATCTTGGAGCAAAAGGTCTTCTGAAGTTTTGTTCTCCTTTGCTTTCTTTGTTGATAGAGCTGGTTTTTGTTTTCTGGGCTTCTTCCTTCTTGGTCTCTTTTTTCACTGGTTCCTTAAGAGTTTCAGCATAGCTCTTAGCTTTCTCTTTTTCCTTCTCATACCCAATGCCTGACTTGTTAGATGGTGATCTTTGACTCTCTAGAATTTTATTCAAAACTTGAGTGCTTTTTTTAGATTTCAATTCACTTGCTATTTTAGAATTCGCCTTTTCTAGATCTTTTTTTAAAACATCTATCTCAGATTCATACCTTTCACAGTGTTCTTCTTTCTTCTTTAGCTGATCCGTTAGATCTTCTTCAATTTTCTTTGCTTCTTCGATTTGGACTTTTAGATCAGCAATTACCTTGTTTGATTCCTCAAAGACTTGTGATGTCTTCGTTTTGAAGTCTCGATTCTCTTCTTCATATTTTCGGAGTTGTAACTTTAGTTTCTGATTCTTCTTCTTAAATGCTTTTATTTCTTCCAACACGCAAATAAGTTCTTCTTCAAGGTTCACTTCACCTTCTTCCATGTCTTCGTCTTCTTCCAAATTATCTTTGTTGGTGGTGGCATTTTCTTTTGTAGCCATGAACACAATCTCTTCATTATCACTCTCAACATCACTTTCTTTGTTTTCTTCGGATGAGCTGCTATACCTCTTGGAGTATAGGCTTTTCTTTTGTTTCTCAAATCTTTGCTTGTCTTTGCTCGACTTGAATCCCTTTTTGTACTTTGATTTGTTTCTCTCATCATCGCCATTTTCTTTATTTGGACATTTAGCTGCAAAATGACCAATTTTACCACAATTAAAACATTTAAATGGTAACTTTCCTTTATATTTGCCCGATCCTTTCTTTAGCTTCCGAATGAATAGAGCTTCATTTTCATCTTCTTCACTACTTGAATTTTCACTTGATTTTGGTTCTTTGATCTTCTCTTTCTTCGAGACCTTGAATGATGCTTCCTTCTTCGACTGTCTCTCAGATTCGGTTTTCATTTCGTAGGCTGTAAGAGTTCCATGGAGCTCGTCCATTTTCATCGTGTCTAAATCCTTCATTTCTTCAATGGCGGAGACCTTCGTATCAAATCTCAATGGTAGGGATCTCAGGACTTTTTGAACGATCACAGATTCTTCAATTTTCTCTCCGAGTCCTCGAATGACATTAACAATCTCATCAACACGAAGAAGATACCCAATTTTTAAACTTTCAAACTGCCTTCGGTGGGTTTGGATTTTTGCTTTTCTAACCTTATTATCACCTTCATAAATAGTGTTGAGTTTATCCCAAATCTCTTTTGCAGATTCACAATGTATAACCTTAACAAACTCGTTTTCTGAAAGCCCGCATAAGATTGCATTCATAGCTTTTGCATTGTTCTCATTGGCCTTTTTTCCGGTGGCATCCGTTGGTGCAATTTGTGGCGTTGTGTATCCTATTACCACTGCTTGCCAAATATCGAAACCTAGGGCCATCAAGTAAGTCTTCATTCTTATGCTCCAAAATGCGTAATTCGTTCCATCGAACAAAGGAGCCTTGTTAGTGGAGAAACCATCTAGCACTTGAGATCCTGCCATATGTGCTTTCCAAGATCTACCTTGTAGCAGTTGTGCTAACACCGAAGGAACCGGCTCTGATACCAATTGTTAAGCACACGCTTATACTGAGAGGGGGGGTGAATCGGTATAAGATATTTTTTCGCTTTCGACTATTAATCTTAAATCCAAAACCTCAAATTACTCTGCAATTAATATATTCAAATCAATCAAAGAATACAATGCAAAACCACACAATGCAAATAGACACAGATTTGCGTGGAAACCCTTTCAGGAGAAAACCACAGAGAAATTCTCTTAATATAAATATTCGTAGACACCAACCTACTGGAGTACCAACCCCAAAAACAATTTTGTAGGCACCAACCTACAGGAGCACCAACCCCTTTCACCGAGCACCAACTCAACAAGAGACACCAATCTCTTCAAAACGAAGGCACCAACCTTCTCAAAAAAAATCACTCTTCTATCTCAAATTTGTTGTCAAAACAACGGATGATAGAACACTTGCTTTATCTCCTTTAGATTCGATCTACACTTGAGTGTTTTCGCTGCTATACTCTTCCTTATACTTGCTGATTTTTTCTTTTTAATATTCTCACAAAAATTTGCCTCTAAAAATTCTGCTCTATTTTTATATATCTTCCACTTACGAATCTACACTTTTGCCATTCGTTATGCACTTATTTATAACCCACGGAAAGCCACAAATTAAGCTCATGACTCTTCAAGTGAAAAGGTCCTTTCGAATGGTCACAACTCCTCCCAATAGGTTGGCCAAGGTTGACAATTCCGTCGACATTTCCGTCGACAATTCTGTTCACTTCCGTCGACATTTCCGTCGACAATTCCATTCACTTCCGTTGACATTTCTGTTCACTTCCGTCGACAATTCCGTTCACTTCCGTCGACAATTCCGTTCACTTCCGTCAACAATTCTGTTCATTTCCGGCAACAATTCCGTTCACTTCCGGCAATAGTTCCATTTGACATCAATGACAATATTCCAACATCATTGTCATGCGTAAAATGCAAGTCCTTTTTCTCTTATACCATGCATAAAAATTTCTTATAGTACTCTGGCTTATTGTACTTTTAAACAATAATATTCTTTTCAAGGATCACAAAGATGTTTTTTAAATCAACTTCAGACTGTCTAGTTTATTATTGTTTCAAGAACATGGTTCTTTGATTCCCAATATTGCTACTGATCCTCAAAACTTTGATAATTGTCAACTTACATCCCATGCAAATACAGATATTTTGTGTGCCTAGATCTTGCAAAGGGTTAAATGTGGATATTTTACCGTTGGCTATGTGGATTCTATTATATAAAAATATGTTGAACTTGAAAATTACATCATCCTTCCAGCCCTGAGGAGACCAGGGTTCAAATCTCAAATTCTCCTCGACTATGTAGATAAATATTACTTGCAGATTGGGAACAGGATTTTTTTGTGTTTTTTAAATGATGTTTAATGGTTTGATTATGTCTTTTTTCCTCGTCACACAATTTTCTGAGTTCATTCAAACACTGATTGATGGACTCAACAGTTCTTTTCATTATATGATTCAAGATATTGTTGCCTTGTTTCTTCAGTCTGAAATTATTTTTCATTTTTGCTTTGTAAAACAGGCAGAGCCACGCATGACCCTTTTCACTGGAAGTTCAAGGGTAGCAGAGAAACTTGCAGTTGATCTTAAAGGACGAGTGAAATTAGAAGATGCAGGATTTGATTGGAAAATTCTTGGCCCTGATGTTAAGGAGGTAGGATCGGAACATATATGATTGATTGCAGGGTTGCCATGTCTATATCTATCTCCCTTTCCATTCATTATCTCTCTGTCATTTATTTTAATCTGCTCTTTTAAAGAGATCAGCTAATCTATTTCATTGTAATATCTACGTTATTGTAACCATTGATTGAAATCCAGCAGCTGTTCTCATGCATGACCATTTGCAGGTTGATTATGTTGCATGGGTTTGCGACCAGGATGCTTATGCATGTAGTGGACAAAAATGCTCTGCGCAATCAATTTTATTTGTGCACGAGGTGGGATTCTTTTTTACCAATTAAACTATCAACAAAAGAGAGTACTTTGCAAGGTGGAATGTTTCTGTTGCAATTATCATCATTTCAATTAAAGATTTCTTCTGGTATTACAATATAGATCAGTGTCATACTAACTGTGGTACTATAGTATGAGAGAGAGTTTAACAATTTCCTTTTTGATGTTCAGAATTGGGACTCCGCCGGTCTCATTTCCAAGCTGCGAACTCTTTCCAACAGAAGGAAACTAGAAGATTTAACAATCGGTCCTGTCCTTACTGTAAGTGAAGTTGTTATAAGATGGATAACTTTGAATTGGCTGGGTCTTTCATCTTTCTTTTATTTTCATTGTATTATTCATGCCGAGATTATTTTTAGATGTGAAATCTAAAACTTCATAATGTAATTTCATGTTGATCAGTTTGGACAACATCTATGTGACTGTGATCATCTTAGTCTTTGATGTTTAACTTTACCTATAGAACACTATAGGCCTGTATCAGGCTATCAAAATTTCAGATCTAAGAAGCAGGAACGTAATTTGTAATACATAATGTTTAAGAGCCAGGGGCCAGGAAAAACAAAGATTTGGGAGATCTTTATTGCGGGAAAAACACCCTCTACAAATGCAGCGAGTGTGAATGATATACTCATACTGTACTTAGAATGAGTGATGTTCTTGTATAACAAAATAATTCTTGTTTTGACTTCTAAGGTTTGGATTTGCCACTTATCTAACCTTGGGGAAACCATGTCTCTTGTACACCTGTAATAATTGTTTCAGACACTTGTTTGGTGTTTGGCTACATAATTATTTAGGTAACTGATTGACTATGACAAAACTTATTGTCCTTATATTTAGAAGTTGGTAACCCTGTAATACCCTAAATGGTTTGCATCCTGCATTGCACAATCTAAACTAAGGATACAAAATGGAGAGAATAAAGGAAAGGATCAGAACACTCTACTATTTAACATATGTGCTTGGGCACAACAGGAAGCCCAAGAGTTGGAACACGATCTTTTTAGCTTCACATCATCAATTAGTCTATAATATGCCTGATGGACATCTTCCAGGGAGTAATTGATCAAATTCTCGGTTTACCCCTACACTACTCTTTTCACATCCTTACATTGCCAGTCTCGAGCTTCTGTGAGTATTTAATCCTTCAACTATTTCTTTCTGGGGCTTGGCATCATGCTCCATGGGACTGCTGATTGCAGGGTCTAGAAGTAGAAACAGGAGAGATGGACGCCCACTGTGCTCCAAAAAATTGAAAGATTCACTCTCAACAAGTGCTACTAACCATAGCAAAATATGTTCAAGTGAAGCATCTTTACACAGAAAATGCAATTAACTGAGAGGAAAAGTACACACCAAAACCCCTATCTTCAATTTATAATTTTCCAGTTTCACCACAGCTAGCCATGGAAGGCAACGGACACCACATGGGAGCATTATTTTGCACAGAAATGCCTCATTCAATCTTGTAGAGTTTTCAGGGCTTAAATGCAGGATAATGTTAATAGCTACAGCCTCTCTTTCAGACAATAAAAAAACCCACATCCCCAAATCTCTTCACAGTGCTTATACCAAAACATTAGTCTAAACATATGTTTTTTTTAATAAACTCATCTTTTAAAAATAAAATAAAATTGAACGATGTCCACACTCTAGAGAAATAAACTCTCAGTAATTCTTTATATCGCACAGAACCTACAATGACAAACAGTAGAGACCAGGTGGCCTTTAATTTCTGGAGAGAAGGGACTAAAATTTCTAAAAGGGTTTGAAAATTTACCCAAAGAAACCTTTTACCAACAAATTATTTCAGGAATGAGGGGAAATTTATCAAAATTTCAAGCACAACACTTCCAGAACAAACACCTTTGCATCTACATTACCATTTGATAGGAACCACAGGGCCTCCCAACAGAACAAAAATAAAATAAAATCTATTAAAAATGACAACATAGCCCATGGATCTTCAGCATAGACACCATCTACATAAATTATTCAGACAAAAGAGAGATTCACGGATAAAGACACTATTAACTGTGTAATATACAATGTATGTGTGCAACTAGCAATGGTTGCATTGGAACATGAGTCTCTAAAAGACTACATCTCCACTAGCTCAGGGGATGACTCTAAGGTCTATTACTTTCTACAAGAACACAAATGGTTCTTATTAAGAAAAGTAGGATGTGAGTGAGAGATTATTATTGGTGGAGTAAACGGTGGGATCATTCTGCAAGTTACCCATAACCCTTCTCACACATGTGAGGATAACTACCACATTAATTGTGCATTTAATAATTGTGCACACATAATAAATCACATCTTAGTAACACATCTACCTAAGGTAGACTTCACATCAAGTGTGAACACACTTCAATAGAATCCTTTGTGACATAGAAAACCGAGGGCACAAAGGTTAAAATCTACCTGGCTGCAACAATTGCAGACCTGAAAATGCTGGAAGATCCCCTGAAATCATTGTCGATTCCAATATTTGTATTGGGGACCTTTTCCAATACAAACTTGTAGTTCAGAAAAACTCTCTGGTCTGTTGGCGGTCATGTCAATATCAATTCATAGAGACTGCCACATATTTTGTCATAGATCCTTGCAGTTGATAGTTTTGTCCCCTGAAATATTTTCCTGTTTCTTGCTAGCCATATATATTCTAGCATTTTATTGATGGAAGTAATTTCCAAATCTATATGATTGGTAGGGACTTGGATTTAAAATTCCAGACTTTAATATTTTGATTTATCAATGAGATCTCTGTGTCAAACTTAATCTATACAAACTTTAGATAGCAATATTGAGTCTTGACCAGATTTCCTTTGTTAAATTGTAGTGAAATTGAAGATAATCAGTTTCTTCTTAGCTTCCTCACACATGGGACATCTTGAAGGGCCTGAAAACCCTCTCCTTGATAGATTAGATTCTGTGAGAATTTTAATATGGGAGGCCAGCCACATAAAGACATTAGCTGTGGGTAGGCCACATTTATACCAAATTTGCTTCCCCAGGAAGGCAATCTCTGCCCGTTCTCCAATTATAAGTGCCACCTTGTGTCCTTTTGACAGAGTAATCCCTTGATTTTGACCCCATCCATATTATCCTATGATGTCCTGTGGAGATTTGAAAGGAAAGCAATAGTTCCTTCAAAATCTAGCCGAGGGACTCCACTCCCTATCCATCTGACTCTTCTAATCTGCCCAGTGTCTCTCATCTGCAGATATGTAATTGGAAATTTTCAGGCCAAAAATTTCTTTCATTCTATTTTGAATTGGCTGGAGGACTTCTAAGCTATTGAGTGGGTTGTTGCAAATCCAAGCATCTCCCAGAAGTTCACTTTTAGCTCATCCCCCACATCCCATCGAAGAAGAGGCTTAAAAATATATAAGGAACCTGTTATAATATTCCATATAGGAGTACTATGGGGGTGTACAAGAACTTGAAAATTCGTTCAAGAACCATATTGTCTAGGTACTTGCATTTGAAGGCCTTACTCCAGAGAGAATCCTTTTCCTTATAGATTCTCCAGGTCAATTTTGATCCTAATGCTAGATTGATCTTTGAATTTATTATTATTTCTGCTCTGCCCATTCCTTCACAACTGTACCATCTAGAATTTGCCTTTCAAAAAACCAACCTATTCTTCAAAGATTATTTTTGGTCTAAGTTATCGGTTGGGGTTTGGGTTTGGGTTCGAAGAAACAGGTTCGCTGGTATGGCGATATTTTTTTTGCCTTGGGTATGTCTTGGGTTCATTCGTACAAAAAATATAGAAATTCATCTTAAATATTATGGATTTAAAAAAATGTACTTTTTTTTGTTCTGGAACACTTTAATTATATATTTAATATTAATATAAGTATTATACTTTTTTTTTGGGTAGATTTTAAGGGTTAACGGGATCGTCACCCATACAAAGATAGTAATCGAGATACAAAAACCAGGCATATGATATGATAAATCACTAAATCCTTGCTTGAAACAACCAGAGCCAAAGTTGAGAATAAACCCTGTACCACACATACCTAGAGACCCAAAAGGCTAGTCTACCAAGTTACAAAAGAACCCTTACCAACATCTGTAAGAGTAACACTATTAGCATTAAGAAGCAAAAAGCAGACTAATTACATATTAAGTTGAAAAAGCCATGCCAACCTCCACCTTAGCATCAAAATGAACAACAACATCCAAATGCGCCTCCTGCCCTGGCAGGGTCATAGCCAAGTCACCACCTTCATCAACCCCTTCCCCACGTATCTGTGTTGAAAAAACCCGACCCCTGGTTCCAGATTTTACCCCACGACCTTCTTGTGCAGAAACTCCATTGTGAGAAGATGACTCTCCTTCCTCCCAGCGTCTCTTATCAGGTGTAAACACCCCACCCAACCCTATTGCATCCACCATGGCTTGCATCCTTCGTTGCATGTGGACTGATATAGACCTGCACGTGACCGGTTTTTTAGTGAGGTCAACCAACCCTTCACTCTTGTCGTCAAGGCACCCCATGGCCGTCAACACCCACTTCCCTCCGCCAAAGTTCACCAAGAAATGGGCGATCAAAACAACCACCTTTGATTCATACCTCCCTAGAAAGTTGTCGAGAGAGGGAAAAGGTGCCAAAAGTTCATCCACCTGGAAAGCAAGCCCCATCACCCCTGTTGGTCTACCTAGACCCTGCACAAGAAGAGCTCTTGTCTTCACAAAGCGCTCTTTCAATTCTCTGAAAACTAAGAGGGGAACAAAACCCAAGTAGTTATTCCCTTATAAGTGAAGGGAAAGAGAGTCCTCACACTTGAGCTTGTTTAGCCAAAGTCTCAAACCACCTCGAAGATTAGGCCACACTAGTGTTTCCACCACCTGGTGAGTCACAACCGAGTCCATAGTTTAGAGCAAGTTACTAGTAAAGACTGCAACCACTTTTGAATTTGTCTTATTGCACCAAACTCCCTATATGAATTTTTGCCCCCAAACCACCTTAATGGCGTCAAACACATCCATTCGGAGCCTAGAAAATCAGTTTCATTCTTCTATCTGAGACAAACTCCCTGAATGCAATTTCCCTCTTCTCCGTCCTTAAGGATAGCACTGGAATTGTCATAACGATGTTGTCCAAAGCAGCATTCATTGTTGCTAACACAAATCCCCACCAAGCTCCATGCATCCAAGAGTAAGAAAACACAAGAAACCTACTCATGCTCAAACCGATAAGAGACCAAAGCAAGCAAACAAAAATGGCGGTTTGTAGAGCATCAAACCACACGAGCCACCTTTAATGCGACGATGAGTGAGGGTTCATGAAATAATGCACAATTGAAGGATAATGATGACCCTAGAAGGTCATCTCATGATTACATCTTGATTTATTCGATCAGATCGAGGCTAGGCCACGCTTCAGCATTATTATCAAGAATTTGTTCAACCAATTGATCCACTCCAACATTTGCCAAAAAATCAGCATGAGAGTTGGCCTCATCGTAACAATGAGAAATTGACCAAGAAGCCAAGGAATCTAATAATGGCCATGCATTTGCCAAGATGTTGTTTAAATTCCAAGCATTGGCATGCCGATTGCGCAGTGTTGACACAATGACCATAGAATCCCCTTCAATGAGTAGACAATCAATTCCACATTTGAGCGACATCTCTATACCTAGGACCACTACTTGGGCTTTAGCTCATTATTCGATCCATCATATAAGTTTGTCGACAATGCCCTAATCAAAGATATGGAGCAGTTTCTCACAATGCAACCCGTGCCCAAGGCTCTAGGATTTCCCTTGGCAGCGCCATCGAAATTAAGTTTGAAGGACCCAGTAGGAGGGGGGTCCATGTTACATTCTTACGCTTCAACGCGGAGCTCTTGCTTACTCTTGACCCACTAACAGGGGGTAATCGAATTAGCATCCACTTGCCTGACAAGCATGTCCCAAGAAGAGAAATTGGCAGAAGTCCTTTTCACATGACTGGAGACCATCTTTGAAATTGCTACTTCCAGCTTTGTCAAGAAAGTTGGCAATCAAAGACTTTGATCCCAGAAGATATGGCTATTTCTTTTCTTCCATAACATCCAAATAAGGATTGTCAGGCTAGCAATCAAGAGGATGCCCAAAGTGTCACCAACCCAGCGTAGATGCCAAGAGGAGAAAGCATGGAAGAGGGATGGGGCATGTGCCCATTGCCAACCCAGTCTATCACACAACCAGTCCCAATATGAAGCAACAAAGGGACAAAAAAACAACACATGATCCACACTTTCTTCCCCCTGAAAGCACAAGGTGCATCTAGATGGCTCACACCAGCCCATCTTCCTTTGTGTCTTGGGTCAAAATTTTATTCTGAGTTGCCATCCAAGCAGAGGCTCTTGCCTTGGCAAGCCCCTTGTTGCTCGAACAAAGATACTTGACTCGGGGGCAACTCTCCTCCTCACCATCGACCAACTGATAACCCAAACTGACCTTGTACTCACCTAGTCCAGAACATGTGCAGCATATAGAGTCGTCTTTGGTATTTAAAAATACTTTACATTGAGCCAGAATGTTGCCAAGAAGCTCTTGTTGCACCATGGGAATGGGGCATTGTCCATAGACATCCATCTCCATACATCCATAGAACCATGCCTGCCTTTGTCCAAATAGCCCTTTAATTTTTGGCCCCAAACAATGGAGGGATCGCTCTGGACTCATCCAAATCTCTGCATTCTCGGAGAGGCTTGTGACCATTCCAGGAGTTGTCCCAAAAGTCTAAACCTGCCATTGTTGATAACCCAAGAAATGTGATTGGTGATAAGTGGCCTACACCAAAGGAGGAAGTTTCATAAATAAGAACCCCGGGGGGGGGAGGGGGGCAGGGGAGGCAATGGACATGATCCCCATTGAATCCGTTGCCCCCAAATATTTGAGCTGAAGGATTTTGCTGCAAAGGGGTTATTGTATACACCCTAGACCAATTTGACCCTCAAAACCAAGGTTTGCAAGTCCGGGTTCTTAATCCCAACCCCACCTGCTTGTTTAGCACTGCAAACCCGCTCCCAACATAGCAATGACACACTTTTGGCGGGCTCACAACCCTACCATAAGAATTTTTTACAAATCTAATTAATACAAGCCACCACTTTAGCAGGGCGCCGAGATACCGACATGAGGAAAATTGGAATAACACTCAAGCCAAATTTAATGAGGGTGATCCTTCCAGCTAGAACATTAATCTTCCTTTCCAAGAATTAAGCTTGTCTTTGAGCCTAGGAGATTGTTCCACCATTATGCTCTTCCACTTCCCACAAAACCGGTACACCAAGATGCTTTGTTGACAAACTACCAATTTTGAAACCCAAACATCTAGCCAAACCTAATTGAGCTTCTTTGGAGAGATTTATGAAGTAAATCTTGGATTTAGTATCATTCACAAGCTGACCTGATGTCGGTGAGTAATTATCTAATAGAGTCCTGAAATGAAGGGCTTCTCTCATCGATGCCTTTTCGAACAAGAAAGTATCATCAGCGAATTGTTGGTGGGACAGATTTTCCCTACCATCCATAACACTTAGCCCCTCAATCACTCCTTCCCCTTAGCTTCCTGAATGGACTTGCTGAGAGCTTCAGCCATTAGAATAAAGAGGAATGGAGAGATTGGATCACCTTGCATGAGTCCACGAGTAGCTTAAAAAAACCCTGCAGGACTGTCATTGACCAAGATGGAAAACTTTGGGCTTGATATGCAGCTGAAGATCCATTCACACCAATTCATATCAAAGCCAAATTTCACCAGGATTTTCATAAGAAACCACCAATTGACTTGATCATATGCCTTGCTGATGTCTAGTTTGATTAGCATACCTTTTTGGCACGTAGAGTTCAGAGAATGCAATAGTTCATGAACCATTATGATGTTGTCCTGAATATGATGACCCGGGACAAACTCGCCTTGCTCGGGTGAAATCAACAAAGAGATGAAAGGTTTCAACTTGAAGGAAATACCTTTGGAGATGAACTTATATTTAGTATTGCACAAAGCAATGGGCCAAAAGTCTCCAAAGGTGGATTGAGTGGCCCCTTTAGGGATTAGAGAGAGGAAATAAAAATTGATATCAAAATTTACCTTTTTTTGTTGCTTGGAGAATTCAACCATGGCTGTCACCTCCACCCCCACGATCGGCCAAAAGGCTTGGAAGAAAACCACAGGGAACCCATCTGGTTTCGAGGCCTTGTCCTTCTTCATTGCAAAGACAACCTTCCTGATTTCTTCTTGAGAAAAAGGTGCCAACAACTTAGCATTTTGTTGATTAGTCACCAATCGAGGAATGAATTCTAAAAGTTCTTTTTGAGCACCTAGATTCAAAGCATTCAGATAGGCTAAGAGAGATTCAAAAAACCAGACTGCTTCAACTTGAACATCAAAAGTTTGCTCAAGCTCCTTTTTGTCCTTGTCCATAATTTTTGAAATCCTATTGCAACTCCTCTTGGCCCGAGTATAATTGTGAAAAAAATTGGTGTTTTGATCTCCTCCTTTGAGCCAACACTCTTGTGATTTCTATTTCCAGTGAATTTTTTCTCTCAAATTAAGCTCCTTGAGTTTGGCAAGCAAAGAGAGCTCCTTCCCATACCGAGTTCATCCCAATACTCATGACCATGTCATTTAGAGCTTGGAGTTCAACTTCCACCCTTTCCTCAAAGATATTCTTGAAACGAGTCTTATTCCAAGCCTTGAGACGGTTCTTGATGAAAATGAGCTTTCTTTTAAAGGTATACATACAGTTACCTTTGACCTGAGGAGCGTTCTTCCACCAATAGTTGACTAGATCAAAGAGAGCAGGGTCTCTTAACCACATTAGTTCAAATTTGAAGGGGCGCAATAGAGGAGCTTGATCCATCACAATCTCCCAGTCCAATGGAGCATGATTTGAACTAGACATCGACAGGAACTTGCTTTTTGAGATCCAATTTGAATTCATCCAAGAGGGATTCACCAAGAATCTATCAAGGTGTTCAACAGTGTCGCTGAATCCTTTTCTTTTGTTAGTCCACGAGTATAGCCCCTTCTTAGGGACAACATAAATGAGGCCATAGTTCAAAACAAAAGAGGCAAAGTCCAATTGTGAAGACAAAGGTCTCCCTAACCCACCGCTTTTATCCTCCGAATAGAGAATGGCATTAAAGTCGCCACCCAAAGCAAACTTCTCATCTGGATTTTGAGCAAGATTATGTGAGATGTCAGCACAACATCTCAGCTGGAGCTCAGGACTATTGGACCATAAACATTCAAGAAGCTAAAAGAGATGTATGAGGATAAATCCTTGATTTTGCACCATTCCCAGCTAGTCCCGCTACCTCGAGATTCAACCTTCACTTTATAAGAGTTCCAAGCATGGCCAAACCCCCTGAGGCTCCCACTAAATCCACAAAAAACCTTTTCCAATTTTGCCAAAAACGACTAAGATACCACTTAGCCTCCACCCTGTCTAATTTTGTTTCTTGAAACAAGATGATATTTGGGCGAAGAGGAAGCAACTGACGCCTGATCAAGTGCCACTTAGGGGCATTGAAGCCCCTAATATTGCAAGAGATTAGCTGCATAATATTGGTGAGGGGCATTCCACTCCCTGCACTTTAAAAGAAAAAAACTTTTTGATAGACTTCTGCTTGTTTGACAACCCCTGCTCAATTAATTTTTCTGAATTGGATTTACGCTCTCTTTTGATTCTCTTGCTGCAATTTGGCTCTGAAAAGGGGCAGCATTTTTGAGAGAGTCAAAATCTCCCTAGAACAAAGTTCTTCCTCAGAGTTGCTCGTCAAATTTGATGCCACAAGCCCCTCAATGTCTTAAACCTTTTCTTCAACCTCCTCCAGATTATCCTCCAAATTTTGAGAGGATTGAATAAGAGTCACCAACTCTATTGACTACGCCACTAATTTTTCAGTGGCCTCCAACATTATTCGAGTGGCAGGGGGCTTCAAGCCTTCCAAGGAGGCTTGCCCCAGTCGGCCTTGAATGGTAGGAGATCTATAGAAAAGGTTGAACCACTTACCACATTTCGCTTCAAAAATATCATAAGGTTGAGACATTTTTGCTTTCCACACTTTGTCACTCTACTCCTGAACCGAGCGAGCAAACCTTGGGCAGTTCTTCTTAGGATGCCCCACTTTATGACAACCAAAACATTTGAAAGGGATTTTTTCCATGTCAATATTTTGAATCCACTCTCTCCCAAAGGATTTTAGAATGATAGCTTCCAGAACCTCAACATCCAAGTCCAAAAGCACACAAATCTTTGCATATGCAGCTAAAGATCCATCCAAAGTAGTGGGGTCAATAGAGAAGAACTCGCCCAAAAGATTGCCAATAGCTTTAAGGCTCTCTTCACCCCAATATTCAGTTGGCAGGGCGTATATTCTAATCTAGACCAAGACCTTATTCTGCGTTCTTCCATGTGGATCAGGGCACCAGGCAATAGTCAAAATTCCTACCCCATTCAACGTCCAAGGGCTAGAGGAAAGGATTTTGTCCCTTGTCGCCATATTTGGATAGGTGACCAGGAATAAATCTCTTGGAAGGAATTTTATAGGATAATCCACCCCCCAATGATCCTTGACGCATTCTTCAACTTTACCAATCACCGGCCATTTACCGACCACCTTACCAATAATCCTTGCCCCTCCAAAGCCCTCATATTCGCATCTAGATCAGAACCTATTGGAATATTGTCATTGATGTCAAAGGCAAAGTGAAGGGCAAGCTTCGGGCTAGCTCAATAGCTTCGGACTCGCCCAAAGCTTCGGACTCGCTCATCAGCTTCGGACTCGCCCGGAGCTTCAGACTTGCCTAGTGTGACGGACAACAATTAAAAAGGCCGACCAGCAAATAAAATGTTTTTAGTTTGCAGTTAGATATGTATTAATAATGGCCGACCACCTTTGGAGAGTCGCACCCTTTCCAAGAGGCATGAATAGGTATAAAAGAGAAATATATGGGAGTTGGAAAGAAAGTAGAAATAATTTTTTCTATCATACACAAGGAGAAGAAGAGAGAGAAGAGGGAGAAGAGCGAAACTTGATTGTGCCATCATTTGTTGACAAAGCAACAGTGAGAAGGTGGAAATTGTCTAAGTGAGATCAGTGTCTCAGAACAGAAAGATCAGTGTCTTTCACTAAGTTGGTGCTTTGCAGTGAAGTTGGTGCTTCAATTCAAGAGATCGGTGTCTCTTGCCAAGTTGGTGCTTGGCATTGGGGATTGGTGTTTCCAAGTAGGTTGGTGCCTACAAATTTTTTATAAAAAGAATTATTAATCTAATGGCTGGATTTGGACAGTAGATCCAAGAAACGTTTCAAGTGTGGGTTTTCCCCATCGTCCACGTAAATTCTGTGTTGTGCATTTACTTGTTCTTTTGTGAATGGTTTCTTTATGAAAGTTAGTTAGAAAGAAAGTAAATTATTATTACACACTGATTCGCAGGCAAAAACCCACGAACCAGTATTGTAGTTTTTGGTAGGATATCCTTCGATCTATTGCTAATGATTTTATAGCACATATTGCACAGTGAGATAGGCCTAAAAGTATCAAATAATTAAGTTTTCTCCCTAAATAGGATTAGATTAGGAAAAGTTGCATTGTGTTCCTTACGTATGGTTGTAATCTCACCAAATTCTTGCACAACTTGGACCATATCTGGTCCCACTAGATTCGAATATTCCTGAAAGAAGCTTGTTCCTAAACCATCAGGTTCAGGGGCGTTTGTCTCTTTGGAAGGAGAAAATTGCTGCATTGGCTTCTTCTGAGATAGGAGAGTTGAGGATTATATTGTCTCAGTTGATATCATATGAGGGATCTGCTGCAGCAGCTCATCAGAGTAATCAAAATTCTCTAATGGATTCGTGAATAGAAACGTAAAATAGTTGACAACTTCCATATTCTCTTAGCTCTCTGATTGTTTTTCCTCTTGGAGTGTGATTATTTTGGGGATTTTATTGAAAGTTCTCCTTATTACCGTAAACTTGTGGGAGAGACCAATATTTTGGTCTCCTTCCTTAATCCACTTAACTTGAGATTTCTGCTTCCAGTGTATTTATTTTATAAGCAGTATTTTATTCAAATTCTCAAGCAACTTGCTTCCTCATCTGCCAAAGTTAAGTTCATACCTCGGGTTTGGATTAAGTTTTGGACCTGTTCTAACTGAGCCTGAAATTCCGTTTTCCAGTCAACCACATTCCTGAATTTTGAAATAGTCCATTCCTTAATCTTTGCTTTCACAAACTTTTGAGAAACCATTTTTCAGCTGAAGATCAATTCCTGTTAATGTTGTTTGTCCTTGTCCTTGAGCTGATGACCTTTGATCCATGGGAATTCAAATTTGAAGGGGCATCTCTTTGGTCTGATCTCTCTTTTGAGTGGTAGTAAAATAGGTCAGTGATCAGAGCCTGCTCTTTGAAAGATCTCAAATTCAATTAGAGTATCTTCCTGTATAACATCCCAGCTAATTAAAAATTTATCCAATCTTTTGGCTAGGAATTCTACCCGCACTCTTCTATTATTCCAAATGTATTTTCCAGATTTAGATTTAACATTGAGGAGTGCCATTTTATTAAAAAAATTATTGGAGTCTTGAGCTTACTATGTTAGAGAGGAAAATAAGCAATCCAAGACTGGTAAGTGATGCAGTGTATGTAATTCCAGTGGTCACATTGGCGAGGAATGCCGTGCTTGGAAAGCTTTACTTGCACAGATCCAAGTATCAGATTCTACTACAATGACACTAGAAAATGTCAAACAGGTTGTGGAATTTGAGCCTAGTGCCACAGTAGCAATTGTATATGTAGCATCATCTTGCAATTCTGATTTAGATGAAGCAAAAAGATTGTTCCATTCTCAGATGTGGGTCAATAGACAACCGACAATGGTAATCTGAAGAAGCATTTTGGAGATCGAACTTGCCACTAACGTGTTGAGAAGTGCATTGATCATTAGTGTTACTCAGTGTATAAAATCTAGCCTTTTCAAGATGAAGTCCTTTGTGATATCATGCATTAGAGGTAGTGATGTTGTACTTGGACAACTATATCTTTGCCAACGTCACGCAATCTATGAAGCAAGTCCCAAGAATGTTATCATAGATGTTGGTGAGAATAAACATAGCATATTGGAAGTAGTCCTTGAGGTTTCACTCATTAGTGTCAAGCAATGCAAGAAGTTGGTTTGCTGTAGTAAGAAGTTTGTGCTTTTGATGGTTAGTGATTCGGGGCCTAGGAGGTGAACCGATGGACGACACCCTAAATGAGGATTTAGATGTGTTATGTGTGTGTGCGGAAGCTATATGAGATAATATGCAAAGAATCAAGAGAGAGATAATAGAAATGAAACAAAACGTTTAATTTAATCCATGCATTTTGTACATGGCATCCTCTTGAGAAAGATGTATCGCTGTCTATCTTCTACTCTAATTGCTAACTAAAGCTATAGATGTGTATGCATTTATTACAAAGCTGCAAAGGTAGAAATAACCATTATATAAATTAAAATGGTTGAGCGCGTTCTGCGTTGTCCCTTAACCCCACACTGGCTAAGCCTTTAAAAAACACGTGCTCTGTGCTTGTTGGGATGGACGCAGCAAGTCCTCGACACTCAGTGATACTGCACAGTATGAGTTGCACTTTGCAATGTGGCATGGAGGTGTGTAGGACCCTGCCGAAGCTATTGGTGGATGCCACATAAGGTTTGGTGCCCACATGGGTGGTGTCACCCTTGATATGCATATATTGCACTATGCCACTTCTGGAGTGTGTGAGACATTTGTTGAAGATGGGATGATGATCTTGGAGGCACTGCGAACCTTTGGATGTGGTTCTGGAGTAACGTAGACTATGGAAGAGGAATCACGATAACCACAAGCTATGAGAATAGGTTTGGTGGCATCATGGAAACTGCTGTTGTGAGATCCTCCTAGATTAGTTAGACTTGAACAAAAAAGGGCATCCTTGCATTACAAGTTAGCGTCGCAACTCCAACAAAAAATAGGAGTTGAACAAAATGTTGGAGGAATGCAAGGATCTTTTCCAATCCATCCGCATTTGGAGTGTGTAAGCATTGCGCAGTAAGGCATAGTATAGACATGATACGAGGACTACCTATTCCTAATGCGTCCTTCTATAGTCATTCATTCTTGGAGATTAAAGAGATCAAACAACAAGTTCAAGAACTCGTGATTAAAGGATATTGAGCTGAACGCATCACCTTGTGGCACAAGTTTTTTAGCTAAGGCTTTATTTTGAGTATCTTTCAAGACATATAAAATTGCATCTATATATTAGGTGTCTTTTAAAACATGTGTGTGAAACAAAGCAAGTCTCTCCACCCTATCTTTCTCTACATGAAATTTATCAATTTTCTGAGATCCACTAGCAACATTTTCATCGACATCATTTTCATTCATAGCATTATCATCCAAATCATTTTCTTTCATATCATTGTCATTCCTATCGTCTTTCACATGTGCATCAACAAAAGAAGCATTAACCTCATTAAAAATTGGCATTTTTTTTTCCACATTAATATGAGTACTAGTTAAAGGAAGCTTAACAAAATTAATTTGTTTACTATTCAATTTATCGCTTCCCCTAACAGGGGATTTGGATCTAACCTTCTTAGGTGGCAAAAGATGTAGACATATATAGCATGCAAACAAGGGTTTGCAACAACACACAAGAAACTAGGGCTAATGATGGAAAAAAAAATAAGCTCAATCCTAGACAAATAAGATCTATGACAATAGCAAAGGCTATCCCTAGAAGGAAAGGAAGCATGCAAGGCAAGGGTTATTGGGAACCCTAGGCAAAATTGGATCCTTTATGCACTATAAACATAATGTAACCTTACGACGTGTAAGAGGGCATGGGTTCACCAAAATGTTTTATGGTGTAGAGTGCAAGTGGGGTTCTAAGCTAACCAAAATACACTAAATCATAAAACGGGTTGCACAAGACAAATCTGACCTAAATACAACAATATAGCAACAAAAAAAGTTGGAAATGTACAAAAACAGAGATTAAGATGCTTCGAGCTCAACAAGGAGAGTTTGTAGAGAAATATTTGAATTCTGACATACCTGTGCATTGTTGGACTTTGAAAACATGTGGAAACAGGTCCAACAATAGCCCTCGAGCAAACTCAAAAAGTTGATTTTGATATGAAAATTTGCAAAAATCAGCTAGGATCGAACTGATTCGAACCTGGTAGGCTTAGGTTCGATTCTGGGCACTATCGTCGATCTTGATAGATGATGCTAGATTCCGTTGAAATTTTGTGTGCACCTTCCTCTGCTCCTGTGTCACGAAAACTTATCTCAGATTGTTGAATTGAGCTACGGATCACCTAGAATCTCTTCTTCTTCCCAACCCGAATGAATTGGTTCAAATATACCTTGTAAGAGCATAAAAAATGAGTGTAGCTATGAGGGGTATGTTTTAGTCATAGCCCTATTGTTTGACAAGTTGGCAATCAACACTCACACAGTTCAACAAGCAATCCAATGTAGGATGAAAATCTTGACCCTTATTCCTATGTATGAGATGTAAGCAACTAGTAGATTCTATATACACTTTCAGCACTTCAATTCAACTTTTGTTACAAGGGGTGCATACACTTCACTAGATGGATGTAGTAATAGAAATCTGAGTGTAATAGCTTATGGTTCTTGTGTATGCTTGTCCTAAATGCATTAACATGCTTGGGTTTATAGACTTCTTGAATTCAAATTAAGACCTTATTGGTGTGTAAGCTGACAATAAAAAAGATAGGAAAATCGACAAACAAGGCATAAGAAACCAACAAAACTGGGAACATGAGTCAAG
This sequence comes from Torreya grandis, assembly GCA_037957365.1. Lineage (NCBI taxonomy): Eukaryota > Viridiplantae > Streptophyta > Pinopsida > Cupressales > Taxaceae > Torreya > Torreya grandis. Next base: position 1,649,648 of record JARHVA010001871.1, read on the forward strand.
GTACCCATAAAACATGTGACCAGGACTGTTGGGTCGATCTTGGCAGGGTTACCATGAAACCCTAAAATAATGTTTTGGATATTCCAGGAGCATCTGGGGTTGTACCAAGGCAAACAAATAATAGATATGTAGGCTTTCAAACATTCTAGATTGAATGGTGGTATTATCATTGACAAAGTGAACATAGAGTAAAGCTGTAAGGACAACACAAAGCAAGGGAAGACAATACAAGGTCCAACACAAGGAAAAATGTGCCAATAAGAGCCTAATTTGAACTAATGGTACATATGCATTTAAACACACTAATACCATAGTAATTAACTATTCATGTACCAAAATTAGGGGTCTACACATATGTGGCTAAAACCATAGTCTAATTTGTCCTATCCCATACCATCTAGGTCTGATAATATTAGTCCAATTTAACACATTTGTTTTGTGGTATTTGCAAAAAACCTGTGTTGCAGGAAACACCCCCCAAATTTCCGGCTTGGAAATGTTTCCGGTACGGAAACATCCTAGAAACATACCGAAAACATTCGGAAATGGTCCGAAATTGTCCAGGACATTTCTGGACGTTTCCGGCCATTTCCCGGGTAGTTCCAAGGGATTCCGACAGATAGTATAAGTTGACATCAACAAAAAATAAAAAATAAAATGTAAAGGCAACGCAAACCAGACAGTATATATATAAACTAAACTTTACATTTAGATAGGGACATCTAGTTTATTATACTTTAAGTTATACACACACACACACATACACACATTTTTAGGATGTTTGAGAGTGGTTTCGTACCTCTAGGAGCTATAATGCAAATTCTAGGTTTTGGAGGATTCTATCATATTTTAGACTTAGTCAGATTTCAAGGTTTCAAAGTTAGCCATATTTTAGGGTTTTAAGATTTCAAGGAGACATCATAGGAGGTATGAAGGTTCTATGTATGATAGAATACTATAAGAACATCTCTCGCAAAGTGCCACAAGCCGATCCCACCCCATTCCCTGTGCACCCCTTAAGGCATGTGCTCTGTGCACCCCTTAAGGCATGTGCTCTAGGAGATTCAATGCATTGGCGAGCCCCTGTGAGAGAGTGTCAGTAAATGATAAAGTTGAAAAATAGTGGGAGTGGCATTCATGATTTTGAGGGCAATCTAGATAATTTATTCTAGATTTGAATGTACATTTTGTCTTTGAAGTAATGAATGAATGAATACTATATATTTTAAAGTGTTTTATCTTTAATAGACAAAAATGAGTATTATGCTGTATATATATATATGGACATTTCCAAATCAAGGGTTTTTGAAAATCTGCGTTTTCGCGTTTCAAAAATGTTTTCATTTCTCGACACCCTAGCAAAAAATGATAGAATGGAGAATATGAACTGATGGAAGGCGAATATATATATATATATATATATATATATATATATATATATAACGTTTCCAAATCAAGGGTTTTTGAAAATCTGCATTTTCGCGTTTCAAAAACATTTTCTTTTCTAGACAACCTAGCAAAAAATGATAGAATGGAGAATATGAACTGATGGAAGGTGAGCAATTGATTTACCTGTAATTGTCAAGTTGTGCCTTCATTTTCTTCCCCTATACAACTATGTAATATAGCAATTCATTGAATGCTAGTGTCGCGGGGAGATGTGTCCCCCACCCCGTGGGACGCATCTCGGGTACTGGGACATGTTTCGGGTATGGGAGACTGGTATTGAGACATCTCTTGTTCCCGGAGATGCCCCACTATCCGTTTCCGCATCTCCTGCCCTGTCCCATGTCAAAATATCGTGTTCCCAAATGAATTAGAAAATGAATAGCAGTAAAAATTTTAAACATTTTCGGTTTTTAGTTTTTTTTGTTTTAAAAAATGAAGGGTAGTGAGTGCCGTTCACAACACTGCCTGGCATTGCCACGAACGACAGTGCTGTGAACAACACTCATTGCCCTTTTTTTGTCGATGATAACTTCATTTTTTTTTTAAACGTTGTCAATAATGGTTTTTTATTGTTTTTTTTTAATGTTCATTGTTTTTTTTATGTTAATATTGTTTTTTTTAATGCTTTTTATTCTTTTTAATTTTTTTTTAATGTTCATTGTTTTTTTTATATGTTTATTGTGAATATTGTTTTTTAACTGTTTTTATTTTTAATGTTTCATAGTATATTATATATATAATATATAAATAATAAATATATATATTGTTGTCTCCCCATATGAGGGTCTCATATTTAAAAAAAAATGGAATACTGGTACCTGTACCCGTCTCTAAGCAACTATGTTGAATAAGCTTCTAGTTAGTTTTAGGTGATATATTTGACCTCTTAGATCATTGAAAAGAACTTGTAGATTCTAAGTTGGTACAATATTGCGTTACATTTTTAGCATGGTGTTGAATTGTTCTCTCATTTTCTTTGTTAAGGTACTCTAATTATCATTTGTTGTCCTCTTCATAAACTGTTTCCTCTCATAACAGATTGGAAACTTGTTTTATTGTGCTGTCCCTCGGATCACACCTAGACTTTGGATCATACAAGCTCTTGATCTTTCAGCTGGAGTAGTTATGGCATCAAAATATCCGTTTTTCATTGCAGAAGAGCTCCTCATTTCTTTGAAGGATTCCTAACACGACACCATTGCCGAGATGTAGGGCCATAAATATTGTTGAGAACAAGACTATCTTCTCTATATAAGATGTTGAGTCTTATTGCCCACCAATTTGGACACAAATCCAACTGAAATCTTGATGAAGATCTTGCATTCCATATTGTAGCCATGCCCTTTGAGGTTCAATTGTCATATAGTGCAAAAATAACAATTCATCTAGACTGCCCTTATAATAGCAGTGAAGGTTGTTAGATCCATAGTTCGCATACTCGAACTTGGCAAACAAAAAAAAATTGACTCAAACATTGGCGAAGTGTTTTCTATTAGATTTGAATACAAATAGAGTACAAATCTCATCATCATGCGAATACAACAACAAACTAATAATTATAAATTTGTGATGATTATCATTGAAAATCATCATCCTAAATTGCATATCGATGCAAGTTACAAATTACAAAAATCTACAATTTCTTCTTCCTTGTTATAGTGAAAAATATAGGAGACTGAGAGGGTCTAGTCCTTGCACTATGCTGTGACTTCTTGCTCTGCCAATAAGGCTGTCCCTGCGGTTCGACCTTGGTACTAGATGACAGTGATCCCTCCTCTACCTCATTTTTGACATCTATAAGGACGTCATCCAATCCAATATCTTCTGCTCCTGCGGTACCACTATCTACACCCTCCATAGCTTGCTTCTCAAAATCAACAATCTTGTCCTCTGTGAACAAGGGGGCATCCTCGACATGCACAATCCAGTCACTGTAGGGATCAATCTCATCCAAATCAATAAGCCCCTGTGATGTGTCCACCTTTCTTGTGTGAAGCCGAAAATTGTATTGCACAAAAATTATGTCATCGAGATGTCGTTGAGTCAACTTATTGCACTTGTTCGTGTGAATGGCATCAAACAAACTCTTGTTGTACTCACATCCAAAAGCATTACAAGGTTGAGATAAAATTCAGAGGTCTAGCTTTTGAAGATTTGGGGTATTTCCACCCCTATATTTTCACCATGAACCTGCAAACAAGATATTCAAAAGTTTGTTAAGTAATTAATAATTGTAAATTTGTAACTTGTAAGGTTTAAGTTAAGACTTCAATTTTTATTATTTGGTGTGGATCTCCCTTGGATAGCTAGTGTCGAAGAAAAGAGCCTCCCCCTACCCTGCTTGTAGTTCTTGCAACTTTGAAATAATGAGGTCCTTCACCTCAACCTCAAGTGTCATCCTCTCAATGTATGTTGAGAGGACGTCCATAACCTTTCCATTAACATCTGTGAAGTCATCATAGTAGAAAAACTTGGGAATAAGGTAGTACCCCGTTACATGAATGGGTTGGTGTAGTTGATTGTTCCAACTCCAATCAATAATTTCCCAAATGGGATCAAATTTGCTTCTATTCTCCGTATTAAAGTTATCCATGGCCTCATAAATGTATCCCATTGGGTTTTGCTTCCCATCCACCAATCATAAAACCCTCACCAAAGGCTCTGACACCTACAAAGTTACAAACAAATTAAAGTTACAAACTTACAATTAATGTAAATACTTTAAAAAATTGAATATAAAAGAATCGACTTGAAATTTAAATTTAAATTAGAAGTTACCTTGATGATCTATACAATTCTCTTCACAAAGGCATCATAAAACACTGTCTTTGCGGTCTTCTCTCCATCAACTTTGTTTGAATATGTTGAATCCAACCATGCTTGACTCACAAACATCTGCTTCATCGGTGTCAACAAATTACAAATACTTTGCAATGTTAGGAAGTTAGTTGCAAACCTTGTGGCATTTGCTTGCACAAGCTCTTTCCCCTTGGTGTGATCTCTCATCAAGTTGAGAACCCAAGGTTGATTATAAATGTATTTGGTGATGTTTCTGGCATCTTCTACAACCGGTCTCACCCAATCACTTTTGCTTTTGTCCTTCAAAAGAGGGTCAAGGCAATGGACCATGCAAGGGGTCTGTAACGATCCTGGCCCAATCTGCCCTTAATTGTCTCAATTTGCTGCCTTGTAACTTTTTCAAACACTTTTTAAGCAAAGTGTTTCTTGCTGGTTTTTGTCACAATTTTGATGATTTGTTTAAATGACGATGGATTAAAGCTTCAAGTGTTTATAGAACAATGCAAGATTGACAATGCTAAGTTCTAGATGCAGGAACGACTTCTTTTTTTTTGTTCTTTTCTATGCAATTAGATGAATTCACAAAGAAAACTAATCACTTACAGCCAATGGACATTTAGTCGAACAGTTGGCATGCAACCTACTATGTCAATTCAAATGCTCAAAAGATAACTATAAATGACCAGCAACTTGTGATTCTTATTTGTATTGTGATTTGATATAGTGCTCCACTAGACTATCCAAGACTCTTAGCATAAACAAGAACTACAATTATATGGTATGCTGGTATGAAGGACGCACGTCTATAGCTGCAGATATAAACTATACTAAAGGATGAATTGTATGCAATGAACCCTGGTAGAATTGAGGCGCCCTTGAGAATAGATGAAGGAGCAAGCAATTTCCCAGTGAAAGGATGATCTCCCAAGCCAAATCGAATTTTTCAAGCCAGCCGCCCCTTTTTTGGTCTGATATCAAATTTAAAAGAATATGCAATGAATATGCGCTGCCTCAAGCATCTAATATCATCTCCATGCTCCAGGGAAGTGGGCGCACCAAGCCAAGTAGAGAATCGATGCAAAATGGAACCCCCACAAGCAAGAACGTCCCTCCTAATAGCGTCCTTCCTTGACTGTAAATATTTGATTTTTATATCAAATTTCTCTACAAAGCAATCTGCTCTCTTAACCAAGGAAAATCGATCGATTTCTCCAAAATTTGCTCCAATTGAGATGACTGAAATATCACCTCTAGAATGCAACCCTTCAAGAGATATTTCACTCCCTCAGTTATGCTATCAATGGGAGTTATCGTTCCCAAAGACAAATTGATTCACTGCAAGAAACTCTAGGCTCCACCAGCATACCATAGCAAAGACAATATCATATCGGGATAATTCATAATGGCAGCCCACACCTCCCTTTATACTCTTTTTTTTTCCCTTCATTTGGGAAGCTTCTAGAAACATCATAATATTTTATTATTATTTTTCCCTTTTAATATATTATATTTGCACTTTAATATAAAATAATGAATTATATCATAAAACACAAATATAACATCATCTTGTAACATGAGGTTTCTAAAAATAGATCATTCTAATAAATCATTAAAAAACCTCCAGAATATTTCAAAACTTTCCCAAAGAAACCAACTGCCATTTGGGTAACTATGTAGAGGACCGTCAAACCATGTCGTATTAGCTTACGAGGACCACTGATAGGCTAATCATGTTGAAAGTACAATGTCTAACTAGAAGGGGACATTACAGTCTGCCCCTCTTGAAATTGCTTGTCCCCAAGCAATCTCAAATCCGGATGCTGTAGAATCTCCTCATTCACCCAAGTAGCATCCTCAACTGGCAAGTCCCTCCATTTAATTAAGTATTCCCAGATGACCCGTCTCCGCAAAGTCCTCTCTCGAACATCCAAGATGGCCTCGGGCACTAGTATCAATTTCCCCTCATCATCCAGGGGTGGCAAAGTCATGGAAGGAACCACACGATGTCCTAACGCCTTCTTGAGACGTGACGCATGGAAGACATTGTGTACTCTGCTGTTGGCTGGCAACTCCAACTCATAAGCCACCTCGCCCACTCTTCTGATAATCCTGAATGGCCCATAGTATTGTGGCTTAAGCTTCCCGGCTCCACTTTTCTTAAGAGAAGACTGTCTGTGTGGCTGTAGCATCAAATACACCATATCACCCACCTCAAACGAGCGTTCAACTCGCTTCTGATCTGTATACTGCTTTTATTGGTTCTGAGCTTTCTGTATGTTTTCCCGCAATGCTCTCATAATGTCTTGGTTCTCCTGCAATAGATCACCAACACTAGGCACTCGACTATCTCCAAATAACAAATCTAGAAAGCTCGGCGCATCATACCCATACAACGCCATGAATGGTGTCATTTGAATGGAGAAATGGTAAGTGGTATTGTAAAAATACTCACATAAATATAACCACTTAACCCAACCCTTCTGCTGCCCTGCTATGTAGTTTCTGAGGTAGCCTCCACCCGTTTATTCACAATCTCCGTCTGTCCATCGGTCTACGGGTGGTAACTAGTACTCGGAGTGAGTTCTATCCCACACACGCTGAATAGCTCTTGCCAAAAATGACTCATAAACCGACTGTCTCTGTCACTGACTATGCTCCGAGGTAATCCATGCAACTTAAATACCTCATGGAAGAACAATTTTGCCACCTGCATAGCTGAGTAAGTAGCTAAGATCAGAAGTAAGTGAGCATATTTAGTCGAACGATCCACAACCACATATATGCAATCTCGTCCCTGGGCTCTGGGTAATCCAATAATGAAATCCATAGATAAGCATTCCCATTTCCTATTAGGAATCGGAAGTGGCTGAAGTAAACCTACTAGATATGTGTGTTCTTGTTTATTTTGCTGACAAACAGGACACTCTCTGACATTTGTAGAACATTTGATTTGAGGCCCTTCCAAGTGAACCTCTCCCGAATCTGCTTGTAAGTCTTGAAATACCCGAGATGACTTGCCATGGGTGTATCATGAAAAGTCCTCAAAATAATGTTCTTCATCTCCGATCCTGGGGTCAAATAAATCCTTCCTTTGTAAATGATTAAATCATTTACAACTGTATATTTGGTACCCTGTACTGACCCCTCAATAATACCTGCAGCCCAACTGTCCTTGGCATACTCTGCCACTATCAAGTGTTGCTAGTCATTTGCTATCTCAGTCATAGAACTCAAGTGTGGACGTTGAGATAAAGCATTAGCAACCACATTCTGTGCCCCCTTGACAAAGGAAATGTCAAAATCATATGATAGCAGCTTGCTGACCCATTTCTGCTGCCGATCATTAAGATCTCTCTGTCCAAGGAAATGCCTCAAACTGTTATGGTCTGTTTTCACCACAAACTTGCTGCCTACCAAATATTGCCTGAATTTGGCCAATGCATGAATGATGGCCAACATCTCCTTGTCATATATGCTGTACCCTCTCTCTGGACCACGAAGCTTCCGACTCTCAAAAGAAATTGGATGCTTGTCCTCATAAGGACTGCACCTATCCCCTCGCCTGATGCATCACACTGTAGCTCAAAGGGTTTGGAGAAATCCGGCAATGCAAGAACTGGGCAAGAAGTCATAATTAGTTTGAACATCTCAAAACAATCCTGTGCCTCCTAAGTCCAAACAAATGCCCCTTTCTTTGTCAAATAAGTGAGTGGTGCTGCATGTCGTGAATATCCATTAACAAACCTGCAGTAGAAACCACACAATCCCAAAAATCCTTTAAGCTGAGTAAGGTTCTCTGGAGTAGGCCATTCAACAATCGCCTTGATCTTCTCTGGGTCCATACGTACCCCCTCAGCACTGATGATGTGCCCAAGATACAATAATTCTGTCATTCCCAAGTCACACTTGGATTCCTTGGCATACAAGGATTCACCTCCAAGAATACCCAAAACCGCATCAAGATGTGCAATGTGATGCTCCCATGTTCTGCAATATACCAAGATATCATCAAAGAATACCAACACATACCTCCTTAACTGCGAATGGAAGACCCTGTTCATCGTAGACTGAAATGTTGCCGGAGCATTGGTTAGCCCAAATGGCATAACCACGAACTTGAAATGTCCACAATGGCACCTGAAAGCGGTCTTCTCTATGCCCTGCTCCCTAACACGAATCTGATGATACCCCGACCTCAAGTCAATTTTGGAGAAGTAGCAGGCACCATGTAACTCATCTATCAACTCATCAATTTTAGGGATGGGGTAACGGTTCTTGATTATTCTTTTATTCAGGAGAGCCTATAATCAATACACATCCGAAATGTACCATCCTTTTTCTTGACCAAGACTATTGATGATGCAAAAGGTGACTTACTTGGTCTAATGTGTCCCATGGCTAACAACTCCTTAATAGTTTTCTCTATTTCATCCTTCAGCGTCCTGGGGTGCCTATATGGGGTGACCATCACGGGCTTAGCACCCTCCTCCAACTCAAAGATATTCTCAATCCCTTTGTCTGGTGGTCTTCCTAGTGGAATATCACTGAATACTTGAGTGTGCTTAATTCTTAACTCCTGAATGTCTGGATGGTAAATTGGCTTCTGTTGCTCACCCTGTGTAAGCATCAAAACACACTTAGCTGCCCACTCAACCATGTCATGCCTCATAAGTCTCTCCATCCTCCTAAAAGAAATCATCCTGAAACTGGAATCTCGAATAGCCTTGAGGACATGAGTTTTTCCATCTACCTAGAATGTCATTTCCATCTCTCTGAGATCCAAGGTGAATTTTCCTATGTCATGTAACCATCTCATGCCAAGTATCATATCTGTATCACCCATATTCACCACACAGAATTCGGTCTTGAACTCATAGTGTTCAAATGCATAGGCAAATCTGATATCCTCCTTTCGCACTTGAGGTTATAACCATCTGCCACCTTAACTCTTATTCCCTCAAATTCCTCTGTCTTGATTCCATGCCTCTCAACCAATCGGGCATCAATAAAATTATGAGTGGCCCCTGCGTCAAGAAGAGTGATAATCTTTTGCCCTGCTAGAACTCCACGCATTCTAAATGATCCCTCCTGCTGGATGCTAGTGATGTGCGCATCACATTGCCTCGCTGCCCCTTCATGCTCTCCTTCTCTTTTATGCTTATCTTCCTTGTGCTTCGTACCTGAATCCTCAGGATCAGATTACTGATCTGATTTCTCCGACTCAGAGTCCTCATAATATGCTCACATCACTCTATTAGCTTTTCCTTTAAGGCTTAAGGAACAATCATGGTTTGCATCATAGGGCCCCTTGCAGTAGAAACATAACTTTTTTTTGCGCAAATCATTAAGTGTATCTCTATCTAGAGGTGTTGATGATTTGCCCTTAAAATCTGAATTGTTCTTTTTAGAGAAAGATTTATTGTCTTGATATGAAGAAGATCCCTATGATGAGTACTTGCTTTGCGGGGTTGTAAGTTCCATGCTCCTAGCTTTCTTCATTGCCTCCTGAAGTGTGGGAGGATCAAATGCTTTAATCCATCCTCGCATAGGCTCCAATAACCCCTAAATGAATAACACCACCAATCGTCTCTCTGAGATGTTGGGCACCATTACTGATAGTTTCTGGAAGTCTCCAATATAGCTTTCCAAACTACCAACTTGCTTGAGTTGGGCCAAATCCCTGAAGTATGATTCTGGATCCTTCCTATCAAAATGCTCAATCAGTCTATCCACAAACTCCTGGTAAGATGTGATCTGACTGTGTTGCAATGTAACTAGACCATGATATCACCATTCGTGTGCTGCTCCCTCTAGATGCAAAGTGGCATATTTGATAGCTTCCTCTTCTGTCATGGGTCGAAGAGCCAAGAAGTATCCAACTTATGCATCCATGACTGTGTCGTAGTCTTGTCATTGCCATCAAACATGGGTATTGTAAGCTTATTAGTAGCATGCTGGAGTTCCTTATTCTGATTCCTAGGTCTTCTCTCTTGTCGAGACCTATAATATTCCATCCTTGACTGTACAAACCGATCAAAATGCATAAGCCCTTGTGCTTCAAGTGTCAATTGCTGCCATTCATCATGGGCAGCTATGTATGCATCAACATAGGTTGGATTCTCAACCTCTTCAATATTCTCCTCAGCTGGTTCATTTCTCAGGAATGTGGGCCAAGTAGGCCTATCTACAGTGCGGGAGGGTGCCCTTTGCACTCTTTGGGACCCAGCTACACTTCTATCATCTTCCTGGACCTGAGGCTGTCTTCTAGGTAAATTCAACTGCTGCAAAGTATTTGCCAACTACTGTAAGGCCCCAGCTCCCTGTTGCTGACCAACTCGTAAATCTCTCAGAGTGTCTCTCACTTCTCTGTCACCATTTCTATCATTGTCTCTTCTCTCATCTCTGTGTGGACCCATGTATGCTCTGTCACTCATTTCAGTGAAAGGTACCTCTGTAAATGGGTCTTCTTCTTGCCAATTCTCTTCCTGTTCTGCTCTTCTGCGGGTATAGTACCTGTGATGACCTCTCATGTGATATTTTAACCCTCCAGGATGGCAGGATCAGGGCTCTGATACCACTGTAAAAATCCTTGCCCAATCTGCCCTTAATTGTCTCAATTTACTACCTTGTAATTTTTTCAAACACTTTGTAAGCAAAGTGCTTCTTGCATTTTTGTCACAGTTTTGATGATTTGTTTAAATGACGATGGATTAAAGCTTCAATTGTTTATAGAACAATGCAAGAATGACAATGCTAAGTTCTAGATGCAGGAATGACTTCTTTTTTTTTGTTCTTTTCTATGCAATTAGATGAATTCACAAAGCAAACTAATCACTTACAGCCAATGGACATTTAGTCGAACAATTGGCATGCAACCTACTATCTCAATTCAAATGCTCAAAAGATAACTATAAATGACCAACAACTTGTGATTCTTATTTGTATTGATGATTTGATACAATGCTCCACTAGACTAGCCAAGAATCTTGGCATAAACAAGAATGACAATTATATGGTATGCTGGTATGAAGGACGCACATCTACAGCTGCAGATATAAATTATACTAAAGGATGAATTGTATGCAATGAACCCTGGTAGGATTGAGGCGCCCCTGAGAATAGATGAAGGAGCAAGCAGTTTCTCAGTGAAAGGATGATCTCCCAAGCCAAATCAAATTTTCCAAGCCAGCCGCCCCTGTTCTGGTTTGATCTCAAATTTAAAAGAATATGCGCTGCCTCAAGCATCTAATATCATCTCCATGCTCCAGGGAAGTGGGTGCACCAAGCCAAGTAGAGAATCGATGCAAAATGGAACCCCCACAAGCAAAAACGTCCCTCCTAATGGCGTCCTTCTTTGACTGTAAATATTTGATTTTTATATCAGATTTCTCTACAAAGCAATCTGCTCTCTTAACCAAGGAAAATCGATCGATTTCTCCAAAATTTGCTCCAATTGAGATGACTAAAATATCACCTCCAAAATGCAATCCTTCAAGAGATATTTCACTCCCTCAATTATGCTATCGATGGGAGTTATCATTCCCAATGACAAATTGATTCACTGCAGGAAACTCTAGGCTCCACCAGCATACCACAACAAAGATACCATCAAATCGGGATAATTCATAATGGCAGCCCACACCTTCCTTTATACTCTTTTTTCCTTCATTTGGGAAGCTTCTAGAAACATCATAATATTTTATTATTATTTTTCCCTTTTAATATATTATATTTGCACTTTAATATAAAATAATTAATTATATCATAAAGCACAAATATAACATCATCTTGTAACATGAGGTTTCTAAAAATAGATCATTCTAATAAATCATTAGAAAACCTCCAGAATATGTCAAAACTTTTCCAAAGAAACCAACTGCCATTTGGGTAATTGCGGAGAGGACCCTCAAACCATGCTGTATTAGCCTACAAGGACCACTGATAGGCTAATCATGTTGAAAGTACAATGTCTAACTAGAAGGGGACATTATAGGGTCCAAAAGAGTGATGGATGCTTTTTCTTAAGCACTCTCCTAGCTGCCACATATGTTGTTGCATTGTCAGTGACAACTTGCACAACATCCTTGATGCCCACCTCTAAGACAAGTCAAAGTTTTTGCATTCTTTACTTTGTTAGAAGCATCAATTGACTTCAAAAAAAACATCTCACCATTTGAAGCCGCAAAAAAATTGATGAGGATGCAGTTTCTTTCATCCGTCCACCTATTTGAAAGAATGATGCATCCAAACTTTCGCCATTGCTTCTTTTGATCTTCCATAATTGACTTTGCATCTTCAACAACATCTTAGAGCAACATCTCACTTAAGTCTTTTGGAGAGGGTGTCTTGTACAGGTACCCTTTCCTTGCAACTGTCAATGTCGTCACCAAGTACTCCCAGTGTGGGCTCTTCGTCACGTTGAAGGGAAGGAGGTTGTAGTACCATAAATTCACACATGCTTTATTTGCTTCCTCGCGCATCTCCTTGTTCCACCTTGTACCTTGCAACAAAGGTTGTTCCCCATGGATGTTTCTAGTTACAAAAAAGCTATGCGAGTGGCCTTTGCTAAAATTAGATGTACCTTGTATGCGTGGACCATGACTAGAGCCCACAATCTCTGCCATCTCTATGTCAGTTTCTGTTGTTGATGCGGGAGTAATGGTTGTTGCTATGGCTGCTTGTACCCTTGCCCTCTAATTATTTTTCATCCAACAATGCAAGCTCTACGTTCATCATTCATTTTGCCTCTTCCGTAGTATTGGGACACGGTGGGATGTCGTGGAAAGGAATGCATGCAATATGGTACTTGACGTGATTGATGCTTCCAGAAACCTTCATTGAACAAAACATCCAAATCACACTCCCCTGGGATGGTCCAGGTATGGCATACTTCAAAGCGGTGGTATGGCTTTTAGTGGGATGACTACCACTTGTTGATCCTGATGCGGCGCTTGATGCCATTGTATGAGAATGGTTAGCTTGCAACATGTTTAAATGCAAAAAAAATTAAAAAACATTTAAAAAAATTAAATTGTAAAGCTGTAAATGTAAACACTAAACACTATACATATGAAAAAATACAAAAAAAATTCAAAACGACATTTAAAAAGAACCAAAACCATAAAATTGTAAAACTAAACCCTATAAATAAGAAAAAACTTGCAATTTTATTCACAAATTATATAAAACTAGCGTAAATCATGAATAAGAATTAAAGAATTGAATGGAATGCATGTATATTTGTTAAACATGTTTAGAAACCTAATATTAACGATTTAGAAAGAATTTATATGCTTGGAAAAAATGAAAAAAATTAACTTGGAAATAGAATTTCCTTCAATTTGCTCTACAAATCCTCTACAAACTCACTCCAATTTGCTAAAGGATGCTCAAATGCTATGTGATGAGAGTGTGCGCTTAAAAAGGAAAAAAATTGTGTTTTTTTGCATTTTTTCCATCTTTTTTGCATTTTTTCCGCATCAACTGTGCATGGCATTGTGCGTTGAGTCTGTGCACAACATTCACCGAGTGCTCGCAGCGAGTACTGTGCAAAAACTCACATAGACTCAACTTGAAAAGCTGACAAGTATAAGTGGAATATACTTGCGGGGTAGAAATTCTGGCGAGTACTCACATACTTGCAGAGTACTCACCGAGTTTGCTATCTATGGTTTGATCCACTTTTGTCTCTTGTAATACAATAATATCTGGATTTAAGTCAACTATGAGCTGCATTAGCAGCCTATGTTGTGGGGTCACATTCCATGATATGACAGTCATGAGTATGTTCTACTCCTAGTGGGAGGCTTATTAGTGGCAGGGTTATCCCCACCATTGGAGACAAAAGAGGAAGAGCTCTTTCTTGATCCTTTATTCTGTCCTTGAGGTTTTTTGTCTTTATCAAACACTTATTCCTCCATTCCTTGATCTTGAGAATATTTTGACTTCAAAATTTTACCACTTCACAATTTTACCCCTATTTTTATTTAGCATGTCTAAAATCTGTCTTTGATTACCTTTCACAAGATTCAGCTGAGCTTCTCGATTAGCTAGGATGGGTAATTAGATAATAAATAGGTTCATTACAAGTCCCCTTTGTTTGAGATGCTCTGTCCTCAAAACATGGGGAGAGATGGATGTGATTCTATGAAAGATTGATTCCCTAAGACCTAAGATGCCTTTTCTTGTAGTAAATTCTTCCACTTGATGAAATACTATGTGATTTGTCTAAAACCCAAATTCCTTGTACGAGTTTTGAGAACACCTTCAACTTCAAGCACAAGTTTTCCTTCGTCACGGATTGGTAATTCAGTTTGAACATGGACATGTGTACCCAATTTCTTCTTGAGACAAGATACATGCAAAACATTGTGGACGCGACTCAATCTTGGTAATTCCAATTCATAAGCTTTTGGACAAATATTCTTTCTAATCTAGAATGGTCCATAAAATTTTGGCGATAATTTGAAAATTTGACCACTTTGCTTCAACGAAGTCTGCATATATAGCTGAAGACATACAAAGATCTCTAGTCTATCAAATTCTAGCTTTGTTTGGTGTTGATCAGTTTGCTGCTTCATCCAATTGCGAGCACATTCCAATTTTTCCTTAAGAATGTGGATTATCTTTTGAGACTCCTCTGGATAGTTTTTAACTGTCGGTACTCTGATACTAGTACCAATTAAATCTTTAAGCCTTGGTTGTTCATACCCATGAAATTAGTGAATGGAGTCATCTTGGAGGACATATGGAAAGTGGTATTATACCAAGTGAGGTGCAACCACTCAAACCATTGGTTTTGTTTATTGGAGGTGAGCATTCCAGATATCCTCGAGCACTTGTTCACAACTAAGGTATGATATGAAGAGCGTGCCAACTTGTAAACATAATTCTTTCCAGAAATTACTCTCAAAATAGGGTTTCGATCACATACAATTACTTTAGGAAATCCATTTAACTTGTAAGCATTTTTTTGCTGAAGCTTTCACAATGTTTGACTTATCACAGGGTTTCTTCTTTGCCATGAAGCGAGCATACTTAGTTAGGCAATCTACTGCGACAAAGATTCCGTTTTTGCCTTCCGAATAAGGTAAACCATCATTAAAGTTCGTAGAAATCTCTTCCCATTTCTGGTTGGAAATGTGCAATGGCTGTAGTAAGCTAGGATATGGTACGGACACACTCTTCATTCCTTGGCAAGTGTCACATTCAGCAACATACTTCTTTATATCAGTTCTCATTCATGTCCAATAAAAGGACTGGCACACATTGTAATAGGTTTTAAAGAAACCAAAATTTCCAGAAGCTAGTGAGTCATGGTTCTCCTTCAACACTTGTATCTTAAACTTCAAAGTTTGAAGCAAGTAAATATGCCCCATGAACGATAATACCATTTTCCAATAAAATTTGGTATAATTATTATTTTGATCAATGATCATTTTACAATCATTATCTGACATATCTTGCTTGTATTCCATAATCCATTATGGGACCACAATTGAGATTGAACACACCGTTTTTCTTTCTCTTTGCAAGATAGTGCATCTGCAGCAGCATTATCTTTTCCTTTGGTATTCTAATTCAAAGTCAAAAGCTTGAATGTTTTCTATCCAATTACATTGTTCTATAGGCAAGGTTTTCTGTTGGAGCAAATATTTAAGTCTATCGTGATTAGTCTTAACAAGGAACTTACTACCCAGTAAATATTGCCTCCCCATAGCCAAAGCATGTATTTTTGCAAGCGTCTCTTTGTTATATGTGGTTCACAATTTCTCATTTGGCTTTAGTTTGTGACTCTCAAAAGCTATTGGGTGATTTTATTGCATAATCATTGCTCCAATCCGAGCCTAAAGCATCACATTCAAATGATGAATGGCTTGGAGAAATATGCTGTGGCGAGTGTTGGAGTTGATGACAATTACTTAGATATTTTCTTGAAGCTTTGCTCTGCTTCTTTCGTCAACATGAATGATTCTTCAATAAATCTGTTAAAGGTGCCACTATATGGGCATAATTCTTTATGAAGCGTCAATGATGGCCAGCCAAACCAAGGAAGCCCCCTAACTTGGAAACATTCTTTGGTACCAGCCATTCCACTATTGTTTTGATCTTTGCAGGATCGAATTTAACACTTTCTGCTGAAATAATGTGGCCCTTATATTTTACTTCTTTCTTGTCAAAACAACATTTGAACTTCTTCACATAATACTTGGTTTTTTCCAATATTGACAACATTGGTCCACATGCTGAAGATGGTCCTTCCAGGCCTTGCTATAAATCAGGATATTGTAAAAAAATATGAGGACAAATTTCCTGAGAAATGGCTAAAAAAATATTATTCGGAGCAGAATGAAATGTTGTTGGTGCATTAGTAAGTCCAATGGCATAACATTGAAGTCATAGTGATCTTCACATGTACAAAATGCTGTTTTGGGAACATCTTCTATTCAGATATAAATATGATAGTACCCAAATCGACAGTCCAACTTGGTAAAATACTTTGCACCATGCAATTTGTCTGCCATCTTGTCAATAAATGGTGTCGAGAATTTATCTCCCTATAGAGATGAAAAGATCCATCTCTGTTTCTCTTCAATATCATTGGTGCAAAATGTAGGCTCTTGTTTGATTATAACACCTGAATCCAACAACTCATGTACCAAGCATGCAATATCTGTTTTGTGATGATGACAATACCGATAAAGCTTGATATTGACAGGAGCAGACCTTGGTTGGATTTCATAATGTGTTCAATATCTTCTTTCGGAGGTAGGAAAGTCTTTAAAAACGACTTCAAGGGACGGTGCTTCTAGCCCCCACAATGACAAATAGCTACAAGGGCCAGTGCTTGAAAAGGGCCGGCGTTATTCAATTCTCCAGATATCACTCAAGATGGTATCATCAGTGATGAGCCTTGCCTGATCCTTAAAGCTATCTTGTCATTCTCTTGACACAGCCAAATTCATCTCAATCTGCTTTTGCTTTGGCTAGGTTTGACTGTGTTTTGGTCTAGTCTTTGTGATATTCTCGATGGTAGCAGAAATACTGGTTTTTGATGTCCATATGAAAGAAAATACAATGCTTAGATTACAGTAGTTATTTAGTAAATGTTTCCTTTTGGCTTCTAAGCTCTCTACTGTTCTGTTAATATGGATGGATCAACATTTGAGTGCCACCTAAATTGCCATAATTTTTGCAATGTAAACTTTTTCCATTATGAATATAATATTTTTAAGTATTGCAAAAAAGTTTATTAATGATTTAGCTTCACCAAATACAAATTCTGAACACACATCTATTCCTATTTTAATTTACCTTAACATTGACAAACCCAACTGACAGTAAGTAATACAGGAGATATTGAAGAATTCAGATCTAGTTTATGCTTTATCAATTATGGTAGTTTGCATATTTTAACATCTCATGCTTAATTTTGGTTTGTGCTTTTTCAGGTGACAACTGAACGCATGCTAGCACATGTAGAAAGTTTACTACAAATTCCAGGTGCAAAATTGCTATTTGGTGGAGAGCCTTTGGAAAACCATAGCATTCCAGAAATTTATGGTGCCCTGAAGCCAACAGCTATATTTGTACCTCTTGATGAATTATTGAAAGACATAAATTTTGATTTGGTGACGACAGAAATTTTTGGCCCCTTCCAGGTAATATCATCAAATGAACTTGATAGTGTGATGTATCTTCTTTTCATGCAATGATTCTTCAACTGTTTGGATCTTTACAATCTTATCAATACAAAATGTCAAGGGATCTATAAATTTATACTCGCATCATAAAATTATCATTAGTGGTGGATTAATGATAAAACTATAGCATTTCATTGCATTTGCATCAGTGGTGGATTTATGATGTATTTTCTTTTCTTAAAATGATTCTTCAACTCTTTGCAACTGTACAATCTTCTCGATACAAAAAGTCAAGGGATCTATAAATTTCTACTTGTATCATACAATCATCATTAGTGGGGGAGGATTAATGTCAAGGCTATAGCACTTCATTGCATTTACAGCCATTGTGCCTCACAGTATTGGTGACTATTAGATCTTAAATATTATTGAGGATGGATGGGTGTTTATGAAATATGTAATTACTAACACATAAAATTTATGGTTTATAACACTTGGATTGCTGGTAAATTGCAGATTATAACTAATTACAGACACGATGAGCTTGCTAAGGTGCTGGATGCATGTGAAAGGATGCATGCCCATTTAACAGCAGCAGTTGTTTCAAATGATATTAATTTCTTACAGGTAAAATGCCTGAATGCGCAAATTAATGTTTCCTTGAGTATGCTTGTTTCCATTTTGTTATCATGTGCTACCCATTGGAATTATCATATTATCTTCATGGCAAATATATCTGATTTAAAAATCTATGGCGTCATCCCTAATATCTTGAACCGCATGTACAGAATCCATGATGTATAAAAGGATCATGATATATCCTTTACAGGAATTTATATCCATCAGTAGTTGCCTAATTGACCAATGGATTAAGTCTGCAAGCCATCCAACTCCCTTATAAACATTATGGTTCAGTGTGTGCAGCAAACAAAAAACCCGTGTCATTTGGAAATTAGTAAGTTTCTTGATATTATAACATCCTTCATTGTCAGTTAATCATTCAGAAACAATTCCATATCTATTACTAGGTGGCACTTTGTTATTTTAAAGCTTATTCGACAGTTTGTAGGGTTTTCTTTGCACCTCATGTTAGCATGCATTATTGATTTTTTATATACCAGTTGAAAAATGTATTGTCAGCATCAACAATAAAATTCTAAATTATGTATTGTATACGAGGTTGCATGGGTCTATTTAGAAAGCTTCTTGGAAGTTGAATATTTTGAGAAAATATGGTCTTATTCCAAACGAATGTTCTGAGAGTGTGAAACTAAACCTTGAAATACTGAGTTTACTTTTATTATACGTTAACTGTTTCTAAGGGGGATGGGCAGTGAGTTTTATTGGGGTGAACCTTTACAGGGGCCAGACTTTAGAGAGCCATCTGGGGGATAAATACCAAACTGACCATATGAGGCATTATGTTGAATTTTAACTATGAAGTCCGGGGTGGTCATAATTGCACTTTTGACCCAACTAGAGATTTTGTTCCGCTTGTAAAAGCATGAAAAATCAACTTCAATCTTCTGCTAAATCAACATAAATATGAGTGTAAGATGTTCTTTTTTCTACGAGGAGGTGAATTCAGCGTGCCTCTCAGATGAGCTACAGTAAGCGGTCTTGTTGACTCTGAGAGTTGATATGAGTAGGAAATTTTTAAAGGTTGGTTGAATTGATTTCTCTACCATTTAAGTTTAAGGTAAAGCCTTGTATTTTACAAGAAAATTGTTTAAAAGGATCATTTCCTGTTCATTCGGTATTTAATTCATCAAGAATGAGAGTGCTCTGTGGGGTGTCATTGCAAAAATTATTGGTTTGTATTGAGGGAATATTTGTTTTTGAAAATTAGCAAAAGGATACATACAATCGGGAGATGGTAGTAATAGGAATAAAGAGGAAAAAAATGGGAATGGATGAGAAAATAAGGAAATCTATATGTGAGGACAACCATTCATTCTCCACATATAGTGGATGGCCATGAGATGGGTGAGAGCAAGTTGAGTGTGGTTGTGGTTGCTTAACAGACATGCAAAGGATTGATTAAAAGAAAAAATGTAAGCAGAAAATATGATGAGAATGAAGAAGTTCCTCAGAAGACGTGAGCAAAGAATATGTTAGCCACCAAAAATATGTGAAGATACGTAAGTGGGACGTTTTAGCAGTTTTATCCATATGCAACTTCATTTGTTACTCCCAGTACTTCTGTGAGTTTCCCACAGTTCCCCTGGGATTAAGAATCAGCACCCGAAAATGACTTATCAATTGCCAAAAACTGAAGTGGAACCAAACTACCATGGTCTGGATCAGCAAAAGAACTGATTCAACAAAACGTAATGTTTCTCTTTTCTGTATTATTATAATTTATAATGAATCCCACAAGTTCCTTTCTTTAATTTTTTTTTTTTTTTTTTGATAAGGCTGGAAATCATGTTAAGAGAAAATAATTACAAGGCACTTGTTTAACCAGCTGAGAGAAAGATACACCACAACAAAATATCGCAGTTTGATAGAGTTCCAAAAGGCTTGCTTCTAAAAGCAGACAAAATCCTATAAACTGACACACTTTTGCAACAGAGCAGATCCAAGGTCAATTACAAAAATAGACCAATACAGAGACATGAAAACCAGAACCTTTCACCAAACAAGGCATAATAACAACAGGGTCGAGTCTCTGCATGAAGCCTACTATGCATGCAGCGTGTGTAGTGCAGCAGCTAGAACATTCTTTTACAGCTTTGAATCATTCTCTAGGTGCTCATGAGCCACATCATTGAATGTTTTACCCAGCCTATACTCGGCAGTTGTCAGTCCTACAATTCTTTGGGAAATTTGATCCTGATACCTGGTCAGGACATGGGTAATGGCCTTGGCAACATGACGTGCTGTGTTTCTGTTCTTGTTTCTTAATGCTTTCAGTAACATTCCCACAGCTCCCAGCAGCATAAACTCAAAACACCCAATAATTGTCTCCTCCAACATTGCATTGCATAATCGACTTTGTATCAATGTGACTTTTGGGTCATCTTCCTGCCTCCTGAATCCATTCCCTCCCTCGGTGAAAGTAACTGTTGCCACAGTTGTGGTTTTCACCAGGCCCCTCCTCACTGTTACAGTACACATATTCTCTTCACAGTAGCTGCCAGTCCTACAAATCTGCAGTATTTTACCCAGACTATACTTAGCAGATGCCAGTCCTAATTTTCTTTAATAAATTTGATCCCGAGACCTGAGCATGACAGGCATAATGGCCTTGGCAACAGGACCTGCTGTGTTGCTGTTCCTGTTTCTTAATGCTTCCTTCAGCTCCCTGCAGGACAGGTTCAAAACACCCACTAGGCCTCTCCTTTAAACATCAAATTACAGAATCGACCTTGTGATCAATATGGCTCTTGGTGCATCTTTCTGCATCCTGAATCCATTCCCCTACTTGGTGACAGCATCTGTTGCCACAGTTGTGGTTTTAATCAGAACCCTCCTCGTTGTTCTTAGTACTTATGTTCTTTTCACAGTTCTGCCATCTTCATTTAATAAACATGAGCCTCCACTATTTCTGGGAAGAATTGGTGGAGAGCTGTATATCCTTCCAGCTGATCTACCCTCCTTTTGATGCCCACATATTCCTTTTTTTTGGTATCTATCAGTCATAGTTTATCTATTTCACTTGTAGGATGAATCCAAAGGTGTTGAATGGGGGCTTCTATTTGAAAAACTTTAGTTATAAGTGTTTTAAGTCCACTATGCCTTAAATAAATGCTTTTTTCCAAATGCCAATCAGGTTTACAGTCTAATGGAACGTTAATTTAGACAGATATATGAAAGACATTGCAATTGTGACTTAACTTAATTTTGATATAATGCTTACACTTTACAGGATGTTCTAGGGAGCTCAGTAAATGGTACGACTTATGCTGGTATCCGTGCCCGAACAACAGGAGCTCCACAGAATCACTGGTAGTTTACTCCTATATAACATTACTTTTGTCATAGAGCTTGGAAATAGCTCATGCATTGCATGTTGTCATTGAATAAACTTTCCATGCTTGTTTTGTTATATGGGTGATATGTTTTCCTTAAATTTGTAAAAGAAACCCTTTATTGATTGCCCTCTAATTTCAGATGTTCCAGTAGTAGTAACAGATGGAATTTCTTTCAGGTTTGGTCCAGCTGGAGATCCAAGAGGAGCAGGCATCGGCACTCCAGAAGCAATCAAATTAGTGTGGTCATGTCATCGAGAGATCATATATGATATTGGTCCTGTGCCCAATAATTGGACTCTCCCAGCTTGCACATGATTAACTTTTTCCAGAGGCAGATGACTCTTTAGGACGTAATTTCATTTTGCGTCCGAGATGAGATGAATATGATGTGCTTACGAGTTGCTTATGCAACTGCCTTTTCGTTGTCCAAATATGCATGACAAATTTCAAAGCTGATCTGGTGTTCTCTGAACACCCAAAAGAATCAGATGTAATGCCTGCGGCTAATATTATCTTAATAATATATTGAGAAATAATTTATAATTGCTCTTAACTATTCCCCATGGTGCTAAATTGTCTTCCTTTGCATTTGGTTTTCTGGTGGTTGTATGCAATCAAATTTGCATGCAACCTATCCATCGTACATTTATTGGAAGTTAGCCCAAAGAAAGTTGTGGAAATGTAATCCTGGATTGGATTACTTTTTAAAATTAATGACAACCATATTGTATTTGACACATGAAGATAGTTTGCAACTGTAAATCTTAGTCGTATGTTTACTGCAAATACTAGTTGAATCGATTTTTTTTTCGAATTGGCTGGCTGACGATGAACGCCTCTCTTCACGACTAATTGTAGTTTACAGGTGCCACCCATTTTAGTATCTCCATGTAGGCTAACCTTCCAACAAATATCAAAATAACAGTAGCATTAGCATAGAGAGGTTTATGAAAAAACCAACATATAATGGAAACTACCAAGTACCTTAACTAACCACACATTACAAATTAGTGCCTAATTTTAATGTCTCTATAAGAGATTTGAAGCTTTTTTTTTTTTTTATTGGAGGGGAAAACACCCAGATCCTTCTGAGTAATTTTTGCATCTGTTGGTATCGGTGCACGAGTAATCGATCTTCTTCGGCTTAGTGCCAAGGACAGAGGAGTATGGACTTAAACCTAACCTCAATTTTTCAAATCGGTACATAATGGAATTTGTATCTTGGTGGATGGGATTTGAAGCTATTTTTAGTGCAATAGTCGTGCCTACAAATATTGCCATAATACAATGTTGTAAACAGATAACCCCTGAGAGATGAATAAATATGTAGCAATAAAGACTTTTAATGAAAATATACTTTCCAAGGATTATGAAAACCACATTAATAAATATATACATAAAATAATATTGCGAACACCTCAATAATATAATGGACCAAAATTACCGTAAGAGGCCACGGGCCGGGGTGCAGTGGTAGGGCTGGGGGCCTACACCCAGCCGCCCTAGGTTCGAGCCCTGCTCCTCGTTGGCCGCCTCCCATATTTCAAAGATGCAGTGGAAAAAAATAAAAATAAAAATACTGTAAATTATATAGAGGGAGAGCGTGAGGTGGTGGCGTGAGGGTTAAGACGGTGAGGCAGCCATGGTTGCTGCCGCTGCCGCCTCCTCTGTTCTTTGCTTCAGAGGTGGACGCAAGAGAGGCAAGAGGCGGTGGGAGGAATGAGGGAAGGCGGCAGCAGGAGGATGGTGGAGGGTGTCAGAGGATTTGTTGAGATGTGTATGTTAGCTTACCTAGTCTTTGGGGTTTATTTGCTACCAAAAATTGGATGCACGCTGTATGTGAAGGCAGTGGACAACTGTTGAGAGTGAAACCGTGTTCTTTGTTTTCTTCCGTGAGGGATATGCTGTGGCTCTTTAAATTTATTGTTTTATATTCGGATTTGAATTATATCACTTTAATCCCTGTTTTCCTGAATTCTTTTTTAGGGTTTATCAGAGGGTTTCAGTAGGTAGATTTTTGGAACCAAATGAGATTGTCAAGGAATTGATTCTTAATAAAAAGGGCCAAGAAAAGTAAATTACCAAAATTTTGGAAGTGGGGATGGTATTGTGTATTTAGAAGTGAAAAATTCTAAAATGATAACAAATGATAACACAGGGTAACCTATAAATGATGAAGGATAACCTATTTTTGTAGTTCCCTAGAGTGCCTCAAGTGATATTTGTGTTTTGTGGATATGAACAAGTTGGTATAGGGTGGGAAACAGATGTTGGCTTTGCTAGGGTTTCTTCCTTGCCTCTCTAGGCATTCAAGGTTTGTGTTTGTATTAATGTTTACATTTACTCCTCTCTTTAGGCTGGTTTTCCCTATTTAATAGCTCTAAACTTGCTGTCTACATGTTTTGGAGAAGGTAGATAGCATGGCATCGAAGCGACTGTGAAAGTTTGCTTTGAAATTCTATGATAAGGCATTGGAATTATTATTCCTTTTCAATCTGTGGATATGTTCTTAGTTGTTGACGTTATTGATTCCATTTGCAACTGTTATGAGAATAATATTGTTGTTCTGTGTTATGTTCGTTGTATTCCCTCTAAGCAATCCCTTACCTCTTGGGTTAAGTATGCTTAAGAGTCATATGGTATCTAGCTTTTTGGGGTTCCTAACCTTACCAATGGGTTTTATTTTTTTGTTTTCTTTTAAAGATGCTCAACAAGATTTTGGAACTATGTTGGCTTCCTCAAGATAAATGAGGTATGGGCATTATTGACATCCACAGACAGGGTATCGCCTTATGTGCTAAGTGGGTTGTTCGAGCTATTGAAGGCCTAAAGGCATGGAAAATTATTTTTAGGGATTGCATTTATGTAGTTCATAACCTTACCAATGTATTATTATTATTATTATTTTTCTTTTAAAGATGCCCAACAAGATTTAGGACCTTTGTTGGCTTCCTCAAGATAAATGAGATATGGGCATTACTGACATCCACAGACAGGGTATCGCCTTCCGTGCTAAGTGGGTTGTTCGAGCCATTGAAGGCTTAAAGGCATGGAAAATTCTTTTTAGGGATTACATTTATGTAGTTCACCATATGGTAAAATAATTTGGAAGGGTATAGGAGTTAGTACTCTTATCATTACCACAACTCCTCTTAAAATTGAAGGCACATTTTCCCCCTACAAAACTTGAAAGCCTTTGGGTTGATCAAATCGTTTTTCAATTGGGTTGCGTTTGGGTTTTGATGTGGCCTCCCTTTTAATGACCATAATCTTCGGTGGTCTCGCATCGTCATGAGTATCACCTTGTCATTAGCAGAAACTCCAGGATTTAAAGCTCTTAGGTTCTTCAATAAAGGCACACGTATAGTTTGTGATCTTATTTATTCATAAAATTGGACTTTAAAACCCATTTTGCAGAAGAAAAACAAGCTTCTTGCCTTTGATTTGCTTTCCACCATGTGTATTCAAGAGCTCATGTTTGATGTTACGAAGCACAAGTTGGGTCTTCAACCACCAGTTGCATGGTGGAAATACTAATGGTAAAATCGTGATACACCTTTAAAAAAATTATCCTCTAGGGCTTTTTAACAAAAAATTCAGGATGTTTTGTTAAGCTATTAAGCTTAATAATTGGGAGGTGGGGGCTATGAAATCTTCGCCTAGAAATTAGATTTTTCACCTCAACCTTATTTGAAAGAAAAAGCTTGAGCCAAAATTAGCATACTTTCTGTTGTGTTTTGGTTTATCAAGGGTGGTCATTAGTTGAAAGACTTCATACCCCAAATGTCTTTCATGTATCTAACTAGAGACATTTAAACATTTATTTTGGAATTGCGCTCATGCCTAATGTGCATGGAAGTGGATGCGAAGCTTGTTTTTGCCTTTCCATCATAAGCCCATCTGTTGGAAGATTTTTTTGTTTGGGGATTATGCTCAAAGGTTAAGTTAT
The DNA here is from genome assembly GCA_037957365.1 of Torreya grandis. Classification (NCBI taxonomy): domain Eukaryota; kingdom Viridiplantae; phylum Streptophyta; class Pinopsida; order Cupressales; family Taxaceae; genus Torreya; species Torreya grandis. Next base: position 1,675,465 of record JARHVA010001871.1, read on the forward strand.
TTTTCTTTCATTTTGAATTTCTTCAAAGTTACTATTATTTTTCAACTCTAGAAGTTTATGAACTCTGCTATCTTTAACAATAAGATTATTTAACAACAATTTTTGACTAAGGAAAAAGTTTGTGTTCTTACCTATGTGTTTTTTAGATCCAGGGTCATGTTGAGAAAATCGCTTTGGAATTTTAATAGGTTCTACTTAATCATTGGGGGAGTGTTCCTTGCACTATGAACAAAATATTTTCATACATTGCGTTGCAAAGTTCCCCTAAAGTAACACCGTAGTAGTGTTGGAGTCACACCATTGCTTCTCTACCATTCCCCTCAATGGGATGGTTGGAGTCTGTTTGCTTGTGGTAAGGCTATGCCAAATTTGGTGGGTGCTGGTATGATTACTCCAATCCCAAATGTGGTGGGTACCAGTATGTTTACTTATCTTCCAACACCGGATGTGGTGTGTGATAGTATGATTACTCCTCCTTCCCTCGGGTGGGGAGTGCTTGTTCCTTTGGCCATTCAGAATGGACATGATGGATGGATGACACTAGATCTACTGTCAGAGGATCCTTGCACTTGGGACTCTCTCCTTCTATAAGATGATTTGCCACCACCACCTCTTAATGGTGCTACTTGTATTTAGACTAGGTTTGTTAGCTTTTGTCCCATATTTTATTTTGATAATTGTATTTTGAGACTCATTTCTGAATTGTGAATACTAACTAACTACCTTTTTATTTTATATGTTTTCATTAAAAAATATGCAATAAATTTAAAGGTGGAGAATAGTTTCATATATTAATATTTGTTATTTTTTGATATACAATATTACCTTATTTCTTATCAAAAAGATCAATAACAATTGTTGAATCAAGTTATGTCTCTTTCTCGAGTGATATGTTACTATGTATATATAATCTTTTTGAATTATTTTTCCTTTTAACATAAAATTTCTTAATTATTTATTCAATTACCTTTAATCTTAATTCATTTATATTTTTTATATTTACATCAATTTACATATTTTTTTGGGATTGTGTACACTTGAATGTTCTATATGTAATATCTATATTTTCAATAGTGTAGCCATTATTATTTTTGAGAGTAGTTGATTCATTTTTTATAACATTCACCACAAATAATTATTGTGAACATTAAATTGATGTTGCTTTGTTTGGGTAAACTATAATAGTGAATCTAATTTATTTTTAAAGTCGTTTTAATATACTTTTCATAGATTAAACATCAAGCTTTTTGATTATCCCTTAACATGAATAGAGTTAAATGGATTGGAAGAAACATGAAAAAAAATAGCAATGCATTTTCATAATCATATGATGGTGACATAAGCCATTGTTTAGGATGGTGTACATGTAGTTCACTATATCATTTTTTTCACATTTGATGAGATATTGAATTGTTGTCTTACTCATGTTGACTACAAAGATATTTAATTGTTGCCTTCTTAATGTTTGATTACAAATTTGATTGGAGAATTTATTTTTGGTACGATTAATTAATACTTACAACATATATAATAGATGTTTGATAATTCATAAAGATAAGTAATAAAGGTGTTTGGAAAAATTATTATATATTAAAATATTTTATGTTGAAAATATTGATGTAAATTTTTGTGATTCATTATTTAAGTTAATTAAATTGGTCTTCCATGGTTAAGTTGGCCCTTGACCATTAAAGGTCAAAATTAACCTTTCTTTGTCAAGTAAGCACTTGATTATATGAAGTATGATAATTAAGTATAAGATTTCATTATTAAAAAAAGAAGAAAGAAAAAGAAAAAAGAAAACTAATGCAAAAAAAAATAATGTATGATAACACCAATATATGATAGATGTCCTTAGAATACCTTGAACACAATATACTCAATAGTGAATGATATGAAATCTCATTGTGTGGATATAGGTGGCGTAAAACCCTCTATTTATATACCATTCTTAATAATGTGTAGGGAGAGAACACTAGACTATGCTAATATCAATCTTAAGGGTATATAACAATATTGTAACTCGACGCGCCTAAAAAGACACAACATTTGATCCAAATTTTGACGACAATTTTTGACATGTGGACGTCCAAATGAGGGGTTTCATGAGGTTAAAAAAGGGAAATCTATGTCACAACTCGAGTCAAAATTTCAACGTTCGAAATCACGAAGAAATTTTGACATAAATATCTATGTCAAAATTTTAACAGCAATACATTTAAAGTTTGACTGTCTTGTTTGCTCTCTTGGGTGTCAATATCCACATGCCTTAAATCATTTCAATGTGTTAACCTATGTCTAAATCTAGACATTAAATTTTGTCCACGTCAAAATCTTGACATTCTCAACATATTAAAAAAATAAAAAAAATTGCATAGCCAACAAGGCCATGTAGTAACAATAATTGACATCCTTGTTATAGCTATGCTTCACATATCATGTAATCATTGATCCAATGCAATAACATGAATGCTTTAATTTGTGAAACAATTCACGTCTCTTCTCTATATTATCACATTTTGCAAATGAGATTGCATTAGACGGTTTATACTGTACATAGTATTTCAAGGTTACTACACAAACATATGTACATCCATCAAAGTATAATAAAAATTGAATATTTATCATATGTTTTAATTGTAAATGTTAGTGTATATTTAGACTTACACACTTGTGAAGTGTAAGATGAAATTGTTTTTTGGATTATGTGCACGTATTATCCATATCTTATTTTTAGTTGAAACTTGTCACTAATAATATGAATCTTGTAACTAGCAATGTCACCTAAAAGTGTTTGTGATTAGCCAATAAGCATATATGCAAACATGCTTATTTATCCTTATTAAATTTTATCATCTTTTAATTCATGATGAATGTTAAAGTTATTTAAACTTGATTAATGTTATTTAGAATTGATTAATTTATAGGACCTATTGAAGTATACATCCTTGCTATAAAATTTGAACTTGCAATCGTTGATGTTTAAAATATAATTTAAAGAAATTTGAATTTTTAAATTCAATTAAACAAAACTTAGTTTATTAATGTAATGTGTTTAACTTTTTTAAAATATTATTTTTATGAGTGTTTAGATTTAAAATAAAATCTCAAAGTTTTGTTTGGCTATCCTAATTTAAGATTTTATAACCAATGTATGATTGCAAACATCTATATATCCCCACTTAAAATTATTGTATAGTGGGCATGTTAGAAGGAATTGTGCTTCATCTTCTATATATTTTATATCAAATAATTTGTAAACTATTTTCTTTCGAGATATTTTTGAAAATGTTTATCTGAGAGTTTCACTAACTCATGTATATTAATTCTTATTAAAAAATATATATCTTATAAAAATATACATGATATTGAAGTTTAAAATTGATAATAATAATATAATATAAGACTTTAAAATCATATTAGTATTATTATTTCACCTTAAATAAAATTAAAATAATGAAATATAAAAAATAATTATTATGAAACAATCTTTTAAAATGGGGTAGGTTAAAAAACATGTGGATAAAATATTAATGTCCTATATAAAGTTAATTTATATTATATTGTATTAAGTGAGTTTAGAACATTTATTTTTCGTTAGAAGTTCAAAATTCTAATTGTTTGAGTATTTAATATTAATTGATGTTGAAAAAGGTTGATTATTTGTGCACCCAATACAAAGAAATACTTAAAATTAAAAATAAATAAAATTAATTTAAAGAAATCATGTAAAGAAAGATAATACTTTATTAAATTTTTTTATAAATAACATTTTTTGGGTGTACTTTAGAATAATAAGAAAAATAATACTAAAGGGTTGCACTTAGAATTGAAGACCGAAGGAATAAAGAAGAATAAAGAGTCGCATGAAATAAAATCAATAATTGAAATATTTGAGAGTTTCATTTTCACCACAAAAGAGATAAACTGCCATTATTCATTTCTATCCATGATATTACAAAATATTCCCCACCATATTAGTGAGAACCTTCATATTATTAGAAATAGAATGACCTATCCTTCGTTTGTGTAATTCGTACCTTAGGACATAGCCATGCAAATGTTTGGTACTTAATTTATTTGACAAATGTTACATATTTATATTGTGTGTATTATTTATTTACAAAGCTCTTGAACAACAATATAGGATATTGAAAACATGCACTCAATCATGTCCAAAATAAATTATAATAGTGGAGTGTTGGTGTTGTCGTACATCATATCCTTCATTTGTGTAGTTCATATCCTAGGTTATACTTATGCAAATGTTTTTCACCCAATTTATTTAAAATTTGTTACACATTCCCATCTTGTGTATTCTTTATTTGCAAAGCTCCCAAACAACAACATATGGATTCTGGTAACATGCACTCAACTCTATGCAAAATAAATCACACTTGTATAGTGTTGGTGTTGTGGCACATCTTTTCAAGAATGTAGAGCTTTGTGGACTCCAGAGTAGCACACCTTTTTACAATTTATCCAAGACATCATCAACGATTTTATTTGTGTTAAATTCTTGTTTTCTTATGCAAGATGTGTAGTTTGTATTCTTCTTCCTCTCAGCTTTCTTTTAATTATAAAAGATTGCAAGGTGTTATCGCTAATATTGACATAAGTGAAAAGAAAAAAATAATAAAGTTTAAATAAAAATGAACAATTAACAAATAGAGGAAATATTATGATGATGACAAACGACACTATTATTAAGAAAGTTGACCTATATAGGTCTATCATCCAATTAGAGGTGATCCTCAATTAGTCCATTGTCTACATTGAATATATTGATAATTATATAGATTTTATCAAACTCACAAACCTCCTTACACACACACACACACGATCAAAAGGGTATATGTGAATATTAATCTATTTAAAATATTTTCAAAAACAAGATAATAAGGTGATTGGCCCTTTTATTATTATAAGCAAAGAGAGTTAATTTGTAATTAATGGCATATTTTTCTGAAGTTATCGAAAAGTGGTGGACCTTTCTACCATGTTACTATTTTCTTTTTTAGATCGGTGCTTAGCTTTTGACTAGAGCTATAACTTGTTCTGGGGCACAAATTGGGGGCCCAATCCCTGAGAGAACTATAGAACCATTAATACTTTGATCACATTGAAAACCATCGATTAAACAACCACATCTAGCCTATAAATGCCCTCTAAGATTCAAATTTGGGTGGAGCTAGGCACAACCAAACCACTTCACCAATCCTTATACATCTCATTGGCCGAAATTTAATCTACATCTGAAGCTTAATGGGGGTGGCCCTGGGTCCGTAATGTCTGTCGAATGATCCAAAACTAAATCGCCCCACTGTGATTCACGTGGAACACATGGAGAAGTTTGACCCCTACCTCAAGGTGTCCCCATGGCTACTTTAGAATGTAGGTGTGTGTTTGCCCCTAAGCCTCAATGCATCACAAGGTACTCAACAGGAATTGAACTTGAGACCTAGGTGACCGAAGTCATTGATCCTATCCACTAGAGTTAACCCTTGGGGATTATGTTACTAATATTTAGTCTTCATCATTTCTTTGATCTAATTCACATTGCATACAACTATGGGTGATTGTCTTATGGTTGTTTATCATACTTATCGGGCAAGTTTCAAAAATTTACATAGTATTAGAGCCATGTACTCTCTTTTTTTATTCAACCTATCACTAGCAATGGATTTTTTTATTTATGAGAATATTATAACTCAAGGTGATCCTCAATTAAGTCATTGTCTAAATTAAGTGTTCCTCTAATTATAGAGAATCTATGACCCTCACAAACCTCCTTATATATGTAAGAACAACAAGGTATGGTTGAATATCAATCCATATTAAATCCTCTTAAAGACAATATAAGAGGTCCATTAACCCTCTTATTATAATCGATACTATATTTTGATAGAGATATTAAAACATGGTATACCTTTCTACAAGGTTACATAAATGTCTTGTTCATAATCGTTTTCATCTTATCCATCATCACATTCAATTATGGGCGACTGAATCAAGGTTGCTTATCATAGATCATGACCAATTCACCATTTTTTACAATGTTAGGGTATATTATGACTTATATATTTTGTAGGGTCTAATATATACTTAATTTTTAGCATTTATTTAAATATGTGCACACGTTATTTATATATTATTTTAGCTGATACTTGTCACTAAGGATAATATAATTATTTATAAGAATTTTACAATTATAGGTGATCCTCAATTAAACCAATGTCTAATTTAAATGTTCTGTTAATCATATATATTCTCCCACCCTAACAAACCTCATTACTTATCTATATAAGCACATGTAATATCCTCATTTTTACTAACTTGATTTGAGACATTATTTACATTGTTCTTATTGTTTAGGCATGGAATTGATTGATTAGTTCTATTTTCTATGATGAGACTATGAGACACCAATATTATTTTTGATATTTGTCATTAATATGCTATTTTTTCTTATACTTGTCGATTCAGTTATAGCCTTTAGAATTTATTGTTGTTATGCATTTTCAATAGAACATGACTATATGTGTGGATACATTATTCTGTTAAGATTTGACACATTATTATTAAGTAATGTATATGTTGATTTAATGCATTTACTACTAATATTTGATGTGCCACTTGGTAGATATTATTGATGTATTTATGAATATGTGAATCTACAAGAAAATGTATAACCATGGTTGGGAGTAGTGTCGTGTGATGTAGATCCATTATTTTGTGAGCACACCATGTGGTAGTACCAACTCACACGAGTGGGTTTATTATTATCACATGAGTCATAGTTTATAAGTTTGACTGGTTTGGTTATCAACTTGGTTTCTTATATGTTTTACATCATATTTTGACTATGATAGTCATATTTAGATTTGATTATCAAATAGATAATTAAATATTTATTAAAGCATATAGCCTTTGATCATTGTTTTTATAACCATATCGATTAAATTGTTTTATTTTTCAATCTTATAAGCCCTTGGTTTGATTTTAAGTATTTGTCCTTGACATGGTTTGATTGGGTTTTGACAAGGAATTACAAATGTATATGGTTTTCAAATTCTTAACTATTCTTGTATCAATAATGTGGAATGTTGTTTAGCATGTTTGCATGATGTAGAACTACATTTGTATCCATGGATGTCTTCTTGACATGGAGATGATTTTGTTTTGACATCACTCTTGTTGATTATCGTTGACTTGAATATTTATCAAAGTGTATCTATTATGAAATATGATTTCAAATTAGAATATGAACATGGGCATTACAATGTTATGTTTTATATGCGATAACTAGAAGTACTATATATTATACTAGTTTACAAGTGGCATTTGAGATGTGCCACTTATGTGACTTGAGTAAACTATGATTTTGAGAAAAATATTAGTTATCAATGTGGACATTTCACTAGGGGTAACATATTTATATGTTTTTTTGAATCCTGGGGATTGAGGTTTAACCCAACAATCTAGAGTTTTTTTAGCTCTATCAGGGCGAGCTCCCCCTACCCAATCAGATGTGTAAATGCAAGGGTAACTAGTCCCATGGGACCTAGGGGTATTGAACCTAGGTAGGGGCTAACAAATCACTTAGGTCCCACCACTAGGTCTCACCACTGGACCGAACATAGTTATATGGTATTATTTTTAAATGTTATGATTTAGTGGTTTAAACCACTTGAGGATGTGATAGGTGGGGAAAGAAGAGATAGAAGAAGCATATAGGAGCCTCATCATGTTGTAAATGTATTAAATGAAATTTCCCTAGAATTTATGATAGTTTGGCTTGTTATAGAAGATAACGAAGCCCGAGGATAACTGGAGTTAATCTTACCCAAACTAGATTAGGCTTGGTGAAGTAAATGGAGAGGGTTAGTTATATTGTTTGATTATTTGCATTCATTAACATGGAAGGAAAGATATTAAGGCAAAGCCCTATCAAAATTTATATTTGAGACTTACATGTTAGTTTTTTTTTAAAAATTCACACAATGGGAAATATACTATGAAAAATATATAAAACCATTATGATATAGGGAATTGTTAGTGCAGGAATTTATTTTCCATTTATTTATTTTATTTGAGTTATTAATACACATGTGGTTTAGCTTGCTTAGGTGTAATTTGTCATAGGGAGTTACTTGACTATCATTTTTAGCTAATTGGTAAGAGTTATTCCTTGACCGACTATCCTAGGTATAGGAGTTACATGCCTATTCTAGGTGCTTTACCACTATTATAAGGGAGATTAATTTTAATATCTCCTATTTTCAATCGTTTTGTAAAGCTAAATAGATAGAGAATTTTTATTTTTACACTCTCAATTTATCTCTTACAACTACTTGTTCATTTTCCATTTTGATTTGTTCAAGTGTTAGTGCATTCGGTGTTCCATCTTTGATCTTGGTGGACTCCTCAACAAGAATATATAGAATATAAGTCTAAAAAAGTAAATCAAATTTGTCCTAAGTGATGAAAATAGTATAGAAGCATAAATAAAATTGATTGACAAGCAATGGATAATATGAGATGTGAAGTTCATTAAATAGTCACACTTGGGTGAAAGCTTGAGATTATGAAAGTGTATCAATGGTCTAGAAGGTATTGATTATGTATGTGAAATGTGGACTAATAATTGTAAAAGGACATATTTGGTACCTATTCAAGCAATAATTTTTTTTTGAGGTAGATTCAACTGTTAAATCAATCCCTTTGTTGTGGCTAATGAATCTGTTATTGAGCACCAAATCTATACTACACACCTTTTTGGGTTATGGATTTTTGTATGTAGGTTCATCCCCTGATACTATAAAATATTATGTTTGTTCTCTTTGGAATAGGGGAGAAGAATGTTTGAATTGATCTATTCTTCCTCTCTTGACCTATCCATAACACACATGAAAAAGGGAAGGGATGAAAGTAGTTGTGCTGGGAAACCTCAAGGGAATTATAACTACATACCTTCATGATATAATTAGACCCCACAATTTTTATATAGTGTAAATGGAATCTAGAGTAAGGGTTTCCACCTATTCTTCCCTATAAGTGATTATGCAACTACATGAAAATTCACCTAATCCCTCTTTGTGTACAAGTGGATGATGTTACAATAGCTTAAATAAGATTGAAGTATCAAGATGTAATACTTTGTCATAAGTTTAGAAATAGATATGTAATTTGAAGGATCTAACTTGGATTATAGATAAGGAATTCATCATTTACTCATACTTGGTAAATGAGTAGGAATGATTTATATATAAAGAACTCCTTAGGACATGACAAATACAATGTGTGACCATAAAAAGTAGTGACATGTGAAATAAAAGACACAATAAATCAAGACAAGACAAAATAACCCAAAAAATAAAGGGGATGGTTTCAATGGTCTAGTATATATGCACGAGGTAGATTTAGTGGTACCTTGTAGCCATCAAATCCATCTTTGTAGAGATAAAAGTCTAGGAAGGTGCAAACAACTCAAAAAATGGTCAAATAAGGCTCAAAAGTTAAAATGGATGCATACTAAATACATATAGAAGGTACGAGGTCAGAGAGAGAACAGTGTGGTGTAGGAAGTGTCCTAAACATATCCAAACATATACAAGTGTGCCAAATGTGTAAAAATAGGTAAAAATACTATTTAAAATGAACTAACATAAGAATTGGGTGTCTACACAATGCCCCTACTTTGATGTGTATATGTGAGTGAATGCATGCATGCACCAAAGTATAAAAATAAATAATTGAATTACATGTTGTGATTTACTTAGGTAAGGGAGTATGAATTGAATGATACTTGAGATAGGCTCTATCCACATAGATTTGTTATATCTGGAAAGTGGACATACCTAAAAATAATGGCCAAAAGTAGTCAATGTCTTATCAATGTGAAAATTTAAAAAAAATAAAAATGTAAATTGAAATGGAAACATAGGAAAGACCACACCTCATGACCCTAGAAGGCCTAGATATAGTAATGAAGCACACATACAAGTAGTATTCCCCCATAGATGCATGGTAAGGGTCATGGAAACATAGGCACCAATCATAGTAATATCACAAGTATAAATATGTATGGTAAATAACATGGTACCAAATATAGTAAATGCATGATGTAGATCATGATAACAATCATAGAATATCATATAGTATATCACATAAATCACACATGAGTATATAAATACATATATGAAGTTATCACACAAGGATATATGATGCACAAGACATGATGACATGATATGAAAACTAGAGGATCCTCTATGGAAAAGGACAAAATAAGACAACATGATTAGACACACACACACATACTCATACAAGAAATCAATGAAACATAGGCACACATACAAAGTAATCATGTAACAATCATAATGTAACCAATGTAATAATATAACCAAGCAATGTAGATATCCATGTTACATGAAAGATGTAGGTAATATAAAAATATGATATAAGCAATATGAAATAGATCAATATGATAAATGGGAAGTAAGATATATATCACTATAAAATATAATGTATGAGGATGCCCCTAAGATAGGGCATGCTACCAATGTAATCATGCCTCCCAAGGAGTGTGTAAAGCATGAATGTGAAAAATATCTATCATATGCATATATGTATGATATTTATATGTTGATATTTTTTTTTTAATTTTTTTTGGTGTTACACCCTTAACCTATAACATGTATAGTGGTATGTGTGGCCAACATAACTTTTACCTTGTCATATCAAAATTCCCTATGTTTTCATATTATTAGTAAAGTCAACCTGTGGAGTAACCATAGTCTAAGTAGGGTAAATATATAAGGTAGTGGTTATTAATTATAAATCATATTAAAATTTTTGTTCTTGTTGCATGGTTTTGTAGCTTTTCCCCTCGAAGTGGCCTAGTCTTATATTTACAATATTAGGCTATGTTGTCAACATTTGGTGTGGATATGCTCTACTATGATCTTATTATTGTGATCTATTATTTTTGATATGATCTTGATATTTATATTTACATTCATTTTTGTGAATTGGCTTGATCTATTTAACTAATTTTATTACAAATGGTATCATAGCTTTGATTTGGGAAATGTTCTATAGTGCATATTTTTAGATCTAATGTAGCAGTTGTTCTGGGGGTTAGGATAAAAAAAACATAACTTGTGATCCAAAAAGAACTTATTTTTTTCCATCAATGCAATATTTCTTGAAGTGTTTTTCAAAACAAAATTATATAATTTTTTTTCACACCCTTATGTAATATAACATTCATTGGATTCATCTCGACAAGACAATCATAATGGTATAAGCCTCTAATGCACCTTTTTTTCAAGTTTTTAATCCCTTTAAAAATATAAAACATTGGATTCATCACAAAGAGATGATAAAAATGGTTTAAGCCTCTGGTACAATTTTTTTGACCCCTATACCCTAGAGCTTATGTATAACTAATACACACATTAGAGACCTTGGAAGAGTGTTAGAGGTACACAAACTAATAGGGGAGGTGAATCAGTGGTGGAAAAAAATTTCAAATTCAATTAAAAAACCCTTCAAAAACACTTAAGCATTTAATACAACCATTCATGAAGCATTCAAGATGTTTATAGCAATGAACAATAGATAAAGCAAGATCACACACACAATACAATATCTATGTGGGAAAACCTCTTGGAGAATAAAACCCACTCTCAAGCCTAAAAACACATGGAATACTTATATAATAAGATAATCACAAACATGAGACTGATCAAGTCCTTCTGACCAAAATTTAGTGAAACACCAATTTCATAAGGAGCCCCTGCCCCTAAGATGATCAAGTCCTTCTGACCATCTATTGGTCAAGTCCTTCTGACCGGATTTAGTGAAGCACCTATTTCACAAGGAGAAATTTACCCTAAGATGATAAATTCCTTCTAATCACCTATTGGTCAAGTCCTTCTAACCTATATGTTGAGCACCCTCTCTATCTCATACAAGCCTCTCACATAGACATGCCACAATTTCTCTTCCTCTTCACTCAAACTACCCTCAATATTCAAACCTAAAAGAGCACTATTATTAAAATAAAAAATATGACCTACAGGTCATACACACATTCATCAATCTGATATACACATCCATTGGGCACCCACCCTTTCCTTCACTCCATAATTTTTAAACACACCTCTTCACATAGGTCTCTCAAGTCTCTTCTACAAGCCTATAAACCATCACATTTGGTTTCACATTTAATAATTTCATCATGAATTATCATTTTAAAAAAATTAATTTTCAGACACAACACATGCCTTCACCCTTAAGGCATCTAACATGGGTCACATTTAAGCACAACCCTCTTTCAAAGAGGCCTAAGTCACCTTTTAGGTCTTATAAAGACCCATTCACCTCTTTGCCACTTATTCAAGCAAAACAAGAACACACATTCAATTTAAAACATTTGAAACCATGAAATATGATATATAGGTCCTCTCCAAGAGATAACATCAATCAAATCACCTTTCTTCTAAATCACAAATAGCTTAAACACATTCTGTACATGCAACCATCCTGAGCGAACACATAGTTAGCTTCTAAACTTTTGTTCATACTGAATATGATTGGTCACACCTATAAAATCCATAAAGATCATACTTATATAATATACAAAACTCTCTAAAATCTCAGTCATCTTAAAGCATCCAAATACCATCATAACAACTCAAATGTCCTTCTTGGGTCACTTACAGAGCATGAATGAATACACAGTCAACTTTGAAGCACCATAAATTTGATTGTACAAATAATTAGACCTTAAAATATATATTGATGGATGCATCCTAGATTATTATACATATTTAATTTTTATTTCATCATGAAATTCATCTTAGATATAAAGATATATCACAAAAACCAAGTACTAGTTTTTCCTTCACAAAATTCAAATATTTGAATTCCAACGGTCAAAGTTAAACATCAAACACTTGTCCTCATCTCATTGATTCCTAAAAATTTGTAAAAAAAAATCATTCCATCGATATTATTTGAAAGAGATTGATATTTAACCCGTATTGATTCACTATTCATTTGTTAAACTTTAGTCACTTTGACTTCATCTCATGCACCCTTGCAATATTGACCAAATACGCACCATCGACCTCCATGGATCAACCACGTCTTTAACTTGAAATGATAACCATTAGATTTTAATCATAACTCTTAAGATAAAAAAACTTGGTGCCCTCACATACTTTTTGAGCACTTTTACTATCATTCCATGCATTTTTTCCACTTGCTAGCTCCTCATGCATTCTGAGCATTACTGTCAGTGTATGCTCCAATGGTCTTTTGCCACTTGGCAGCTCAATTTGCATTATACATACCATTTTCAATCACTAAATTTTTTAAAATTGGTATTATCATGTGAATTATTGCCTCTTTAATTATCCCACACCATTGATCTTTGTTGGTATGAATCACCACTCATCGTTGATCTTCTGTCAACCTAGCGAGCTTGTGACACTTATTACCTGCACATGCAACCTTTGACATGTTGAATTCATATGAATCATTAGATAAATATATATGATTTAATTTTAAATATTATATTTTCTAGACTAATGACCTCATACTTTGATGTATTTTAGCTTAATTGTCTCTGACCCATCACAGTCTACAAGTGTAACTTTGAAGATTTATATCTCGAGCTAGAAAACACTTCAAGACCCCAAATTTTTAGGGTAGATTCTTAAAAATATAGATAACATATCCATGATATAATTTGAATAATATTTAATTTTTTAATACATAAAATAAATTCACAAACTCACTGGTTCATCCACGTCTGTATGATAATCTATGACAGTTATAGGAAAACATTGCAAACTGCTTGTTAAGCCAACTTTGCACAGTTATATCTTTTGCTCCACTCAATCGCATTACTTGAAACTTGGACCATAGAAAATTTGGACTAATTTGATCACACCATGTGACCAAATCCTCTTGAATAATAAATACATGGAAATGGTGACATTATCAAACTACCTACTTAGAATTTCTACCACTAGACCCAAAAAGTATAAATGAAAACTATGAACTACCAGATGAAATACACTCATGTACACAAGCATTAAAAGAATATAAAACCTATTATGGAACCTATTACATATCATAAAATCACTATACTCATCCCTAAACATCCTTAACCCTAAAAAAACTAAATATCAACCAAGCCTACTTCAAGCATATTAGGACAAGCACACTGCACACTTTGTCATTGATACTTAGAATATCAAGACACTTCATCCACTCATGTGGACACCTCCATGACATCAATGCAAAATATCCAAAAATATCCCCATTTTTAATTTATGTCAAAACCCATCATACAACTCAACTTCCTTCTCTCTCTTCAATCACTCTCACAATAGGAACCTTCTCCCCCTTTGACACAATGGCAAAGTGGGCACAAAAATAATCTTGAGGACTTGAAAAGACCACCAATAGGAGAGGACCACCTTATAAATATGATACAAACTCCCCCTTACCTTTATCCTACATTTTATTTTCCTTGACAACTTCTTCTTGCTACATGTCAACACTCTCTTCAACCAAGAACTGCAACCAATGAAGAAAGAATACAAAAAAGTATTGAAATATGATGGAAATCACAAAGAACATCTGAGAAGGACTCCCCCTAAGGTCTCTAAGCCATTTCACTTCTTGAGCATCTTCAGATATCCACACATCATGAATAACCACCACACATGCTTACTAGCCTTTTCTCTCAATCCACCTCTAGATCAAGCTCATGAACTTGTTGCTCCCCCTTAACCAAGAGACCTTTTATTGATTCACAGAGAAAGAAATGACACCCAAGCTTTGTCTTAGATACTCAAATGTAGATTTTGACAATGGTTTGGTCATAATATCTGCAAGTTGCTCTTTTATAGGCATATACTCCAACTTAACACTTTCATTACTCACTTATTCTCTCAAAAAATGATATCTAATAGGAATGTGCTTAGTTTTTGAGTGCATAACAAGATTCTTTGAGATACTTATTAAAATTAGTATTGTGACAATAGATAAGATAAGGTCCATTTTGTCTTACCTTATAGTCTTCCAATGTTTGTTTCATCCACATGACTTACATGTAACAAGAGACAACTGCTATATACTTAACTTATACAATTAATAGAGACACTGAGGCTTGAATTTTACTTAGCCAATACACCAAGCATCTCCCATGAATAAGGCCCCATTACTGGTACTTATACTATCATCCACACATCCTACCCAATATACATTAGCATATGATTTTAAAGTGAATTATTTACCCTTGGGATACCATAAACCATACTCTGTGGCACCTTTGAGATACCTCAAGATTCTTTTGACTGCTTTGAAGTGATATTTTCTAGGATTAACTTGAAACCTTCCTACAAGACCAACTACTTGCATGATATCAGGACTAGAAGCAATAGAGTATAAAATACTTCCAATCATGGATCTATATAAAGTTTGATCAAATTTTGGTGAGTCATCTAGTTTATTTAACTTGCATCATGTGATCATTGGAGTACCCATTAGATTAAAATCCATCATGTCAAACTTCCTTAGCATATAATTGATGTATTTAACTTGTGAAATGAATATCCTTGCAACAAGTTGGTTAATCTACAATGCTACGAAGAAATAAAGTTATCCCAATATTAACATTTCAAACTCAGTCCTTATAGTATCTACAAACTCTCTACTCATATTATCATTATCAAATCTAAAAACTATGTCATCAACATAGACAACCACTATCAATTGATGATTGCCTTTTATCTTAATGTATAAATTACTATCATCTACCCCCTTTTTAAAACCTTGACTCAAAATATATTTATCTAACCTATCATACCAAGCTCTAGGAGCTTATTTAAGACCATAAAGAGCCTTCTTCAGTTTGCACACAATATCTTGATTATTTGACATGAATTATCCTTTAGGTAACTCAATGTAGATTTCTTATAAGTTTCCATTCAAGAACACATATTTCACATCCATTTGGTATACCTTAAAACCTTTGAAAATTGTATATGCCAAGAAGAGTCTAATTGCTTCCATTCTTAGGATAGGAGCAAAATTCTCATCAAAATCTATTCCTTCAACTTGAGCATATCATTTACACAGCAATCTAGATTTGTTCCTTGTGACTTCTCCTTTCTCATTCATCTTGTTTTTGAAAACCCACTTGGTACCTATCACATTTTAATATTTTAGCCTAAGAAATAAATCCCATGTTTCATTCTTTACTATTTGATCAAGTTATTCATCCATTACACCATTTCAAATTTCATCTTTGCTAACTTTTATGAATGTTTTGGGTTCAATCATGGATAACAAAGCTGAGTCTTATTGATTCTGATTGATCAACATTCTCCTTCTAGTATGCAAAACTACACTAACATTTCCAATAACTTGAGAGATTGGATGATCTTTCTGAATTCTTCTAGATGGAGCTTTAGAGTATTGTATTTCTTCCTCCTCTTCATATTCATCATTTGTTTGAATAAATAACTCATCAATTTTTGCAATAGAATTCTAAATTGAGTTAATTACCTATAATTTTGGCTTCTTGACTCTTCTTGTCTCATCTATCCTTACATTTAAAATTTCAACAATCTTGTGAAGTCTCTTGTTGAAGCACCTATAGGTAGTACTGATAAAAGAGTAACCTAAGAAGATGACCTCATAAAACCTTGAATCAAAATTTCCAATATTCTCTTCATCTCTTTTGATGAAGCACCTGCTCTGAAATACTTTAAAGTGTTTGACATTTTCTACTTTATTCTTCCATAACTCATAAGGAGTCTTATCACTATTTACTCTAATTTGACACCTATTTAGGATGTAAACTAAAGTTTTGGTTACCTCTTCTTAATAACCATATGATAATTTGAAATCTTGGAGCATAGTTCTATTCATCTCATAAACAATCCTACTCTTCCTTTCAACAACACCATTCTATTGTGGTGTTTTAATAGCATAATATTATCTCCTTATCCCTTGTTTCTCACATAAATCATCAAATTCATGAGATAAAACTCACCTCCTCTATCTGATGTTACACACTTGATCTTTGACCCTTTATCATTTTCCACAAGCACTTTGAATGCTATAAATCTTGTAAAAGCTTCTGATTTTTCTTTAAGAAAAAATATCCAAGTCATCCTAGTAAAATTATCAATGAGAAGCATGAAGTAGCTATTAAATTGAATACTTCGAGTTATTATAGGTCCACATATATCAATTTGGATCAACTCTAATGGATTTGTAGTGAAATCCTTGGATTTATATCTTCTTATGTTTTGCTTCCCATGAAGACATGCCTTGCAAAGAGAATGAGGACTCTTATAAATCTTAGGCATATGCCTTACCAACCCCTTTGAACTGATCTTTACCATATCATCAAAATTTATATGTCCAAGCCTTCTATGCCAAAGCCAACTTTCTTTCAATTGACTCATGAAACACTCCTCCTTCTTGGATTCATGGAATACATACATGTTATCTATTTTATGAACATTTACAACTAATCTGCCAGATTTTGCCTGTCTTACTTCACATACATCATCATGAAAAGTGAAAACATTTCCTTTCTTACACATTTATCTCACACTTAAAATATTATGTTTCAAACCTTATACATATAAGACATTCTTAGTCCTAGTATGACCATTGTCCAAACTCACATTACCTTTGCCAACTATGTTAGCATATTTTTTATCACCAAACCTCATTGAACTTGGGATGGTATTCTTGAGAGAGATAAAATTTCTCTTGTCTCCTTTCATATGATTTGAGAATCCACTATCTATGAACCATCTCTTGTTCCCATCTTCTTGAGTATGCAAGGCTGCTTGAATAAACATTGACTCTTCCTTCAGTGGACCGCTTGAATTCTGCTTTTTTTCTTCTTTAATCTTAGACTTAGTCTCCTTGAACCATTTTATGGTGTCAATGACTTGTATATCCTTTTTCCAAAAATATATTTTATAGTTCTTGGCTATATGACCTTGTTGGTTACAATTGTAGCATATGAGATCCCTTTTGATCTCTGGAGAGAAAGCACAATCCCTATATCTATGACCAAATTGATTACAAGAGAATTTATACCCATTGAAGACATTGTTCATATTTGACCTTCCTTTCTCTTGACCATTATCGATCCATGAATTTTCATTCTTGATCCTTTTGGTGGAGCTAAAATCCCTTTTGTTTGTGGATAAGAGCACATCTGAGTAAGTCATGACTTTATTTTCCAAATGTTCCATCCTTTGGTTGAGACCTTTATCCATCATGACCTACAGATTCTTGACTATTGATTTTAGGTATTTCACTCGTGTCTTCACATCATCCATGCTTGTATTGACATTTGATAAAGCACATAATAGTTGGTCTTGAAGACAAGCCACAATCTCTTTTTCAACCATTATACCTTTGATCACCTTTAAGTGGTTAAAATTGCAAGAAAGACCTGCTTTGATACCAATTGTTAGAGGTAAAAACACTAAGAGGGGGGGGTGAATCAATGGTTTCAAAAAATTTCAACTTAAATTTTCAAACCCTTCAAAAAAAAACTTAAGCATTCAATATAGCCATTCATGAAGCATTCAAGATGTTTATAGCAATGAATAATAGATAAAGAAAGATCACACATACAACATAAGATCTATGTGGGAGACCCTCTTGGGGAATAAAACACACTCTCAAGCCTAAAAACACATGGAATACTTATCCTATAAGATGATCACAAACATGAGACTGATCAAGTTCTAACTAGAATTTAGTGAAACACCAATTTCACAAGGAGCACCTGCCCCTAAGATGATCAAGTCCTTTAGACCACCTATTGGTTAAGTCCTTATGACTAGCTTTAGTGAAGCACCTATTCCATAAGGGGAACCTACCCCTAAGATGATCAATTCCTTCTAACCACCTATTGGTGAAGTCCTTCTGACCTAGATTTTGAGCACCTTCTCTATCTCATATAAGCCTCTCACATAGGCATACCACAATCTCTCTTCCTCTTCACTCAAAATTCCCTCAATATTCAAACCTACAAGATTGATATTATTGACATAAAAAATATGATCTACAGGTCATACACATAGTCATAAATCTACTCTACACATCCACTGGGCACCCACCCTTTCCTTCACTCCACAATTTTCAAACACACTTCTTCATATAGGTCTCTTAAGTCTCTTCTACAAGACTATAAACCATCAAATTTGGTTTCAACTTTATAATTTCATCATGAATTTCATGTTCAAAAACTTTATTTTCATCCAAAATACATTCCTTCACCCTTAAGGCACCTAACATGGGTTAGCTTTAAGCACAACCCTCTTTCAAAGAGGCCTAAGTCACCTTTTAGGTCCTATGAAGACCCATTCACCTCTTTGCCACTTATTTGAGAAAAATAAGAACACAAATTCAATTTAAAACACATGAAACCATGCCACATGATATATAGGTCCTCCTTAAGAGATAAAATCAATCACAAGAACCTTCTACTAAAGCACAAATAACTCAAACACATTCTGTATATGTAACCATCCTGAGTGAACAAATAGTCAGCTTCTAAACCTTTGTTCATACTAAATATGATTGGTCACACATCCAAAATCCATACAGATCATATTCATAGATTATAAAACACTCTAAAAAAGCTCAGTCATCTTAAAACATCTAAATACCATTAGAACAAACTCAAATGTCCTTCTCATGTCACTTATAGAGCATGAATGAATACATAGTCAACTTTAGAACACCATAACTTTGGATGTATGGATAATTATACCTTAAATTATATATTTATGGATAAAATTTAGAGTCTTATACATAATTTATTTTTACTACATCACAAAATTTGTCTTGGATCGAAAGATATAGCACAAAAACCAAGCACTAGTTTTTCCTTCACAAAATACATATATTTGAATTCCAACGATCACAGTTAAACATCAAACACTTGTCCTCATCTTGTTGCTTCCTAAAAATTTGAAAAAAACTCACTTTATAAATATCCTTTGAAATATCTCAATTTTTAACCTGTAGTACTTCACTATCCATTCGTCAAACTTCAGTCACTTTGACCTCATCTCGTGCACCCTTGCAATATTGACCAAATATGCATCATTGATCTCTACGGATCAACCATGTATTTAAATTGAAATGATCACTAATATATTTTTATTAGAACTCCCAAGATCAAATCACTTGGAACCATAACATGCCTTCTAATCAGTTTTTCTATCAATCCATGCACTTGTGCCACTTGGTAGCTCTTCGTGCATTTTGAGCATTACTGTCTGTCTACGTTCCAATGGTTTTTTACCACTTGGAAACTCCACATGCATTATGAAAATTACTATCAGTCCCCATGATTTTTCTACTTGGTAGTCTCATGTGCATTTTTGACTCTTGACTTGTCTCATACCATTGATCTTTGTTAGTATGAACTGCTGCTTACTGATGATCTTCTATCAGCCTAGTGAGCTTGTGACACTTGCCACCTACATGTGAAACCTTTGACATGTTGAATTCATATGCATTGTTGGATCAAGATATATGATTTAATGCAAAATATTTAATATTATAGACCAATGAACTCATACTTTAATGTAGTATAAGTTGACAATCTCTGATGCATCACAGTTTGTAAGTTCAACTTTTAAGATATATATCTTAAGCTAAACAAAACTTGAAGACCCCAAATTTTTAGGGTAACTTATTGACACTATAGAAAACATATCCATGATATCATGTGACTAGTATAAAATTTATGCATACCTAAAATAAATTCACAAACTTACTGGTTCATCCATGTCTGTATGACGGTTTGTGATGGTTATAGAAAAACATTGCAAACTTCCTAGGAATCCAACTTTGCACAATTATATCTTTTGATCCACTCAATTGCATGACCTAAAATTTGGAATATAGAAACTTGGGACTAATGTGATTATACCCATATGACCAAATCCCCCTGACTCATTTGTACATGGCAATGGTGATGTCAATAAACTGCTTACATAGAATTTCTACCACTAGACCCAAAAAGTCTAGATGAAAACTATGAACTACCAGATGAAATCCACTCATACACACAAGCATTAAAAGCATATAATAAATCTTATGGAACCTATTTCACATCCTCAAATCACCATACTCATCCTTAAACATCCTTAACCATGCCAAAATTGAAGATTAACTAAGCCTACTTCAAGCATATTAGGACAAACACACTGCACACTTTGTCATTGATACTTAGACTATCAAGACACTTCATCCATTCACCAAGACACCTCCATGACATCAATAAAAACTCTCAAAAAAAGAGGACCATCCACTATGGGAAAATTTCCTAGAAAGGAAGAAATGGAGATTATCAAGACACTTCATCCACTCACCAAGACACCTCCATGACATCACTGACAACTCTCCAACAAAGAGGGCCATCCACTATGGGAAAAGTTCCTAGAAAGGAAGAAATGGAGTCATAAAATTATAATATAAGAGTTTTTAGGTTATTTACTAAAATCCAGGTAGAAGTGCAAATCATGGATAAAAAATAAGACTATGATGAGTTCAAAGATGACTTAGACATAATAAAAAGACATCTAAGCAACATTAATGTAAAACTATCAATTATCACAATGACTTTGACTAATATAAAAATACCACCACTGTCCAATAATTCTCCATCTAGCCAAATGGGTTTATTAGTTAGTTATTTAAAATAGATTTAGGTTATTGAGGGCTTTGCTAGAAAACTCTCCCATTTTAGGCCTTCTATAATAAATACTAGTTAGTGTACAGGTTACCTTAGCTATGAAAGAGAAACACATAAATCTAAGTTAGTAATTATACCTATCCTATGTTCTATAAATTACTCATAATATTTACAATTTAATCATGGTTATTTTTGAAAAACAAAAGAAAAATGACCTTCATTACCTTTGTATTGAAAAATTTCAGCTATCTTATGTTTAATGTAAGGCAATGTTTCAAGATTACAGTTTTAGAAGGAAAACAACTGATTCCCAAAAATAAAACTTTATTTCAAAAAATTGGACAGTCTTTTAAAACAACAAAAAAACTTTGGTAACCTTATAAATACCTCAATATTATAAAAATTAGTTTCATTTAAATTGTAAATATTGTTAGTTAAATAACATGAGCAAAGATAATTTTAAAACATTAAAAAATTTGTAATTTTTTACCAACTACTAATCAAATAACAACAATTCAAACCATTACTAGTCAATATAATGAAATTCACATGTTAATACATATTCATTAATTAATTAAATATAACATTGTTCAAATTTGCATAATTCAATGAAATAAATATCAACAAAAAATTTAGCAACTAGAATCACCAAATCTCAAATTACAAATACCATTTGAAGTAACCATTAATGTCATGCCCAATTTTTTTTGCAAAATATGGACACGACACATGATTAAAATGAATAAATTTGGATGAAATCAAATTTAATCTAGGCGCAATAAGTATCCATTAAAATTCTAACACAATATCCTGCAACTACCATAATGTATTTGACAATAATGCACCATAAATCATTTGGCATCACACTAAAATTCATTCACAAAAACTTACCCAAATTATTTATACATAATTGAAGTCAAGATGGCTATCAAATTAGACCTAGGTCATCACATACATGGTAAGACACCACATGGTAGCTTTAGGTCTACTCAAGTTGACACTACTGGGGATTATAAATGTGCCACACATGACAATCATAGGTCCTCAGGTCTATTACCAAATGCAAGTATTTCAGGCCTATGAGTTTCAAGATTCAATGATGGAGTATTATCACAGGCTCTCAGGCCTTTGAAAATATTTGGGATTAAACACTAAGATAAACTCACCTGAGGTTTTAGGAAATAAGAGATGGCCACGTGGTGATAATTCACCAAATCATTGACCTACCACTTTGCAAAGATAACATGACTCCCTTAGGGCTGCATAATAGTGGGATTGTGCCACACAACATCCTATTAGCCCACTAGCCTATAAGTTTTGCTCTCAATATGGATGCCTCTAGAATCATGGAGTAGTGGGATATTGCTATGTGGTAACATCTTTCTCACCTAATTTTTCATAGGATTTGCACCTAGTATGGTCATCTCAGGGATAACAGGTCACTGGGATGATGCCACATGACAACATCCTATGATCCCTCTTACCCAAGGGCTTTGCAAACTATACGGTCTTCCCTAAGATCATGGGTCATCAGGATGATGCCATGTGGTAGCATCCTACTACTTCACTAGCTCAAAGGTATGGTTCATTGTACAACCATTCCCATAATTGTGGGTCACTAGGATGATGCCACTTGACAACATCCTACTCCTTCACTATCTCAAAGGTAGAACTTTACTGTATGACCCTTCCTGGGACCATGGGTCATTAAGATGATGCTATGTGGTAGCATCCTACTCCTCTACTAGCCTAGAGGCATCTATATGGTGGACAAGATGAAATCACTCTTGAATGAGTGAGATGATGACACATGGCTTCCTTGAACTACACACAAATATTTGTGAAAATGACTAAGGAAAAAAGGTTATGAAAAGACCCAACTAAGGGGCATCTAAGGCAAGTCCAATAATACAAATTTGGTCAACAAGGACAATCTATCACAACAAAAAGTCAAAGAAAATGACTAAGTAAAAGTCTGTAGCATTTTTCAAAGGTGACTAAGGTAAGAAGCCATATTTGGCTAAGTCATAGTCTATGATCATTAAAAAATAAATGGCTAAGGAAATAAAGGTTGAATAAAACAATAATCTACATGCATTAATTTTACAAGGATATAATCAAACACCTTAAATGAAGCACAATAATTACCTAAGGTTGAACTTCAAAACCAATGAAGTTCGAGTCTAAAGTGATAACACAAAATCATCAAGGCTTAAACATGATTTTGACACTAAACCAATTATTCTCATTGGTTTAGCTGATTATTTTAAAACACAAGGCAACTTAATCAAAGGTTGATTGGGCTATGCATTAGAAGATAAAACTTCTAGGATTATAATAAAGACCCATTCTGATATGCTAAGGCTAAGAGATTGATCAAACATTTATGAGTGTATAAACATAGAGTCAAGGGATGGTCTAAAAATCCTCCTTTATCAATGATTAATTCCTATAAGGGATTCTACAATTAAACCCATTTGGTTGCCTCACATTAATAACTTAACCTAAGAGCCCAGATCTGTTAAAATTTCTTCTTTTTAGAAGTTGGTCTTGATACAGGAAAGGCCTAAGGCAAAAATCTTGGCCAATACTTTAATCTAGAATCCTTTCATAAGGCATTTCCCTATCAGAATATAATTGATACTCAGACTATAAGGTCCTATTTTATTTTTATTCTTAATAACAATCCCTCAACTATTTATTTGAGTTTCACTCATCTATGGATAAGCTTAGTCAAAAATATAATTTATATTATAGTGTGTGAGGCCACATAAAGCTTATTTTATATGTTGATTATCACTAATTTTTAACCATGTAAAACATATTCATTATTTTATTAAAGAGCCATACTAGCTTAAGAGTTTCTCCTTACTTGACAAATTCCCTACAAGAAGGTCAAAAGTCCAGACCTATTAAGGTTCTTTTTAACACTCTCTCTAAGAGTTGTTTAAGATTTACCTTAGATTATTCCTCATCATAAATGGATTATTATAACCAAGTTTGGAAATTAGAACATAGTGTTATATTATTATCAAAATCTTAGACAGTCTAACCGATTGCCCTCAAATCTAATAAATACTTCATAAAAAGGTCATATAACAGTAACATCATTACAAGAAACTCAAGATACAATGAACAAACATTCATAGGATATTTAAAAAAATATTTATATATATCAAGGCCCCTAACTTGGCTACATATTAGTAATGAATATACAAGCCTCCACAAGGATTCCATTTTCAACAAAGATCCATCCTAAGGGGGTATATTAATCTAATATAATAAGCAACTATAAAATAGTTTTCTACAGTAATAATTAGAACATTCAACTGATAAAATTTATAATAATAGTGGCTCATAAATCATCCCATAATCAATTATTAATACAAAAATACAATAAGTTCAATTGAGAGCAATCAATCCTTGGCATCTATCCAGTTATAAAAATCAATAAAATATGAGTAGTCAATAGCTAAAGATAAGCTCCTCTTCACTCCAAGTACAACCTTGAACAACATTAGGTGGGCTCACATCCCAACCTTTTTACATCATTAAATGACTGCTCTATTCACCCTCAATTAGGACTCCCAACTCTAGGCATGTTCAAATCATGATGCAATTTAAATAATGGAAAAAAGTAATCAAGATGTCTCGGGGTCAATTTGATAGTTAATCATAAGGTGATAACCAAGCATCTCTAACTCAAGAGGATTACCATCCTTGAATCTATTAAGATAATCATAAAATCATAGTAAGGCATACCCAAGGGTAGCAACAAACACACATATAACTAGTGTTATATAAAATCTATAAGCAGTCATGAGAGGGCTTAGGCAATCTACCATCATGTCCTACATGAGAGGCCTAACCCTTCTTCCATAATGAATAATGTGACCTTTCTACACATTATAAGTCTTACATGGTGAAATCATAGTATCCATGTAAGCATAAATACCATAATTAGCACTATAATGGAAGGATAACTCAACTCCAACTCCCACACAATAATAATAACACTATGGGGTGACTCAAGCATAACCACACAGAAAATAAATAAAGGGAAGAAGTAAACCAAGTGGTCTTTCTCCTCTCAACAAAACAATAAACAAAAATCACACAAACTTCATTTAGTCAATTAGCATAATAGTCAAGTCATAAGATACCTACCAAATGATCCAAGCCCTTCCATGGATCTTTTCTGTAGGTTTCTACTAGTTGAGGCTCTCCCTCTCCTGGCTCTCTTCTTGTTCTTCTTTCCACTTTTAGGTTGGTCCCTAAAATCTCCTAAAATTTAAAGTTCAAAGAATAAAACCCTTTTCCAAGAGATCCACCTTCTCAGATATGCATTCACTCCTTATTGTAACCCATTTAGAACATGACATGTGTCTATTATTTCCCTGGATTGACCAACGACTCTTTTGGATAGCCCATATATTTCATAAATGGACATTCTCTTTTTCTAGTCCGTAATAATACATGGTGGATCTAGTAGAGTCCTATGGTTACTTCTAAGACAATTCACCTCCCAATGCAGGGATCAAGGCAAAGGCCATTAATGGACAAGTCTATAATTCTACATTAAGGTAATCTAGACATTGGTAAAATTATCCTCATGCATTGAAATGACCAACCAAAGGTGGTTCCACCAACCCAATAATGATTACCATTCATTTAGACACACCAAGACTAAAGAAGGGGTTGAATGGAATACAAGGCATTTAATAAGGTCAATCAAGGTTTAAAGCAAGATTTGGGTTAGCGATGGGATCATACATGATGCAACAATGCTTGGCATAGTATATTTTACCTTTGTTGACAATGAACTATTCTTGCACACATATTGAACCTATGAAATCTTCTATCTTAATAGTTGAAGTTTGTAATCATAACATGCTAGATCATGTATTTAAAGTAACTTAATCAGCTCACTACGAAATTCACAAGGTTATGAAGTGATATTATTTTAGCTTCCAATGCATGTGTAAATTCAATTGCTATATAAGTCAATAATTTAAGTATTACTAAATCAACACTCACCATTTTCATAATCTTCTTACCTTCATAATCAACACCACCAAGGGTGTATAACCATTAGTTTAACATAGTCATATTGTCCATTCCAAAAGCATGTCTCAATGGCTATGAATATCATCATAGTCTAGAGTCAATTATCAATTAAAGTCACTTATTGTCCATGAGGTGCATTACATTTTCCCCCCTTATAAAGGGCATCATCGTCGATGTAGGATTGAATTATAAAGGGAAACAATGCTTGGCATAGTATATTTTACCTTTGTTGACAATGAACTATTCTTGCACACATATTGCACCTATGAAATCTGCTATCTTAACAGTTGAAGTTTGTAATCATAACATGCTAGATCATGTAATTTAAAGTAACATAATCAGCTCACTAAGAAATTCACAAGGTTATGAAGTGATATTATTTTAGCTTCCAATGCATGTGTAAATTCAATTGCTATATAAGTCAATAATTTAAGTATTACTAAACCAACACTTACCATTTGCATAATCTTCTTACCTTCACAATCAACACCACCAAGGGTGTATAACCATTAGTTTAACATAGTCATATTGTCCATTCCAAAAGCATGTCTTAATGGCTATGAATATCATCATAGTCTAGAGTCAATTATCAATTAAAGTCACTTATTGTCCATGAGGTGCATTACATTCTTCCCCCTTATAAAGGGTATCATCCTCGATGTAGGATTGATTTATTATTCCAACAAGATTTCTAAATCTTCTTGACAATTAGATCATCATTGCAAATTATCTATGTGCCATCCCAAGTAGGCCATAATATAAGCTATTATTTATGTCCCCAAAGATCACTCTCAAATATGGAGATCAACTACTGCATGGCACCAAACACATTATTCCTCTTTGTACTTTTGATAGTCATTTGAGTTTATTCAAGGTTTATTCAGTCTGGATCATCATTCATATTGATACCAATTATTTTGTTGGGTTTAGGAATGGTGTGACATAGTCACTTCACATATTTCAGCATAAGTCACAAGTTTCATTTGTTCAAGGCTTCTTCTTCACAAAATTTTACTGGCATAGGTCATGGAAGAGTTGAACATCCTTCCATTATACCTAGCATAGAAGGGATTTTGCCAAGATATCATTAGGACATTCATGGGAGGATCAAATAACCTATCATCATGCCATATTTGAAAGGACTTTGATATGTTACCATCATGAAGTGATACTCACAAACCACCAATACCTGATGTCATGATAACATCTAAAAAAATGCATATCAGAATAAAAACACTTTATGCAATAAGGAAGAACTACCTCTCCATTTCCCATAATTTCTTGCAAGACTGTTACTGGTAATTTAACATCATGAGAATTTCTTGCTACTTATTCATAGTGATGCTTTAATTATTGATCTTAATAATTTGAATTTACTTTCAAAAAAATCTTTCTAATTTAGATATGGAAATGGTCCAATTTATGACCCCAGCCTTGCTTTATTCAAAGGTATCTTTCCACATTGTATCTCACTAATTAAATTGGATGCTAGATGAATTATAATTAACTTCTAAAGGGGTGATTCATTTTGATGCTCATCGTTCTGTAGAACACATTTGTTTTAATCCATTGAGACTCACAATCCCTTTGTTATAGGCATGGGAATTTAAACACTCCTTGAATATTCAATGTATTCTTAGAGAAGGATGATGGTTTCCAATCACAATAAAACCATATTTCTATCATAGGTATCCATTCATGTTCATACTATTATGAGCTCATATAGAACTAGGTAACACATAGGGGGAAATGTTGATTTTTCATATCTAGTGCCATTTGATACACAAAGGATCTCTTGAATAAGTAGTACATGGGGAATTACCTCCCATAACATCCATTTTTGGCATTAAAAAAATACAAACATGGGAATATCTTCCATTTTAAATATACCATGCCCTTCATGGAAGGTTTTAATAAACCTGTGCCATCCAATATAATTGTGCTCTTAGGATCTTGAACTACTAGCCAAGGTATCATATGTAGCTTAATATGTAAGGGGCTCTCCATCCCAGATACCAAAAATGCAAGCATTCAAATTATCAATCGAGTGAAGTAAAGAACTCATGAAAAAAAAAATAGTAATAAAGTTATTATATCATAATAATCATATCGAGAGAATGGGATAGAAAGAGGATGGCTCCCTCTATTGATTCCTATCATTGGTCAAGGGAGGATAAAATAATATTCCACTATGACCTACAAAAGAGGGATTTGATACATTGCCAAGATGATAGGAATTATGTGTTATTCATTTTGTATGTATCCCTCAAGACACTGGTTCACCAGCAAAGAATCAATATGATAATCAATATGTATGTGGCCCTCAAGACATTAATCCATCAGCCAATATAGTTGATAAATAAGGGCCCCTCAAGATACTAGTTCACCAGGCAATGTAATAGAGAGAGTGAAGAAGATAGTCGATATGTAGGGGCCATTAAGACACTCATCCATTAGCCAACACAATGCATATAGTATAAAAGATAGTTGATATATAGGGGGCATTGAGGACACTCATCTACTAGCGCACATAATGTGTAGAGTGAAGAGACACCTCGGTGCTCTTGAGATAACTTAGTGTCTAAGACAACAACATCTAGTGGGTGAGGAAGGATGGGATCTTGGACCTATGTAATAGGTCCCCACCATGACCCACTTAGCTATCAATTTAAATATACTTATTCTCCTTTACACTCACCAAAAGTGACTATTATGCACATACTAACACATGAAACCAATACAAGAAAGCCTCACAATCCTTGAAAAACATCAACTGAACATATAAGTGAAAAATCAATTAAATGGAACCAAGTAGTCCCAATAATAAATTCCAATTCAATGAAAAATTCATAAGCAAATTTCCATTATCAACCTTTAACTCAAAACATTGGAGTTAAGAAGAAAACAATGTTTGTTTCCAAGCAATAAAATAAAAGATCAAACAGATTAAAATAAGTTTGGCAAGCATGTTTAGCAAAAATTAGTCCACAATATGATCACATGTGACTTAGGGAGTCACTAAAAGGGGAGAAGGAATGAGGTAAGAGGGCATTGGTCCCACCAAACATTACCCACATAAATCCTTGTGGATCTAATTACTAATTTATCATATCGAATTCATTGCTATTTGAATATAAGTAATAACATATAGGATGGCACTATACCACTACCACTATACAAAATGATACTATTAATCTTAGGAACAATATGTAGGAGGGTTCTATACCACTACCACCACATATAAGGATATTTTCTAGTAGTTGGTACCCTATGTCTTTATGGAGGTCATAATTATAAATAAACTATATTCACCACCCACCAAGGTGTGATTTGGCATTGAAATTAGGCCTTAGTTGCTTTATCATGAAAATTTAGATATAATGTCACCTATAATTAGGTTGCACCTAATGTTTATGTTAAGAAATATGCAAGGATATTATTTAAAGAGAAGGGCACCTCCATGGTCGCCACTCCTGATTCCTACAGACACATAGTGCTATATAAGTTTGCAAGGCAATTAGCAGTTCCAGCTATCCAACTTGAAAAGTTGTCATTATGAGAAGATTTAGCAATACTATATTTAATCATTCAATTTTACTGGCACATAACTTCACAATATTTTAACTTGATTTTAGCCTATCTAGTCTTTCATTTAGCCAATCAACATTATTATAGATTAAAAATCATCTATTGATAATATCAATAATGTGCAAGGTTAAATCAATCCATTCTAGATGCTTCACCACTAGGAAAATTCACTCGTAACCATTTGTCTTGCACTTGTAAACATAAAATATGAGTAAATATGTGCTCATGTATATAAATGAGGCTATTATTATCCCAAATATATCTAACTATAGCATGCTATTTACATGAAATAATAATTATGTGAAGACATACCTACCTCAGTTTATTCCAAGGAGATTTATCTTATTTCATAATCAAAATGTAAGATTTCCATTTATCTTGGTTAGCATAATACAACATTAAATTTATTCATAACACAAGTCATAACCTGAACAATAAAGTTTTACCATCCCATGGTTTCTCGAGTGGTTCCAATGCTCTATACAATAAGGACACATTATTTATAACATTCCCACAATCCAAACATACGCCTCAACATATCTAGGGAATTTCACAATATCAACATAAAGATCATTACAACATTTTCATAGCTATTAGTTTAATTTTAACAAAATTTAAGCATTATTTCAAGCATTACGAGCCAAATTCATTGAGATTCATAGCCTCATATTAGCATGGTAACACCATAATCAAAGTGCATTAATTTAACCAATCACTCAAAATAGGCAAACAACATGCAGATACACACACATATGTACATATATATTATCTGAGGATTCTTAAAAAGGACCACTATATTTTTAACACAATAGTTTTTCACAAGTATATATGTTTTTCATGATAGAATAATAAAAATTAGTATAATATGGATTATTACAAAAATTGGTTCTCAAAACTAGTTCATATTAAGACTTAAGCATCCCTTAATCAAGTGTTCTTAGAATAATTTCATGCATAATAACTAATAGCTCCAAAAATAAAACATACACATTGAGAAGGTCTATCCCTATCTCATTTCTTGAGGTCTACCCTGATCCTACATTCTGATATTTCATAGGTCAAACTCGTGTTTGGGTAAGTTTGCTTCTCGAATCCTTCAGAAGACAGTTCCTAATCCTCTTTCTATGATATCACCCTAAAGGTTTTCCAACCTAACCATCCTTTCTCTAGGGTGGTAAGGCTCCTTTTTGTAGCATATAAACTTGGGAAAATATTTCCGATAGCATAGCCATCACTTGATATAGGGTCTCTAGAATTTGAACATGGATTTTAATTATTTGCGTTATTCTGGAATCTTGGTGATGCCCATCTACAACATGTTTTGTGCCTTTCTCTTATGGCATCTTATTTAAACAATTTAGGGTTTAACAGTGTCAAAAAGTAATGAAAAACAATAAATTTACATAAATCATAATCAACCAGAGTTAGAAGGGTGATGAACTCATATAGAACATCCATAGAGATCCCAAAGTTTAACCCAATACTTTGATACCAAAATGTCATGCCCATTTTCCCCCAAAATATGGACATGACACATGATTACAACGAATAAGCATGGATAAAAATGAATTCAATATAGGCACAACAAAAATCCATTCATATTATAAAAAAATATCTTTCAATTGCCATAATGCATTTACTAGTAATGCACCTTAAATCATTTAGCATCACACTCAAATTCATTCATAAAAACTCACCCAAATGATTTTTGTATAATTCACATCGAGATGATCATCAAATTTAACCGAGGTTATCACAAACATGGTAGGGAATGGCATGGCATGTTTAGGTATGCTCAAGTTGATGTTATTGGGGACTATACATGTGCCACATATTGTAATCATAGTCCCCAAGTCCATTTCCAAACACAAGTATTTTGGGCCTATGAATTTTAGGATGCAACCATATAGTAGTATCATAGGCTCTTGGCCCTTCAAAGGGATTGGGGTTTAAACCCTGAGGTAAATTCACTTGAGGTTTTAGGTAACAAGAGATGGTCATGTGGTGATAATTTTCTAACTCACTGCCCTGCCACTCTGCTGGGCTAACACAACTACCTTAGGGCTGTGGAGTAGTAGGATTATGCCACATGGTAACATCTCGTGAGCCTATTGGCCCATAGGATTTGATCTTGACATGGATGCTTCCATAATCATAGATCAAAAATATATTTACATGAGGCAAGATCCATCTCACTCACTTGCTCACGAGCTTCATGCCCAATATGCTCATCTCCAAGATAATGGGATGCTGGGATGATGCCACATGGTAGCATCCTATGAGCCTAATTGTATGAGGGATTTGCAAACTACATGGTCCTCTCATGATCATAAGTTATTATAATGATTCCACATGGAAACATCCCACTACCCTATTAGCCCAGAGGTAGAGCTCGCTGTACAACCATTCTTAAAATTATAGGTCATTAAGATGATGCTATGTGACAACATGCTGATCTTCTCATAGCCTCGAGGTAAAACTTTGATATACAATAATTCTTGAGACTGCATGTCATTAAAATGATGCTACATGGTAAATTTTATTCATATGCTAGCCTAGAGGCATGCATATAATGGACCAAGCTGACATGACTCTTAGGTGAGTAGGATGATGATATTGGCTTCCTCAAACCACACATAAAAATTCATGAAAATGACTAAGGTAGAAAGGTTATGAAAAGACCCAACTAAGGGGCATCTAAGGCAAGTCTACTCACACTAATTTGGCTGATAAGGATAATCCATCACAATAAAAAGTTGAGGAAAATGATTAAGTAAACATTTGTAACCTTTTTTAGAGGTGATGAAGGAAAGAAGCCATATTTGGATAAGTCATACTATACGATCATTCAAAATCAAATGACTAAGGTAATAAAGGATGAATAAAATAATAACCTATGTAAATTCATTCAACAAGGCTAGAATCAAACACCTTAAATGAAGTACCATAATTACCTAAGGCCAAACTTCAAAATTGATCAATTCTGAGTCTAAAGCAATAACACAAAATCATCAAGGCTTAAATGCGATTTTGACACTAAACCAATTATTCTCATTAGTTTAGTCGACTATCCAGAAACACAAGGGAACTTAATCAAAGGTTGACTAGTTTTCTCATTAGAAGATAAAACTTCTAGGATTATAATAAAGACCCATTCTGATATGCCAAGGCTAAGAGATTGATCAAACATTTATGAGAGTGTATAAAAATAGAGTCAAGGGATGGTCTAAAAATCCTCCTTTATCAATGATTAATTACTGAAAGGGATTCTAAAATTAAACCCTTTTTATTGCCTTGCATTAATATCTTAACCCAAAAGCCCATCTCTATTATAATTTCTTCTTTTTAGAAGTTCTTGATACAAGAAATGCCTAAGGAAAAAATACTTCCCAGTGCTTTAATATAGAATCCTTTCATAAGGAATTTCCCTATCAGAATATAATAGACACTCAGACTATAAGGTCTTATTTTATTATTCTTTTCAATAATAACCCCTAAGCCATTTATTTGAGTTTCACTCATCTATGGATAAGCTGAGTCCAAAATATAATTTCCAACATAATTTATGAGGTGGCACAAAGCTTATTTTTTAAGCTAATTCTCATTAAGTTTTAACCATGTAAAGCATATTCATTATTTTATTAAAGAGCCATACTAGCTTAAGAGTTGTTCCTTACTTGATAGATTCCCTTTAAGAATGTCCACAATCTAGACTTATTGAGGTTCTTGTTAACACTCTCTCTAAGAGTTTTTAAATATTTTCCTTATATTATTCCTCATCATAAATGCATTATTATAACCAAGTTCAGACAACCAGAACATAGTGTTATCTTATTATCAAAAGCTTAGGTAGTCTAACCCACTACCTTCAAATCTAATAAATACTTCATAAAAATGTCATCTAATAGTAACACCATTACAAGCAACTCAAGATTTAATGAAAAAACATTCACTAGATATTTAATAGAATATTTATATATATATTAAGGCCCCTAACTTGGCCAAATCTTAGTCATGAATATACAAGCCTCCATGAGGATTCTAGTTTCAACAAGGATCCATCCCAAGGGGTACTATTAATCTGATATAACAATAAAATATAAAATATTTTTTTTGTAGTAATAACTAGAACATTCAATTGATAAAATTTATAATAACAATGCCTCACAACTCAGCCCATAATTAGTTATTAATACAAAAATACAATAAGTTCAACAAATAAGAATTAATCCATGGCATCTAACCAGTTATAAAAATCAATAAACCATGAGTATTCAATAGTTGAATAGAAGTTCCTCTTCACTCCAAGTGAAACCTTGGTCAATAAAAGGTGGGATTACCTCCCAACCTTTTTCCTTCATTAAATGACTACTTTAGGCAACCCTGAATAGGACTCTTAGCTCCATGCATGTTCACATCATGGTGCCAGCTAAATAATGATAGATAATGATTAAGATGTCTTTGGGTCAAGGAGATAACTAACCATAAGGTGACAATCAAACATCTCTAATTCGATAGGATTACCATCCTCAGATCAATTTACATAAGCATAAAAACATAATAACACATACTCACATGTATCAACAAACAAGCATACATCCAAGGTGATATAAATTGTATAAGCAATGATGATAAGGCTTAGGTAATATAGCATCATGTCCTACATGAGAGGCCTATCCCTTATTACATCATGAATAATGTGACATGTCTACACTTTAAAAGTCTTACATGATGAAATCATAGTATTCATGTAATAAAAAATACCATAGTTAGCACTGTCATGGAAGGATATCTCAACTCCAACTCCCAAACAAGAGTAATAATACTATGGGGTGACTCAAGCATAGCCATAGAGAAAATAAATAAAGGGAGGAAGTAAACCAAGTGGTCTTACTCCTCTCAAAACAACAATCAAACAAAAATCATGCTAACTTAATTTAATCAATCAACAAAATTGTCAAGTCATAAGACATGTACCTAATGATCTAGGCCCTTCCATGGATATTCTATATATGTTTCTTCCAATCAAGGATCTCCATCTCTTATCTTTATTCTTGTTCTTCTTTCCTCTTTTAGGTTGGTCCCTAAAATATCCTAAAATTCAAAGTTCAAATAATATAACACTTTTCCAAGAGATCCACCTTCCTTAAATAGGTGTTCTTTCCTTCTTACAACCCAACCAAAACATGACATGTGTTTATTATATCCTTGGATTGAAAAACCACTCTTCTGGCCATCCAATGTCTTTCATAAATGGATGTTCTCTTTTGTCAGTCCATAATAACACATGGCGACTCTAGCAGAGTCCTACAGTTGCTTCTAAGACAATTTACCTCTAAATGTAGGGCTCAAGGTAAAGGCCATTAATGGACAAGTCTATAATTTTGCATTAAGGTAATCTAGACATTGGTCTATTTTGTCATCATGCATTTAAGATGACCAACCAAGGTGGTTCCACAAACCCAATAGTGATTACCATATATTTAGACACACCAAGACTAAATATGGGGTCAAATGTCATACAAGGCATTCAATAAGGGTCAATCAAGGTTCAATTAAAGATTCAAGTTAGAGGTGGGATCACATATGATGAAAAAATGCTTAGAATAGTCCTTTTTACCTTCATTGGCAATGACCTACTCCTGTACACTTATTTCACCCATGAAATCCACTATCCTAATAATTAATGCTTGTAATCATAACATGCTAGATTATTCAATTTAAACCAATGTAATTAGATTTATAAGAAATTCGTAAGGTTATGAAGTGATATTATTTTAGCTTTTAATGAATGTGTAAATTCAATTATTTCATAAGTTAATACTTTAAGTATTTCTAAACCAACACTTACCATTTGCATAATCCTCTTACCTTCATAGTCATCACCACCACCAAGGGAGTATAACCATTGGTTTAACATAGTCACATTGTCCATTCCCAAATAATTTCTTAATGGCCATGAATATAATCATAGTCTAGAGTTAATTATAAATTAAAGTCACTTATTGTCCATGAGGTACATTACATTCTTCCCCCCCTTAGAGATGGCATCATCCTTGATGCAAGACTGCTTTGTCCTTCCAACAAGGTTTCTAAATCTGCTTGACTATTGGATCATCATTCCAAATTAATTGTGTGCCATCCCAAGTATGCCACAATATGAGCTATTTATTATGTCCCCAAAGAACATTCTCAAATATGGAGATCAATTTCTTCATGGAACCAAATATTTTATTCTTCTTGTACTTCTGATAGCCCTTTGAGTTTCTTCAAGGTCTATTAAGCTTGGATCATCATTCATTTAAATACCAATTTTCTTGTTGGCCTTAATAATGGTGTGACATAGTCATTTTAGATATTTCATCATAAGTCATGAGTTTCATTTGTTCAAGGCTTATTATTTACATAATTTTCTTGGCATATGTCATGGAAGAGTTGAACATCCTTCCATTATGCCCAACATAGAAGGCATTTTTCCAAGATACCATTAGGACATTCATGGGGGGATCAAATAACCTCTCACCATGCCTTTCATAGAAGGAATTTGATATGTTACCATCATGAAGTGTTGATTATACACCACCATCACCTGATATTAAGATAACATGTAAATCATGCATATCAAGACAAAAACACTTTATGCAATATAGAGGAACTACCTCTCCATTTCCCATAATTTATTGCAAGATTATTAATAAAAATTCAACATAATGAGAATTTATTACTACTGATTCATAAGGATGCTTCAATTCTTGATCATAATAATTTGAATTTGCTTTCAACAAAATATTTCTAATTTAGAGATGGAAACGGTCCAAGTTATGATCCCAACCTTGCTTTATTCAAAGTTATCTTGCCACTCTATATCTCACTAATTAAATTAGATGCTAGATGAATTAAAATTAACTCTTGAAGTGGTGACTCATTCTAATGCTCATCATTTTATAGAACACATTTATCTCAATCCATTGAGATTCATAATCCCTTTGTTATATGCATGGGAGTTTAAGCACTCCTTGAATATTTAACTTCTTCTTAGAGAAGGATGACTATTTCCAATAACAACAAAACCATACAACTATCATAGCTATCCATTCATGGTCATACTATTATGAGCTCATATAGAACCATGTAACACATACAAGGTGATGGTGAGTTGTCATATCTAGTGCCATTCGATACACATAGGATCTTATGAATAAGAAATGAATGGGGAATTGCCTCCCATCAAATCCATTCATGTTATAGAAGAATACAAACATGGGCCTATCTACCAATTTAAATATACCATTCTCTTCATGGAAGGTTTTAAGTGACTTATTACCATGTCATTCAATATAATTGTGCTCTTAGGATCTTAGCCTACCGACCAAGGTATCATATGCAACTCAATATGTAGGAGGCTCTCCATCCTAGATATTAGAAATGCAAGCATTCAAATGATAAATCAAGTGATGTAAATAACTTAAGAATAAAATATTATTAGGCAAGTTATTATAATATAACCATCCCACTAAGATATTGGGATAGCAAAAGGATGTCTCCATGTATTGCTTCTTGCTATTGGTCATGGGAGGATCAAACAATATTCCATTTAACCCCACACAAAAGGGATTTAATACACTACCAAATTGATAAAAATTATATGTTATTCATTTTGTATGTATCCCTTAGGACACTAGTTCACCAACTAAGAATCAATATTTCAATTAATATGTATGTGTCCTTCAAAACATCAATCCACTAGCCAATATAGTTAATATGCAAGGGCTCCTCAAGACACCAGTCCACCAACTAATATAATGCACATAGTGAAGAAGAAAGTTGATACACATGGTCCAATATGAAATCCATCCATTATCTAACACAATGTATAGAATGTAAAATATATTTGATATGTAGGAGGCCATCAGGACACTCATCCATCAATCGATGAAATGTATAGAGTGAAGAGACACCTCATTTATCTTGAAACACCTCAGTGCTCTCAAAACACCTCAGTATCTAAGACCACCATGTCTGGTGGGTGAGGAAGGATGGGATCTTATACTTGTGAAATAGGTCCCCACCATGACCCTCTTATCTATACATTTTAGCTACTTCTTTTCCTTTATACTCGTCAAAAGTGATAGTTATGCACATATTAAAACATGAAACTAGTACAAGAAAGCCTCACAATCCTTGAAGAACATCAACTAATAATGTAAGTTCAAAATCAATAAAATGGGACTAATTAGTCCCAATAATAAAGTCCAATTCATTAAAAAATTGATCAATGAATTTACATGATCAACCTTTATCTCAAAACATTGAAGTCAAAAAGAAAACAATGTTAGTTTCCAAGCAATAAAATAAAAGCTAGACAACTTAAAATAAGTTTGACAAGCAGATTTAGCAAAAATCAGATCATAATAGGATCACTATGTGACTTAGGGAGTCATTAAAAGTCAATAAGGAATGAGGGAATTAGTCCCACAACCCATTACCCATAAGACTCCTTGTGGAGCCAATTATTGATTGATCATGGCAAGTTCATTATTGTTTGATTATAAGTAATAACATGTTGGAGGGTGCTACACCATTGCCACTACACAAAATGATACTATTAATTTTAGGGAAAATATGTATGAGGGTGATACACAACTACCACCACATATAAGGATATAGTCTAGTAGCTGGTACCCTATGCCTCTATGGAGGTCATAGTTATAACTAGACTATATTCACCACCCATTAAGGTGTGATTTGACATTGAAATCAGGCCTTACCTACTTTATCATGAAAATATAGATATAATGTCACCTATAATTACATCCCACCTAATTTTTATGGCAAAAAATATGCAAGGATATTATTTTAAGAGAAGGCACCTCCACGATTGCCACTCTTGATTCCTGTAGACACACAATGATATAAAAGTGCTTAAGGTAGTTAGCAATTGTAGCTAGCTAAATTAACAAGTTCTCATCATGATAAGATTTATCAATACTAGATGTATTCATTCAATTTTAATCGCATATAACTTCATAGTAATTCAACATGATTTTTAGCCTATCTAAGCTTTCATTTAGCCAATCAACATTATTATAGATGCAGACTAATCTATTGATAATATCAAGAATGTGCAAGGTTACCTCAATCCATTCCATATGCTTTCTCACTAATAAAATTCACTTGTAACCATTTGTCTTGCACTTGTAAACAAAAAATATGAGTAAGTATGTGCTCATATATATAAACTAGGCTATTATTAGCCCAAATCTATCCAACTATAGGATGCTCTTTTCATGAAAGAATAATTATGCAAAGACATACCTACTTTAGTTTGTTCCAAGGAGATTGATCTTATTTCAAAATATAAATGTAAGATTTCCATTCATCCTAGTTAGTATAATACAATATTAAATTTATTCATAACATAATTCATAACTTGAACAATAGAATTTAGACCATCCCATGGTTCCTCAAGTGGTTATAATTCTCTAAACAACAAGGACACATTCTCTATAACATTATATTAACCTAAACATATGCATCAACATATCTATGGAATTTCACAATATCAAAATAGATACCATGAGAACCTTTTCATAGCTATTAGTTCACTTTTAACAACATCTGAGCATTAGTTCAAGTATTACAAGCCACCTTCATTCAAATTCATAGCCTCCTATTAACATGGTAACACCATAATCAAAGTGCATTAATTTAACCAAACACTCAAAATAGCCAAGCAACATATGCATACACACATATGTACACACACACACACACACACACACACACACACACACACACACACACACACACACACACACACACACACACACACACACACATATTACCTAGGGATTCTTAACAAGAAAGCCCACTATATTTTTAATATAACAATTTATTACACGTATATATGTTTATCATGATAGAACAATCAAAATAAGTATAATACTAATTTTCAAAAAAATTGCTTCTCACAACCACTTCATACCAAGACTTAAGCATCCCTTAATCAAGTGTTTTTAGAATAATTTCATGCATAATGACTAATATCTCCACAACTAAA
This sequence comes from Torreya grandis, assembly GCA_037957365.1. Lineage (NCBI taxonomy): Eukaryota > Viridiplantae > Streptophyta > Pinopsida > Cupressales > Taxaceae > Torreya > Torreya grandis. The sequence continues at coordinate 1,715,952 of JARHVA010001871.1, forward strand.
ACATACACACTAAAAAGGTCCACCCCAAGCTCATTTTATTGAGGTCTGGCTCGATCGTACATTTAGAGCTTTCATAGGTTAAGCTCGTGTCTGGGTAAATTTATTTTTCTGATCTTTAAAAAGATGGTTCATGTTCATATTTATATGATAGGACCTTGAAAATTGTCCAACCTACCTGTCCCTTCTTTGGAGTGGTGAGCCTCTTTTTTATAGCATATAAACTTGAGGCAACATTTTGGATATCATAGCCATCACTTTATATAGGGTCACTAGAATTTGAGCATGGATTTTAGTTGGCTACATTATTCTATAATCTTGGTGATGCCCATCTATATCATTTTTTTGCCTTCCTATTATAACATCTTATCTACATAATTTAGGTTTTAATAGTGTCAGTAAGTAATGCATAAATAATCAATTTATAGAAATTATAATCAACCAGAGTTATAAGGGTGATTAACTCATACAAAACATCCCTAGAGATCCTAGAGTTTAAATTAGTGGTATGATACCAAAATGTCATTCTCATTTTATTCTAAAAGATGGACATGACACACGGTTACAATAAACAAGCATGGATAAAATCAAATTCAATCTAGGAATAATGAGAATCCATTCAAATTCTAACACAATATCTTACAACTACCATAATGCATTTGATAGTAATGCATCATAAATAATTTGTCATTTCACTCTAATTCATTTCAAAAACTCACCCAAATTATTTATGCACCATTGATGTTGAGACAACCATCAAATTTAACCCAAGTCATCACACATGTGGTAGCTTTGAGTCTGGTTAAGTCAATGTTATCAAGGACTATAGATGCACCATATGTGATAATCATAGGCCCCCATCTATATTTCCAAATGTAATTATTTTTGGATATGACCACATGGAAGCATCAAAAGCTCTCAAACCTTTGATGATAATTCACTAACTCGCTACCCTATCACTCTACAGGGATAACATGACTATCTTGGGGTTACAAAGTAGTAAGATTGTGCCACATGATAGCATCTTACTATCCCAATAGCTTGTAGGCATTTTTATTGATATAAATGCCTTTGGAATCACATACCAGAGGGATATTTCTATATGGGAACATCTTTCTCACCCATTTTATCATAGGCTTCATGCTCAATACAATCATCTCTAGGATAGTGGTTCATGAAGATGATGCCACATGGTAACATCTTATGAGCCCACTTGCCCATGGGATTTTCAAATTTTATGGTCCTCCCCATGATCGTAAGTCATAGAGATGATGTCATGTGGTAGCATCCTAATACTCTACTAGCCCAGAGGTAGGGCTCACTATATATCCATTCTCAAAACTATAGGTCATCAAGATGATGCCACGTGGTAGCATCTCAATCCTCTGCTAGCCTAGAGGTAGAGCTTTACTGTATAATTATTTATGAGATTGTGGGTCACTAGGATGATGCCATGTGATAGCATCCTAATCCTCTACTAGCTTAGAGGCATTCATATAGTAGACCAAGCTAACGTCACTCTTAGGTGAGTGGGATGATGACACTTGACTTCCTTGAACCACACACAAAAAGTCATGAAAACAATCAAGGTAAAAAAGGTCATGAAAAGACCCAACTAAGTGGAATCTAAGGTAAGTCTAATTAGATGAATTTGGATGAGACGGACAATCCATCACAGTAAAAATTTAAGGAAAATGACTAAGTAAAAGTCTGTATCCTTTTTAAGAGTTCACTAAGGCAAGAAGCCATATTTGACTAAGTCATAGTCTATGATCATTCAAAAACAAATGACTAAGGTAATAAAGGATACATAAAATAGAAACCTGTACCAATTCATTTGACAAGGCCAAAATCAAACACCTTAAATGAAACACAAAAATTACCTAAGGCTAAACTTCAGAAGTAATCAAGTCTGAGTCTAAAGTGATAACATAAAAGTGTCAAGGCTTAAATAGGATTTTGACACTAAACCAATTATTCTCATTAGTTTAGTCGATTATCCAAAAACACAAGGCAACTTAATCAAAGGTCAATTGGTTTACTCATCATAAGATAAAAATTATAAGATTATAATAAAGACCCATTATGATATGCCAAGGCTAAGAGATCAATCAAATATTTATGAGAGTGTATAAACATAGAGTCAAGGGATGGTCTAAAAATACTCCTTTATCAATGATTAATTTTTGCAATGGATTCTATTGGGCCTCTATTTCAGTATGTAAATATTCATGCCAACACAGAAGACACATTGGTGTAAGGAAATCACTTGGCATGATGATTGCTATTTTGGTATCTTGGTGCTAGCTGAAGGAACTAGTGTAGATCTTGTACCAACTAGTAGGTAGCTAACCAATTCCAAGATTTCTAGGGCATCTTCCATTAGGGTATTAAATGGTGACTATAGTACGAAGGATGTAAGGTGATGGAGCTAATGGGAATGATGATTATGGCTCCATCTTGACACCTGGCATGTGCACTCCACCCTGGCAAAAGATGTTCCTATAGCCTATAAAATGAGCTCAAATTAGTTGATGAAAAGAGAGACGTGACATTAGTACAATGAAGCTCTAGATAATTAGTTCTATATACATTGTAATGGCTGTAATTAGATCCATAAGTAGCATGAACACCATTAAGGTTCCAATTATAGTGCCCAAGCTCAACTGTGAGCCTCTGGTCCATTAAATAGCTTAAGTGAAGAGTTTACTTTATTTTTACATATCATGAAATATATACTCTATTTAAAATTCAATGAGTGATGAAGGTTATTACACTTACAATGTTTCTGGTTTACACACCTTTTGTATTATTAGTTGAATTCACAATGAATGTAATGGATGCAGTGTTATAGGTTAATTTAATTTATGTTAAGTAAAGTTTCAACAAGCTTCTGATTCATAATGTTAATGTCATCCCTATGATAAATGATGATGTCAACCATAAATTAGAGGAAAGACTAAGTATATAAAGAACCTATGCCATGTGTTCTTGCCCTTACAAGAACACAAGCCTAATATGAGTGCTTAAACTGAAAGTAGTCCCTTGACCCGTCTAGTGCCTATATGATGCTAGGCTTAGTTTATCAAAATATTGCATCCAAATGACTCTAGATTTGGTCCCCCAAATGGGCTTGCACCTATAGACCACCAATCCTAGTCCATGAAAAACTTGCACCAAGGGATCTACTTAAGCCTTCTTTGGAATGATCAAGTTTCATAAGTGAAATCTTGTGCCATATCACAACTAGCCTAATGTGGGCCCCGATTCTTTCTCTGCTATGTTTTAGGTGAGTGCATAAGCCTTATGCCTTATGTGAATTGATACTAGCATAATCAAGTGTAAAATCTTGAGTGTAGAAATATAATCTCATGTTTTTGCCTAAGTGTGATGAGTCTAGAACTAACTTAACCATACCTTGAAGCACTACTAACTTTTTTACAACATTTTGGTTCCATTACTAAGACCCTATTGAATTTTATTATTGAAATGGTATGATAGAATAATGTATCGACTCTCCCTCAAAAAATTGAGCATTGGTTACAATAGGTGGAAGATAAATGTATACTAAAGCATCTAACCTACAAAGGGAAAAATCTAAGAAAGGGGTTCAACACAACATGTATGATACTTTGTAAGAGGTATTTTTATATGAGTTGCCTGAGCATGTGTACTGATGGTTGGATGCATATTCAACCCACCATAGAAGAAGCTATAGATAGTGCTATGAGTGGATGAAGTTCTTCGAGAGGCTTGAGACCTTGGATGCCACTTGGACTAGAGTAATAGATAAATGGTGGTATGGAACACTGAACACTTACATGTTTGAGTTTGCAGTTTCAACATACTCATGCCCTAAAGAAGTAGAGTATCAATTTTTACATGAAACTAGAGGCATATTTGTGAAGGAGTTTAATGTAGAGCTCAAAAAGATAATGGTGGCTTATATTTTTGAGACTTTGGGGATGGATGGCTAAAGTCCTTTCAAATATGAGCAGTATAAAGGGGAAAGGGTATATGTAGGTGAAGCACCATGGAAGGGGATGAATAGATTGACACCCAAGAGCTCAGAAGATAAACCTCTAACAAGAGATGGTGTAGGCTGATGAAAGATTTATAACCTAGAAGTGTCGAGAGAAACCATAGTGAGTGGGAAGGGCATGGGGAAGGATCTCTTAAAATACAACAATGTGAGGATGAGAAAAATAATGAAGTAATGGATTAATTTTAGTATTTGATAGGTGTGAAATCTACTAGGATCTTACAAGATTTGGTGACTGAAGAGATGCTTGACACACCTACCCCATTTGAACTTATGGTGCATGCTAACGTACTGGATCCCCCACTTGAAGAAAGTATATAAGTGATAATTGACCTTATTATCCATATAAATTTTAGATGTTTCATAGACTTAGAGTACATATTTCTAATAGAACAAATCATTCCATATGAGTAGGTGAGTGAAAATAAATCTAGACTAGTAGGTGCTAGCTCACCATAATAGAAGTTGATCACAAGCATATCAACTTAGCTGATGTCAGCATCATCAAGTGGGAAACAACCTAAAGTAAGTGGTTTAGTGCCATAAGTAATTAGTACAATGCCATCATCATCAATGGTGCTAGTAGTAACAATGAGACCAACGCCTAACCTACTGGTTAGAGGCATTAGAAGATAATCACCATGATAAATAATGGGGGGAAAAGTTCCTCAGATCCTAGCTACCCCCACATTAATATATTATGAAATGGTAATGCACTTACTAGAGTATCATGGCATGAAGAATACCACATAACATGTGTTAAAATGTGAACTACTATGGTGTACTTGGGACATAACCCAATCAGAGCACAAGGAAACCTAGTTTGTGACCACTATACTTGATTTTACCCATACTTGGTACAAAAAATTTGATCTTAACTAGGATATGGTATATTATGATATCCTAAAAGAGGCATTCCTTAAGTAATATGACATTTTGGAGTTTGAACAATAGAGAATCACCATGCTCAAAAACATTACCCAAGGACTCTCAGAAAGCATTCACTTATATGATGCTAGGTTCAAAACTCTCCTTTTCAATCTCCCTTATGACATTCACCCTTCCCAACATGCACATTGATTTATTGGAGGATTTCTCATGACATTTTGAAGAACACTTTCCATGAAGACATTTATAGACCCTCACAAGGCACTTAAAACCATGCTCAGAGCCAAGGTGGTTAGAAGCATATATACTAGGATCAACCCATTTATGGAGGCATAGATTACATTCATGGCCTCTCAAATCTAAAATAATACTATTTTTTTTTAAGATACTCAAATCAGATCATGGTACATTGACGATGAAGTAAAAGGCTGTAATAGTAATAACTACCCACAAAAGAATGTACACACCCTTCTCCTAAGCTATAAAGTCTGTAGAGAGGTGCATGATGTTCATAACTACCCATTATTACAATATGCTAGCTAGGTAAACACAACCATTTATTGTGGATAGTGAAATTCCTACACCCATACCATAACTGATTGTTAGGTGATTAATGAGATGCATGAGAACATGGAGAGAAGCACAAGGCAAGCAACTACAACAGTCAAAGGGCAAGCTAACCAAGGAAATAAAGGCTATAGCCAACATAATACGATCTTTAGGATGTAATGAGATGCTATAGGGAAAGTTAGAGGATGCAGTAGTGTAATGTTCTCACCCACTCATATTATAAGTGTGGTTACACAAAACACTATTAATGTGACTACCCCACACATCCCACATGTCGATAATGTCAAGGGTCATAAGGTTGAGGAATGCCTTGACCTATACAAGAAGTTAACCTAAGGTGGGCCTAGTGTAGACAAAGGTGCAGGAATGATCAAGCATAAGCTAAAAATAGAGAAGTGTAACTTAAAGCTACAATCAATCTGCATAGAGATGGTTAAAGTACAAGTAATTACCCATAGTGGATTCACCACTCAGCCAATGGTTGTGCTAATACCTGAGTTATGCATAGAATATGGGGATAAGGGTCACACTGAGTGTGTAATGTGGTGTAAAACCAAAGATGTGCCTTATCCATAATGAGTGCACCAAAAGGATGTATTGTAGTAGGCCATGAGTGTAATCCAAAATCTACAAGGAGAACTCTAGTTAGCATGAGACCTAGAAGAGTAGGCTGCTACTTTTTGAGGTCAGAAGCTAGTTGAGGTTACAGGTCATAAGCTAGTTGAGGTTACTATACCACCATGGAAAGGGCACAAGAAGTGTGACATACATAGAATGTGGAGTAAAACCTATTAAGGTGTGGAGCTAAAAGCTTCACCAAATGAGCGAGTGTAGAATTTGCAGGAATTACACAGTCACCGGCATCGGTCAGGAGCGACTGACGTCGGTCAGGAGTCAACTGGGAGATGCTGGCATCATTTATGTTTGGCTGATGCCGATCAGGTGTAGATAGGCAGGGACCGATGTCGGTCACCTGTGCATCCAGAATGCTATTTCCGTGGATAGAAGAGAATGTTTGCATGATAGGATTAGGTTTTAGTCTTAAGTCCACATCTCTATTATTAGTAAGACTGTTTAGAGCCCTTGATTAGGAGGTGCATCTAATGGCTGTAATTTTATGCTTATATTTCCTAATATTATATATAGGATTAGATCTTCATCGCTTATTGGACACAATTGTAGAATTGGTCAAGAATAGTACAGTATTGTATATGTGTATCAATCCAGGTTGTTGGAATTGATTGTAATTGAGAGAGAGAACTCTTGAGGGAAAGAGATCTAGAAAGAGATCTATACATCTAAGAGAGGTGTGGAAGAAAAGAAGTTTCTTCAATTGTATTCCTTCTGTAAAGAGTTTAATACAAGTTTTCAGGGTGGTTTCTTGTATCTCTTATTCTTTGCTATTTTTGATTCTAGTTACTTATCTTTCTAGTTTAATTCTGCATTTAATTGATTTCATATAGTAATTAACATTGTTGGTTGATCCCCAACAAGTGGTATCAGAGCTCAGGTTGACTAACAGGTGTTTCAGATCTGGTTAGTGTGTATTGATTACAGGTTACTCACAGGGATTTCTATTTGAGTGGGAGAAGCAATGGCAGAAGAAAGTAAACTAAGAATGGAGAAGTTTAATGGCAAGAATTATCAACATTGGAGAATGTAGATAGAGGATTATCTGTATCAGAAAGATCTATACTTACCATTAGGTGGGGTTTCAAAGAAGCCCAAAGACATGGATGATGAAGAATGGGAAGTTCTTGATAGAAAGGCTCTTGGATCTATAAGATTGAGTCTGGCATCTACTGTGATATCTAATTTATCACAGGCAAAGTCAACAATAGAGTTAATGACTAATTTAGCAAATTTATATGAAAAACCCTCAGCTTCAAATAAGGTATATCTTATGAAGCAGTTATTTAATTTGTAAATGCAGGAAGGTGGATCTGTATCTAATCATCTAAATGATTTCCATGGAATTGTAAATCAATTAAATTCAGTCAAAATAGTGTTTGATGATGAAATTAAGGCTCTTTTAATATTATTTTCTTTGCTTGAAAGCTAGCATAGCTTGGTAATGGCAGTTAGTAATACTACATCTGCTTCAAATATTTTAAAAGTAGAGGATGTTGTTAGTGTAATCTTGAATAAAGAAATTTGCAGGAAAAGCACAGAGGAAACATCAGGGAATGCTTTAAGTTTTGAGAGCAGGGGAAGGCAAAAAGAGAAGGGCAAGAAAGGGAGATCAAGGTCCAAGTCAAAGATGAGAGGTAGATCCAAATCCAGAAATGGCAGGAAGCCACAATGCTAGAATTGTGGAAAGATAGGGCACATAAGCAAAGATTGTTGGTCAAAGCCTAAAGAAGACAATCAGCATGAAGGTAAAGAAGGAGTAAAAGTTTCAGGTATTGCACAAGATGCTCTTATATTCTCTTTGCATAATAATATAGAATCTTGGGTTTTAGATTTTGGTGCATCTTTCCACGCAACCCCTAATAGAGAATATTTTAGTGACTATGTCCATGGAGATTTTGGAATAGTGTATTTAGGGGATGATGAGCCTTGTAAAATTGTTGGCAAAGGAAAAGTGCAGCTGAAAATGTAGAATGGAAACACATGGGTGCTGAGAGATGTCATGCATGTTCCCAACTTGAAAAGGAATTTGATTTCTGCAGAAAATTTAGGGGATGAGGGTTGTACAATAACTCTCACAACTGAATCTTGGAAGGTGACCAAGGGTGCACTTGTAATGGCCAGAGGTAAGAGAGTAGGTAATCTCTATTTATGTAATTGTGTTACTAATAATTCTCCTTCTGTATTATCTACTTCAGATGTGGATGCAAAGTTGTGGCACTCTAGGCTCGGCCAGGTGAGCGAGAAGGGAATGTCTATTCTTAAGTCAAAAGGTAAGCTTTCAGATTTGAAAAGCATAGATTTGGATTTTTGTGAGCACTTTATTTTTGGAAAATAGAAGAGGGTAAGTTTTCTCAAGACGGTCAACAAAGAAGAAGCACAAGTTGTAGCTTGTTCACACAGACGTGTGGGGACCAGCTCAGGTTGCTTCTATTAGAGGATCATGGTACTATGTTTCTTTCATAGATGATGCTACAAGAAAGGTATGGGTCTATTGTATTAAGAAGAAATATGATGTTTTTGACACGTTTAAGATTTGGAAAGCTATAATTGAGAATGAAACAAGTAGGAGATTGAAGTGCCTGAGATCTGACAATGGTGGTGAGTTTTATAGCTATAAGTTCAACTGGTATTGTTATATGCATGGAATACGTAGGCAAAGGATGGTTCCAAGGACACCTCAGCAAAATGGAGTTGCTAAAAGGATGAACAGAACAATAATAGAGCGTGCAAGGTGTATGAGATTGCATGCTGGTTTGCCCTTAGAGTTTTAGGTAGAAGCTGTGGATACTGCAGTGTACCTGATTAACAGAGGACCCTCTACAGCTCTGGATGGTGGAATTCCAGAAGAGGCATGGATAGGTAAAAATGTAGATCTCTCATTTCTCAAAGTTTTTGGTTGTGAAGCCTTTGTGCACGTTGATAAGGAAAATAGAAAGAAGCTGGATGCTAAGTCTATGAGGTGCACATTTATTGGCTATGGCTCTGATGATTTTGGATTTAGGTTTTGGAATCTAGGAACTAACAAGATAATTAGGAGCTGTGATGTTGTTTTCAATGAAAAAGTGATGTATAGTGATCAGCTTAAGAAGCTGAATCAATTTGGGCAAAGCAATGGAGAATTGGACGAGGTGACAGTCCAAAATGAGCTTGTGGGAAAATTTTATCACAGACAGGAAAACACAGAGACCAACGTCAGTCAGGCAGGAACTGACATCGATAATACAAGAACCGATGTCGGTCATACAGTGACTGACGTCAGTCAGGCAGAACTGACATCAGCCAGTTACAGGCCTGGAAGTGACTGAGGTCGGTCACTATCAGAGAATTTGGGTGGACAGCGTGTTGTGAATGAGTCTCAGATGCCCATCAAGAGGTCAAAAATGGTAAGTAAACCTCTAATTCGATATTCCCCTTCATTATTCTATTTATTGCTTACTGATGGTGGAGAACCAGAGAGTTTTGATGAAGCAATACAGGTGGAATCCAAGAATCAGTGGGAGCTAGGCATGAATGAGGAAATTGATTCCTTGAAAGAGAACCAAACATGGGATTTGGTTGAGTTGCCAGCAGGAAAGAAGACACTGAAGAATAGATGGATCTATAGATTGAAGGAAGGTGAGAATGGACAGATGAGATATAAGGCCAGGTTGGTAGTGAAAGGATTTGCACAAAAACCAGGTATTGATTTTGGTGAGATTTTTTCTCTTGTTGTTAAAATGACTTTTATACGGACTATATTGTCTTTAGTTGCTATCGAGGATTTGCATCTTGAGCAGCTTGATGTTAAGATATCATTTCTTCATGGAGATTTGGATGAAGAAATATATATGGAATAGGCGGAAGGATTTGAGGTCAAAGGTAAGGAGAAGCTAGTGTGCAAATTAAAGAAAAGCTTGTATGGCCTCAAGTAAGCTCCTAGATAGTGGTATTTGAGATTTGACAGGTTTATGACTGAGCATGGCTACAGTAGGTGTCAATTTGACCATTGTGTGTATTTTAAGAGATTGTATAATGGTAGATATATTATTCTATTGTTGTATGTAGATGATATGCTGGTTGCAGGATCACACATGTAGGATATCTCTAAGCTTAAAGTGAAATTAGCTCACACATTTTCCATGAAGGATTTGGGAGTAGCAAAGAAAATCCTTGGCATGAGCATTAAGAGAGATAGGAAAAATCATAAGTTGATTTTGTCTCAAGAGGATTATGTGAACAAGGTGTTGAAATGGTTCAATATGCAGGATACAAAACCGGTAAACACACCTTTGGCTAGACATTTTAAATTGAGTAAAGAACAATGTCCTAATTCACATGATGAGGTAGAGTACATGAGTAGAGTTCCATATGATTCCGTAGTAGGGAGTTTAATGTATGAAATGGTTTATACTAGACCGGATATTGCCCAAGCAGTGGGAGTTGTAAGTATATGGCCAATCTAGGGAAGGAACACTGGAAAGCAGTTCAGTGGATCCTTAGATATCTGAGAGGAACCAACAGTAGGCATTTGTGCTATGGAGGTTCAGATACTTCTCTACATGGTTATGTAGATTCAGATATGGCAGGTGATTTAGATGACAGGAGAAGCACCACATGATATGTTTTCACTGTTGGTGGAACGACAGTTAGCTGGATATCAAAGTTGCAGAAGGTTGTTGCCTTATCAACTACAGAAGCAAAATATATTGCAGCCACAGAGGCTAGCAAAGAAATGATATGGATGACATGGTTCATGGAAGAGCTAGGAAAGGAGCAAGAGAGTTGTAGACTATACAGTGATAGTCAGAGTGCAATTTATTTGGCTAAGAATTCAGCCTTTCATTCAAGAACAAAGCATATATAGCTTAGGTACCACTTCATTAGATAGGTATTGGATGATGGTGAGTTGAAGATGGAGAAGATCCATACAGATAAGAACCCTGTTGATATGTTAACCAAGCCGGTAACAAAGGAGAAGTTGAATCTTCATTCAACTTTTGTAGGTCTTCATGATTGAGTTTGAAGATGGAGGAGCTAGAAGATGTTGCTGTACAGGTACTGGTGCAGCTGTTTATCTTCAAGTGGGAGATTGTTAAGGTGTGGAGCTAAAAGCTTTACCAAATGAGAGAGTGCATAAGTTGCAAGAATTACACAGTCACTGGCGTTGGTCAGGAGAGACCAACGTCGGTCAGGAGTCGACTGGGAGATGCTAATGTTGGTTATGTTCAGCTGACATTGGTCAGGTGTAGACAGGCAGGGACCGACGTCGGTCACCTGTGCATCCAGAATGCTATTTTCATGGACAGAATAGAATGTTTGCATAATAAGATTAAGTGTTAGTCTTAAGTTTGCATCTCTATTATTAGTAAGACTATTTAGAGCTCTTGATTAGGAGGTGCATCTAATGGCTGTAATTGTATGCTCATGTTTCCTAATATTATATATAGGATTAGATCTTCATAGCTTATTGGACACAATTGTAGAATTGGTCAAGAATAGTACAATATTGTATATGTGTATCAATCTAGGTTGTTGAAATTGATTGTAATTAAGAGAGAGAACTCTTGAGGGAAAGAGATCTAGAAAGAGATCTGTACATCTGAGAGAGGTGTGGAAGAAAAGAAGTTTCTTGAATTGTATTCCTTCTGTAAAGAGTTTAATACAAATTTTCAGGGTGGTTTCTTGTATCTCTTATTCTTTGTTATTTCTAATTCTAATTACTTATCTTTCTGGTTTAATTCTGCATTTAATTGCTTTCATATAGTAATCAACATTGTTGGTTGATCCCCAACAAAACCAAGAAATTATCTTAAATGCCACTATTGATGGATGGTTTGTATGTGAGGTCCTTATATAAATAGGAACCAAGGTCAACATATTTACCAAGAATTCCTAGGATAAAATGGGTAGGCCAACCTTGAGGCCTTCCCCTCATGTACTTTTCATGGACAACAAGACCTAGGCATAACCTATCAAACTTTTTAAGAGTGAAATTTTAGATATCATGAGTGTTTAATTCTAAACTGACTTTGAAGTGATTGAGTTGGCATAACAAGACAATTACCTAGTGTTTCTAGGAAGGCCATCATGCTGTGCGAATAATGAATATATGCACTTCAATAAGCACTACATGACATTTGAGAATGGAATGGAGAAATTAGTTTTACCCCTCTCAAAGGACCAAGGACCCCCATATGTCAAGAGTGTGAACATTGAGGATGTGATCAAACACATATTTAACATCACAACACAAGGCATTAAGACATCAAACCTCGATGATCAAGGAGTCCTCTCCTGGGAAGATGAAAAATCAACCTTAGACACCACCAATGTTGCTTGTGATCATTGGGTTGAGGAATCATATGAGACCACTATTCAAAGGTGTTCTTTAGTATGTGCAAAGTCACCAAAATCAATAAAGATAGGCTAGGTCTAGATTGATTGCACTTTGAGAATATGGGGCCCTTGTGCTAGGAAGAAGGGCACAAGAGTGTTTCACCTAAGTAAAGGTAAACTTGTGGTGATCCCAAGTTATAAAGGAAAAAATATAGTGGAATATTATATTTGAGACCTCAAATAATGCATCCCAAAAGAAGTGGAGAGGATGGGATCACTAATGTATACATTGAATAATACTACCACTCATTGGTGGGTAGTGCAAAAGCCTAAATTACCAATTTGGAAAGATGTGAAAGGAAGCCATCTACACTAGATTTGGGAAGAGCAATGAGGACCTAGACATCTCTACCTACTCTATCAATTTTGACCCTATGGTACATGTGTGCCTTTGTGAAGAAACATGGACTTTCTGTGATGAGAATGCCCCAAGGAATATATAGGTGCATACCTTCTATAGAACCTTAAATACTTGGGTGTAGGCATGGTACATTATTAATTATATTCACCATAAAACAACCAATTGGAATGCACTTAAGGGTTAGTTTTTCTATACCTTCTCCTTTTCTTTACAAAACCTTAAACTTATTGAGCCACTACAGGTAGTTCAAAGGTTAGTGTTTGAGGACACTAAAATATTGGAGTACCTAAAAGACATGTTTAGTGAAAAGGGGTGGGCACTCCTGACCTTATTTGAAGAAAAAACCATCAATAGTGACTCTAGTGATGAGGATAATGAAACATGGAAGGCATGTAACTAGACACTTTTGATAGGTAAGAGGAAGTTATTGCACCAAGTAGAGGATTAACACCCTAAAAGAAGAATACTCTACCCACCTTTAGATAGAAATAATTGAGGGTAATAGATAGGTCAAAGATTCATATTAGGAGAATAATGAGCCCTAATGTGCATTGATAAAGATTACAAATGTAGATATCAACTTAGAATGAGAGTAAAAAATTACTACTTTAGGCACCTATTGGTCTGATGAAGAGCTAGTGTGCATTGTGAACCTATTGAAATAATTTCAAGACTTGTTTCTTAGGAACTATAGATACATGAAGGGAACACACCCATACATTAGAAAGATGAGCATCAAGATAGTCAATGGTGTGAGACCTACCAAGAACCAACCTTATAGGATAAACCCAAACCTTCATGCCAAGGTCAAAATAGAGATTGATGGTATGCTAGCTGCAAGCATCATCTACCTCATGCAAGAATATGAATGGGTTAGCCCCATAGTTATTAGTATCAAGAAGGATAGGTGTATTTATATTTGCATTGACTATATACTATTAAATTCCACCTACATAATTGACCCATTTCCAACTCTACTCATTGATGAAGTTTTAGATGGCATCATAGGTTGTAAAATATACACTTTCACTGATGGGTTCTTATGATACCATCAAGTATAAATTGAGGAGGACAAGCCCAAAATAACCTTTGTGATAGAATGGGGTTATTTTTCATATAACATGATGCCATTTAGACTCAATAATGCACCATCCATATTATCCCAAGTGGTGATCACTATTTTTAAATACTTCATTCACAAGTTCCTCCAAGTGTACTTAGATGACTAGACTATGTATGGGATAGTAAAAGATCATTATGACAACTTGCACGTAATGTTTGAAATGTGTCAATAGTTGTAGATTTCTTTGAACCTTAAAAAGTGTGTCTTCATGATACCATTTGACACTTTACTTAGGCACATTATCTGCAAAGATGGTTTTCTCATTAATCCCATGAATATTGAAATCATCCTTTAGCTCCAGACCCTTTAGATGTAAAAATATGTTCATGCCTTTTTTGGACACTATGGGTAATATATGAAGTTCATAAGGAACTATGCAAATATTGTGGCACCACTAGAAGAACTCTTGTGTAAAGATGGCCCATTATATTGGGGCATAGTGTATGAAGATGCATTTGAGACACTAAAGCTTAAACTAGTAAGCACACTGACACTATAATTTCTTGACTAGAAGACCCCATTCCATATACATGTTAATGCATTTGGTATTGTAATTGATGACATTCTGGCATAACTAGGTGAAGGGAAGATGGATCATCCCATTTCTTTTGTAACTAAAAAGTTAACCATGGTAGAGTAGAACTACACCACAACTGAGTATGAAGCACATGTCATGGTTTATGCCCTACAAAAGTTTTGATAGTACTTATTGGCAACCCCCTTCATATTTTTCACCAATCATGAGGTGCTTAAGTACCTGGTGAATAAGCCTATTTTCCATTGGTGCATATGTTGATGGATAGTCTTATTTCAAGATTTACAATTCTTTATTGTAGTCAAACTTGGGAAATAAAACTTGAGTCCAGACCATTTGTCCTACATAAACTTTGGTGATGCGGTAATACCTATTGAAGATGGTATGCCCAACACATAACTTTATAGAGTCCAATTCATCCCTAAGGACTTAGAAAAAATCACCACATTCTTAACAACTAAAGCTATGCCCCAGACTATGATAACTAAAGAGAAGAAGTATCTCATAGTTTGAGCCAACCCTTTTAAACTTATTGGTAGGGAACTACACAAGCTGAGTCGAGATGAGGTCCTATGCTAATGTGTCATAGAGAATGAAAAAAACTCAATATTACAAGAATCACATGAGGGGATTTTTGGAGGCCATTACACTGAAGATGATACAACATGCAAGGTGTTGTAATCAGGCTTGTGGTGGCCGAGTCTGTTCCAAGATATAAAATATTGTGCCAAAGTATGTGACATATGCTAGTGCATGGGAAAGTCTAACCACTAGGATGAGATGCCTCTCATCCCCATCCTTGCTCGGGCACTATTTTAAAAATGGTCTATTGAATTTTTTGGGTGTATTAATCCTATAATGAGGAGCATAGGTGTGTGATACATTCTAGTAGCCATATATTACTTCACCAAGTGCGTTGAGGTAGCACTGACTAAATATTTCACCACCACCACTACAATAAGGTTTATCTGGGAGAATATCATTAGTTGTTATGGGTGCCCACTTAGTCTGAATAGTGATCGAGGCATGTACTTCATCAATAAAACCATGCACACCTTAATGACTAGATACATGGTGGTGCACCATAAGACAACACCTTATCATCCCTAAACAAATGACACCACTAAGACTTTCAATAAAATATTAGGGATGTGCCTCACAAAGATATGTGATGTTGGTTTCAAGGATTGAGATGACCATGTGTCAATAATATTGTTGGTCTCTTGCAGGACATATAAGTCCCCTAAACAAGGCTACACCATTTCAACTGGTGTTTGTCATAGAGTCCATTATACTAATGGAGTTCATGGTTCCCTCATTGTGCATTGTGTGTATTAGTCATTTGGATGACCAAGAGTCATTGAGCACATGATTGGAGGACTTAGAGTTCTTAGACAAGACATGTACCTAAGCAAGACATAACCAATAGATAGAGAAGGCATGTTAGAAGCTCTAGCATGATAAACATATCAAGTGCAAGGTAATTACTAAAGGTGCATTGGTATTTCTATATGATTCAAAGTACCTCAAGCACCCATACAAGCTATATAATAGGTGTATGGGAGCTTATGACATCCACTACAAATTGGAGATTGGTGTATGCAAGTTGTGCATGTTGATAGGTAAAATTTTCAATGGGAATTTAAATGGTAACAAATTGAATCCCTATAGTCAATAGGATGGCACTTGTGCCATCAAACACTGACTTCTCGATCACAAGTTGATTGTGTTGTGATAACTAAAATAAAATTTGGTGCAATCCAAATCCTTATGTTTATGTTGAGAGAATAAGCGTGGCACTTTCAAGCCTATAAGAGAGCACTTTTGGCACTTACATGTATAAACCCAGTCAGGTGAGTTGAGTATGGATGATTTATAAGTACCTAAGGCTATACACTTAAGTTTTTGTGCACATGGATTTTCCTAGATTTAGAAAGCTATGAGTACCAAGTTAACAAAGGAAGGTGCACAAGATGATAGTGCACCAAAAACCAAGCAAAGTAAAAGAAGTGCTGGAGGACCAACATAAGGATTTGTATGGGTTAGGGTAGGCCAAAGTAAGAGTAGATGAAATCAAAAGAAATCTACCAAGGAATGGAAGTGTGATTGAAAGGAAGTGCAACATGAAAGAGAGATGGAATGAAGGAAGCTAAATTGTGCGCATATAAGTGCTGCACTTGAGTTACCATAATAAGGTTGAAGGTCATGCTAATGTGAATAAAGTGCAAGAGGAAAATTATCTAGATAGTTTGCACCCACCCAACGATTAATGGGAAGTGACATTATGAATCATTTATCACTTCATCGAATAAGCTATTAAGATAATTTAATGACTTGATGGTGAAGACATAAAGATAGGCAATAAATATGAATGTGGTGACAATTTTTTGTGGATTTTATGGGTTTAGTGGATTTAAATAATCCATGTACCACCATTCCATTACTAACTAGCCATTAATGGGGTAGCTAAAATTAATGTATAAAAAGGCAAATGACAAATTGTAATAGGTTACAAAATTTGTGTGAATTTAATACAAAATTAGAGCCAAAGCTAGAAAATGCTACCAAGTGAAAACCTAAGTACCCACAGATCCCAAACAAGAATGGTGGAATAGAGATAGATATTGCATTCTATTTAGTATTGGGAAAAAAGGCATTTAGGGAGAGAATTATGAGAGAATTAGATAGTAGAAACTTTGTAGGATGTCGAGGCCACCATTAACAATAAATGAAGATCAAGAGCCAAAGTCATAGTCACAGACCCCATGATTGGGAAGAAGTGATAATCAAGATTAAGGGATTTGATAAGATCAATAGACCATGATTTAATAGTATTCAATTTAAAATGGGAAAAATGGGTTAAGTTTAAATCCACCCAAGGCACAAAAGGATGTCAAGAAGGCAAGAATGCTAAAAAAAGTAGCAACTATGAAGAAAGAGGTGCAACTGGTAGAAGGTGTTAGTGTTATGAAGGTTGACCCAAAAGTAAGTGAAAATATTGCATATAGGGAGATGCAGTTACCCCTTGAGGTCATAGTAGGGGAGACATGGGTATACTTTATGTACACATGAAGATTGAAGGAATCCAACCATCATATGTAAAACAATGTGCAGGACCTCAACCAAGACTGGCTGGTTGACATAGGAATAAAGACCAAGGTGGGAATGGTGCTATTTGATGTCTCTATCTAAGAATAACTAGTGACCATTGACGTGACTCAGTTATATGAACTACCAAGTTTTGTCAAGCCAAAGGAATTGGTACAATTCCTCCTCTCGCATGTCCATGGTGATAGGTTTTATTTCATAGGGAGGCATATGTAAATATCAGTGTGTACCATCAATAAGATCATAGGGCTCCCAGGCATAAGAGTATACATCCATCAGATGATGGAGGATGATGTAGAGGTGGAAAGGGTTGCAAAATTCTTGGGATACTACAAGGAAGGGTTCACATTCCCTATTAAGGACATTCAAGACCCTAACACAAGGGTAGTGGCTTACCTCACGAGCTCTAAAATTTTCCCTAGAAGATGATGGTTTGACATTAGTAAGATGTATTTATGCATCACACACCACATGGTACAAGGGAAGAAGCTAAATATCATAAAGTTTATTATTAAGGATATTGTGAAGAGCACATTGGAGTGCCACAAGGTGCATAAGACATTTTGATGGGGGTCGATGCTGATATTGATTATGATGAAGGATTGATGTGACTGATGGTGATGAAAATAGCTTTTAGGTGTTCCCACTGCATAATGACTCTTTGGCATTGAAGTTTTGAGACTTCATCTACCCACCTAGATTTTCCTAAAAGTACAAGATAAGAGTATAGGGGTGGTATGACCGATACATCAAGGCACTCAATATTGAATAGCACATCCCCTAGGAGCTCCCACAACACATGTTAGGAATGGTGACCTTCATCATTATGCAATAATTATGTGTAATGCACTTGGTGATCACATATAGAAACCTATTTGATTAGTTGAAGCTACATTATGCATTTTCCACCAAATATTTCATGGTGGTGTTAAGGAGGATTCAAAACACACAATAATTAGATATCCATATAAAGTCCTTAAACAAAGAAAGGAGATGTTGAGGCACCAATATGTGTGCCTAGGAGAAAAGGCCATACAAGATGAGGAGGATGACTCTGACCAAATAGATCTCCATCCCCTCCAGAGGGAAATTATAACTAGATGTATCTTTAATTTGTATTATAAGATGAAGCCATGGAATAAGGGCACCGACCCTGAGAAAGATGATGATCACCCCCTCTTGATCATAGATGAAAAAAATCTAGTGCTAAAGATGTAGTATAAGTCTTCCCAAAAGAGACAGGGAGAGACACTTGAGGATATTGAGGAGTGCATCAAGTTGGGGATTGCCTCTAGTGACAAGCTATAACTATAGATCCCAATAAGTGCATAACCTTTGTGTCAGAGACTACTTCCTCCTATAAGAAGCAAAAAAATAAGTCTAAGGGACCCATTATGCTCTGTATAATAACTCGGGTAGAAATGGAGGAGGAAGAGACCTTTATTCATATATGGGAGGAAGAGATAGAAGAAGAAGAAGGAATAACTATCTACATCATGTAGGTTTAATAAGAGGAGGAGCCTAGCATCGAGGATATTCACAAGGCCCTATAAGATGACATAAACACTATGCTTAAAGAAGTAGAGAAGTTGGCAAGCTCCTCATCTAACTAATAACCCTCCACACAACCTATGCAAATAAAAGAGGAGAAGAGAAGCTTGTGGAAGAAAATAGGCCATAATGAGGAAGAAATTGAGATGGTATTGGTACCTGAAAAGAATAGGAGGGCTTAGAAA
This sequence comes from Torreya grandis, assembly GCA_037957365.1. Taxonomy (NCBI): domain Eukaryota; kingdom Viridiplantae; phylum Streptophyta; class Pinopsida; order Cupressales; family Taxaceae; genus Torreya; species Torreya grandis. The sequence goes on from JARHVA010001871.1 coordinate 1,735,320, forward strand.
GAAATGGGCCTAAATGAGGTAGATATTGAGAAGGTTGAGGTCGAGGAAGAGAAGGCAAAGGAAGAGAAGGCCAAAAAAGAGAAGAAGACAAAGAATTTTATTGAAAGTATAGAACCTACCTTTGAGAAAGCCAAGAAAGTGCCTAACACCCCCACCAAGAAAGTAGATTAAGTTACACAATAGGTACACACAAGTAGTGTAAGGGTGATTGAAGAAAAGGAAGGTGATACTGGTACCTCAAAACAATAAAAGGAGATTGAAAAGGAACCCAAGTAGAAAGAAGGTGATGTCGGCACCAAGGGAATAAACCTAGAGGTGAGCATTGATAAACCTCAAGAGGAAGAAGTGGATGAAGGGGAAAAGTCTGAGGAAGGACTCCTTAAAGAATAAGATGAGTCCTTTGAGGAAAGCACCAAAGAAATTGGTGGTGTTAGTGAAGAGGAAAAAGAGGAATCAGAGATGGTGATCACTTAGAAGGATGATGATGAATTGAGCCTTAAAGAAAAGGTACAAAAGGGGTGGATGGATGAAGACTTATACATGTTTAAGTTTATACCCCTCGAGGATACCATATCTAGGATGCACAAACAACTTGTGTTTGCATTTGATCACTACATGGATGAGCTATAATTTGAGGCATTCAGAAAGGTGATCTTGGGTCTAGAAGAACCTAAGAAAAGGCATGAATCCATTATCATAAACCCATATGCCTTGAACCCAATCTAGTTTGGGAATGTGTTTATTATAATGGTGACTAAAGTGGCATGCAAAAATATCATCAATGATGGCCAGGCATCAAAATGGAAGAAACTCTGTAAGGATGCTGAAGATGAAGTATAGGCCACAAAGTTTAAGATACAACAACTATGCGAGCACATATAATTAAACAAACCATCCCTTTTGGATAGTGTCAATACATCAAACCTCTTTGAGGTTGATAAAATATGTGTGTTAGTAGATCAATGCTCCCAAGGATGAAATTAGAGCTGGCATAAGAATAAAAATAAGATCCCTATGCCATGATATAAAAGGAGCTTATTTCTAAACTTGAAGAGGTGGAGGACTTCTTTGTGAAGTTATAGGAGGGCATAGATGTAGTCGATACCATCTTCTTAATCTTATTTAACCAAACATTAGTCATAAACGTGCACCTTAAGCAAACAAAGGAGGAGAAGGAGAAGATGATGGTGCAAGTGTACTCTATGAGTAGGTCAGATCATGTGTAGATAATAAGGAATGTCAATGCACTAAGCACCTAGATAAAGGAGCAAGAATAAGACTTGGAAGCACCCTTTCATGCTCTATAGACTAAGGCCTATGGTTAAGAAGTAATCTTGGATGGGGGTGTGACTAAGGCTAAGAAAAATCTAAAGGCCTTTAGAAAGGAGCTAGAAAAGACTAATGTGCTCATGCTTAGCAATACCTCCACTAAAATATATAACACTGTTGAGGAAATCAATCTCACTATCAAGGGTTTTGAGGACTTCAATGTTGATCTTAAGGAGAGCATGCCAAAATTATGCGTATTGAAGACTTTGATAACCTAGTCTATGGGTGGATTATCAATTTTGTATGGGGTAATATTGGGCCCCAATTTTGGTATATAAAGATTCATGCCATAATGAAAGACACACCAGTATAAGGCAATCACTTGGCATGATGATTACTGTTTTGGAATTTTGGTACTAGTTAGAGGAATCAACACAGATATTGTGCCAACTGGTAGGTAGCTAACCATTTCCAAGATTTTTAAGGCATATTCCATAAAGGTGGTACATGGTGACTATAGCATGAAGGGCAAAAGGTGATAAAGCTAGCAAGAATGATGATAAAGGATCTATCTTGGCACCTGATGTGCAGACTCCACCTTGACAAGAGATGTTCCTAGAGGCTATAAAATGATCTCTAACTAGTCGATGAAAAGAGAGATGCAAAATTAATACAATGAAGCTCTAGATAATTTGCTATGTATACATTTTAATGTCCATAATTAGATCCAAATTTAGCATGGATGCTATTAAGGCTCCAATTGTAATACCCAAGCTTGCCTATGAGCCACTGGGTCATTAAATAACTTAAGTGAAGAGTTTACTTTGTTTTTATGTATCATGAATTATATACTCTATTTTAATTTCAATGAAAGATGAAGGTCATTGCACACATAATGTTTCCAATTTACACACCTTTGGTATTGTTATTTTAATGCATAATGAATGTAATGGATGCAATGTTACAGGTCAAATTCATTTATTCTAAGTAAAGTTATATCAAGCTTATAGTTTATAACATTAATGGTATCCCTATGATAAATGATGATGTCAGCCATAACTTGGAAGAAAGACTAAGTGTACAAAGAGCCTATGCCATATGTTCCTACCCTTGATAGAGCACAAGCCTTGTATGAGCACTTAAACTAAAAGTATCCCCTTGACCCATCTAGTGCCTATATGATGCTAGGCTTAGTTTATCAAAGGCTTGCACCCAAATGACTCTAGACTTGGTCCCCTAAATGGGCTTGCACTTATAGGCCACCAAGCCTATTCCATAAAAGAGTTGCACTAAGGGATCTAATTAAGCCTTATTTGAAATGACCAAGTTACACAAGTGAAATCTTGTGCCATGGCACAACTAGCCTAATATGGGCCCTAGTTCTTTCTCTGCTATACTTCAGGTGAGTACATAAAGCCCATGCCTTATGTGAATTGATGTCAACACAACTGAGTGTAAAATGTTGAGCACTAAAAGACAATCCCATGTTTGCACCTAAGTATGATAAGTCTAGAACTAGCTTAGACATACCTTAAAGTGATACTAACTTTTCCATAATAAATTCTACAATTAAACCCATCTGGTTGCCTTGTATTAATATCTTAACCCAAGAGCCCAACTCTATTATAATTTATTCTTTTTAGAAGTTGGTCTTGATACAAGAAAGACCTAAGGTAGAAATATTTCCCAATGATTTAGTATATAATCCTTTCATAAGGCATTTACCTATCATAATATAATCAATACTTAGAATATGAGGTCCTAGTTTATTGTTATTCTCAATAACAACCCCTCAACGATTTATTCGTGTTCCACTCATCTATGGATAAGTTTAATCCAAAATATTTCCAACAGATGTACAAGGTGGCAAAAATATTATTTTATAGTTTGATTATCATTAAGTTTTAACCATGTAAAACATATTCATTATTTTATTAAAGAGCGATATTGGCTTAAGAGTTGTTCCTTAATTGACAGATTCCTTCTAGGAAGGTTCACAATCTAGACCTATTGAGGTTATCATTAACACTCTCTCTAAAGTTGTTTAATACTTAACTTATATTATTCTTCATCATAATTGGATTATTTTAACCAAGTTCAAATAAGCAAAACATAGTGTTATCTTATTATCAAAAGCTTAGGCAGTCTAACCCACTGCCTTTGAATACAATAAGCCCTTCATAAAAAGGTAATCTAACAGTGACACCATTACAATCAACTCAAGATGTAATGAAAAAACATTCATTATATATTCAACATAATATTTATATACATTAAGGCCCCTAACTTGGCCAAATCTCAGTCATGAATATACAAGCCTCCATAAGGATTCCATTTTCAACAAGGATCTATCCCAAGCGGGAGTATTAATCTGATATAACAAATAATTATAAAATAGTTTTTTGCAGTAATAAATAAAACATTTAGCTCATAAAATTTATAATAATAATGGCTCAGAACTCAGCCCACAATCAATTATTAATAAAAAAATATAATAAGTTCAACTGAGAATAATTAATCCTTGGCATTTAACCAATTATAAAAAAGATAAAGCACAAGTAGTCAACAAATGAAGACAATCTTCTCTTTGTTCCAAGTACAACATTGGCCAAAATAAGGTGGGCTCACCTTCCAACCTTTTACCATCATCAAAAAACTACTCTAGGCACCCTAAGCAGGATTCCTAGCTCCAGGCAAGTTCACATTATGGTGTAAGTTTAATGGCAAAAAATAATTGAGATGTCTCAAGGTCAAGGAGATAAGTAGGTGTCAACCAAACATCTCTATGTTTAAAGGATTACCATCCTCAAATCTATTTACATAAGTATAAAATCATAATAACACACACCCACATGTATCAACAAACAAGCATACATGCAATGTGATATAAATTATATAAGTAGTCATGAGAGGCCTTAGGCAATCTACCATCATGTCATATATGATATTCTTAACCCTTTTTCCATCATGAAGAATGTGATGTTTCTACAAATTATAAGTCTTAAATGATGAAATCATAGTATCCATGTAAGAAGAAATACCATAGTTATCACTTTCATAGAAAGATATATCAACTCCAAGTCCTAGACAAGAGTATTAACACTATGGAGAGACTCAAACACAACCACAAAGAAAAAAAATAAGGGGAGGAAGTAAACCAATCAGCCTTACTCCTATCAACACAACAATAAAACAAAAATCACAAAAATGTCATTTAGTCAATCAACATAATAGTCAAGTCATAAGACACTTACCAAATGATTTGGGCCCTTCCATGGATCTTTTCTGTAGGTGTCTACCAACTAAGGATCTCCCTCTCCCAACTCTCTTCTTGTTCTTCCTTTCTCTTTTAGGTTGGTCCCTAAAAGTTCATAAAATTCAAAGTTCAAAGAATAGAATCCTTTTCCAAGAGATCCACCTTCCTCAAATAAGCATTCTCTCCTTTTTTCAACCTAATTAGAACATGACATGTGTCTGTTCTTTTCTTAGATTGACCAACCAATCTTCTGGCCAACCCATGTATTTCATAAATGGATGTCTTCTTTTTCCAGTCTATAATGGCACATAATATCTCTAACAAAGTTTTATGGTTTCTTCAAAGACAATTTACCTCCTAATATAGGTCTTAAAGCAAAGGTTATTAATGAACATGTTTGTAATTCAATACTAAATCAATCTAGACATTGGTCTACTTTGTCCTCTTTCATTGAAGATGACCAACCAAAGGTGGTTCCACTCACCCAAAAATGATTAAAATTCATTTATACATGGCAAGACAAAATAAGGGGTCACATGGCATATAAGACATTCAATAAGGGTCAAGCAAGGTTCAAGACAAGCTTTAGGTTAAAGGTGGGATCACACATGATGCAACAATGCCTAGTGTATTCCTTTTTTCCTTCATTGGTAATGATCTATTCCTGCACATTTATTGCACCCATGAAATCCACTATCATAATATCCAAAGCTTACAATCATATCATGCTAGAACATTCAATTTAAATCGACATTATTAACTTGCTAACTAATTCACAAGGTTATGAAGTGATATTCTTTTATCTTCTAATGCATGTGTAAATTTAATTGCTGCATAAGGAAATAATTCAAGTATTACTAAACCAACACTTACCATTTGTATATTTCTCTTACCTTTACAATCAACACCACCAAGAGAGTATAACCATCGATTTAGCATAGTCACATTGTCCATTCCTGAGGCATGTCTCAATGGCTATGAATATCATCATAATCTAGAGTCAATTATCAATTGAATTTACTTGGTGTCCATGAGGTACATTACAATTAATCTTCCTCTACCTATTTATGTTCAAACATTGTCCTTACAATAACATGAAAGAAAGCATATCTCAAAGAGATTTTGAAAATTGAAATTATCTCACATGAAAATATCTAACTTGATAGGTAGATCCTTTATACCTTAAAAAAATAAATCAAGCCTTAAATTAAATGAAGTCTTTTAATCCTTACGCATCTTCTCTAATGTTGAATGAAACTTGGTTATTCAAATCACTAATATTTATCAACTAAAATTCTATATTTGTTTTGCCAATAAATTTATAATTAAATTAACACATCTCTAAAAACACTCCTAAATGTAAGATATGTCCACTAACCAATGCTTTTCAATTCCCTTTTCTACTTATAGAAGGCCCATTTTTGTATTTGACAGTTATGTGCATTATCTCCTATTAACATGTGCAAACTTTTGACCTTTTGAGCTGAATAAATGACATAACCTTATATTTGGTAATCCTGTATTTTTTACTAACTGGTGACTTCAACTTTCGCTACATTTAATATCTTATCTACCATGCCTTTGAATGTTTTCTAGGATATCCACTTCCCTTATTCATCCTAAAAATTAAGGATTAGAATTAGAGAAATTAATTTTTGGGTCTTAATTGTAAATGACTCAAGTGTCTCAATAATTTTCTCAGATTTTACTCTTATTCCATACAAGCACTTTGAATAATGATTGAAAAAACTGAGAACCATTTCTGATTCAAATTTAGTGAATTATACTAGAATGATTTTGGTCCAAGCTTCATCAATAATCTCAACCATTTTCTTGACTTCCACAAGTTTGTTCCCACTTATTTTCAATATTTTCTACATTGACCTTACTTAGGACAAATATTATTGAAAATTTAAGAAATTTGAAAATAACTCAAATAAGATAGACTTTATGTCATAAAAGACTTTCCATATAGATCCATTTATAAAAGTCAAATCTTATGATATTCCTTTAACTTGCCTCAATTTTTCTTCCAATTATGTAATTTTATTCTTATATTGCTTATAGTCCTTAGTAACTCAATCAATAACCACATCATTAAAGGTATTGGGCATAGAGAGGGTTGTATGTTTATTGACTTTTGTAAAGTTTGCCAAAACTTGGGTATATGTAGTTACAATATCTTCACCTCCTCTATTCCTCTTACTTATATTAACTAAATTTATATTTTTATGTTCACACATGAGCTCCAATTCAGGTTCCTTATTGACAAATATATCTACACTCATCCTTTTGATTTCTTCAAATTCAAATTTTTGTCTCCAATCTTTATGGTAAGGCCTAGGGAGACCTTCCTCAACATCTTGAATATTAATTAAAATTCCAACCATACCGTCTGAGATAATGACTGATAGGGTAGAATTTGGGAATAGGTTAGATGATATAGGAAAAACATTATGAGACATATCAAATGAATTATATGGAATACAAGAAATTATATCAAGTAGATCAATAACAAGAATGGGGGTTGAAATTTTTGGATTTGAACTAGAATGAATAAAAATAGACGAGGTAGAGGGATCAATTTCATCAACAATGTTAATTAATTCATTGGGAAAACATTTTGACACTAAAATTCACTCAAGATATTATCGATGTAGGATTATCAATAACATACATAGACATTTGGGGAATTAAAGGGGAAATAAAGGACACAACATTTATTTCTGGATTAGCTCCATCTTTGGAGCACTATACCAAATCTAAAGTTTTAGTTATTTGGGAAACTCAATTTTATTTTAATTTTAATTTTATATTTCCATTAACTCCTTTTCAAAAATTTATTTACCAATCTCATCCAGCCTAATTATGTCTTATTGATTGTCAGCTACATCCATAAAAACATTGTGATTTGAGTGGGGATGATGTTTATCCCTAATATTGGCCTTATGTCAGATTGAGTTAAAATAATTTTTAACTTTCATGAGCAAATCCTAGGGCCAATATTATGTTTATTTTATATCATAAGGGATAAATTATTACCCTTATTCTCCACATGATGAAATGTTGAATAGCATAAAAAAAACTTGGGACCACTTATATTGAGCCACCAAAATAATAAGGATTTTATTAAGGTTAATGTAAAATCTATTTATAGATTCACCTTTTAAAATGGATCCCTAAGTTATTTTTGCCTATAGATTTTGAGTTTCATTTATATTCTAACTCCCATGTGTCTTTCTATTGAATTAATTAAATAATGGGATTTACTAAAAATTTAAATGGGTCTCAGGTTTTATATATGTATACTTTGATCTTGGGTTTATTTTCATATTATCGAGTTTAATGAATTTTATGATTTTTATATTAACTATGTCCTTCTTATCTTTTCAACATCTTGGATACCATGTGTTTATTTATACTTAACACATCACAGGTAATATTTGTATTTTCCTTCATGAAATGAGAAGAAGCCATGGGGTGACCTCCATCTCATTTTTCCTGTATAACTTGGCAAAGCTATAACTAAGTAATTCAACTTAGGGAAACCATTGGATGACAATTGTGTTTCTTAATATCATTCATCTAGAACCCAAGAGATTAATTGAGTCTCAACTTTGTTATTACCTTTCTCTCTAGGAAATGCTGCATGTGCCACATGTATGCAATCCCATTTTAAATATCATATCCTTTTTGTTTTTTATCTGAATGATTTATGGCATGTCTATTATTCTAAGTGATTAATTTTTGATTTACTCTGGTGAAATAAGAGGTCATCAAAGTGTAAAATCCATGATATAGATATTTTAAATTTCTAAGGGTGGATTAAAATAAATGATCATTAAAGGAATAGTTTTGTTTTTTTATTGAGTGATTATTTTGATCTGAACTAATGAATAACACCAAGCCATGGATAAAAGTTAACATAAGAGCTCTGGATTATTGTGTCAAGCCTCTGGTTTAAAAATGGTGGTGGGAAAAGTTGCTATAGTTTATAAAAGATAAATAAGGGACATTTTTTATCCCATAAATGTGGACTAAAGGGAATTGCAATCACTAATATTATTTCTCTGATAGATTTAAAGATATTGAAGACCCAGATGAATAAAAATAACAAACCTAGAAACTTAGAACGTATTTGCAAAGAACAATTGTAAAAATATAAGTAGTTCCCTGTAAGGAAATGACCAGGGATGTGTGCCATTATTATGATATTGAGGATGAATAATTTTTTTTCCTATAGTGAGATAATTGTTTGAGATGTTAAAGGGATTTACATTAGGTATATGTTTAGGTTACCTAAACCTGTATTGATTTATTCAAAATAATGAATTTCAATTTGGTAGACTAAGCACATAGGTCATGATGTTTTTAAGAAATTGAGTGAGAATCTTAAATTTTGGAGAAATAAGAAAGACAAGTCCTATTTTGTGAGGCTTTTTAAGGTACATTTTAGGGAAGCCATAGTTTTATTGAATGGACTATTGGGGGAGCCTAAACAAACCATGTTCATATTTTTTAGATACCCCTACTCGATAATTTTATTAAGGGAAACTTTTTAGTTGGGATGAGTTGATTTTTTTATATCTCATTAATAATTAAGGAATGAAATCAAGGTAAGAATTTTTATATGGATTCATATTTGCTTGATTGTTTGTGTTACACAATATCATTTAGTGAAATTTTATTATATTTGAGGACTCTCCCAAAAAATGATTCAATTCATGTCACTTTTAGTATTCTTTAAAATCATTTACGTTTTATAAATTAGACTATAATATATAATGAGGACCATCCATGAATCCATCCATAATACAAAATTCCCTAGAATCTCTACAACCATGAGAGAGACCATTTCTATATATAGAATCTGGTTTTATTTCCAAGACAAAATAATGATAATTATAGAATGATACCTCTAGTGCCCTTATGTATTGCCAATGTTTGTGCCATACTACCTCATTGTTATGGAGATTTATTTAAAGTTATCAACGTGAATTTATTTGCTTTTACAAAAAAAAGAGCCTATAAATGATACCAAAATTTCAAACTTGGGTTAGTTGGTGACAACAATTGATGACTCACTAGGAAATAATCTTGAGTATTTATATAACATAAAATCTTTGATTTTGGGCTCAAGTTAAAACAAACAAAAAATAAATAATGAAAAAATAAAGATAAGTTTAAGCAAATGTCATGTATTATCAATTATTCCTTGAAAGGGTGTTATTGGAAAGATAAATATTTTAAATCTTAACTTTCAATATCTAATCAAGATCAAGTAACTCTTTTATCTTGTGTTGTAGGTATAAGTATTTCCTTTAGGTAACAAATGTATATTTATTTTATTAAATAAACATATTATCTATTTTCCAAGGCAACACTCCACTGCAAGCCAGGGGTCCATAGACCTAAAAAAGATACCTCTGATTCATTCTAGCATTACCATAATTATAGTTGGGAGTACATAACCTTAATAGAGTTTCCTTAAATCACATATTTTTATGATTATAACAATAAATTTTGAACCAATAAATATTTTTTCAAGAGGTTTTGTATCACCTTGGTAAATTTGGATTAGATCTATCCTTTAGATTTGCCTTTGATAATTGGATTACTTAATTTGATTATTATATTTTTTTTAAACATGGGGATCCAAGGAATAAAAGTATTTTCATTACAATTACTCAAACTAGCCTCCTTTTCTTATATTTACTTTGATCTATCCTAAACATGGCGTGATTCACCTTAACTCTTATTTCAAAATTATACACAAATATTTTCTAGTGTGTGTTTCATTTCATTATCTATAATTACATAGTAGTTGATTTGATAAGGATCACTTTATTAACTAAATGTAAAGGGAAAACCATATATTGAAGATAAAACCTAAACTAAGACATTCACTACCCTAAGATAAACTACAGTGACATAAAATAGAAAAAAAAAAACACATGAAATAAACAAAAATCATAAAATAATAAAATATTTATTAGATGAAATTAGAGGTGTTCAAATGGAGCTACAAGAAAATAATGTTTTAGATGTCTCCTATTCACTAGTAACACCAAGTTCATTCTTTCCAAGGTGTTTAGTCTAAATGTATTTTCTATCAAAATTTCTAAAATTTGGTTCAAACCCAACCACAAGGGTTTGAACTTATCATGTTGTCCCTTATTCTTGTGGGATTTATCCCACATTAAGATAAGGTCCATAATTATGAAATCCTTATCTGTGGATCTCTTGTCAAACCATCTTATTATCACATCCGATGTCTACTAAATTATGAATTTCTTTCTTCCTTATTTTTTCCAACTTGAGAATGTTTTTAAACCTATCCTGAATTGCATTTGATCTTCCTTCATATTTTTTATATGAATTGGAATATGTGGGGAGAAGTAGGTTAAATCATAAGATTAGTTCTTTATCATTTATTAGCATATAGAGAGACATCTTCAAGGACTCCTTAATTATTATTAGGTTTGCCCATAAGGCATATTTCAACAAAGTGTGTTATCCTTTGGGACTTTTTCTTATGATATTCAAGTTCTTATTTGTAGAATTTACTTCTCTATTTCCTTGCAGGTAGTAGTTGACTAAAAAAAATAGTATGATGCTATGATCATATGCCCATTTAATGAATTCAATTGATCTAAAGGCTGGTCCATTATTCACAAAATAGTGACATAGAAGTACCAAACCTTTTAATAATGTTTTTCTCCAAGAATTTTATGACTTCATCTATTGTGTTATGATTTATGGATTTAACTTATGTTTACCTAATGCAATAGTATTTAGTAGTTAGTATCACAATTTGACCAAGAGATGAATTGGGATATATTACTCCCAAAAATTCTAGCCCCTATTATGTAAATAATTGTTTTTTATAACTGGTTGGAGGGGCATTGCAAAATTATTTTTTGCAATAGATATTTGGCATGCATGGTATGTCCTTACATTCTTATGAGTGCCCTTGAAAATAGTGGGCTAATAAAAACACACTATAATGATCTTGTATGTAGTGGCTTCAGCGAAACAATAATCAATTCTAAAACCTTTATGAAGTTGGTACATAACCAATTATGGTTTCTCTTTGTTTAGGCATCTAAGATATAATCCTTAATAATTCCACCTATAAAATATTCCATTAGTAATTAAGTGGTGTGCTGATTTTAATTTTAGATCTCTTCATTGATTTTAATCAGTGTTCTTTGGGAAAGTGCCTTGAAGAAGATATTAGATAATATCTACGTACCATTCATTCTTTACTTCCTAAGGTTGAGTTGTAAAGAGTGTCTTAATAATTAATATCCAACACTTTTTATTCTAGCTTCTTCATAAATTTACCCTTTGTAATCAATTGATAGAATCCTTGCCCTTGAACTATTTTTGATGGATTAATTTATAGTTCATATTATTGGTTGATTGGAATCCATATTTCTCTCTTTTCTCCCAATTTTACCTTGTTCAACTATTCCTTAACTGTAGGGACATGCATTATCAAACGAATGTGGGTCATTAAAATATAATTTCTAAATTTCTTGACCATTTTCACCAAGGCATAAACCTATTTTTCAACATGGTAATATTTTGTGTGTTTGAAATGGGAGATCATAAATGATATGGGTTGTTCATCCTCTCTCAAATATCTCTATGTCAACACAACAATTAAATGTTATGAAGAAAAGGAATATAGTTTAAAATGTAACTCATAATTGAGACTATTCAACATTAGTGTTGAGATGACTACCTTATATATGTCTTGAAAATATTGATTTACCTCTTTCATCCATTGTATTTTCACATTCTATTTTAACATCAAATTCATAGGTGTCACAATTTATGTGAATCCCAAAATAAATCATATTATGAAATTGATCTTGTCAAAGAAAGACCTCAATTATTTTTTATTGTGAGGAAGTAGTATAACATTAATTTCTTTAACTCTTTCTGGATCAATGAATATACCATCTTTAACAATAATATGTACAATAAGCTTACCTTGTTTAATGCCAAAAATATATATTTTAAATTTATATATAAACTATATTGTCTACAATTTTTGAAAACTTCATGTAAGTGCTGAAATTTTTGGGCCCTAGTTTAAAAAAAACAGTGATATCATCAATGTAAATAATTATACACTTAGCTAACAATCATTTGAAGGTGAATCTCATTGCTCATTGAAAAATTTCACTTACATTATTAAAGATTGAAAAGCATTATTTTGTAAGTAAAGGTTCCCCACTTAGTAATGAAGGTTGTTTTATTAATGTATTTTTGATCTACTAAGAGTTGGTTATGTCCATAAAACACTTCTAGAAATGACATCTTTTCTGATCCATTTACTATTTGTATAACTTTATATAGAGAAGGCAGGTGATAATTATCCTTTCTAGAACCTTTATTCAAATTTCTAAAATTGAGGCATAATGTAATTTATCAATTTATTTTCATACAAGGACTATATTATCCACCCAATTAGAATATCTAATGAGAAAAATGATTTTTGTTGAGAGGGACTTATCAATTTCTTTGTATATGAAGGGTTCCAAAATGGGGTTATCTAGTTGTTTCTTTTGTCTAAAGGGTCAAACCTCTAGCTTGAGTGAAATGGTACGGGTCATGATTCATGAATTAAATACTTTCAAATATTCATATGACCAAGCTAGGACTTATTGTAACTCTATTAATAGTTTAACTAATTAAATTTTCTCTTCCTTAGAACATTTTTTTTGTGAATTTACTGTCTATGGTCTTTTTGAGGTGCCTATATTTATTTTAATGTGGTCTTTCTGAATCAAATAATGAATTTTATTGGGATTCTTAGTGTTGGTGTCAAAAAAATTAAAATCATTCATTTTAGGATTTTATTTATGTTTAGCTCTAGTTTCCCATATCCTTCATCATGCATTAGGTCATTATGATCTTTTTTATCCAAAATTTGTTCTTCAAATGAACCTAAATTGGTGAGAAATTGGATAATTTTTTCATCATCATGGAAAATTTGAAAAAATTCAGTGTTGTCAAGTGTTATGGTTGTGGTGACTATTTATATTGATTTTTTTTCATTGTTATTTTTGAAAGGGTGACAAGTTTGCTATAGATGTAGTTAGAGCATAAACTATTTCATTGTTTTTTCTTAGGATGGAAAATATGTTAAAAGCTATACTTTTTTTCAATGAGATCCAAAGCTCTATACTTGTAATGGTTTATAAACTTTGAATTATATTGAAAAACACTCTAATTTGTTTAAAATTAACTTAGATTCACCATATAATTTAAAGTTTTTTCCCCATGGGTTATGGAAAACTTCAAACCAAGGATCAAAGATTCATTCTCTATTATGTTATTAGTACATGGGAATTGTGATCTTTAAGCAATAAAATATTGTCGACCCATTGGATCAATTAAAATTTCCACAGTGCTTAAGACTTGTTTACATTGGGATCCATCAATGTATAGAGCCTAAAATTTAGTGGAAACTTCTTTAGTATTTAGAGCGAACACATCGAACATTTCCCTTCTTATGATATTCAATAATTATATATTTCATAATCAACTCTCTTATAATTTGAATTTTATTTTATAATCCTTTCCATGGTAGCCACATGTGGGAGAAATCCATGGATACATATCCATTTAAAGCTCGAGACTAGTCTCTTCTCAATAATAAACCAAAGGTTTTATGTATATCTACTACTAAAATGTATATGTATTTTTAAACGTAAGGATATATATCCAATTGCATGTTTAATTTTTTAGTTATTACATCTTGCTCAAAATTTTTTATGAGTTGACTATTTGTGTGGTGGATCTTATAGGTTTTAGTCCTAATTTTTTATAAATAGTATGTGGCATGACATTAGAAGATTGTCCCAAATCTACCAAATAATTATGTAGTTTTTACAAAAATTATACCATAATTTAAAAAATGAGAGTCTCTATTTTTGATTTATTTATGACCACATTGGTGTGAACTACCTTAAATTTCCCTTTGTTAGAAAGAGATTTAAGGAGTCGATCTCTTTATTCAACTAATTGAGCTAATTTATGTAGTGTAACGTTAACCTTGATCTTCTTCATATTTTATATTATATTATACCTTGATGAGTTGAGATGACTATATTATGTTGGAGTGGATTAGGTGAAATTAATACTTTTTGAATGAGGTAGATATTATTAGATTTGGGGTCTAAAGGTGTATCTTTATTGTTCAGTTGAGTGGATGCATTATTAGCTATTTTTTTGGTACTCAACTCATAACTTTTTTGTTGAAATTTTTAGAAGGCATGAAATTCATATACATTTTATTTGGGTTCATTATCATATTTAGAAGGAAAATCATGTGTTTCAACCAATATATTAGGGGAATCACTTGATGAGCCACTAGCATGAGGGTTGTATGCTCTATTCGTGCAACCTCATAATTTTCCATCTATTTCATGAGAATTTTAAAAGTTTTACAAAATTATGGAAAATCCAATATCCATGAGTAGTAATGTATTGGACTAAAAAATAATGGGGTACGGCTATATCTATAAAATTTATGACAAGGGGTAGACTTGAATAATTTACCCTAGAGTTACTTACAAGTTGGTTTTAGCTACTATTTTAGTTGTTCTACCAACTATGATTGTTTTTCCTTTGGAATGAATAATTTATTCTTGTTGGCTATCTTTGTTTAGAATTAACCTTTTTCTAAAGGTTGGTGAAAACATTTTAGAAATTATGTTGGTTTGTATGTGAAGGTGGAACCTTGAAATACGTTTGTATGTAAATTAAAAATTTGAATTAACCATTGAAGATTCATTTTAGATCTAAAGCACTTATGTAGTATGATTAATCCTTATCATAGAAATATAAATGTGTTTACATTAACAATACTCATGCCCAAAATTTTATCTCTATATAGCTCAATGTGCACATAGAATGCCATAATTTATTTATCAAATTGATAAATTTGACAAATCTACTCAATCTAACTCATATAATATGTCTTAGAAAATCATATAATCTACCACTTGTCCCTCAAAATTATTAAAAAAAATTTCCTTTATATTCCCTACATATGTCTCAATATATCAAATTTGTCCCATCTAGATCACACAATATGACCCAAGATCATAATCATTTATTTATCATGGCATGAATCTCTAGGATAAGCCTATTGTATGCCCCCATTTTGAGGTGAGGGATGAACCCCGTAAATCACTCATATCCAAAGAAATAATTATGTATACCATATATATATGTTATCTTGTAAAATGTTATTAGATATGTAATCATATAAATATTTTATCATTTAATCACTATGAAACATGTAATCCAAGGCAATGGGCATACAAGTGTCATTTCAAACAGATATAATAATTATGCACACAATATTAAACAACAAATATATATGCATGATAGAAATTGTGGCACTGCACATAATATAAATTTGTGTGATAGAAATGATGGCATCGAGATGAAAAATAGTCATAGATGTATCCACATAGATAAACACACATTGTCATGATCATGATGCACACAAACACTCAAGAAATGACATGAATCTAACTCAAATCTATTCTAACATAGACAACATGGCCAGGACATAGAATAGAATATATTTGATACAAATAATGTATAATATGAAAAAATACAATTAATGCACTCATATAAAATACAAGAAAACACAATCATCACATAATTTAATAATCAACAACATCAAGTAGGGATTGAGAAAGTAATGTTAGTCCACCTAATAAATCAATGCCATCATCAAATATATCAAAGCTTAATATCCATATGGAATAACAACATATAAATTATATGTAATAGTAACCCATGTTTAATATACTATGATCAATGGATCAATATAAAAATATAAAACTCAATAAGTTTGCAAAGATGCCCATAGTGTAAAAAGGTTGCCCATAGGTGTAACAAATGTTTGGCATCTGAATGTCTATGTATCACATGTAACTTGTATTTTGTGCATCCCACACATGTATACTATGAAAATCATGTGCATAGATAAAAATATGTAATTCATCATGCATATTATAAAAAACATCAATTAATCACATAACTGACAAAGAACGTCATGCGTAGGTTTTGATTTTGACATTTTTGATTTAATTTTCATTTTTTTGAATTTTTGGATCCTATTTTTTTAAAATTTAAATTAATTATACTAACCAATGATACCATCAATGAGATTCACATGTGTGGGTCTTAGATCAATTAGTGTAAACGTCATATGCATGGGCTAGGAGTAATATATGTATCATTATCTGAATCAAATAAGTGATCATGTGATATGAAATATATGACATAATCATCATAATCAACATGATCATGTATATGTTGTGTAGATAAATAAATCATATTAACTTGTGAACTTCACTATATGCTAAGAGATTGAGATGATGTTCATTGTGGAACATGAAAAACAACCTATAAAACTAGTTTAGGATGTGCTAGATTAGGTAACATCTATTGAAATTGAAAATATTTTTGTTGTAATGGATGTTCAAGCACTATCAAGGAAGATCAATTACTTGTCTATAATTTGCATTTATAGAATGAACCTACACAAATAGTATAATAATCTATGGTGGAGGTAGCATAAAAAAGTATCTAGTTAAATGGGATACTCATATAGAATATCTCCAACTGTAATTACTTAGTTTATATATTTATACTTCACACATTGATGTACCTAAAATGTTATTGCATGTTGTATCCATGAAAGTCCTAATAACATGTTTAATGCCCTAGTTTTAGGTACAAGTAAGAACCAAGTAGTGACTACTGCAACCCCTACCATATAGAGTAACATAATGCCCTAAATAGGGTTTATACTCTTTCCATTGAATCATTTTATTATATTAGTCATACCAATTAAATATTTATGTGTGTACACAAGACTAGTGATCAATGTCATAGTGATTTTTTTTTCACTTGACTTGCTATCTTCAAAAACTGTTTATAAGAAATGAGTCAATGAAAGTATGCACAAACTAGGGTGCATTGATACAACCACCATCAATAATATCATGCTTATATAATGTGATAATAGGTTTCTATACTTGTGTATCTTTAATTTCATTAAGAATACCATCAATAGGATGAGTCTTCTTAGTTCCAGAAACATAACAAGTCAAATAAGGATGCACTTTTTAAGTCATGTGCACCTTAGAATTAACCTTGGTTTATTGAGCCTCATGTTTTAGAAAAAATTGGTAAAGATATTAAGTTTTGAATTATTAATATCATTTACTTCAATAGTATTATCCTTGATTAGATCTTGTATCTTATGTATCATACCAATACATCTATTAGTATAATGTCCCACACATCTATGCCAATCAAAATACACATTGATATCAATCCCTTGGGTTGTGACTTTGTCATATCAAACTCCAATGGTGGAGGGATAAATGTGATATTTAACTAAATTATATTTTTTAACACATTATGATGGGTTTCTAATAATCGTGTAAGCTTCCTTATTTGAGGAGCCAAAAGGACAAGCCTGTTTATAGGTTTTAAAACTGCATTAACTGTCACTTTAGCCTAATTTTTAGTATCATCAGCGTTAGATTTTAAAGTTTAATTTTAATAAAACTTGGAATTATATTATGTTTTAAGATGAGATACATACTATTTTATTCATATCAAGTATCTTAACTTCAAGGTCTTTAAACGTATGACACATGGCATTGAAATCATTTGAACGTAATAGACTCATGTATAGGAGAAAGTAAGCTTTACCTAAATACATATTGTAATTTGTTATCAAAAAAAATATTAGTCATTTATTAAAGAATACTATTATAAATAATCACATAATCAATAATGGGATCATTAGGTCCTTGCTTGAGTTTTGTAATTTGAGCATATGACACCTTCTCAATAATGTTGATATTAAAATGTGCTAAGAATTGATCATAAAATGGATTAAAATCATGCACTAATTGGAAAGGGTGGTCATAAAACATTTTAAATTATAGTCCTTAATATTACTTAGAAAAATCTTAGTCAACAACTTACCATTAGATGCATAGTCTAAACATGTTATATGGAATGCTTGAAGATGTTGTTCTAGATCACCTTTATCATCATAATGTGTAAGCCTCAGGTGCAACAAATCCTATAGGTAAAGGATAAGTATAGATATTTGGATCCAAATTTTTGTGTAATAATTCCTTATACTTATTCAAATGGATTGTTCTAGAATAACCTTGTTCCAATTTGAAAACCTTAACTTGAAGATCAAAAATAGTTTGTGTAAGAGTTTGAGCAACAGACATAGAATATTGATGAGTAACAGATGTTTTCACATGAGTAGAAATCCTAGAAAGAACACAAGTATGTTGCATATGATTAAACATATAAATATAAGGATTAACTTATTTTTCCCTCACACCATGGGTGGGAATCACATGTGTATCCATAGGTGTAGACATATGAATAGTAGAGGTAAGAGTAGTTTTGAAAACTTATTACAAAATCAATGCATCTAAAAGGTAAATCAATATCATTGAAAATTTCAACATTTAATTCCTCATATTTATGTTCCTTAGAAAGATTTTTATTTTCATCTCTAGTTATATGTAACAATGCATTAATCATATGTGGATTCATTTTAAGATATTCATTAAGCTCAAATTGAAATATATCATAAAATCTATCATGAAAATTAGTATAATAATTTACCTTATTAACACCCATATTAATTATATTTTCCATTATGATTATGTAAAAATAAGAGAAAAATAAAAATCAATTCTAAAACCCTAATGTAGGATAAATCTAAAACCCTAAGAAGGAAAGATGAAACACTAAGGGAGAAACACCTAGGGGGTTTTTTGCTCAAAACAAAGATTGGGGTCATTATAATGTTGGATATATTTTATATTTAGGTCATATAAATAACATAAAACTATTGAAATTTATATTTCTCAAGATAGAGCATTTACCATACAAATTTGAATGCTAAAGAGAGATTTATTACACTTATTAAATATGGAAATAACAAAGTAAAGAGGGGAGAGAAGGAACTTAGCTAATATTATGATTTATATAGCTCACTACCTATCTCATAGTCCTCAATATAGCTCTATAATAGTTTTTTAACTACTTATATCAAGAAACAAATTGTCAAAATATATAGGTATTTTGTCAAAAAAGCCTAGACACCTATGACAAATAGTACTATCCATTATCTACCAGTATTATCTAAGCCGATGTACAAATTTATCCTACCATAGATCATTAAACCTACCTTTTAAGATGATTTTTATATCTTTATATGCCTTTGGTCCTATGAAAAGGTATTAATTTTTATTATATTTTCCTTGAAACCCTAGCTTTAATTTTGACATAAATTTGGAAAAATGGGTTAGAAAGCTCCCACCACTACCCACTAAGTGTTTGAGCATTTCATATGTTCTAATAATTTTAAGATGGCTCAAAACACACATATTTTTCCCACCTTTGTGTGTGTGTGTGTGTGTGTGTGTGTGTGTGTGAGATTAATTTTCATCCACTATAATCTAATGCAATGTTTTAGCTTTTGATACTTGACAACTTGCAACTTTGAACTTGTATTTATATGCAAAATTAGATTTAGGGATACTCTTTTGAGGGGTTTTCAGATGTATATGATTTTGTGTTAATGTATCAATGATGTGAAAATAAATTTATCAATACCTATGCAAAATAGTGACCAAATTAGCCCATATCCTAAGACCTTAGGATTTATTTGTATTTATAGGTGATTATTTGATATTTCCCCCCATAACCAACATAGGATATGTGCTTAGGCACACATAATGGAGATGATTGAATTTTAAAAATAGCAGTTAGAGGCTCTTGGATGTTACTGATGAAGGCATAAACTTATGGTAACCACAACTACCTAAGTATTTACAACACTATCTAGAGAGGGAAATCAAGGATCTATAATATGGTGATAATATGTTTAGGATTATAAAGTGTTATGACACTGACTAAGGAGATCCTAAATAAAAATGATAAAAAATTAGGTTGGCTAAAACAATAGATATGTTAATGGATAAGAAAAGTGACATGTACATAATTTAAATATGTACGTTGAAGTCATGTATGTCAAAGACATGTTCAATTGATGTTTTCAAGTGTCTAATACCAAATTTATGTCTATATGTGGTAATAACATGTCTTTATTTTGAAGAGATTAGTTTTTTTGTATAGATGGATATGTACTCAAAATAAAAATAAGGTGCTTAATACTACTTGGTTGATTTTTGATAATGAACTAAAAATGCATTATTACAATAATTTATTAAATATCTACTTCATCCATATATAAAAATTACAACAAATAGGGAATATCAAGGATTATATTAATAAATTATCTAACTTGTCCTCATACATGGAGAACATCACATATGATAACCTGAATGAAATATTATTAGGTGGGCTTAAGAATAAAATCAAACTTGATGTTTATATGTTTAATCTAAGTTCAATATTAGAGTCCATGGTATTCACATGTAGGGAATAATAAATATATATGGTCAAATAATAGGTATTCAGTACTACCAAAGATCACATTAATCCAACACAATCATTCATCAACCTACTAAATTGAATCCTATATAATTTGAAGAAAAATGAGAAAAAGGGTTATGTTTCAATTGTGAAAACAAATACAATAAGGGACATAAAACTTATAATAATAAATTTATCTACATTGAAAGTTCCAATGAATAATATGAGGGTGAGGAAGTAATAGGTGAGATTAATGATGAGAAAAAGGAGGAATTAAAAGATACCCAACCAAATATTTTTATGCCATGTAATTCTAGGATTTAACAATCCACAAACCCTCAAGGTATTGGGTTTCCTAAATAAGAAAAAGGTCACAATGTTGATCAACTTAAGGAGTACACAATGTTGATCAACTCAAGGAGTACACAACACTTCATCAATAATAAGTTGGCAACACGCTTGAACTATGTTGTTTATTAAACTCCATAGTTTCAAGTCATGATTGCAGACGGTGGCACAATTAGTTATTTAGGTGAATTCCATAGTATGAAAATCACCATGGAAGATTATAATCTAGACTCACATATGTTTTATTTTCACATGGGTGGGGTAGACTTCATTTTATGAGTCAAATGGATCATAACCTTAGGAATAGTAGAGATTAATTTTCAGGATTTGTTCATGCATTTTAATTATGAAGGACATTTGAAATACATGGATTGCATGTAAAATCTCTACAACTAGTTATTTCTCACCAAATGAAAAATATTCTAAAAAAGGGAGTAGATGGGACAATTATATTCATTAAAATTAAAAAGAACAAATATGTCTGCACAACCAAACTTATAGGTGAATGTTGATAAACTATTAGTTGTTTTTAGATAAATTCAAAAATGAATACCACAAAAAATGGATCATGATCATGTCATTAAAATTTATGCTAGGGATTCATATGCCTAACATCATACCTTACAAGTACCCATATGTCTAGAAGAGTGAGATTGAAAAGATGGTACATGAGATGTTGGAAGTTGGTATTATCAAACATAGATAAGTAAATATTCATCTCTAATGTTAATGGTGTGAAATAATTATTATTCCTGGAAGACATGCCACAATTAAAAATAAATCAGCAATTGCATGATTAAAGATAAGTTTCTTATTCTGGTAATTGCTGAGTTTCTAGATGAGTTACATTGTGTTGTCTAGTTTATGAAATTAGAGTTTCATTCAGGTTACCATAAAATTCATATCAAAGATGAGGATATATATAAGATAAATTTCAAAACTCATGATGGATACTATGAGTGTTTGGTAATGCCTTTTGGTCTCACAAATTCATCATCGACATTTTAGTTTTTGATGAACACTATATTTTAACCTTTTCTATGGAGATTTGTCTTGGTGTTTTTTGATGACATACTAATATACAACAAGACATGGTGAACACACTTGTAGCATATGAAAAATTACTAATATTTTAAGAAAACATCAACTTTATGCAATTCCTTCTAAGTATGGTTTTATAGTGAAAGAGGTGGAGTACTTGGGTCACCTTGTTTCTCATCAAAGCAACAAAATGGACCCTCATAAGATCAAGGTCATGCTAGAATGGAAAGTTATAAAAAACCTCAAGAACTTTCAGGGCTTATAATGGATGATAAGTAGCTATCATAATTTTGTTTGAAAAATTATTATAGCATAACAACACCATCAATAATTTTTTGAATAAGGATTCTTAGTGGAATGAAGCAACCACATAGGTGTTTTAGAAGTTAAAGGAGACCATGTGCACCAGTCTAGTTCTAGCTACTCTAGATTTTCTAAAGACCTTGATTGTTAAATGCCATTCATAGGGGTATGGAATGGGGTAAGTAAACATGTAAGAAGGATGACCCATTTAATTTGAGAGTTGTCATCTCAAAGTTAAGAATTTTCTAAATCCTATCTATGAGAAGGAGATTATGTCTATTATTCATGAAGTCAAAAAATGGAGACCAAATCTGATGGATATACACTTTAAGGAGAAGATGGATCATGGTAGTATAAAATACTTCTTGGAACATAGGGTTTCATTTGAATAAAAATGAAAATGGGTGACTAAAATGTTGGGGTATGACTTTTAAATCATATATAAGAAAGGAAAGGGTAATGTAGTGGTAGATGCATTATCCAGAAGGGATGAGTCCACAAAGGCATTATTATGCATAATGTCTATATGGTATATCAATGGGTAGATGAGGCATGATCTGAATTGGAAAATTATATCAATACATAGATTCTAATTTAGAAGGTCCAATAATATTATAGTGTATTAGACAAATTTGTATGGAAATGGAATGCCCTTTGGTACAAATATAGTTTTACCTAGGAAATATTTTTTCCCTTAAGCACAAGATTTTTATAGAGCTCTTTGAATATCTAGTAGGGGCATTCAAAATTATTTAAAATTTATAATAAAATAAATTAAGATTTATTTTGTTAAGGATTCAAGGGTTATATCTATAAATTTATGGCTGAATACATGGTGTGCCAAAAAAACAAAGTGAGACAATTAAGACTCTAGGTCTTCTACAACCCTTATATGTTCCTAGACAATGATGGGAGGAGGTTTCCATGAATTTTGTAACAAGGTTTCCTAGGTTGGAAGGAAAAAATGTCACCATGTAAATCGTGGGAAGGCTAAAAAAATATGCCCATTTTTTTGACTTGTCACATCCATTTTTAGTAAGTATAGTAGCATAATATTTATTGGGTATTATTCAAAGGCTACATGGGACCCCAAATCTCTCAGTAAGTAATCATGATCCTATCTTTCCAATAAATTTTTGGACTGATATATTCTCATGTTTGGGTTCATTGGATATATATTTCCTAGTAAATATAATTGGAAAATAGATGTGAAAAGAAAATTCCTACAAGGTTATCTTCATTGATTTGCATCAGATAAACATGAGATATGGGTTCATTGGATGACATTAATAGAATGTTGGTATAACATTTCCTTCCATATCCCATCCAAAATTTATTCATTTTTGGAACTATATGAGTACCAACCATCATCTATCACCTCATCCTTTAGGGTATAACTAAAGGTTTGAGATACTGGAAAAAACATTCAACACTAGAAAGAGGTACTAACTAGTCTAAGAGAGAGAGCTTGTCAATGACACATAAATAAATGAAAAAATGAGTGAGTCAAAATTGTAGCAAAAGGAATTTGAAGTGGGTTATTAGGTCTTTTTGAATATAAAAAAATAAAATAAAATTTCCTTGAAGAAATATAAAAATGGTAATAAAATTTCTTCTAAGTATTACAACCCTTATTAGATCATATAAAAAATTTGTAGTGTCACACACAAGCACACACACATCTAATATTTCATGTATCCTACTTAAATAAAGTAATTGGATAGAGAGTATCCACATAGAATAAGATATTAAATATATATGATGAGATTAAAGTCATTATAGAACTAAAAGAGATAATTCATACATGCATAAAGAGGCTAAGAACAAGGGAGATTAAGGAGTATTTAATCAACTATAAAAATATAGCTAATGAGGATGCAATAGGGGAGGATGAGGCATTCATGTAGAATCACCCATATTATAAAATGTTGAAGACAACATTATTTTTAATGGGAGGGGTATGTTATGCCCTTAACCTATAGTTTATATATGGATATGTGTCATTGACTCGTGACTAACATAACCTTTTAGTTGTCATATCACAATGATCTATGTTTTCATATTGTTAGTAGGGTCAAGCTATGGAGTAACCATATTGTTAGTAGGTTATATATAAGTGGTAGTGGCTAGTAGTTAAGAATAATATTATTAATTATATTCTTATTGCATAGTTGTAGAGGTTTCCTCTCAAAGTTGATTTATCTTCTATTCTAAATATTCTACTATGTTTTCAAAATTTGGTGTGGATCTAATATATTATTATTATTAAGATCTATTATTTTTTATCTACTCTTGATATTTATATTTACACCCATTTTTATGAATTGGCTTGATCTATCTACGCAATTTCAATACAATTTGTATTTTTTAATGTTTTTATATTTCATAATTTTCTAAAAGAAACATATGACCTAAAAAGAAAGCCAAGGGGTGCATTGAAAAAAACAAACAAATATTAATCAAGAAAATAGAATATTAGGGGAAAATAAAGAAATATGAAATATAAATTATACACGTAAGAGACAACATATATAGGTAAGCCAAAGGGGCATAAAAAAACAAGTAAGTGAAGTTCAATTGTATCAAAATAAAATACTTTGAAAAAATCAATAAAATGATGTAAATAGGCAGCCAAGGTGAACAAACACACAAGAAAAAGAAGATGATGAATATTCCACAAAACCCACCCACAACTTCCCTCAAAAATCAATGTATGATAGGATAAAAGGTTTTGATATATATGCTAAGATATTTAGGAAATCTACGTGAGTGTCTGGTATGAGATAAAAAATAAAAAAGGCAAGAGATAATGTAATATAGTAAGCAAAAAAATTAAGTGGCTAGAAGAATATCAGTTTAAAATAGAAGGCAAGTCTTAAAGTGTTAAATCTAGAATACATAGAAGGCATAAAATCAACACAAGTGAGGAAGGCACATGAAAGATACAGCATATAGGAGAAAGAAGATACGTACAATGAAAAAAATTCACAATAATGATACATAAATGAAGTAAAAATGGATAACTTATGATATGATAAATAATGTGATACTATTAAATATTAGATTTAGATGTGTTGATAGAAGTATCATAAAATAGTCATGAGATGTGTAATAAGTAGAATAATTGTCCCAAAGAGAGATATGTGGAGAGTGAGCTAGAAGAGTTTTTAAAATCTCTATAGGAACATGCATAAGAATATGTTGTGATAAGTAGAAGCATGGATATGATATGTATTAAGAGGTTGAAAATAAATTTAATTGGGACAAATATGAGTATGAACTATATGAATCAAAGGTGCAAATGTAGGAGATGGAGCTCGAGGAGCTTGTACAAGAGATTGTGGTAGTATCAAAGATACAAACATAGTAGAAGTTATAAATTATGGATGAAGTGTAGTAGACTAAAATGTATAAGGATCCATTGTATACACATAATATTTTTAAAAACTTTGTAATTTACTAATGCCTTTTCTCTTGTAATAACCTGTTGAGTGTCAATTTATTTAAGTGCACACCTAAAGGGTTCATAGAGAAATATATGGGCATACCAATTTAATAAAGCTTTCTCTCTTATAATAAACTGTTGAGTGTCAATTTATCTAAGTGCACACCTAAAGGGTTCACTAGGAAAGAGATGGGTAGACCATAATTTGGTGATTCAAAAGATCATTGTATAAATCTCTCATTCCTATATACATTATAAAATCTTGATTACTTGATCTCCTAAGCAATCTTACTCCTAAATATCCCATAATTAATCCAATACCCATATTTTTTGACTATGTTGGTTGAGCTAATATAACATATTCCATTCCTTCAAAATTTAAAACTAGGTCATCTTGGGTCAATGTAGTTCTAAAAGTCATGGCACATGCTTGCAACCAGATTAATCCAAGATTAATATTGGATCTTGTAGATAGGTTTAGTAGATCCAATTGGTCATGCCCTGATATAAATATCTAACAAGTTTTATTTGATTTACCTTCTCTGAGTCCAGATCTATTGGGTAGGATTAGTTTCAAGTCTATCTTTATTTTTTATATACAAACTGGTGAATCTAACGTGAACTAAGCATTGATTTTTCCTCATTTAAAAAACTATAGTGGAATGGGTTGATATAGTTTTATTTTTCTATGTTTTTATGTAGACTACATCGACCCAAGCTGATTGAGTCTAACTTCTATCTATTCATAGAAAAAACTACATCATCGTAGGTTGATAACATTTTAATCATCAATGTACTTCTCAATAGGCTACATAAACGTGGTTAATATAGATTAAATTTATGAATTTTTATGTTAACCAACTATATCAGCTAGACATGATCTAGTTTTATCTATTTGATTTATTTTTATGTATTTATTGCAAACTACATTAATACAGGTTGATCTAGTCTAATTGTTGTGTGTTTTCAAAGGAAATTACATCGATGTAGATTGATCCAATATAATTCCTATTTTTTTTGCATGTATCTTAATTATCTTCAATCCATCAACCACATCGATCATGATTATTCTAATTCTATTTTAAAAGTATTTTCACATAATATATTAACCCAAATCGATATATGTTTATTCATCTTTATGGTCAATTTCATTAATCAAATTAGTTCAGATATGTATTTTACAATTTACATTATGTCAAAAATTAATTCTTCATATAAAAATATATCAACCCAAGTTGATATAGTTATAAATTTATTTTCTTCCCAAACTATATCGACCTTGGTCGTTATAGTTTTGTGTTTGAATTTATTGTCAGTAAACTATATTGAACTTGGTAGATAGTTTACTCTATCTTTACTATCTAAAAAAACTACACCAACTTGTGTTGATATAATTTTGTGTGTTTTTATCTTCAACATAAGCAAGGTAAATTTTTTTAGTAATTATTCAAATATTTACCTTCAAGTTGACTACCTATTTATTTACATTTAATAAAAAACTACAAATTGATTTTTGACATTGATTTTTGCCTTTTATTTTATCTTTGTCTAGTTTTCCCTAGAAACTATGTTTCGATAATTTTAAAACTACTTAGCTACTATCACAAAGGGCTAAGTGGTTCTTTGTTTACAATCCTTGTCTATTGTTTACACACATCATGGTGTGAGGGGATTTCCCCAATACTCATAGACAAAGTATAAAGTGAAACAACAAAATTAGTTTCCACATACCTCACAGTATTTAGGAAACACCTAGGATTCCCTTTTTATTGAACCTTAGGAAGACAACCATCTGTCTAATTACGTAGTGTACCAATTAGTGGTTAGTGTTAGGAATCTAATGTCTATATAATTATGTGATGTATGTTTTAATTACATTGACAAGCATAAATATAGTTATTTATTTATGAATAGACTACATCAAATAGGTTTGACATAGTCTTCTAATTTTTATTTCCCTCTACTTATCAAATTTCATGGACCAGGACTGATATAGTTTATTCTTAATTCTGTTAAATTTTCTTAGATTTAACTACATTGATTAGGATTGATATAGTTCTATCCTTCTACTTCTATCTGTGTAACTACATTGACCAAGTTTGATATAGTACCTTTCCTATTTCTATTAAAATTTTCTCTAAATCTAACTACATGGACCAAGCTCTATATAATTTTATCTCTGCCATTAATTTTATGAAACTACATCGAACATAGTTGATATAATACATTTTTTGATCATTTTTTATACTTATCTTTTACCAACTACATTAACCAAGTTTGATATAATTTTATATTTGCCTTTCAGTCTAAGTAACTACATTGACCATGGTCTATATAGTACATTTTATGATAAATGTTTATGTTTATCCTTTACCAACTATATCAACCAGGTTTGACATAGTTTTATCTCTACCTTTTAGTTTGTATAACTACATCGATCAAAGTTAGTTTCTTAGGATTAATTATTTTTTAAAATTTTCAATCATATATCATCATGATGTCACCTCGTAGGATCTTTCATTCTAGTCTCAACCCATTCAGATCTTACATGGGTTATTTTTTCCTTCTTGCCTTGTCCACTATGGAAGACAATTCTTCATGGTGCAGTTTTTCCCAAAATCATTCTAAATATTTTCAACCTAAATTTTGATCTACCTCATACCATATAGTAGATCCAAAAAATCCTCAAAGGTAAATTCAAAATCATGAATATTATACAATTTATACCAATTTTACACCTTCTAAACCTAGAATCTGTCAACTCATCAAAAAATCTGCATCAACCGTGGGAACCTCACATTATGTTCCACCTATTACAACCAATGTTCACAATCCTCTTATTACACCCATAATAAGATCACTTAACATTATCACTTCACAAAGTAACATTGTTAAAATCAATCAAACTAATGATATAGATGATTCACAATTATTCAAGAACCTTTATGATAATATCATTTATAATCCTAATAAGAACGGTGGATTTAACAAGCTTCCTTATTCTTTTACCACATTTGGGAAACTAATACTAATTTTGGGAATCTTCCTCCCGATACCAATGTTGGAAATCCACCTACTAATATCTCTAATAAAAATCCACCTATTGATACTTATATAATTATTACTTAAATGGTTAAATAAATTAACATTATGTAAGCTTATACTAGCTCCCAAACACTCTAAATGTAAAACCAAATTTTATAAATGTCTAGTCAACCTCAAGTCATCATGACTCAGCCAAATCAAAATTTTGTTCCACCTCCTCTTAGAGATGCCAATGGGAATATCATCCCTCAACCTCCTTTGCATAAAAAATTGCTTCAACATCTTAAGAATGATTGTTTAGATCCTTTCATTATGTCCATAGACATTTCAAACATATCTCCAACTATAAAATATGATGGGACTAAAGATCTTGCTATCTTTTTCAAAAACTTTAGCAATCTCTATAAAGAATGGGTCTAAACTAACACCTTTTCTACCATAAATATCCTACCCAAAACCTTTATTGGCAAAACACTTGAATGGTAAAATCAACTTCCTAGGCATTCCATTACACAACTAAAGTATTTAGTCATTGCTCTAGTGAATTAATTATAACATAATGACCTTTCTAAAAATTACCTTAGCCATTTCATCAATGTTAAGTAACTTTTTCATGAATTTGATCACACTTTCATCAAACAATGGAATTACATATCTCATAAAACAAATAATAACATGAGTGATTCTAATATTTTCAAACCCTTTATTACTACTCTTAAATCCCCTCCTCAATAAAAAGTTAGGATGTTTCCCCTAAGACTTTAGAAGAGGCCTTAGATCAAGAAAAAAATGTAAGAGTTTCTTATGAGTCAATTTAAATCATCTCATAAATAATCATCAACTAATGTTATTGATACCACTTCATATAAAATTAATCCTCCCAAAAAATGCAATGAGGGATTTTATAAATCAAACAATAAAACCCCTACCTACCCTCTCTTTGTCTCCATGAACTCAAGAAAAAGATGCCACCTTACAAATCCATGAGATTTGACTCTTCCAAACCTCCTCCAAAATGGTTAAATCTTGATAATTTTTATTGGTGGCATGCTACAATAATTCATTCTCATGAGAATTATTGTGATTTTAAATGATTTATTCTTGCTTATTTTCTTGGTCCACATTTCAATATCGACACTCTTACTCAATAACATTATTAATACTATCTTAAAGTCTCTCAAACCAAATCTAATCAATCACATCAACATCAACCTCTTAATGATCAATTGCAACATGTTTATAATCTTAAATCATCCACTAATGTTTTAAACCATAATTTATCCTTGTTCTTACAATAATAAGGAAAGGATAGTTGACATGAATAACTAAAAATAAGTGGTTGCATAGTCAAACATCAACCTCTTAGGTCACACAAGCCTAAGGAGAATCTAGTTAAAATGCCTACTCGAAAGCACATAATAAATGGTACTTATTTAGCTTATAAGCCTCTTAAAACTTCTCCTATAACTCTTATGTCAATTTCAACATCCTCAAAACCCAACATATCAACACATTTACCTATCTCCAATTTCACCTACCGGTCTGATGCAATTCATTCTAATTTTTCAATTTAACCTCACTCCACATCACATGTTGGGTCACCTTACGATGCCTATCCACATATCATTTCAGATTTTGGGGCATCTTGCGATGACCATACCAATATTAGATTACCCTTTGGGGCATATTATGATGTTATCTCTTCTTCTACATTGTCTAATAACAATAAAATTCAACTTCAAGAAACCTTTCAAGACATATAGGCTTGTATTTTGCATGTTCATCTTTGCTATATCCATTAGCATATGTTTTTTATTGTCATTTTTTGTCTCAAGTTTACATTATTTTTGTGAGTTATATTTCATTTAGTATCATTTTAATTACACCATTTTTTCCTTTGTGATCATTTGGTTTTATTTCACTTTACTTACATCATTGTTTAATTTTTAGTGCTTTAGTTTTATATCACATTACTTTCAACCTTTGTTTCCCTTTTGGTCCTAAGCATAACCTTCGGGGTCTTCATTTCATCATATTTTTTTCATTTTTGCCTTAGTATCTATGTGATTATTAAGACCTAATTTATGTTCCCCCTATGTTTGGGATGACAATTTATTTCCCCCTCTTTTGGGATGACTACTACTTTCATTAGTGATTGTACTAGATCCATTGTAGGTTAGTACAACTTCCTAGTGACATGATTATCATAGCATAACTTTTTCCCTTTCATAACATTATTTTATCACCTTATGATTAGTTATGAAGATATCATCATTATATCATTTGTTAAATGGATATATATTTCATCATCCTAATCTTTCCCTTATTTCATTTCATTTTAGGTACATATAAGTAATTTTTGAGGTTGCATACTTATTTGTGGTCAGCTCTAGGAGTCTTTAGACACCATGGTATCTAGGTCTTTTTCTCTAGTGACCAAGTGTAATCTCTCTTGTGTTCCTCACTTATTTCACTCATGATTGGTTCTTTGAATCTATATGGAGTAGGAATATAAAAATCTAAAAGAGTTAAAGTCCATATCATACAATAAAATGAAATGATTAAAAGGAAAATATAGTATTATAATTCAAATCACACCAAAAGACATGATCCTCATTTTATCACATATCCTATCTTAGTTAAAACTCAAACCCCACAGTTGGCCTCATGATAGAGCTGAGGTTTATTGGGGTGCAGTAAGCTAGTAGACTAAGGTAGGAGGTCTTATTATATCATATACTTATAGAGCCACATACTTTCTCACACAATCCAAAATTAGTACTAGACTGATGGTTTTTTAATGGGTCCTAAGGATTGGGGAACACAATGTGAGAAGGTAGGATCTATTTTAATTTTCATGGATATAGGCTTCATGGGATGATCTATGTACTTCACTTGTTAGCCCAAGTTTTGTGTTCACTATGCATAGTGTCCTAGTTCCTTGATGTCGATAGTTATTAGCATTTACAACTTGTTTAATATATCTCATTTCTACTAAGTATTTTCACATCACCCATGTGGTGCCTCACATTCCTTATTTAAATCAAATTATTCATGGTATCCCCTTGTTGGATATTTATTTTAGCTGATCATATCCTTGATCACAATTTCCTTCTTATGCCTTTTGGCTTGTAGTTTGTGATTTACATTATAATACCTTAGATAGGACTAGGTTTTCCTCATAAACGCCCCTTCACATTTACTTACCACACCATCTCATTATCATACTAGTCATATCATTAGGTGGTTGTGTTTTCTTACATTCACTTTTAAAATAAGCACTACGTTTGCGCTGTCATTCTTTAAATATTTTGATTCATTTATCCATCATGTTATTGTTTGATTTTTTTGGACTTCACTTATATTACGTAGGACATTTTACATGCTTACATGAATTTATTTATGTTTGACTTTACATGCTTGTCTTACATTTTGATTTACATTCTCATTTTTAGTCATTTATGTTTTCTTTGTTTTTGATTTCACATTCTTATCATACATGAAGTTGTATTTAATTTAGATTTAATTTAATTATAAATCTTGGTTTGATTTTTCCTCACATTGATGTTTCATTTACTTATAATGTTTTACATGTTTTTTCACATAATTCAGTATGTTCTTCTTTCATTCTTCATCATTTGATTACATGTTTGGTATTTTTGTTTTAACTAGACTTTGTGATCCTGAATTGCCAATTTTCCAAGTAATTTAATAAGTTTTGAGAGTTATTCATTGCTAATTTGACCATCTTATGTATGCACGCATTGCTTCTATTTTTAGCCCAGTATCCCTAGGGTTTCACAAATGCAGGTATTACACCCTCCATGATTGAGACTATGATATGACATGTAACCATTCAATGATAAAGTTAAGTCAAGGTATGTATATGGTAATTTTAGTTATTTAATTTATTTTATACTTTTTACTATAATTTTTTTTATCTCAATTAGTGTGTTTCCATGTTCTTTCTCGAATCACCATCCTATGTTACACTCTGGTGACACGTGATGAGCTTAGAATGGGCATATATATACTCATAATATTTTTAAAAACTTTATCATTTACTGAAATTTTCTCTCTTGTAACAACCTATTGAGTATCAATCTCTCTAAGTGCATGCCTTAAAGGGTGTACCAAAAAAGGGTCAGATAGACCATTGGCGATCGTAAGATTATTGTATAAATCTATCATTCTTATATACACTACAAAATCTATCTCATTTGATATCCTAAGCAATATTCCTCCTAAATTTCCCCTAACTAAGCCAAGACCTATCTTTTTTGACTATATCAACTTGGGTTGATGTAGTGTATTTTGATTCTTGCCAAAATTCAAACTAGACCAGCTTAGGTTGATGTAATTCTGAAAGTCACAGTGCATGATTCATAACTAGGTCAGCCTAGGATGGCTTAGTTTGAGGGTAAATAATAAATTCTAAACTATGTCAATGTAGGTTGATTTTGTTAGATAAAATTCTTGAAGGGTTTAGGGTCAACTCACCATTATAAATACAATTCTAATGTTAATCCAATAGAGAGGAACATTCATTTTCACATTATTATTTATCATAATTATGTTTTAGTCTACATTTAGGAGAAGCTTAGAGGGAAATAACTTGTCTTGTGGAGTCATGGATGCAAATAGAAGTACTTTAGCCTAGATCTGATTTCAACCATTGTGATACTTACAACCACAACAACCTATTGTAAATCACCATTGGCCAAGGGAGAGATTAAGGCTCGATAGGTTCTATTCAAGGTATGTATTTATAACCTTAGCTCTTTTATTTAGTAGATAGATATTTCATAATCAATATTTTTTGAATGTATAACTCTCTATTTGAATATCCTCTACACTTAAACTTAAAGTGGATATAAGGTTTTTCAAGCTTACCATTTTACACCCTAGGTAACCTTGGCCTCCATTTTCCTACCATGGTTCCTTACCCATTTTAGTTTTGTTTTAACTATCCCCCTTATTTGTGTTGCAATCTTTGGTAACACTAGATTATATTCATTTCATTATTATTAAGAGACATAATTAGGTTTATTGAATTATATTGATTTTTAAGAGGCTTTTAAATCCTCTCCATTTATGTTGTGTGATAGTTTATCCTCTTTCTAGGTTTAGTAGATCTAATTTGTAATGCCCTGATATAAATAAGTATCCAATGGGTTTTAATTGATTTACCTTATTCAAGTTCATATCTATTGGGCATGATAAGTTGTAAGTCTCTCTTAATTTGTTACATACAACCATAAATGATGGTGGTGAAATAGTAGTAGGTATCACATGAAGTTGGATGATTTAATCCTCATGAAGAGCATGTCTAATCTTGGAGGTAGAATAAGAAGGTCAAAAAGTATGTCATGAATGGTATATACTTTATTATCATGCATAAAATTGAGACAATGGTGTAGTGTATAAGGTATCACTCTCATTTGATTAAGTCTCAGGTATCCAAGAAAACAATCATATGATATCTTATTATGCACAACATAAAATGAAATTAGAAGGATCCTAAGACTAACTAAAATTGGTAGTGTAATACGACCAAGTGGTGTGTGTGAGATGCCATCATAAATATGAAGTATCATAGATGCACTAAGTAAATCTCACTCAATGTAAAATTGACTAGATAGAAATAACAAAGTAAAATATTTTCACTAGAACCATTGTCAATCATGATGCGATGTGTATTCAAATGGTGATGGGAAACAAATGCATGAATGCTCATATGACCATTATATTATTCATTGTTATTTATATCATGGTCATAGAATGTAATGGAAGATGCTTGCTCTTGTTTCTTGTACTTTTCATAAGATGTGACATTATAAAATTTGTTCTAATGAGATGCACTAAATGGTGAGGTAGGAGAATTGAAATATTGATATGTTAAATCACAAAAATTTATTTAAAGTATTAAGAGCTAGATCATTTATTTTAAATGGTATTTATTTTTAATTTTTTAATTTTATGTAGTCATTATTTATTTTTGATTGATTAGGAACTAAATTTATTGGAACTATATGCTCTTGTTTATCTTCCACCATCTTTATATCTTTTCCACCTTTTCATTTTACATATGTGAATCATGTGGTGTTTTTTTGGAAATGAATTGGTGGAAACCACTAGGTT
Organism: Torreya grandis; assembly: GCA_037957365.1. NCBI lineage: Eukaryota > Viridiplantae > Streptophyta > Pinopsida > Cupressales > Taxaceae > Torreya > Torreya grandis. The sequence continues at coordinate 1,770,695 of JARHVA010001871.1, forward strand.
GTGTTGGTTAATAAATATTCAAACATGTGTCCTCTATAGTTTGATTTCCTTCATCCATGAGAAGTGGCATGTTATTGACTACTATGGATGTGAATTTCACCCATAGTCTTGGGGATTACATACTAAAACATTTATACCATTTAAAGTTACCCTCTAAATTCACCTTAAAATTGTATAGGATTTTATTTTTTGAAGTTGGAATCCTTAAGTCATATTTAAAGTCACATGTGGGAGGCATTTCTGGAGGGTGATGTTAGGGTGACTTTAAAACATGTGACTTTACTAGGAAACATTAGGGTGAATTTAGAGGTAACGTTAAGATGTTCCTAGCATACAACCTTAGGGTGAAATTATAAATGAATTTAGAGTGAATTCACAACTGATGTTAGGGTATATTAAAGAGTTGATGTTATGGTGTATTTCTAGGTGAATTTAGAGGTGTCATTAAGGAATTATTAGTTGTGATGTTTGGGTGTCTATAGAGACAAATTTCCATTGAATTTATTTATGATTTTTTTTCATATTTATGGTTTGATGTTAGGGTTTCCATAATGGTGAATTTTTTTCCATATTTAATTTGACTTTAGTATTTAACTAAATCAATGAATTGATTAGTTACATGGTAGACTATATTAGGTAAAATCAAACCCCATAAAGCTAATTGTGACAACCTAATGTGATTTTGGGATCAATATTCCATTAAATTATGTGCCCCATTAAACCATTAACTTGATTAGTTGGATGGGGGATGTAATTATTAAAAAAATATCCCCTTAAAACTAATTATGAGAACATAATTTGGTTTAGAGATTGATTTTCCCTATTTGAGTCCCTCATCAACCCAATTACTCAATTTTTTACATGGTGGACTAAATTAGGGGAAATACATCCATTTAAACCTAATTACAACAACCTAATGTGATTTAGGGTTAATTTTCCTATTCGAGTCCCTTATTCAACAATCACTTGATTTATTGGATTGGGGATATATTTGGAGAAAGTTTAGCCACTTAAACCCAATAGCAACAACCTAATTTCATTTTGGGATTTATTTTTTTATAATTGAGACTCCCATTCAACCAATCACTCAATTGGTTTCATGAGGGAATAAATAAGGGAAAATTGAGCCCCTTAAACCTAATTATGACAACCTAATTTGATTTAGGGCTTAGGTTTCCCTAATTGAATCCCCTATTCAACTGATCACTTGATTGGTTACATGGGGACCAAAATAGAGAAAATCAAGCTCGTTAAACCTAATTGTAACAAACTATTATGTCTTGGGGTTGGTTTTCCATATTTTCATCCCTTAGTTGAATAATCACTCAGTTGGTTACATGGGGGATGTAATTAGGGAAAATTGAACACGTTAAAATTGATTGCAATAACCTAATTTAACTGAAGGCTTAATTTTTAATAATTGAGTACCCTTTAAACTAATCACTTGGTTGGTTACATGGGGTAAAAATTAGGTAAAATCAAGACCCTTAGACCTAATTATGCTAACCTAATGTAATTTAGGGCTCAATTTTCCATGTTTGAGTGCCCCATTCAAGTAATCACTTGATTGGTTGCATGGGGATCTAATTATTGAAAATAAATCCTCTTAAACCTAATTGGAAAATTTTTATTTTATTTATGGATTAATTTTCCCTAATTAATTTCCCCACTCAACTAATCATTTGACTAGTTGCATGGGGGAATGTAGTTAGGTAAAATTGATCCCCTTAAACCTAATTGAAATAACCTAATGTGATTTGGGGTTCAATTTTTACTAATTGAATCCCCTAGTCTACCAATCACTTGACTAGTTGTATGGGGGTCACAATTAGGGAAAATCAAGCTCATTAAAACTATTTAAAATAACCTAATATGATTATGACTTACATTTACCTAATTGAGTCCCCTATTTAACCAATCACTTGATTAGTTATATGAGATAATAAATTAGGGAAAATTGAGCCCCTTAAACCTAATTACATTAACTTGACATGATTTGGGGCTTGATATTACTTATTTGAATCCCTTATTTAATCAATCAACTGATTAATTATATAATAAATGTATTTTGGGAAAATTTATCCCTTTAAACCTATTTACGATAAACTAATTTTATTTTAGGATTGATTTCCAAAATAAAGTCCCCCATTCAACCATTCACTTGATTGGTTGCATAAGGGATAGAATTAAGGTAATTTGAGACCTTTAAACATAATTGTGACAACCTAATGTGATTTATGGATCAATTTTTAGTAACTAGGTTTTGTATTCAACCAATAAATTAATTGGTTGCATGGGGGACACAACTAGGAAAAAATGATCCCCTTAAAACTAATTATAACAAACAAAATTTATTTGGGAGTGATTTTCCCTAATCGAGCCCCCCATTCAACCAATCACCTAATTGGTTACATAGGGGACAAAATTAGGGAAAATATATCTTCTTAAACCTAATTATAACAACACAATCTTATTTGGCACTTGATTTTCCATAGTTTATTCCCTCTTTCAATCAATCACTCAAATGGTAGAATAAATTTTGAAAAAAATAAGCCCCTTAAACATAATTTTGACAACCTATTTGGACTTAATTTTAACTAATTAATCCCTCCATTTAGTCAATCACTTGATTAGTTACATGGGGGATAAAATTAATACATATCAAGTAACTTAAACCCAATTATTACAACCTAATGTGATATGGGGATCAATTTTCCCTTATTGAGTCCCCCTTTATACTAATCACTTGTTTGGTTGCATGGGGACTAAATTATGTAAAAACTAGCCCATCAAACCTAATTATGTCAATCAAATTTTATTTAGGACTTGATTTCCTCTAATTAAGTCCCTTATTTAGCCAATCACTTAATTGGTTACATGGGGATACATTTACATAACATAAAATTTTTTGAACCTAATTATGACAATGTAATTTGGATTGGGTCTTGATTTTCCCTATTTAACTTCACCATTAGATTAATCACTCATTTAGTTGCATGGGAGACTAAATTAGGGCAAATAAATCTCCTTAAACCTAATTTTGGCAATCTAATGTGATTTTGGGCTGGATTTTCCCTATTTGAGTCTATCACTAGACCAATCACTCAATTCGTTGCGTGAGGGATACAATTATGGAAAAATGAGCCCTTTATACCTAATTGAGACAAACTAATTTTATTTGAGGCTTTATTTTCCTTAATTGAGTCCCCCATTCAACTAATTAATTGATTGATTATATGGGGGACTAAATTATGTAAAATTGATCATGTTAAATGTAATTATGAAAACCTAATATGATTTGGGGTTCAATTTTCCATAATTGAGTCCACCACTCAACCAATAATTATAGTATTTACATAGGGAACTAAATTAGGGTAAATAAAATCCATTAAACCCAATTTTAACAACATATTTTTATTTGGGTCTTGATTTTCCATAATTGATTCACCTATTTGACCAATCTTTAATTAGTTACTTAGGGATGTAATTACGAAAAATCTCCCTTAAATCTAATTGTTATAATTTAATGTGATTTTGTGCTTAACTTTTTATATTTTATTCCATGTTTGAATTGATCACTCAATTGGTTTCATGGGTGATGAAAATAGGGAAAATAAAGATTCTTAAACCTTATTGAGACAACATAATTTGTTTCAGGGCTTGATTTTATGTAATTGAGTCCCTCATTCAACCAATGATTTGATTAGTTACATGGAGGACTAAAATAAGGAAAATTTGGACCCTTAAACTTAATTTCAAAAAATTATTATGAGTTGGGGATTAATTTTCCATATTTGAGTCCCCCATTTGACTAATCCCTTCATTAGTTATATGGGGATGCAATTTGGGAAAATTAAACTCAAACCAAATTATGACATGCTAATTTGATTTAGGGATTAAATTTCCATAATTGAGTCCCCAATTAAACCAATCATTTCATTTTTTGGATGAGACACTAAATTGGGTCATATAGAGCCCCTTAAATCTAATATTGATAACCTTATGTGATTTGAGCCTTGATTTTCCCTATTTGAGTCCTTGGTTCAATCAATCACTCGATTCGTTGTATGGTGAATAAAATTAGGGAAAATCAAGGCCCTTAAGCCTAATTTTAGCATCATAATGTGTTTTCATTCTATATTTTCCCTTTTTTAGTTACCCATTTAACTAATCACTTGATTGGTTATATGGGGACATAATTAGGGTAAATTGTTCCCCTTAAACCTAATTTCCAAAACCTAATTTCATTTAGGGCTTGATTTTCCACAATTGAGTTCCCCATTAAACTAATCACTATTGGAGTGGTTGTGTTCACACTAGCTAATGGTTTGAGTCATTTTCAAACCCATTTTATTGTTAGCCATGTTTACACCCACTCATAGAGTTAAGATTGATTTAGGAGTTTATTTTATTTTTTGGATTGTTATATGCATGTACAATATTTAGTGTGCACCAACTAAAGAAATCCACACTATTTTTGAGTGGATGATGTAGAGGTTACACACCCAATAACAATTTAACTCACTCTTTGTCTTGTTTCAAATACTCTTCCCTTGTAATGGCTTCTTAGGTTAGACTTCATGCAATGGCACTTTGATTCATATAATTCTTAAATAATTTTCAATTTCTTTACTATTCTTAATATGGTCTCATTAGACCCCTGATTTCTTTTATCAAGAATCCTCTTGACATTTCACTAGTCATATACTACTCAACCTTGTTTTCTTCTAATTCCTTAGTAGCCTTTTTTTATTGAAATACTACTTGTATGGATGTGTATGGAGTTATATAGAAAAAATAATTATTGATATAGATACCCTTTATCTTCTATTATCTATCTGTAAAGTTTCATGCCCTATTTCTTAACCTATACCACTTTTCAAGGCAATTTTTAACATCTATTAGACCTTATTAGATCTCCTTAAGCCCTGTTGGCATACAAACTTTTCCACATGTGCTTATTTGTATGGAAACACCCATAAAAATCAAAAATATATTAGCTTACATTGATATGTTCTTGATGACCAAGTTTGGTGGACTTTTGATAGTTGAAACTTCTTAAAATGGAATTTGAAACTTGAAACCCTAGACAAGGTTATATTCAGGGTAGTAAGAACCCAAGAGGAGTAAAATTCAAGTATTTTGACTCATGAAGGTTTTCAAAGAACTCTGCTTGTTTACACAGTATTTAACTATCATGACTCACCTTTTCAAATTGTTTGATTCTCCTTCTTAGGCTCATGTATACTACTTCATCAAGTTTTACATTGACTATGTCTACATACACAAACTGCATACATGGTTTAATCACTTAATACAAGAAATAAATAATAAAAACAAACTATAACATCATAAGGGAATTGATTGAATTAAAAAATACATATTTTAACCATAATTATGTCTTATATAGTCTATCCTTTCAGTTGTTTCTCTATGCCTAGTGTTCCTACAATTCCTTCCTCAAAGACAACAAGCTTGTTTGTTCAATTTGTAACTTGAGTCAATCAAATAAAATAATTTACAAATATACAACTCAGAGTTTGAAAACATAATTATACAACTTATATATAATTTATCAATAATTATTATACTCCAAACAACCTCTCCACTAGTTGCCTTCTTGTTCATAAGCGTTCCCTTAGTCTCTTATTCTACTCACATAGGACCTCACAAGGTTTTAACATAGTCTAAAATTTTATATTTGTAAGAGATATATTAGAGACATTTATAACTCATTTTTTACACATAATAAACACCAATACATTTCAAAAACTTATAAATAAAATCTTATTATGAAACTCTTTCTCATCTTAGTTTCTTTCCAAAAGGGTATACAGGGTATTGATACAATCACTACAAGTTAATCTTACACAGGGTTTAGAATATTATCTAAAAATAAATAAATTCAAGAATGTGTGACACATATTTTCCAACCATAAATGCATCCATAACAATATATCATAATATTCTTTTTTGCATACATGTCGTTGCACAACCAAAGTTTAACACAATGCCAATGGAACAGGGTATGCAGAACAATGATGCTCTTTATCTCTCAACTGGTTAGTATAGATAGGTTACATTTCATAAAGGATTTAAAATTAATATATACACCCTATAAAACATAATGAACTCAATATAAAAGTTATTTATGCTGACATTTTACAACTTTCAATCATTTTTAGTCACCCTTGCTATTGACAGTCAGGAATAGGACATAGAATAACCTGTCTTACATTTTACATTCATCAATATGAAGGCCAATTCAAGGTGTATAAATAAATTCATACACATAATGAAATATACTTACCATTTTTCTAAAAATTTCAACAAAGCACCTCCTTATAAAACCTGCTTGCACCTTCACTATTTTTACATACACAAATGTTACAGGGTCTACAACTTTGATTCAAGAACACAAAAAAACTTCTTTGTTCATTAAATTATGGGGATTAAATGTTATTATCATTTGAATATAACCCCTAAATATACTTCACTTGAATGACCTACCTACTTCACACCAAAAACCACTATTTATTCCAAAAGGCTTCTATAACTACCTTGTAATTTCCTAGTAACTCCCACTTATACATTATGAGTGTTAACTACCTTGAACTCCTAACAAGTAAAAAATAACTCTAAAAACCCCTTTAAGACCCCTAAGACACAAGGTCATCACACTTTGAACTTTTAAAACATTGAGACACTTTAGAGACTATACAAAATATTCAAATATTTGAATTGGCCTTTTATGCGAGAAAATGTCTAAAGGTCCCTAATTCAAATTTGATAGCATATTAATTGTTTAAAATCTTCCCTACAAACTCATAAAGACCATGATAACCTATTAAGACTCTAAACATGAAAAATAGACTAATATTTACATAAGAGGTAGTGATGCTCCTACATCATACTACTGAGGAGAAAATTGAAACTGTCCCAAAAATTTATAAGTGATTTGACTTAATTATTATTGTGAAACACCTCTTGTTCAAGGACACCTCCTCCTAGATGTCATGGTATATTTGTGAGACATAGAACTTTGTGGTGATGTCCTATGTTGGCTCCTCCTTGTTTCATCTTTCTCTTGCTTTCCCCTTTGATGTCATTCTTTTGCACTTTGATCTTCAACTTGATCATCTTTATCACTTGCTTCTTGTCCTATAACCATCCTACACATGAAACACACAAATAAATAAAAATGAACTTTTGCTTACCTTCATGGATATCATATTATTTCTCTTACACACTTGTGCTCTTTATGCTTGGTTCTACTAATTTTTTTGCTACTGCTTGTTTCCTCTTCTCTCCTTCAAACCTCTCAACCTATTAATCCTCTTTTTACTATTGTACCTAATTAATGAATTCCATTTTCACAACCAATGCCCTCAACATACTTAATTTCTCAATAAAGTAATCTAAACTCTCCTTATTTTATATGCATGATAAATTATTTGAAAAAATTGAAAACAATCTTTCTACCTACTCATCTAAAAGAATCTCACCTCTTTCTTCCTCTCTAAGCAAGTCTATTTGACCCTGATCCACTTTAAGTAAACTTTTCCACCTTGATCCACCCTAATTAAGTATTTTTCACCTTGCTCCATCTCTCATCCAATCTATCTCCTTGGATAAATGAGATTCTTTAGCTCTTTATCTCTTCTCAATCCTCTCTTGGCTATCAAACTACCAGACCAATTCTTGAAATGACCTGCAATATTCTTTGAGCAGTCTCTTCAAATAAATTTTAACATACTTTCATTGAATTGATCAAATTCACAAAATGAAAACAAAACAAATTTTACCTTTTCTTCATACAAATATTATACATAGAATATTTCTTGCTCTGATACCAAAATTATGTAGAGGTTACAGACCCAATCACAATCTAACTCACTCTTTATCTTGTTTTGGATACTCTTCTTTGGTAATGGATTTTTAGGTCAAACTTCATGCAATAAATATTTGATTCATCTGATTATTATATGATTTATAATGTCTTTATTACTCTTAATATGGCCTCATTAGACCCCTATTTTCCTTTATCAATTCTCCTCTTAAAATTTCATTGGTTATATACTACTTAAACTTGTTTTCTTCTAAGTCCTTAATAGCCTTTTTTTATTGAAATCTTGCTTGTACAGATGTGTATAAAGTTATATAGAAAAAATAATTCTTGATATAGATACCCTTTATCTTCTATTTTCTATGCATAAAGTTTCATGCCCTATTTCTTAACCTATACCACTTTTAAAGTTAGTTTTTAACCTCTATTAGACCTTATTAGGTCTCTTTAAGCCCTGTTGGCATAAAACTTCTCCACACATGCCTATATATATGAAAAAACCCATAAAACTCCAAAATATATTAGCTTACATTTATATATTTTTGAATACCAAGTTTGGTGGGCTTTTTATGGTTGAAACTTCTTAGAATGGAATTTGAAACTTGAAACCCTAGATAGGGTTATACTCAGGGTAGTAAGAACTTAAGAGGAGTGAAATTCAAGTATTTTGCCTCATAAAGGTTTTCAAAGAACTCTACTTATTTCCAAAGTAATGCACTATCATGACTCACCTTTACAAAGTGGTTGATTCTCCTTCTTAGGATCCTATATGCTACTTCATCAAGTTTTGCATTGACTACATCTACATACACAGACTGCATATAGGGTTTAGTCACTTAATATAAAAAATAAATAATCAAAATAAATACTATAAACTCACAAGGGACTTGAGTTCATTCAATAACACATATTTCAACCATAATGAAGTCTTATACAATATATCTTTTTAGTCTTTTCTCTATGCCCAGGTAAAATTCCTTCCTTGTAGACAATAGGATTATTTGTTCAATTTTTAACTTGAGTCAATCAACTAAAAGACTTTGCAAAGATATAAATCTGAGTTTAAAAACATAATTAGAAAACTTATATATAACTTATCAATCACCAGTATAATCTAAACAACCTCTCCACTAGTTGACTTCTTGTTCATAAACGTTCCTTCACTCTCTTATTCTACTCATATAGGACCTCATATGGTTTTAGCATAATCTACAATTATATATATAAAATAGATATCTCAGATGCCTTTAGAAATAATTGTTTCCACATACTAAACACCAATCCATTTTAAAAACTTATCAATGGAATCTTGTCATGTAACTCTTTCTCATCTCTGTTTCTTTCCAATTGGGTATACATAATATTGATGCAATCACTGCAAGTTAATATTACACATGGTTTAAAATATTGTATCCAGCACAAAGAACTTCAATATTGTGTGACACATATTTTCTAACCATAAATACATCCCTAAAAATATCTCATAAGATTCTTTCTTGCATACATGTCATTGTAGAGTCAAAATTTAACACAATGCCAATGCAATAGGGTATGCAGAATGGTGATGCTCCTTGTCTCTCAACTAGTTAGTATAGCCAGGTTACATTTCATAAAGGCTTTTAAAATAAATATATACAACCTATAAAATGTCATGAACTCAATATAAAATTTATTTATGCTGACATGTTTTTAACTTTCAATCATTTTTAGTTACCCTTACTATTGATAGTTAGGAATAAGACACATAACAACCTATCTTACATTTTCCATTCATCAATACAAAGGCCACTTCAAGGTTTTGTTGGCCATTTTTTGGACCACATATCAAATTTTGTCTAAGTATGAGAAAGGGAGATTTTAGGTAAGTAAATGGTAATTCTTTGGGTTTTTTAGTAGTGACAAATTTGGGTTTCTGAAGGCACAGTGAAAATCGGGTTTCCAATAGTGCTTAGCTTCTAAATGTTTTATAAGTAGAAGTAATTTGGGTTTACAAACCTGAATTACTCATAAATAGTGAATTTGGTTCTCTAAGGAGAACTACTTGATTAATTCATACGTTGTGAGCAGTCAGAAGCTCAAAATAAGTAAAGGGGCTTGACACACTTGATTTGGTATTGAAAAATGATGCTTCTCAGGTTCTTCAAGGGATGAGTATTTTTCAAAAAATTTGAAGGACACTTTTAAAATATGAAGGGGATTTTTAGGGAAAAAGGGACCAATCTAATTTTTTGAAGGTGTTGGATAACAAATTTGTCCTTATCTAAAAATGTTTTATTATGACTCCATACGCTTCTTCTTTCAAGAACAAATAAGTTAAACAAAAAATGGGTAAACTATTAAGACTAGTTCCCCTCTGAATTAAGGTACATCTCCCTTTAAGATTTTCAATGAATTCAAATATTTAGATACACTTTTAACCAAAAAGTGTTTTAAAGGTAAACTAACATCCACACATCATCATGTTATGAATGCAAGATTTTATAACAATAATGGATAATAAAATACATAGATTCTATTTTCAATAACAATCAAATAGATAAAAATTTATATTGCTGAACCAGTAAAGGATAAAACACATATAATGAATTGTCTAATGGAAGAGTAATTACTATATGAAAGAAGATTTCACATAGAAAACCTAATTTCAAATAATCAAATGCATAGATCTAAGTATGCAATAATTGATTCTCCTTTTCATTCACAAATGAAAAATGTTTTAGACAAACATCACATATATTGTCAACAACAATGGTCTAGTTCTAAGATTTCTTAACTCCTTTTCTTTTCTATATCTTTCTATCTCCATCTTTTTCAAATATATATAGTTTCATTCTTTAATCAATATTTCAAACTAAACCAGAGATAAAGTAACTCTGACCCATATGGGATTTAGTTTTTTTACAAATTCATTTAAATATCAAGTTTTGAATAGAAAAGTAACTAAATAACTGAATAAAAGAAACTATGTAATTAAAATCATTGCTGAAGTGATGGATTAGGATCTCTAGATTTGTTGTGTTTGGTTGGATAGACACGTTGAGCATTCCACTCCTGAAATGTTGTAACAAACTCCTAGATTTTTGATAGATTGGGAATACTGATGTGATTTATTCTTGCCTTCCAGATGTTTTCTTCCCTCCAAAATTTTCCCATCTTCTCTGCATGCTATGGGAGTGTGTCGATGCAATGACAAATAAGTGACTCTACCTTTGAATTCTGAGAGAAATTTTTAGTTAATAAATTGTCACTTTATTTAACTATGTTGATCTTTTCCTTAAAGGATTGAATCACAATATTGATGTCCTTTTCTAGTTTTTCATCATCTTTTATGTATTTGACATCAATACTCTGTAGATCATGCTGTAATGACTAAATGAATTCAATTATTTCCTTGATCATTTTTTTGATTTCAATTTGCCCTTGTCGGGATACTAAATTCCTCTATTCAATGTTTTTCTTACTTACATATAATACATCTTCATCCAGTCTTGTCAAATTCTTTTCTGACAAAGACTTTGTTATTCCATATTTTTATACCTCATCAATCTGGTTCATCACACTCATCTATTTTCCTTCATCTTTTATCTACAAAGCATTTTGAGTCTTCAAATCTTCAACAGTAATTATGGTTAGATCATATGCATTATTCAATTTATGAATGTATTCCATACCTTTCTAGATGATGCCATCCAACCAATTATCAAATACCTTGGTAACCATTTTGCTTCTATGTATTTGGTCAACATCTTTTGATTGATAGGCAATTTTGGGTTGAAAGACAAGGGCAGTTGGGCAATTGGTTGTGGATTTGGACTATGAATGGCATCAATGTACTCTACCATTGATTGCATAGTCTATTTTAACTCCCTTTTATCTTTTTCATCCTTCCAAGTTCTGCTAACTATTATTTTGGTGGACGCTTTGAGGTGATGCAGTCCCAAGATCTATCTTTTCAATTGTAAAATCCTAAACTATAAGATCTCAAACTTCCTCATTGGTTCTTGGCTAGGTTATTTCTGCATTCCAATTCCTTGTATTAGGGTTGACATCTTTTGGATGTTGTTTTTAACTTTTTGGATTTAGGAGTTTTCCCTAAACACTTACTCACCATATCCTCCAAGGGAAAAGAAAATGGTACTATTTTCCTTTTGTTGCTGATTGAGCTTTTTAGCCACTTGGGTGCAGAGGCTAAGACTTCTTTATTAGGATTTGGTTGATCAGAAGGTACATTTGAAACAATCATCAGTTCGGTAGAATTAGAAGGAAGCACTATCTATTGATTTGCACTAACCTCTTCTATCATTGGTAAATCAAATTCTTTATCACCTTTGGATTTTCCTAAATCTTCTTCAAAATTCAAATCCATAATTACTCTTTTAGAAATCTGACTCTTTCCCTTACTTTAGGTCCTTGATTTGGTGGCACGAGGAGGTAGAGTAGTTATAAGGGCCTTCTCAGATTCTTTGATGATAGGATCCCTTCTAGTTTTTGACTTAGAAGTACCTGCATCATAGATAACAATAAGCTAATTAGAAGATTAATTATTTGTCCTAGGGAGAACCTGGACCACATTCTTCTTTTGACCTCAAATTCATTTAAACAATCCTCCCAATAATCTTCTAATTGAGGAATATGTAAAAACCCTATTCCAAGATTCAAGTTATCCCTGACAAAACCTTTGCTATCAAATTGGGATTTGATAGTGAAGTACTAAAAATTGAATTTTTTAAGATCCAATTCTAAATTCAAAGCATCAAATGTTGACTTGCATGAATAACATCCAAGTTCGATAGTAAAAGATATACCAGATTTCTTTTTCATTAGGAATTTTTTTATCTACATTTGCTAATTGTTTTTAGACTTATATTAACATAAATTGGTCAAAAACATACCTAATTAGCCTCAAAGGTTTACCGTCAAAACCTCTAACTCTGATATAAGTGAACTTGGAAAACTGAATGAAGAAATTACCATAAATGTTGATCAGTTGCATAGCTTCATTAGACAACGTTTTATTGATGTTGTTTGATAATTCAAAATTCATTTTCCCAATAAAAACATCATTAAGCCTCCTGTAATCCTCATAGAAATTATGCATTTGTAACTATGAGTAATAATCATAAATTTTGCTATCTTTAGCCAAGGGCACATGAGGTAATCCTACCCATTATCTTGTAGATGCCAGATAATAGAAGAGGTATGAAGACATATAAAAATATTTATTTCCCAAACAATTACTTAAACTTAGATGGAAACATTTAGCTATAATTTTTGCCCAATCCAAATATTTCTCTCCTTGGAGGATCACCTGTATGAAAAAGTACATCGAGTCTTCCCAATAATATGCATGAGCAATACCCTTTAGCTTGTGTCATAATATTACAATATCTTATACTTTTGGAATCATGTGATTTATTGTTAATGGTTTGGGTAGTATTGAACCCCCTTTTTGGAATTTCAAAAGCCAATTCCTTGCAATCATACTCTTGTAAATTGCTTTCCTTAATGAAAAATAACCATAGGAAGAAGTAATACTGAGGTCAAAATATGGTTCTTTAGGAGGAATTATTATCAAAGACATTAGGGTTTGTCTATTGATATGCATTAAAACATTACCATCTGCAGTCTTGATGCACCTATTCTGAGGTTCATATCTATTCATGTATTTAAGAACTAATTCAGGGCATTGTATAGCCATGGGAAAGGCCACAGCTTCAACCAAACCACTTTCTACTATCTTCTGCATAATAGGATTTGATACATGATTTATAGCTCTTTCCTTCAAATATTCTAAGCCATTTGGACCAGTGAGGTGTCTCCAATTTTAAGAGGAGAACATATGAGACTAGGACCATGCTCATAATCGAGACATGTAGATTTCATGGCTACAGGTTAGAGGATATAATGAAAAGAAAAAGTTTTGAACTTCTTAAATAATGCCGTAAACTCAAAATAATTCTCCTTTCTAACCAAATAATGGAAAAAACTTATAGTAAGAGTAAAACTCACCTTAAATTTATCTAAAATCACTACAAATTTGAGAAACAAATATCTTATACCACTTTTGCTGTTCTCCTTTGTATCATCCAATATGCTTGTTTGCTAAATTTAAATTGTTCTCTATTGACACAGATATTAACCAGATCAAATAATTAAACCAAAAAAATATGTGCTAAACATGCTTGATAATACATGCACTCTGACATATGCATTAATGGCAAGCATTTTTTATGCATGATTTTGATGAGTAATGATTATCTGTAACCTCTTGAAAATTCATTTTTTTTTGCTTTATAATGAGTTTTAGATATATTCTCTTCTAAATATCATACTAATTTTAAATTAGAGAATGCCTTAGGGTGAGATGAGAGTATAGTCATTAAACCATTGAACCATTGAACTTTTAAAAATGTGGTTCAACTTCGGGTTTCAATGATACGAGATAAACTACATAAACTGACTAATAGTCATATGATCTTTCTAGGAACTTTGAACTTTGAAACATTGAATCGTTGAAATTTTGAACTCCATTTTAGGTTCAAGTGGTATGTTCAAATGTTAGGTTCAATGATACATTAATTTATACAAAGGAACTGAGTGAACACGACTCTTTACAAAACATTGAGTATTGAACTTTTGAACCGTTGAAATTTTGAACTCTGAAAAAGGGTTCAAGTTCAATTGAAAGGTTCAAAGTCATAATTAAAATACACAAAGGGACAAATAGTTTGCTTTGAGAAAATTTAAACCATTGAATCTATTGAAATCTTAAAATCCAAGAAAGGTTCAAGTTCAAAGGTTCAATTCTTTAAGAAATTCACACACAAAAGGTGATAAGTGGGTGAACTTCATTTATGGAAAAATTCACAAAACATTGAATAAGGGTGACTCAAAAGGTAACATTGGCTTTGATGGGGGACAACATTTTATGATAAAATGTAGAGAACTCAGAAACTCTGATTACATATAAACTGAGACACAGAGATGGAAGAAAAGGAGAAAGACAAACCAAAAAAAGTTAAAGGAAAACACAAAACATGACAACAAAGGAAAGGCTATGTAAAAAATAGGAGAAACCTATCTCACAGTCAATACAAATTAAGATCTTGTCCATTATAGGATAGGGGTAAAATAGCTCCATCTAGATATTCCAATTTAAAGGAATTAGGGCCAAGTAATTAATAAATTTTGAAAGGTCCTTTCCAAAGTAAATCAAATTTTCCATGTGCTCCTTTAGGTTCTCTCCTTCTATCCCATAGCAATACTTCATCTCCTTCCATAAAATTTATAGGTTTAGTTTTTTGATCAAAAATCTTTTTAACCTTGGTTTGATGAGCAGTAATTTGATCAACCAGTTTATTCCTCTCCTCCTTAATTTTAGTTAAGTACATAACTCTTTTCTCTAAAGAATCTTAAAAGTACTGATCTTCAATAACATTTTGTAATTTAGCTACAAATAATTCTAGAGGTAATGATAACTATGCTCCTATCCCATAAACCATCTCAAAAGGTGCCATTCCTATTGCTCTTTTCAGGGTTACCCTGTTAGCCCAAAGTGCTTCATATAGTTTCTTATGCCAATTTTTGGTGTTATCACTCACCAATTTCTTCATGATGGATATCAAATTTTTATTATTAGACACTGCTTGTCCATTCCCTTGAGGGTAATAATATGATGAGTGAGAAAGAGAGACACTATGTTCATATTAGAATGAAGTAAGTTTCATTGAAGAAGAACTGGTAGCATTATCTGTCACAATATTTTGAGGAACAACAAAATGTACCAATATATTTTCTTTGAGAAAATTGTATACCACTTCTGAAGTGGTTCTCTTCAAAGGGGTTACTTCAACCCATTTCATAATATAATCAGTTGCTATTAAAATGTGTGTATTATCGGCACTTGAAGGAGGTGAAAGAGGCCCAATGAAGTCTAATCCCCATTATTTGAAAGGTTATTCAATAACAACAGGCCTTGGAGGTAATGTTGCAAGTTGTGGTCTTCTTGAAAACAATTTGCATTTTTCATAGTTAGCCACCCATTTATATGCATCTTTGAACATATCTAGCCAATAATAAAAATTTTAAAGGATTTTGAAGGCTGTGATTGAAGAAGAGAAATATCCACCATAGGCTTCATTATGAAAAACTTCCAACAGTTTATATTGTTGTTCCTTATCTAAAAACCTCAAAAAGGTTCCATCTAATCCCTTTTTGTATAGGACATCACCCCAAATCACATATTTTGCTGATTTTAACTTCATATTTCTTTTCTCCTTCGAGCACAAGTGACTGGGACAATCTCTATAAGTAAGATAGTGTGTCATGTTTAGGAACCATGGATCTTGTAAGCTCACCAATAGGATAGTAGGAAGTTCTTCTTATTTTTCTTCTTTACTTATGGCTATCAATTTACACAAACCTTGACCTTTAACTAATTTGGTTGGCTTAATCTCCAAGTCATATTCTTGAATTTTAGCAACCCATGTTGCTCTATTGTTCATCCCAACCTCTTGTTGAGTCAGAATGCTTTTCACAGCCAAACTAGGAAAAAATACAACGGAATGAGAATGAAGTATATAATATCTAAATTATTTAACAAACTTTACTATAGCAAAAGCTTGTTTCTCAGCCAAAGAATATTTAAGTTCATGCTTCTTGAGAGGAACACTCATAAAGGCTATTGGGGCTTCTACATTTACTTCATTTTTTTGTAACAGAATATCAAATATGGTATAACAAAATCTTTTTGGAAATTGAGATTTACCAAAGTAGGTGTTTTTGCAATCACTTCTTTAATATTTTCAAATACTTTCTTACCAACTTCATTCCATTTGAATGCTTTTTTTTCACTCATCATTCCCACAATATGTTTTGTAATCTTAGAAAAATTAGGAATAAACCTTTTGAGAAAATTAATCTAGCCAAATAAAGACTTAACTCTAGTCCTATTAGAAGGAAGGCTTAGTTATATTGCTCTAACTCTTTTTGGGTCAATTTTGATTCCACTTTTTGAAACTAGGTGTCCCAATAACTTCCCTTTTGTAACATAAAAAATTGACTTCTTAGGATTAAGAGATATCCCATGACTTCGGCATCTTTGTAAAATGGTCCCCAGATCCTTCAGATGATCCTCTATTTTTCTAGAGAAAATAGTCAAATCATCAAGATAAATGATAATAATTCTATCTTTCAAATCTTTAAAGGATGAATCTATCACCCATTGAAAATTTACACCAACATTAATCAAACTGAAGGGCATATGGTTATAAGCAAAAGTTTATCAAGGTGTAGTGAAAGCAATTTTATATTGGTCAGATGCAACCACACTTATCTGATTATAACCTAAGAACCCATCTAATATGGACATCATTTCTGACCCAGCAACAGTTTTCAAGATGTGATCCCTCATAGGCAAGGGATAATTATCTTTTAAATTGGCTTGGTTCAAATTCTTAAAGCCAACACATATTCTTATTTCTCCATTCTTTTTGCATACTAGAACAATGTTCACCATTTAGGTGGAGTGATGAATTGGATAAATAATCTTAGCCTTCAACATCTTGTCAATCTCCTTAAAGATAGCCTCAATAACTTTTGGGTTGTAATTTCTTAGCTTCTGTCTGAATGGAATTGCATTTTCTTTCAAAGGAATACGATGCTAAAACTGTCCATGTCTAAAATATTTAAGGTCATCATAACACCAAGCAAAGACATCCTTATACTTAATCAATAGTATAATTAATTCATTTTTCTCCTCTGGTGAACACCACCTACCAATGGAGATCCATTTAGGGTCAGTCTCACTTCCAATATTGATTTTCTCATAATCCTCCATTTTTTTAGGATTTAAGGCAAGTTTGCCTTTAGTATATTCATCTTGTCTAGTGAACAAATGTTCTAGAGAGACCAATCCTTTAGGGATTTTATTTCCTTTTAATTGAATTACATTATCTTTTGGATTGATCCCTAGATTAGGACTGAATTCTTTACATTCTATTTCAGAACCTTCAAAATAAGTCCCTAGGAACATATCAACATTCTCCAATTTTTTTTGATCTGTTTATTACTCTAAAAAACTTGCCAATTTTCAGCATTATCTAGGACATTAGGATGATAGAATAGTTCTATTCTATATGAATCCCTTTTGAAATAGGGGTGTGGGAGAAAGAGAGAAGTTGATACTACTAGAGAATCTACCTGAGTGTTCTAGTCTTTGGGAATTAATTCAATAGAAAAGGCATCAAAACATTCTATCTCATCCCAAACTCTATTTCTGTAATGTCTTAATTTGTCATTTTTAACTAAAAAATGTCTCTCACTTGTTTGACAATTAAGTCAACATCTCCTTTTGCCTTGAGTATTTTTACACCCTTTTTTTAGCTTCATTTAACCCAAGTAATAAAGCTTCATATTCTAACATGTTATTAGTGTTTTTAAATTCTAGTTTGAAAGAGTAAGGAAAAGTTTCACCTTCAAGTGAGATCAACACAACTCCTGCTCCTGAACCAATGGTAGCACAACTGCTATCAAATTCCATGGTCCATAGATCATCTAAATGAACAAAATTTGGGACAGATTATTCCTTTAAATATTCAAAGGAGAGAAAATAATTACCAAATTCACATCTTCAAATAGAATCTAGGACTTAGGATCATCAGAAGGATATACCATAAACTTGCATTTAGGCTCAGGTTCTAGCTTAACTTTTTGCTTTTCCACTAGAATTGTAGCTTCTGACCAATCCAATTTAATCTTCCCTCCCAAATCTTGGCAAAATTTATTGCTCAATAACATCCCATAACTAGCAAGGATATCCGCTATCAAAATAGTCAACTTCACCTTTTTATCAGGATAGGCTACAAGAACAACTCGTGCATCTTTAATTTGTCTGAGCAAATAAATATGTTTGCTATCCATGGAATAACATCTACCAAATGTTTTTGTAAGGGATAAGCCTAAGGCTTTGGCTATAGAAGAATGCATTATATTATTAGAAGCACTTGAGTCTATGATACAATTTCTAAGTTTATGACTATTTATGAAAAAGGAAACATAAAATGGGTTGGGTTTCATATCAACCATATAAGGAGTATCATCAGAAGAATTGAAGGTCATTCTAGAAGTATGAGTGGGTAATTCAAGTGGATAAGTAAATAATTGGGCAATGGAAGACTCAGTGTTAACATTTAATTGACTTTCAGTTTCAGCTTGTGTAGGACCATTTTTGACATATTTAACCAATTTATCAAGTTCTTTGGGTTTCAACTTGAGGTATTCAATAGGGGATATTAAAAATTTTGTAGACTTAATAAATTCTAAAATATTAAAAGAAGTCTCACAATCATTTCTATGTAACAATTTACTTTCTTATGTCTTAGCATCATAAGTTTTATTAAAAGGTTCCTTACCTTTAACAGGCAGTTCTTGAGCATTAAAAAACTTTAGATTCTTTTGACTTCTGGTAAGCACAACACATGAAGGATCTTCAAGAGTAACCAATGTTTCACCTCCTCTTTTTGAATCTAAATTATATTCTAGGAAGTGTATTTCAGAGTCACCAGATCTCTCAAAGCTCCTTTCTTCTTCAGTAATCTCCCCTAAGACATCTTGAGTAGCAGTCATTTGAGTTTATCTAAGCATCTTTGGACAAGAATTTATATCATGATTAGTAGTCAAATAAAAGACACACATGTTATTTCTTCTAGGAGGGGATTCAATAGTCAATCTTGGTTGTGTTCATGCAAGTGGTAATGTCTTACTAGCATTTGCTTGTTTATTTCTCCTACCAATATCTTGATATGGTTGTTGGAATGAAGTACTAGTCTTCAGTAATTATCTTTTAAGGACAATCATATCATTGACTAGCCTTTGAACCACAAGATTTGTAGAGGATGAGGGATGAGAATTAGTTACTTAGACTTCTTTCTTCTATTTTTTGGCCATAATAAGATCATCCTCTAATTCAACTACCAATGAATGTGCATCTGTTAAATCAACAATTGCACCTCTTCTAAGATGAAAACTTATATCAGGAGGCATAAAATTAATAAAGAAACATTTATGATTCTCAGCAATCAATCTTTTAGAAGTAGGAATCTTGTGCACAATTCTATTGAATTTAGATATAAATTCCCTCATGGGTTCATGCATCTCCTTCTTGAGCTGAGTCGATTGAGCAAGAAGGGAATGTTCATCTTCTGTACTTTTGAACCTATTTTCAAATGCAGTTTTCATTTCATTCCAGTTTGTGATTGAAGAATTAGTTTGATGATAAAACCATTGTGCTATAATATCAGTTAGAGTTTGTACAAAAATCCTTATGGCTACATCTTGATGTTACATGCCTAACACACCACATGCCACTGCAAAGGCACTCAGATGTTCCTCTGGTGATTATCTTTCATCTCCATTAAATTTGGGTAAATTTTCTCTTGCATTTTTAGGCAAAGGATTCAAGTTGGCTCCTAAATTTAGAGGTCCTATGGCTATGCCCCAAGGTTGGGCCATTGGAAGAAAAATTATGATAGAAGGAAAGATAGTACCAAAAAGAGTTAAAGCTTGAAAAATAGAGGATTTAGAGGGTATAGGAGGGCTAGGAGGTCTACTTATATCTTTTCTAATGCGGGTAAAAATGTAAGGAAAATTTAAGCTTTGCAATGTTTGAAAAATGGAATCCTCAATTCCTTCTCTTCTCAAAGACCTTGTGTATCTTCTAGAATCCAGCTTATGATATTATAATTATTAACTTCACACATCAGGGGGGTTTAATTCCTTGCTACATTTTTTTCTTGCCTCCTTTGCTTGAGTAACAAAAATCTTATATTATCAGCCAATTCTTCTTCTTTTTCTAATATTCTGCTTGCTATCCTATAATCATCAATATTTTAACGAGAACACCAAGTAAGAGTATTTAACTGACTAATTATATCTTCTTGTTCGTCTTGAAAACCAAGATTAGGTTGAAAAACAAGAATTATATTTTCATGTGGAAGCATCATTGTTGCCTCATATTAAGGTGACTAATCTTTCAGTAAAGATTTTAATTTCGATCCCCAATGGAATCACCAAAAAATGTTGGCTAACAAATTTGTCCCTATCTAAAAGTATTTTATTTTGACTCCATACCCTTATTTCAAGAAAAATTAAGTTAAACAACAAATGGGTGAACTATTAAGACTAGTTCCCCTCTAAATTAAGGTATGGGTCCCTTTAATATTTTCAATGAATTCAAATATTTAGATACACTTTTAACCAAAAAGTGTTTAAAAGGCAAACTAACATCCACACATCATCATGTTATGAATGCAAGATTTTATAACAACAATTGATAATAGAATATATAGATTCTATTTTCAATAACAATTAAATAGATAAACATATATATTGCAAAACCAGTAAAGGATAAAACACATACAATGAATTGTCTAATGGAAAAGTAATTACAATATGAAAGAAGATTTCACACATAAAACCTAATTTCAAATACTCAAACACACAAATCTAAGTATGCAACAATTGATTCTCCTTTTCATTCACATATGACAAATGTTTCAAATACACATCAAATATATTGTCAACAATAGTGGTCCAGTTTTGAAATTTATTAACTCATTTTCTTTTCTATATCCTTCTATCTCCGTCTTTTTCAAATATATATAGTTCTCTTCTTTAATCAATCTTTTAAACTAAACTAGATTTAAAGTAACTCTGACCCATACGGGATTTAGTTTTTTTACAAATTCACTTAAAGATCAAGTTTTGAATAGAAATGTAACTAAATAACTGAATAAAAGAAATTATGTAATTAAAATCATTACTGAAGTGACTGATTAGGATCTCTAGATTTGTTGTGTTCAGTTGGATAGACACGTTGAGCTTTCCACTCCTAAAATGATGTAACAAACTCCTAGATTTTTGAGAGATTGGGAATACTGACATACTTTATTCTTCCCTTCCAGATGTTTTCTTCCCTCCAAATTTTTCCCATCTTCTTTGCATGCTCCGAGAGTGTGTCGATGCAATGACAAAGAAGTGACTCTACCTTTGAAATATGAGAAAATTTTTTATTTAATGAATTATCACTTTTTTTAACGATGTTGATCTTTTCCTTACAGGATTGAATCACAATATTGATGTCCTTTTCTAGTTTTCCATCATCTTTTATGTATTTTACATCAATACTCTGTAGATCATGTTGTAATGACTGAATGAATTCAGTTATTTCCTTGATCATTTTTATGATTTTGATTCACCCTTGTCGGGATAATAAATTCCTCTATTCAATGTTTTTATTACTTACATATAATACATCTTCATCTAATCCTATCAAATTATTTTCTGATAAAAACTTTGTTATTCCATACTTTTGTATCTCATCAATCCGGGTCATCACACTCATCCATTTTCCTCCATCTTTTATCCACAAAGAATTTTGAGTCTTCAAATGTTCAATAGTAATTATGGTTAGATCATATACATTCTTCAATTTATGAATGTATTCCATACCTTTCTAAATGATGCAATCCAATTAATTATCAAATACCTTGGTAACCATTTTGATTATGTGTATCTGGTCCAACATCCTTTGATTGACAGGAAATTTTGGGTCAAAAGACAAGGGCAGTTGGGAAATTAGTTGTGGATCTAGACTATGAATGGTTTTGATGTACTCTACCATTAACTGCATAGTCTATTTTAACTCTTTTTTATCCTTCCAAGTTCTGTTGACTATCCTTTTGGTGGATGCTTCGAGGTGATGCACATCCACAACATGTGATGTAGTCCCAAGATCTATCTTTTCAATTGTAAAATCTTGAACTATAAGATCTTGAACTTCCTCATTGGTTCTTGACTGGGCTATTTCTGCATTCCAATTCCCTATATTAGGTTTGATGTCTACCTTGGATGTTATTTTTAACTTTTTGGATTTAGGAGTTTTCCCTAAACACTTACTCACCATATCCTCCAAAGGTAAATAAAATGGTACTATTTTCCTTTTGTTGCTGATTGAGTTTTCCAGCCACTTGGGTGCAGAGGTTGAGACTTCTTTATCAAGATTTGGTTGATCAAAAGGTACATTTGAAACAATCATCAGTTTGGTAAAATTAGAAGGAATCACTGTCTTTTGATTTACACTAACCTCTTCCACCATTGGTGAATTAGATTCTTTATCACCTTTGGCTTCTCTTAAATCTTCTTCAGAGTTCAAATCCATAATTACTTTTTCAAAAATTTGACTCTCTCTTGCTTTGGGTCCTTAATCTGGTGGCACAAGGAGGCAGAGTAGTTATAAGGACCTTCTCAGATTCTTTGATGATAGGATTCCTTCCATTTTTTAACTTGGAAGTACCTACATCATAGATAGCAATAAGTTGGTTAGAGGAGCTTATTAGGAATGGTGATTCAATTATTGATTTACATTGCTGGGAAGCTATGTTTTGAGCTCCCCCTAGTTTTTGCTCTCTCAACCATTTCTTAGTTCTCTTTATCACTGGGAGGGTCTTAACCTCAATTCTATCTTCTTCATTTTTCTCCCAGTCAATTTCTAGAATATGTGATTGTTTTATCTGTTCAAATTGTGGATTAGTCACTTGTTCTTCATTATCAATGATTCTAGAAATGTCCATATTTAAATTAAGAGTAATTATTTATCTTAGGAAGAACCTGGACCATAGTCTTCTTCTGGCCTTGAATTCATCTGAACAATCCTCCCAATAATCCTCTAATTAAGGAATATGTGAAAATCCTATTCCAAGATCCAAGTTATCCCTAGCAAAATCTTTGCTATAAATTAGGATCTGACCATGAAGTACTGTAAATTGAATTTTTTAAGATCTAATTCTAAATTCAAAGCATCATATGTTGACTTGCATGAATAATGTCCAAGTTTGATAGGAAAAGATATACCAGATTTATTTTTCATTGGGAATTTTTTATCTACATGTGCTAATTGTCTGTAGACTTCTATTAACAAAAATTGGTCAAAAACATACCTAGGTAACCTCAAAGGTTTACCGTCAAAACCTCCAACTCTAATATAAGTGAACTTGGAAAACTAAATGAATAAATTACCGTAAATGTTGATAAGATACATAGCTTCATTAGACAACCTTTTATTGATGTTTTTTGATAATTGAAAAGTCATTTTCCTAGTAAAAACATCATTAACCCTCCTGTAATCCTCATAGTAATTATGCATTTGTAACTATGAGTAATAATCATAAATTTTGCTGTCTTCAGCGAAGGCCACATGAGGTAATCCTACTCATTATCTTGTAGATGCCAAGAAATAAAAGAGGTATGAAGACATATAAAACTCTTTATTTCCCAAACATTTACTTAAACCTAGATGTAAACATTCAGCTACAATTTTTGCCCAATCTAAATATTTCTCTCCTTGGAGGATCACTTGTATGAAAAAGTGCATCCAGTCTTCCTAATAATATGCATGAGCATTGCCCTTTACCCTATGTCATAATACTATAATATCTTGTACTTCTAGAATCATGTGATTTCTTGTTAATGGTTTGGGCAGTCTTGAACCCCCTTTTTTGAATTTCAAAAGCCATTTCCTTGCAATCATGCTCTTGTAAATTTATTTATTTAATGCAAAATAACCATATGAAGAAGTAATACTGAGGTCAGAATATGATTCCTTGGGAGGAATTCTTATCATGACATTAGGGTTTGTTTGTTGATATGCAGTAAAACATTACCATCTATAGTCCTTATGCACCTATTTTGAGGTTCATATCTATTCATACATTTAAGAACTAATTCAGGGAATTGTATAGCCATGGGAAAGGTCATAGCTTTAACCAGACCACTTTATATTATCTTTTGCATAATAGGATTTGATACAGGATTTCTAGCCCTTTCCTTAAAATCTTCCAAGTCATATTGGACTAGAGAGGTGTCTCCAATTTCAGGAGGTGAACATATGAGACTAGGACCATGCTCTTAATCGAGACATGAAAATTTCATGGCTATAGGTTAGAGGATATAATGAAAAGAAAAAGTTTTAAACTTCATAAATAATGCTGTAAACTCAAAAGAATTCTCCTTTCCAACCAAGTAAAGGAAACAACTTATAGTAAGAGTAAAACTCACCTTAAATTTATCTAAAATCACTACAAATTTGAGCAACAAATATCTTATACCACATTTGCTATTCTCCTTTGTATCATACAGTATGATTGTTTGCTAAATTTGAATTATTCTCTCTTGATATAGATATTAACCAGATCAAATAATTAAACTAAAATAATACGTGCTAAACATGCTTGATAATACATGCACTCTTACATATGCATTAATGGCAAGCATTTTTTATGTGTGATTTTGATGAGTAATGATTATCTGTAACCTCGTGAAAATTCAAAATTTTCCACTTTATAATGAATTTTGAATATTTTTTCTTCTAAATCTCCTACTAATTTTAACTTAGAGAAAGCCTTAGGGCGAGATGAGAGTATACTCATTAAACCATTGAAATTTTGAAAATGTGGTTCAACTTCAGGGTTCAATGATACAAGATGAACTACACAGACCGAACAATAGTCATATGATCTTTCCAAAAAATTTAAAATTTGAGACATTGAACCATTAAACTTTTGAACTCTGCTATGTAGGTTCAAATGTTAGGTTCAAGTGGTAGGTTTAAATGGTAGGTTCAACGATACATTAATTTATACAAGGGAACTGAGTGAACATGACTGTTTACAAAACATTGAGTATTGAACTTTTAAACCATTGAAATTTTGAACTGTTGAAATTTTGAACTCTGAAAAAGGATTCAAGTTTAACTGAAAGGTTCAAAGTCATAATTGAAATACACAAAGGGACAAATATTTCACTTTGAGAAACTTTAAACCATTGAACCTATTGAACTCTTGAACTAAGAGAAAGGTTCAAGTTCAAAGGTTCAATTCTTTAAAAAATTCACACATAAAAGGTGATAAGCGGGTGAACTTCATTTATGGCAAAATTCACAAAACATTGAATAAGGGTGACTCAAAAGGTAACAAAAGGTACGCTTCAACTTTTTTGAAGGGCTTTTTCTTCTCCAAGTGGATAGTTGCAATTTTCCTGAAGGGTATGTTACCCTTTAGAGGGACCATTTCAAAATTCGCAAAGGGTATCTTTCCCTTCATGAGGATAATTCATGGGAGTCTGAAGGGACATGTAGAAAGCTCAAAGGGTCTCTTACCCTTTGGGAAAGTTCATTGTGAAAAACTCAAAGGGTAGTTTCAAAGAAAGATGTAGACA
This sequence comes from Torreya grandis, assembly GCA_037957365.1. Taxonomy (NCBI): domain Eukaryota; kingdom Viridiplantae; phylum Streptophyta; class Pinopsida; order Cupressales; family Taxaceae; genus Torreya; species Torreya grandis. Next base: position 1,796,811 of record JARHVA010001871.1, read on the forward strand.
AAAGTTTGAAGGAATTTATTTGGAAAAATTATTTGAAGAAATTCCTTTGGGAGATTTGCCTAAAAGAAATAAGCCAAAAAATAAACTTGAGACCAAGTGTCTAAAGGAAATGATAGGCCAATAGACGTCAAAATTAAGATAAGTGACTAGCCATTAGAAGTAATCGAGTTTGAAAATCTCAAAGTCTTAAGGCTTGAGAAATAGCAAAGTGAGAAGACTTCAAGATGCACAAGCCCAAATTAATTAGGATTGAAGAACCCAAATTAATCTACATAGAGTAAATTGGGTTTCTCCAAGTACTTTACTTAAAAGGCTTTATAAGTAAAGGATCTAAGAAATTCCAAAGTTTTAGAGATCAAAGATCCTAAATTACTCTGCATAGAGTAAATTAGGATTCTTCAAGTGCTTGACTTAATTTTGGTTCAACAATGCAAGAATCATGATGCAATGAATAAAATGCTACCATGTGGCATAACTAGAGTGAAAAGGGCCAATCAATAAAGGACAAGTGGCACAAAGATGTTTAATAAACATGAGAGATTCTGAGTGACTGGTAGCTAGAAGTTATGAAGGCTCTCATCGACCATGGTTCACTGCCTGCAATTATCATTCGATGCTTAAATGCATCATGCCAAGAAGAAACATTCTAGCTTCTCACAACATAACTTTTCAGATGCACCAAAGAAAGTCAAAAATATAGGAGGGGCTCGAGAGGATTGTTGAGTGATCCTAAGTGGCACATTAAGGGACAATAAGAAATTACAATGTCAAAAATTCCTACCATCGGTAACTTATTTTTTCTTCCCCTTCTCTCTTCCCCCTTTTCTATATAAATAGAGGCCTTCATGCCAAGAAAATTATCCCCAGATTGGTGATAGAATTAATCTATAGGAATTGCTTTGTAAAAAACTCTTTTGAAGAAATACAAGGAAGACTTTTCTATTTCTAGTTAAAACAAGTGTGCACATTTGGTTTCATTTTTCAAAATGTATGATTTTTATTCATCACCTGTGATTTCTTCTAGCACCTTACTTTTAGTCATCTTAGTTTTATGTAGGATTACAAGAAGTGTCTATGTGTTGAGATCTTTTGAAGTGTTATCAGTTCATAGTGTCTCCCTTAGACCTATTTGTTATCATTCAAAGTTTAAGGCTTCTCTCCAACCTATATGCAAAAGCTTGATGCCTATGGCCTTAAGACAAAACCAAAATAGCTTGTGTCCTATTTGTATTCATCAGTAGTTGTCTCTTTTCCCAAACCAAGTGGATCACTTCTTTTGGTACATCAACTCCTTTATCTTAGATTTTGTTTTTAGTCATCCACCTACCCCTTTTCATTAGTAGACAATAGATTTTAGTGTGAGATCAAGATCTGAAGTGAAGTACCTGAGGAACTAGCCTCATAAAAAACCTAGAGGTTCAACCTCACCATAGGATACCCACATCCTGAGGTTTTCCCCATGCTTATAGTGTGAAGTGAGGGAGCCTCAAGAACTCTCTCACAAGGGTGTTATTCCAAGTTATAATAGTTTTGGAATTCTTGATGGGATAAATACCATTTAATTTTAATTTTCATGAAAGATTAGTCAAATTTGATGCTATTTTGACCATTTTGTAGTAGTGGTAGCATTCATCCTTCAACATCTGGCGACTCCAAAGAACACCTAACTATCTAGTGGCAGAACAAGAGTTATCTTTCATACCAAAGGTGATTACAAGATAGACTTATATAGGTATTATTTTTTGAGCTTGTTGAATTACGTTTAAACTTATTAAGAAGGTTAAGGTTCACCCATACTCACCCTTACATAAGAAGCTATCCTAAACTAGTCATAAAGTATAGCTATGCAAAAAGATCTTTATTAGCCCCTCTTATTGCTATGATTCCCCAAAGAGATTTTGTGGGCTTAAACAAACAAATACATTTAAAATTACCATAGTATGATCTTATGCTAGTTAAATCCCTCAAAAGTGTTCCTTATTACACAAGAGACCAAGCTGTAACCCCTATTGAGCACATAACAGACATAGCCAACTTTTGCAACATTCACAATATCACAATGGAGAACGTGGCTATTAGGATATTGGCTATATATTTTAAAGGAAAGGCATTGGAATGGTATAGGGTCCTAGATCCTAATTTTATCCTTTTATTATATGAGTTAGAAACAACCATGTGTAAAAGGTTTGTAGATAAGAGTGATCATCTGTCACTTGTAGAGCAGTTGACCACAATCAAGAGAGCTCCTCATGAAGTCATGCAAGACTTCAATATGAGATTTTAGAAGGCATGGGATAGAATTATAGTAGCTTTTAGACCATCTCTAAACTTTGCTTTCTTCTATTACTTGAAGTCTCTCAACAATAACATAGCTTTAATGATTTAGACTATGGGAGGAGACATACTACCAGATGCATATGAAGTATCAATCAAGGCATAAAATTGCCTAGTTCAAGCTGACAAGCTTACTCCTAGACCCATAATGCCTCTTTTTATAGAGATTAGACCACCTATTGTAGTCAATTCTCTACTTTATGTTATACTTCTAATGTCAACAATTTCTACTGTGCCTTCACCTAAGCAAGAGAAGGCCTATACTAATGGATCCAATGACTCCCAAGAGTAGAAGAATTAATTGGAATTAAAAAGCATGATCTAATACTTAGGGAATAATGTGGTCAATGTCAAGAGGCATAAAACTTAAAACAAGCCTTACCAAGTAATGTATCAGCCTCAATAACAACCTTATCAAGCTAATAGGCCACCCTACAAAGGAGGTTTCTAAGGACAGGGGAAACCTAACTATGCCAGGTAGTATAATTATAATCTAAATGCTACATGCCTTTCCAAATCCTTGGTCCCATTTCATAACAATGTAGCTCAAGAGGATGAAGGGACAATGCCTTGAAACCATTCTTTTGGACAATCCATTGTCCCAACTAATGGCTCTAGTCAAGCATTCAATGATCAATGGCAGCAAGTTTTTGCTTATGAATATAACCAAACTCTTATGGCCCAAAGCATAGAGGTGCCCAAACTAACAAAGCAAGAGAAACCTACATAAGAACATAGCTTGGATTAGAGGTCAAACCATCTAGAAGCCTCAATGGTCATCAGTGAATAAGAGGAGTGCTATGCATCTAATCAGTAGGCTACTCCCAGTTTGGCCCACACCTAGTCTCAATGAATATAAGATTTAAGAGAAGGAATATGAGTGACAATCAGGAAGATTTCAAAGAACCTCTTATCATTTCTCCTTTAGTGACAAAGCCAAAAACAATTACTCCCAAAGCTCAGGCAAAGGTTGGGGGTATGCCAATAAACATTGTGGAATAAATGAAGAAATCCAGCATGAGCATACCAATGTGGGACATTCTTTTCATGCCCAACTAAGTAGACATTCTTTAGGAAGGTTTGCCCAGGATGAGTGTTTCTACAACTACAAGTAAGCAACCAAGTAAGGAAGCTAAATTTTTCATCAAAACAGCTAAGATCCCTTTGGGAGAAAGGTCAAGTAGTGTGACTAAGCCGTGCCCCCCCCATTATACATCTCATTAATCATCATTTACTCTTTATTGCATAACTATTTGGTGGATAGTGGGGCCAGCACCTCAATCATTCCAAAGTATATTGCTAACCAACTGAAACTCAAGTATGAGCCACACACCAAGTGATTCTTAAAGCTTGATGGTTCTTCCATAAAGGCATCAAGTATCATCAAGAATTTGAGCCTAACTTTGTATGCTTGTCCTAACATGTCTATGATGCAAGACATCTTGATCTTGGATGTCACTCCTCACTTTACATTGTATCTTTCTAGAGAGTTCACAACCAAGATTAGGAATTAACTTGTAGTATATTTGTCTTACATGTCATTCAAGATAAGGTATGGGACTAAGGTCTTAAACAAGGTTGAACCCATGGCATAATTCCATATTGAACCCCATTAGCTAGATAACATAAACCTCAATTATACTATCCTTGATGAAGATGAGTTTACAATTGGTCAGAAGCTAAACACTCATCCTAAAGAGGATCTAAAATTATTCTTAGATGAGCTATGGGGAGATAACCAATTTTTTAACCCTTTGGAAGGTGTTAGGGAAAGAGACATGGGTGTCTATTTGCTACATGAAGAGAATTAGCCCATGCCTTCCCTCATTAGAGCTAAAGAAGACCCCAATGATTTATGGAAGTTGTTGTTTAATGGCTTAAGGAAAAAAATGGTGTAGGTACTAGGGAAATGTTGGTTTCCCCTTTGGGTAATAAGATTTTATCTTCCTACAGGTTTCATTTTAATTTCTCTTCAAATGTAACAAAATATGAAGGCTTGATCCGTGGCCTTCAATGGGCCAATAAAAGAAGAATCAAATTGCTGCAAGTTTATGAGGACAATGAAATCATAGTAAACCAAGTCAGAGGCTTGAAGGTTATAAATAATTCCTTGATGAGGTCCTACAAAAATTGAGTGTGGGACCTAATTGAATATTTTGAGGCCTTTGACATTCAAGGTATCCCAATAAATTAGAACCAATATGCTGATAGGTTGGCAGTAGTGGGAGCTCAGTTTGACATTCCAAATGAGTTGAAAGAAGCTAAGGTTTAGCCATAGGTCAAGGTGGTGGTGAGGCCATCAGTATCAGATAATTAATCCCACTGGTAAGTTTTTGAGAGTGACAAGTAAATCACTTGTTTCTTATATTAGGAATTTGAGTTCTCCTCCTCCAACCAAGCTAAATTGTAACATCAATATGAGGAATAGATTGTTCAACTAAAGTCAAATAAAATTTCTAAGGGGTTAGTTATGATTTAGGTCATTTTTCATGAAGGATACCATATGAGAAAAGACAAGGCAATAATATCAAATGATGAAAAAAACTATGAGAGATTCCTCATCTTTAAGGACAAGCTTCTCAAGCTTGGGAAGGTAAGCATCAAGGCTGAGAGGCATACTTTCATATCCCATTGCCAAGAGTATGTAAACATTTTCACTTGGGAATATAGTGACATGAAAGGTTTTAATCCTAAGTTAGCTCAAAATACCATAGAGTTGGAGGCCAATGTCAAGCATGTGAGGTAAAATCAAAGGCCCATTAACCCCAAGATTGAAGAGCTGATGAGGAAGGAGCTAACTAAGTTAATTGAGTCTAGGATCATCTTTCCCATCAAGCATTCATCATGGGTAACCAACTTGGTGCCTATAAGAAAAAAGAGTGGGGAGATTAGGATTTGTGTGGACTTCATATATTTTAACAAAGTCTCCTTAAAGGATCACTACCCTCTACCATCCATAGAGCAACTTTTCCAAGTAGTTGAAGGATCAGAATACTTCTCTCTGTTGGATGTATTTTTTGGCTACAACCAAGTCTAGGTGAAAGATGAATATCGGTACAAGACTACTTTCGCCACAAAATGGGGCATGCATGCATACCAAAAGATGCCCTTTGGTCTATCAAATGCTGGTGCAACTTTCCAACGAGCCATGGATATGGCTTTTCAGGGGTTGCTAAACCAAATGGTGTTGGTTTAACTAGATGACATCATGATTTTCTCCAAGAATGATAATGAACACATGAACGACCTGAGGCTAATTTTCTAAATGTGCAGAGAGTATGGGATTTATTTTAATCCCAAGAAGTGCATGCTTACCATGCATGAAGGTAAGCTATTGGGTCACATCATCTCAAAGGAGGGGCTATCTATTGATCTTGAGAGAGTAAGTGCCTTATTAGATTTATCCTTGCCCAAGCATAAGAAGGGACTCTAAAGTTTCATTAGAAAGATAAAATTCATGAGAATATTTATCCCTAAATTTGAAAATTTGGTCAAACCCATCACTTCTATGCTGAAGAAGAACCAAATGTTCACCTAGTCAAATAAAGGCAAGTCAATATTTGAGGCTATCAAGCAAGCCATCACTCAAGTACCCAAACTTATGAATCCTAATTTCTCAAGGGATTTCATACTATATGATTTTTCCAACATTGATAATATATCAACTATGCTAATGCAAATAAATGAAGGACTTGAGTAGCTACTAGCATTTTTTAGTCAAGGGCTTGAAGAATATGAGGTGAGGTATACATTTGTAGAAAATCAAGTCCTTGCAGTAGTAAGGAGCCTCAAGAATTTTAGGCCAATGCTATCCAATAGCAAAATCCACCTTATGGTGTCTCATCCTGGAGTAAGAGACTTCCTTCTTAACAAGGATTTGAGCAAAAAAAGAGCTGGTTGGATTACTAAAGTCATGGAGTATGACATGGAGATGAAGGTTACTAAGATAGTAAGAGGTAAAGGCTTATGTAAGCATATGGTTGATGAACTTCATGAAGACAAAGAGGTCATCTTGGTAACACAAGATAACCTAAAAGAAGATGCACCTCTACCTCACACTAGTTGGCTCCATGATATGACACACTTTCTATTAACAGGTGATCACCCATAAAGTATAAATAAAGACAAAATAAGGTATTTTAGACTTCAATCCATACCTTATACTTTAGTTTATGAAGTCTTATTTAGAATATACCTTAATGGAGTGCTCCTAAGGTGTGTAGATGATGATCAAGTAGCCAAGCTCTTGGAGCATTTCAATGATGGGCCTGTAAAAGGTCATTTTGCTCCAAGGACTACTATAGAAAAAACCATGAGGGCTGGTTACTACTAGCCCAACCTCTTTAATGATGTTTATGCATGGGTGAGGAGGTGTCAATAATGTGCTCTTTTTATAGGTAAGTAAAGGTTAACAACTTTCCCTCTCAACCTGATTCAAGTAGAGCTACCGTTCATGTAGTGGGGTTTGGATTTCATAGGTATGATCAACCCACGATCAAGTGTAGGGCATAAGTGGGTGCTTAATACAACTGATTACTTCACCAGTTGAGTGAAAGACATTACATTAAAGGAATCCAATGAAAGTGCAATCTTAGATTTCTACGACAACATTGTGACCAGGTTTCATGTTCTATCCATTATCATATCTAATAATGAATTGGCTTTCTTTGGTTTGAAAACAAGTGAATGGGCTCTCAAAATGGGCATCTACCTCAACACTTCCTCTAATTATTATCCTTAAGGAAATGGACTATCTGAGTCCATAAATAAAAATGTGCCAAGGATTATCAAGAGGACCATGGAGGAGAATTAGAGGATATGACACACCAAGTTGAAGATAGCCTTGTGGGCTGACTGGGTAACTTATAAAGCTACTATTGTCAGTTCTTCATATGTTCTATTATATGGAAGGAAGGCCAAGTTACCCATTTCCCTTGATCTACTTACATTAGATCTAGCCCATCAACTGGAGCTGTTAGAAGATGAACCCATGAATGTGAAATTAACAAAACTCACAAAACTTGAGGAGATAAGGGACCTTGCAATGAAGATGCTGGAGGTGCATCAAGCTCAGGTCAAAAAGGCTTTTAATAATAAATCTATGGCAAGGAATTTTCAAGGAGACTTGGTTCTCAAATGGGACTCAAAAAAGGCCAAACTAGGCAACCATACCAAGTTTGATAGCTTATGGAGTGGCCCTTATTTGATCCACATATGCAAACAACATAACACTTTTCAACTCACCCAACTAGATGGGGAGGTATTAACCATCCCAGTCAATGGGATTCATCTAAATTTGTGTTATTAGAAGAGTTTTTAGCCATTGTATGTTATTATACATTTGTATAGCTTTATATGTTTTTATCTAAGTGCCTTGTGTACATTCATTTTAGTTAAGTTTCCCTTCCCTAAGTGCCTTGGGCACAATTTGTTTCATTTTAGTTGTTCTTGTTTTTTCAAGGGAGATTTCCATATAAATCTAGCTTTTTACAAAAGTAGTGACTCCATGCCCAATGGATCAAACAAAGCAACTCAGATAGGTTCTCAAGCATAACAGGCATACTTCCTTACAAATCACTAGAAATGTTAGCCATTTTTTGGCCCACATATCAAAGTTTGCCTAAGTATGAAAAAAGGAGATTTTAGGCAAGAAAATGGTAAGTCTTTGGGAGTTCTTCAAGTTTTCTAGAAGTGACAGCTTTGGGTTTCTAAAGGCACAGTGAAAATTGAGTTTCTAGCAGTGCTTAGCTTCTAAATGTTTTATAAGTAGAAGTAATTTGGGTTTACAAACCTGAATTACTCATAGACAATGTATTTTGGGTTCTCCAAGGAGCACTACTTGATTACTTCATAAGTTGTGAGCAATCAGAAGTTCAAAATAAGTAAAGGGGCTTGATAAGCCTGATTTGGTTTTGAAAAACAGTGCTTCTCATGTTCTTCAAGGGATGAGTATTTTTAAAAATATTTAAAGGGAACTTTTAAAATATGAAGGGGCTTTTTAGGGCAAAAGGGACCAGTCAAATTTTCTAAAGGTATGCTTTAAATTTTCCAAAGGGATTTTTCTTCTCCAAGTGGATAGTTGTAATTTTCTCAAAGGGTATGTTACCCTTTAGAGGGACCATTTTAAAATTATTGAAGGGTATCTTTCCCTTTGAAAGGATCATTCATAGGAGTCTGAAGGGACATGAAAAAATCCCAAAGGGTCTCTTATCCTTCAGGAAAGTCCATTGTGAAAAACCTGAAGGGTCATTTCAAAGACAGACATAGACAAAAGTCTGAAGGAATTCCTTTGGATAAATTATCTAAAGAAATTCCTTTGGGATATTTGCCCAAAATAAATAAGCTAAAAAAGAAACCCAATACCAAGTGTTAAAAGGAAATGATGTGCCAATGGACATCAAAATCAGGATAAGCGACTAGCCGTTAGAAGTAATCAGGTTTGAAAAGCTTGAAGTCTTAAGGTTTGGGAAACAAAAAAGTGAGAAGCCTTAAATATGGATAAGCCTAAAGTAAGTAGGCTTGAAGAACCCAAATTAATCTATACAGTGTAAATCAAGTTTTTCCAAGTACTTTACTTAAAAGGCTTTATAAGTAAAGGATCTGGGGAAGTCCAAATTTAGAGAGATCAAAGAACTTAAATTACTCTATATATAGTAAATCAAGATTCTTTAGGTTCTTGACTTAATCTTGGTTTAGTAATGTGAGAATTATGATGCAACGAATAGAAGGTTACCACATGGCATAACTAGAGCATAAAGGGCAAATCAGTAAAGAAAAAGTGGCACAAGGATGTTCAATAAACATGAGAGAGTTTGAGTGATTAGTAGCTAAAAGTTATGAAGGCTCTCATCTACCATGTTTCACTACCTACAATCACCATTTGATGCTTAAATGCATCATGCGAAGAAGAACCATTCTAGCTGCTCACAATATGACTTTTCAGATGCATCAAAGAAAGTTATAAAGATGGGAGGGGCTCAAGAGGATTATTGAGTGATCTTGAGTGACATATTAAGGGGTAACAAGAAAGCACAATGTTAAAAATTCCCAAAATATATGACTTCTTCTTTCTTCCCCTTCTCTCTTCCCCCTTTTCTATATAAATAGAGGCCTTCGTGCCAAGAAAATTATCCCTAGATTGGCGATATAATTACTCTACAGGAATCACTTTGTAAAAGACTCTTTTAAAGCAATATAAGGAAGACTTTTCTATTTTTTGTTAAAAAAAGTGTGCACATTTGGTTTCATTTTGTATAATGTATGATTGTTATTCATCACCTATGATTTTGTCCAACACTTTACTTTTAGTCCTCTCGATGTTATATAGGATTGCATGAAGTGTCTATGCGTCAAGCTCTTTTGAAGTGTTACCAATTCATAGTGTCTCCCTTAGACCTATTTTTTTATCCTTCTAAGTGTAAGGCTTCTCTCCAACCTCCATGAAATCTCCATGCCTATAGCCTTGCAATAGAACCATAATAGCCTATGTCCTATTTAGATTAATAAGTGTTGGCTCTTTTTCTAGACCAAGTGGATCACTTATTTTGGTGCATCACCTCCTTTAGCTTATATTTTATTTTTATTAATCCTTTTACCCCTTTTCCTTATTATAGAGTAGATTTTAGTGAGAGATTAAGATCTGAAGTGAAGCACCTAAGGAACTAGCCTCATAAAAAACCTAGAGGTTCAACCTCACCATAGGATACCCACATCCTGAGGTTATCCCCATGCTTAAAATTGGAAGTGAGGGAACCTAAATAAATCTCTCACAAGGGTGATATTCCAAGCTATAACAAGTTTAAAAATAAATTCATCCACATAAGGAAATCTACTTATCATTATTCTCAAAATGTTTATAAAGCACCTATTTATAGAAACTATTTGCACCATCACTATTTTACATACACGGATGTTATAAGGTCTAAAAATTTGATTTAATAACACAACAAAAATTATTTGTTCATTTACTTCTAGGGATTTCATGTTATTTATCCTTCGAATACAACCCCTTAATCTACTCTCACTTGATTTACCTACCCACTTCACACCAAAAACCAAAAAGGCTTCTATAACTACCTTGTAACTTCCTAGTAACTCCCACTTTTACGTTGGGAGTGATAACTAACTTAAACTCATAACAAGTACAAAATAAATCTAAACACCCATTTAAGACCCCTAAGACACAAGGTCATCATAATTTGACCTTTTACAACATTAAGACACTTTAGAGACTACAAAATATTCAAATATTTGAATTGGCCTTTTAGGTGGGAAAATTCTTAAAGGTCCCTAATTTAAATTTGATAGCATTTTAATAGTTCAAAATGTTCCATACAGACTCCTAAAGACCATGACAACCTACTAAGACTCTAAACATGACACTTAGACTAATATTTACATAATAGGTAATGATGCTCCTACATCAGTGGATCACAACAACCAAATGGTTGTTGTGAAACCAAATTATTTGTCTATTTATTAGGCATTCTTATTTCTTCTCCTTGACTGATGAGAGAGAAATCCTATGAATTGTATTATTCATTTTGAGGAAATAATGGAGAATTGATTATGCATAATTCAATTTTGTGTGCAATGTCAAAATGCTTGAAGCTATGGTAATGGTTTGAGGTTTCATGAGTGCATTTTGTATTCCATCAATCACTAAATTAGTTTTATGGCAAATAAATTAGGAAAATTAATCTAATTTAACCTAATTGTGATAACTTAATTTTATTTGGACTTGATTTTCCATAATTGAGTCCCAATTACTCAATTTATTTTATGGGAGGACTAAATTAAGGAAAATTAAATCACTTAAACCTAATTGGGGTAAACTAATGTAATTTGGGACTTGATTTTACCTATTTTAGTCCACCATTCAACTAATCACTCCATTAGTTTCATGGGGACATAATTAGGGTAAATTGATCCCCTTAAACCTAATTCCAATAAGCCAATTTTATTTTGGGATTTATTTTCCCTAATTGAGTCCCTCATTCAAAATTTCACTTGGTTGGATATATGGGGATGAATTTATGAAAAATATATCCTTTTAAACTTAATTACAATAGAATAATGTTTTGGGGATTTATTTTCCTTATTTGAGTTCCTTGTTCAACCAATCACTTGATTGGTTACATGAAGGACTAAATTAGGGAAAATGACACCCCTTAAACCTATTTTCATAAACCCAATGTGAGTTGGGGCTTGGTTTTACCTATTTAAACCCTCTTTAATAAATCACTCAATTAGTTACATGGGGATGGAATTAGAGAAAATCAATCCCCTTAAGCTTAATTGTGACAACCTAATTTGATTTTCCATAACTAAATTAGGGGGAAATCTAGCCCCTTAAACCTATTTGTGACAAAATATGTGATTTGTGATTGATTTGTCCTATTTTATTCCCCCATTTAACGAATCACATAGCTGGTTGCATGGTGGACTAAATTAGGGAAAATCGAGCCCTTTAAACCTAATTGAAATAACCTAATGTGATTTGGGATTTGATTTTCCCTATTTTAGTCATGAAGGTTTTATTTTATAAATAGGAGGGACTCTAAGGTTTTGCTTCCCTAGTGTAAATTGGAGATAACTCTAGAACAACCATCAAGAATATTGAGAAGGCCCATCCTTATATTTTTTAGTGTAGGATTTTCCCACTACTTAGTTTTACCTATATGGTCTAATTAACTTGCTTAATTTAATAATAGGTCATTAGGGGTATGTAATTTAAGCCATTTTATAATTTTTATTTGAGTTAATTACCTTTTTGGGTGATATAATTCCTCACTATATAATGTACCTTCCTATGTACTTTTTGGTTGTGAAGACTAGCTCCTTTTATTTTGAGTTTTTCTTCATATTTCACTACTCCATATAGGTTAAGCTTCATTCATTCAATCTTATCCAGAGTGATTCTAAATTTTGGCCCACTCTAACATGGTATCATATATTTTATAGTATTCAAATTCCATAGCCTCTATTGCGAGATCTAGCATTTTACTTATTCAGTGTTTTTTCATTGATTTTAATTTTCTAGGGTTTGGTGGGGTTTCTATTAAATCTATGCAAATATATATATTTTGGGGTATATAAGTAAAAAATGAAAATTTAATTGAATTAAAAATGTGTCAAAAATCTATATTTAAATGTAAATAAGACTTAGTTTCATGATAGTCAATTTTCATCCATTTTTGTAGGGTTTCAAGGCTTATTTTGAATTCTGCAAAAAAATATACATTTGGTGACTTCGAGGAAAAAACATTTATGGGATTTTTTGGGTTTTATAAGAAAAAAATTGAGTCTCTAATATATTTTGAAATATCCATACAAAATTTAAATTTTTTTAGGTTTCATTGACTTGGTAGAATTTCCACCCCGTACAAGTAATTTTAGCATTTTGTGATAGTTGGTAGACTTTTATTGGTATAAAAATAAGTCTAGGTAGACATTTATGTGGTTATGTGCACAGTATGGAAAATATAACCCATATTTGAACACTTGATATACTCTGAGCCTCCTACTCATACCTTTAATGGACTTTGCCCCACTTGTCTACACCCTCAATAAACACCATTACTCCTATTTACACCATCTATGAAACTTGATGCCAATGTCAAAAAACCTCATGGAATTTGATGCACCTACCTAAAAGCCATATAGAATTTGATGACCCTACCTGAATCCTTTTCAAACTTTGATGATCCTGTGCATAACCTATGTAGACTTTGATGACCTTGCTAACAATACTAGTGAAACCTAATGGTCTTACATGCAACCCTCATGAGATCTAACACACCTAATTATAATATAGGTATAATTTGACTACCCTATACATAATATAGGTATAATTTTACCCTTATCTAATCACATTCCAATCTCCAGTAGCCAATTTGCACCTAGTGATGGCTACAAGGATGTCAAATTTAAGTTAGTGTCAAACAACACCATTCATTAGTAATTTGGTGTAATTGTTGACATAAATGACTCATTTTAGTCCCTATCGACCTAGTCACATTGAAAATTATCCCTTGGTTACAGCCAACCCAAGGGGGCTTTAATTTTCCTCAAAAAATTGGGCCAAACTTTTGCACACCTAAAATTTATGCAAAGTGGAGATCATTATTTTTTATGAGCAAGAAACTTCAAATGCACATAACCTTTATCCTATATCTCCTTTTCAAGCACCATTTTTTTGAAAATGAGAGTTTTTTTGAGCTCTACACAGTGGTGATAATCTCGTGCCTTGTAAAACTTAACCTCTATAGTTTTAGGGGGTTACACATTCTAGTCTATCAACACACTTAGTTTAGTGCATACTTCCTTATTTCATAATGGATTAGTCTCAATTTATAATTCTTACTTCATTCAAATATCATGAGTGGAAATTTAAAATACAAATTCTTTTGAGGATTAAAGGTTTACACCATATCACTATGGGTACATAAATATAACCACACCAAATTTAGAGAAGGTGAAGTGGCACAACAAAAGTGATGAAGCCTATGGTATTCTATGCCTATCTATGTATCCTGACTTGTTCTTTCATATAAAATTTGTAACTACTCCAAATCAAGTGTGGATCACATTGGAAACACTCTTTGGTAAGTATATCATCATGAGGGGTAATGAGTTAGAGAATGATCTCATTAGTTTGAGTCTAGGTGACTTTGAAATGATATAGGACTTATTCATAAAGTTTAAATCACTTAGGTTATAGTTGAAACTATGTGGTATTGACAAAAAAGATGATCAACTAATTAATTAATTTTTTTCTAAATTGAGATCTGACTATTCTATCTTCATTTCTACCTTACACACCACCAAGCATGCCCTTGGAGTTACATGGACCATGCCATCCTTGGATGAATTTATTATTGAATTGACTTGGGAGGAAGAAAAGATCAATAAAATGGGTACATATAATTCATCTAAATAACATGCCTTAATTGTGAGTCATGATAAACATAAGGCTTCTAGTAACAAGGAGAACAAACATAATAAGAAGGATGCAAAGAAAAGAAAAGGTAAAAAATATGATACTAAGTCAAAAGTATCAAAAAGAGTCCTCCTTTTTAGATGGGAAAACCAAGAGAGAGTGACTCACATGTGCCTAATGCAAGAAATATTGGCATAATGAAACCAAATGCATGAAGAAGTAGATTGACTAACTAACTAAGATGCTTGAGAAGCAAAATATAAGTGTCCCTAATTCTACCAATCAGATTTCATTAGAATAGGAGTATTCTAAGGTGAAATATAGTAGAAAGGGAAAATATAAGGTCAAATCACTTACTATAGTTGCATCTAAGGCTTCCATATGGATATTGGTTATGGTGCTTTGAACCACATGGCTTCATCTCTAGAAATATTTTCATCTTTGGATCCTTGTTCTAAGCCTTCCATCTTGTAGGGTGATGATACTTCCATAGAAGTTAGTGGGATAGAATCTATTGAAGTGGATGATGTAAAATTTCAAGATGTTCCATGTGTTCCCTCTTTATCCACAAATTTATTATCTATTTATCAGATCACTTACATCAACTCAGTCAAAAGAGTTGAATTCACACCTAATTAAATGGTTATTAGGAAAGTAGATAGTGCCTCCATAATTACATTTGGGAAAGTATATCACCATTCATGATTGTATACTTTCTCACATTTTTCTTTTGATCAACCCTCAACTTCATTGCTCACTCATTCAAATGGATTGAGTAAATTATGGCATGAGAACTTTGGCCATCTCAAATATCACTACCTAGAGCAAATTAATAATCAAGACATGGTTTTAAGGTTTCTACGAGTCAAGTTTTTTGATATAATTTTCTAAGGTTTCATACTTGGTAAGTATCCTAAATAGAAGTATGAAAAGGGAAAATCATGGAGAGTTACATAGATACTGGAGCTAGTTCACAATGGCATTACTAGATCATTTTCATCTCCTTCATTCAACAAGCCTAAATACATACTTACCTTCATCGATGATTTTTTAAGGTATAATTAGGTGTAATTTATTAATCATAAATTTGAGGTCTTTGATCATTTTCAATAATTCAAGGTGTTTGTATAGAAATAGTTAGATAAATCCATCAAGATTTTATGCATTCATAATAGTGGTGAGCATATCAATAACCATAATTAACAATTCTACACATTAGATGGGATTGAACTATAATGTAAAATTCCATATAGTCCTTAGTATAATGGTGTTGTAGAGTACAAGATAGGTCCTTGAAGGAAATTTCCAAATGTATGCTATACTCTAAGTCTCTTGCACCTCAGTATTGGGCTGAGGCCATCAACTAGGCTTGTTATATCTAGAACCAAGTTCCTCATAAATAATTAAAGGGAGTCACTCCTTTTGAATCTTTGAGTGGTAAAAAACCCATATTGAATCACTTCTGAGTGTTTGGTTCACCTTTTATATCCCACATTCCAAATAATAAACATAAGGCAAAGTAACCTCAAAGTCATCCTTGCATCTTCATTAGATATCTTGAGGGTGTTAAGGGATACAAGATTCTCCTCCTTACTACTAATGAATTATTCATTGAGATAAGTATTCATTTTCAACAAGGTCATTCGGTATACACACTTGACACCTCTCACTCTTCCTTGGATGCACTTGGATTTAATGAAATTTTGTTGATTCAGATCTACCTGAGCAACTTCTTGATGATCTGAATTCTTATTCTAGTTCTGATGATGAGAGTAGTGATGAAGATTCACCTCCTTACCTATAATATCTTTAGAGGATGAGGAATCTCCTCTTGAATCTTTGAGCATTGGTCATATTTAGGATATACATACATTACAAAGTGTTGGACAATGGGTTGAAGATCTATTAGATACCAATTAAACCTATTCAATATTATAGAATGCCCCATATGAAATATTACAACTGCTTCTAATCCATGGTCATTTAGAGAGGCATCAAGAAATATTGAGTGTGATACTACTATGAAAGATTAATATGGTTCCTTATTGAGGAATAACACTTGGGATTTAATCCCTCTTCTTAAGGGAAGAAAAATTATTCTATGTAGGTGGATCTACTAATTTTTTTTATCACAAATGGATCACTAGACAAGTTCAAATCATGTTTGGTTGTAGATGGTTTCTCTCAGGTACCTATAGTTGACCACACCAATACATTTTCCTTAATTAATAAAATGAACTCAATTTGACTCACTCTTTTTATTATTGCAACACATTGTTGGGATTTTCATCAAATGGATGTGAAGAGTGATTTTCTTCATGGTGACCTCAAATAGGAAATATACATGGAGTAACCACAAAGATTCATGTAATATTCTTCCTTAGTTTTCAAACTTTATAAATCTATATATGGCCTCAAACAACCTCCTTGAGCTTGGTATGCCAAGATGGTCTCCTTTCTTCTTTCGACTAGGTTCAACAAATGCCATTTTTATTTGACTATCTACATCTTATGGAAGGATAATTTAGTTTTAATTGTGGTTCTCTACCTGGATGACCTATTAATCATAGGGAGTTATTCATCCACCATTGTAATATTGAAATTTATTGTGTTTGATAGGTTCTCAATGATTGACTTGGGCTTATTAGATTACTTACTTAGGATTGAAATTTATCAGTCTAACTATGATATCACTATTAGACAATCTAATTATGCTCTTGATTTGATTTCAAGGTTTAACATGGATTAATGTAAACTAAGTCCTACTCCCTTTCTATCTAGTGTGAAAATTGAGGCCTATTTTCCATCTCCTTTGGTTGATGCTACCTCATATCAAAAACTTATTGGTAGTCTCATCAATCTTACACATACTATACCTAATATTTCATATGTAGTGGGCATGGTCTCTAAATTTGTGCATGAACCACATGAGATACAATGGAAAATAACTAAATAACATCTCCGCTACATTCAGGGTACTCATAGTGATCCAGAGGGTAAACAAAAACACTTTCACTTTATCTTGTTTTAAGATACACTTCCTTAGAAATGGATCATCAATTCATTATTCATGCAAAGTCTCTTATGTTCACTTTATTAAATTATCTTGAGGGTAACATTGATCTATAAAAAATATGAAAACAAACACAAGTCATCCATTCACCTTTGCTAACACCTAATTCTGACTCTATTAAACAAGTTCATTTTCTATCTTTATATATAAAGGTTCTTTAACACTTTCATTGATTCAAAAGTGATATAGTTATTATTTTATTCTCATTATTTTTTTGTGTGTTATTTTAAACCTTATTAATCTCCTAAAACCATCAGTCAACTCATTATCACTTCTTATCTTAACCTTGGCAACTTTGCCTACTTTATCCACAGTCCTTATAGCATTTTTAAGGCATTTATTGATTGCATAAATATTTACAATGGAATATTGGAAAAATAAATACCTTTACAAGTAAGCTCTTTCTCATTTTATTAGGTCACCAATTTTCAATCCTTAAGTATACTTTTAGATCACTTTCTAGGTGCTTTTAGACCACTGTTTAGGCATATTAGGTCTGTCTTGCACCAATCTGCACACATGCTCCTTTAATATTACAAACACATAAAAAAATAATCTAAAACCAAAAAATTATCTTAGCTAACACCTTGAAATATAAAATATAAAAATTTGAGAATTTTTCATTGATAGAATATATTGGAATGTGGATTTTAGTTTCAAAACCCTAGTTTTAGGGTTATAATCACTATTACAAGCCCAAGAGCACTTATTTTTTAATTATAGAATTAAAAATGAACTTAAAATGATTTTAAAGGTTTATTAAAATATATTATAGTTTTTAACACATCTTTTAACCATTTTTATCTTCTTTCAACTGATCTGCTAAGTGTTTCTAAGGTTTATATGTCTATCTGTGCAAGTTTGTAGGACTGTGTAACCAAAAGGTCAGATCTTTGTTCATTTCAAGCTTATTTCAAGTTTTAAAATATTTTTATTGATTAAAAAACGTTTATATAAACCTCCAAAATATTTATTAAGTAATATAATCTTTCTTACATGTATCTAATTACTTTAAACATGGATTTAAACTAGTTGTGTAGGAAATCATAGTCCACACAAGATTTAGATGTTTTGTTTAGGAATTATACCTCAAAATGAATTAGTACACACTTTTAGATTCAATAAGGTTGAAAAAATATTTAAAAATATCCTTTTTTATTCAAAAAAATCTTCCACAGGGTTCTCCCTTGCATAAAATGGTTACTCAAGATTCTTCCTACCCTAAACAGAGCACATAGGGTTTATACTATTCACTAAAGACAACCCTCTTCAAATACAAAATCCAAAGGTTTTAAATCATATTAAATTATTGATACTTAATTATTATAGATATACAAATGGTTTTAAAATACTCCCACATATAATATTAATATTTAAAAGAAATAAAGTCTTTGAAAACCATAACACATAATTTATTAGTCAAGTTAGCTCAGCAAGATTTGCCTGAACATATTCTTAGTATTAAATCACATTCCACTTATTCAAAATTTCATCCTTTTAAATAGTGAAATAAAATTCTTGTGACATATAAATATATATAAATAGTCTAAAAATCCACTTTATAACTCAGTTCCATGATTACAGTTTGCAAGATAAAATAGGGTCTGTAATTTAGTTATAAGAAACAAGAAACTTCTCCTTCATTTTGGGGTTATTTTAAATTTTTTATTAGAAACCAAAACTCCTAAAATTATCTTTTTAAAAACACTCTTACCAAAACTTAGAACTTTACAACCTTTTAAAAGAAAACCTATAACCAACTTTTGATAACTACTTCTCATGTACGTTGAGGATGATAATTGACAAAATGCCTCAATACATGATCCATATATGTTAAATTTGATATTTTTATAACCCCAAAATAATTAATATATTGAGACATATTTAGACATGGTTTCCAAATCCATAATAATACTAGGTAGTTTGAAATTTCAAATAAGAAAATTAGCGAGAAAACATTGCATAGACTCTAATTTGAATTTTAAGACTACTAAAGACTCTAACCTCTACAAAGACACTGAAAATGACTCCTATTAGCTATAATGAATCAAAATGTGAAGTTACACTAGTATTTATAAGGAGCTAGTGATGCTCTTGCATCATAATACTAAGGAGAAAATTGAAACTTTCCCAAAAATTTATAAATGATATGGAGTTCATGTTATGTTATAACATCCTTCTTCCAAGTGTAAGTCCACCTAGATCAAAAGGCCTATTTGAAACACATAGGAATTTTTTATGATTTCCTAACTTGATGATGGCTCCTCATTTATTCATATTTATCTTTATTCCTCCTTTGAGGTCATCTTCTTGTGCTTTGATCTTCAACCTGATCATCTTCAACACATTTTTATGCTCCTACAACCAACCTACACATGGAACACACAAGTCAATGAAAATATTCTCCTAATTATCTTATTGGAAATCATACTCTTGCTCATGATTTAATGTTCTCTATATGATTGGATTTGTTGTTTATGGGAATACTATTGTTTTTGGCCTCTTCTCTCCTTCAAACCTCTCAGTCTCTTCAATCTCATAAGCCTCTTCTTGCTGCTATTCACTCTTCACCAGATCATTAACTTCTCTTTCCATAGCAATGCCCTCAACATGCTCACTTTATCAACAAATTAGTCTAAAATATCATTTTTTTTTATGCATGAAAAATGATTTGGCAAAATTGAAAATAATCCTTTTACTAGTTCATCTAAAAGTATCTCACTTCTATCTTTTTTTCTCAGTTGGTCCTTTGTTTTAGGTAGTTGTACTCTCTTAAGCAAGTTTGTTGCACCTTGATCCACCTTAATAAAGTCTATTACACCTTGATACATACGTTATCCAAGATATCTCCTTAGATCCAATTATTTGAGAAATCAATTTGCTCTCTTATTTTTAGATTCTTTAGCTCCTTATCTCATCTTAAGCCTCTCTTAGATTTCAACCTGCCTTGACCCACTACCTACAATCTCATTTGAGTAGTCTCTTCAAACAACTTTCATCATAATTTTAAT
The DNA here is from genome assembly GCA_037957365.1 of Torreya grandis. Classification (NCBI taxonomy): domain Eukaryota; kingdom Viridiplantae; phylum Streptophyta; class Pinopsida; order Cupressales; family Taxaceae; genus Torreya; species Torreya grandis. The sequence continues at coordinate 1,817,170 of JARHVA010001871.1, forward strand.
AAACTAATAAAATTCATAAACTAAAAACAATAATCAAATTTTTACCTTATTTGGCTTGCAATATTCTCCACCTTCTTCCTAATGACCTTCAGGCTTTGATACTAAATGATGTAGAGGCTAAATAAAAACACTCTCACTTTATCTTGTTTCAAGATACACTTCCTTGGAAATGGCTCATTAATTCATTATTCATTCAAAGTCTCTTATGTTCACTTGATTGTATTATCTTCAGGGTAACATTGATCTATAACAAATATGAAAATAAGCACAACTAATCCATTCACCTCTACTAACACCCAATTCTAACTCTACTAAATAAGTTCATTTTTTGTCTTTACATTCAAAAGTTCTTTGACACTTTCACTAATTCAAAAGTACTCTAGTTGTTATTTGATTATCATGACTTTGTTTTTGTTATTTTTAACCTTATTAAACTTATAAAACCATCAGTCAACCCCTTATCACTTCTTATCTTAACCTTGGCAACTCTACCTACTTTATCCACAGTCCTTGTAGCCTTTTTAAAGAATTTATTGCTTATAAAAAGATGTATGGTGGAATCTTGGAAAAATAAATACCTTTCCAAGTAAGCTCTATCTCATTTTATTAGTCCACCAGGTTTAAATCTTTAAGTTCACTTTTAGGTCACTTTTCTAGGTGATTTTAGGCCATTGTTTAGGCTTATTAGGTCTTTCTTGCACCAATCTACACACAGACTCCTTTAATAGTACAAACATGTACATAAATACTATAAAACCAAAAAAATATCTTATCTAACACCTTGACACATCAAATATAAAAATTCAAGAATTTTTCATTAATAGAATCTATTGGAATGTGGATTTTAGTTTTAAAACCCTAGTTTTAGGGTTATAGTCACTGTTACAAGCCTAAGAGCACTTATTTTATAATTATAGGATTCCAAATACATTTCAAATAACTGTAAAGTTCTATTCAAATTTGTGATAGTTTTTAACATGTCTACCAACCATTTTTATCTCCCTTCAACTCTTTTGTTAAGCGTTCCTAAAGGTTTATATGTCTATCTATGCAAGTTTACCAGAATGTGTAACTAGAAGGTCCACTCTTTGTTCATTTCAAGATTAGTTTAAGTTTTCAAATATTTATATTGATTGAAACATGTTTATATAAACCTCCCATGTATTTATTAAGTCATATAATATTTCTTACATGCCTCTAATTACTTTGAACATGCATTTAAACTAGTTGTGTAGGAAATCATAGTCCACACATGATTTGGGAATTTTGTTAAGGAATTATACCTCAAAATGAATTTTTACACACTTTAAGCTTCAATAAGGTTGAATAAATATTTAACAATCTAATTTATTATTTAAAACAATCTTCCACAAGGTTCTCCCTTGCATAAAATGGTTACTCAAGATTCTTCCCACCCTAGATAGAGCACATAGGGTTTCTACTGTCTACCAAAGATAACCCTGTTCAAATACAAAAGCCAAAGGTTTTAAATCATATTATATTATTGATAATTAAGGATTATCAATATACAAATGGGTTTCAAATACTCCCACAAAGAATCTTACTATTCATAAGAAATAAAGCCTTTTTAGTAAACTAAAAACCATAACACATAATTTATTAGTCAAGTTACCTCAACAAGATCCACCTAAACATATTATTAGTAATAAATCACATTACACTTATTTAAAATTTCATCCTTAGAAATATTTCAAGCCAATTATTGTGACATATATATATATATATATATATATATATATAACCTTGTTTTGTCTTACAAACTGTGATCATGGAATTGAGTTATAAAGTGGATTTTCAGACTATATATATATATATATATATATATATATATATATATATATAGTCTGAAAATCCACTTTATAACTCAATTCCATGATCACAGTTTGTAAGACAAAACAAGGTCTGAAATTTAGTTATAAGAAACAAGAAACTTCTCATTTATTTTAGGGTTATTTTAATTTTTAAAAAAAAAAACCAAACCCCATAAAATTCTCCTTTTCCAAATACTCTTACCAAAACTTATAAATTTACAACTTTTTTAAATAAATTCGATAACCAACTTTTGATAACTATTTCTTGTATACATTGAGGATGTTAAATAACAAAATGCCTCAACACATGATCCATGTCTATTAACCTTGATATGGTTCTAACCCAAAACCAATTAAAATATTGAGACCTCTTTTGACATGTTTTCCAACTCCATAGTAAGACTAGGTAGTTTGAAATTTCAAATAAGGAAATTGGTGTGAAAACATTGCATAGACTCTAATTTGAATTTTAAGACTACTAAGGATTCTAACCTCTCCAAACACACTCTAAATGACTCCTACTAGATATAATGACTCAAAAAATGAAGGTATGCTAATATTTACAAGGAAGTTATGATGATCCTGCATCACATAGTTTTAAGATTCACTATGGAGCAAGCATCGATGTTGACTTGATTAGTTACATAGATTTAGATTAGGTTGGTGATATTCATAATTTTAAGTCTAATTCAGGCTATAGTTTCTCCCTTAGTTTAGGTATAATTATTTTGTAAATAAAAAAGGATAATTTTATTGATTTTTTTTCTACTGAGGTATAATTCAAAGAAGTTTTCAATGTTACCACTAAGGCTATTTCATTTCAAGGGATTCTCACTAAATTCAATATCTAATTTCGATGACCAATAATCATCTTCTATGATAAGAAAATCATAATATAGATATGCAATAATTTATTCCTCCATAATTGGACCAAATATATTTATATTCAAATGCATTTCATTTGGGAGATCATCCATGAGAAAGTCATTGATATCTACTACATCTAGACAATGGAACAAACTACTGATATATTCACCAAACCCTTCACTAAGAGCAAGTATCTTCATTGGTGACCTATTATTAGGGTTAGGGTAGCTATAAATTATTACTCCTTTGGGGTATCATCTCTATGTACTTGGGTACCTCATAAAGCCATTGTGTTTGGACCTAATTCTTTTACCCATTTAAGTTATGCTTGAGGGGGTGGTAGTGTAGGTTTTTTTCCAATATGTGGTTTTACCTACATGGTATAATTAGATGTCTTAGGTTAATAGTAGGTCATTAGGGTAAATTTACTTTAAGTCATTTTATAATTATTAGTTGATTTATTACCTTTTTGGGTGACCTAATTTCTCACTATATAATGTACCTTCTTATGTACTTTTTAGCTAATAATACTAATATAGATTTTTGGTTGTGAAGACTAGATTTTTCCATTTTGAGTTATTATTTAGATTTCACTACTCCATATAGATTCCTATTCATATATTTTATCCTATCCATCTATTCCTCAATTTTATCCCACTATAAAAATATCAAAGGCTTCAACTATGATCTCCCCCATGTTGTAGCTATGGCTCCAAATCATTTCCCAGGTATAATTATGAGGATTAAAAGCTTAAAGACTCTTTCTATTACTATTAATTTTATTTTTATATTTATTATAATAATGTGACATAATGAAGGGGTGTAGATTATTAGCATATACAAGTTCAAAAGTGTACTCTCTATAAATGTATTCATGAAGGTGGGTAGATAAAATTTTATGCATCTTTTTGTACTACCAAAACATATATTTTTTGAATGGTGTAGTTTTTTCCTTTTATAATTTTACAATGTATAATGCATGATTGGGAAGATGATGATTGCATAAAAATGTTGAATAAATACAAAAAGGTAATTGGAGAAAGAAAGAATATGATAATAGTGGATATGGTTTTGGGCACTATATAGAAGGTGATGTTGGATCTTAGTTTGAGTATTGTGTTTGATCTAGTAATTATTGCATATAACTCTAGTGGGAAAGATAAAATAAAGGAGTGGAATAAAGTTTTAAAGGAAGGAAGATTTGATCGTTTCAATGTTATTTCTATACTAACATTATAATTTGTAATTTAGGCTTTTACTTATTAGTTGTTTATTGTATCTATGTAAAATCAAACCTACTTTAGAGTGTAATCTAATAAAACAATTTTAAAATTTATAGGCCTTAATATAATTATATATATTACCTTAACCTTAGTTGACATGGATGTAACTTAATTATTACAAAATCAAGTTTCATACATTTTTCATCTTCTTTCTCAATTAAGAAAATGTTTAATTCATGTGATGGAAACATGTTTATATCTGGTTAGGGAAGATTAAATTAGATGGGAAAGACTATTTGAGTTTTAGGTTTAAATGTTTTGATTTTGAATATTATAAAAGTTATGGCCATCAACATAGCTAAAGTTGATTTGTTCTTCATGTGTCAACGTTCACACATGCCAACTTTCACACATGTTAAGTTTAATGAATAAATAAAAACTCATCTAAAAAATATGTTTAATTATAAATAAAATGGGTTGTAGGAGATGGCTAAAATTTACATTTTAGATTTTAATTTTAAACATAAAAGCCCAATTGTGAAAACTTAATGTGATTAAGATGCAAATTAAATATGTAGAAAAAATTATAATGTAATGTACGATTAACATTAGGGGAAATGTCATGGCAATGTTAGTGGTAATGTTATGGGTGATATTGGGGTGAAATTCCCAAATTTATTCCTAATGTCACCTTGGAAATTAAAAAAATAAAATAAAAATAAAAATAATAGGCCTCTTAGGATAAAACAACCATTTTTTTTTTCATTTTAGTTTCTATCAATCACTAAGTGAGGAATAATAGTACAATGAATGTCAATTGGGTTTTGTGAGGTAGTGAACATTAGGGTTGACTTGAGGATTTTGTGAGTAGGGTTCGTGAGTGTGAATGTTGGAGAATTTATGGGGTAAGGTTTGTGAATATGAGTTTTTGATTTTGGAATTTTGGGTGGTAGAGAATGTAAATTTGAGTGGTTAAGTTAGGGATTTATGGGATAGGGAATGTGAGCATGAGTATTGGGTGTTTTTTGGATTAGGTTTTGTGAGTGTTTTATTAAATTTTTATTTTTTTGAGAGGGGTGTAGGGTTTTTTGAGTTTGATTAGGTAGGGGTTTATTGAATAAACCTTCATAGTATAAGAATGAAAGAGATAAATTTAGAGAGGATGAAGAACTATGAAGATGGATGAAATGATCATAATACACCACCTGGATTGTAGTAGGTAGAAGAAGAAGATGTTGATAACTAGGTAAACTTGAAAACTCTAGTTTTTATTTATTTTTGCAAAACATAAATGAAAAAAGTAACTATATAAATATGAATGTATGTTACATTTATTGTTTATATATATATTTATTAGATAAAATTTTAATGCATAGATAAATTTAGAAATTTTTAAAAAATGAAACATTTAGAAAATTTAGAAAAAAAAAAAAAAATTTATAAAAAAATAAAAAATCAATCAATTCAAAAAATAAAGGCAGTTTTAATAAAATCTCAAATTTTTTAGAAAATAAAAATTTTAGGGTAATTTTAATAAATTTCAAAAAATCAAAAATTTAGTGAAACTTCTCCCATTTTAAAGAAATTTTCCTTTTTCATGTTATGATTCTTTTTAAAAAGTTGGTTTTGTTTTACAAAAATACATCCCAAAATAAAATTGTAAGACTTAAAAATAGTGGTTTTATTTTATGGTAAAAAATGCAATATATATATATATATATATATACATATATACATATATATATATATATACATATATACATATATACATATATATATATATATATATACATATACATATATGTATATACATATATATATATATATATATATATATATATATATATATATATATATATATATATATACATATACATATACATACACACATACAAACACACACACACACACACACACATATACATACATATATATATATATATATATATATATATATATATATATATAATAATTAGTTTTGGGTAATTTTTTTTAAAACTTTATTTATTTCTTAAAGTGGTAGTACAATATCATATGCCAAGTATACCCATCCCCTATAACCTTTATACTATATTAAAGAGAGTTTATGATCAGGTAGTGATTGAGGAACATGGTTGCAACAGTTAGTCATGTGTTTCTTTAGTGACTTCAGTGACTACAATGATTTCTTTTGGTTGAGTCGCATGCCCCCTGTATCCTTGGATATAATGCCATTAGTGGAGGTGAATTTTGATGCTAGTGGTGTCTTCCACCAGCTTTTCAATATGACTGTACAAATTCTATTTCATTCATGTTTATATGAATCATCGACAATACCTATGTTTGTAATTTTGATTCCTTTAAAATGCATTCCATAAAGTTCTTCAAGTGTAACAAGTTGTCATTAATTTCTTCCAACATATTATAATGAATGACAAAATACTCCTTGAAATGTTTAGTGGCTGATACCATCTCCCTTTGGTGTTTGATATTCTCGCTATTTTATTTTAGAAGTAAGTTATTGATACCAATTAAGGTATCATTTATTTTGTCCATCACAAGACTTTTCCCCTGAAAGATCTCTTTTTTGCCTCTTTTTGAGTTATTTTCCTAAGGAGCGGAGCTAGTTTCTCCTATGCCTTGATTCATTGTACCACCCTCCTCTTTATATGATGATTTTTTTAGAGGATCAACCTCATCCCAAGTGGCTTTTATTTTGATACAATATAGCCTTGCATTATTCTCAGATATGACAATCCCTTTATTCTTCTCCATTGGTCTGCCTTCTTCAGTAGCTCACCTAATCCATTTTCTCCCCCCTCTTGATAAATGGTGTGGAACCTCTTATTCCTATGTTCTTCTTCAAAGTGAGCCTGGGGAAAGTTTATCAGGCTTCCCTCTTGCTCTTTTTATTTTTTGGTGAAGTAGATTATTCTTTATCTCTATGGCTTCCAAAGAAGTTAACTCCTATCTTCTATTCCTCACTCGAGCCCATGCCAAGATCTCCCACCATATAATTATGTGGGTGGACCTCGCTGATCCTTTCCCTTCCTTCTACAAGCTCTTCATTAGAAATATCTGTTAAGGTTATAATACATCCCAAAATGATTATAGAGATTGAAAGAGCACAACAAATAAGTTACAATAGTGTCATGATCTCTTTTATCAATTTCATAGGCTCTGTTGGCACTACATTAAGATGCAAGAAATTATATAAGACTTTAGATTTGTCATAAAAATTTTGTAGTAAAAATATCATTTTAAAAGGTGATTAGGCTAAAATAATTCTATTTTATTTTCTATCGATGAGCTGACAATTGTTGAAGAAACTTGCTAAAAACCATTGGGAGACTTTTAAAATGTGTCTATCATCTATTCTTTCATTGATATCCAAATCATCACTATTGTGAAATGGTAGATGTATCCTGTCAGAATCAACACTATCTTCACACAACATCTTTCTATTTTTAGGTATATCTCTATCGTGGCACTTGAGCCTAGACTAACAACAGTCCAAGAGAGACGCTGAAATTTCTATATTTCTTTGATTTAATAGCACTAGATTAAGAAATGAATGTCAATTGACGTCTTTATTCTTGCAACTAGGAATTAGAAAGTCTATTATTTCTTTTTGGGGTGCCCATGTAGATCCTTCACCTACTCTCCTTCTGACGTCAAAATGCCATCTACTAAGGAAACTTTCTAAAAGGGATAGAAATGCTATTGAAAGCTTCCAACTTACCCATCCCTGATTGTTACAATTATCTAATGACCATACCTATTGCTATTTGGAATAATAACCAAAAATTTGCATACGTCTAATAACTAATAGATCATCATATTTTAAAATTTTTCCTAGACTTCTATCTAGCTGATTCTACCTACATTGAGTTTTTCCAATAAGCGCTTCTTCCGATTTTCCTTTTTAGTCATCATCCTAAGATAGACTTCTTTATCTTGGACATTATCTTTGCCTTTCATCTCATCCATTTAGGTTTTTGTTCTTCTAGTAATATAAATTATTTTTTAAGAATGGAAACCCATTATGTCTTTTTAGGATCCCTGGTATATTCTCCCATCCTTTTCAGTATTTTTGATTGTCTTTTTTTTGCATACCAACTAACCAACCAGTCGGTTGCCATGTTGCTTTCTTTAAAGATATGATGAACTTGTATATTTTTGAAATATGGTCTTAACCTCTTCAATTATTATAATTTTTTTATTCTCCAATTTATTATGTCTCCCCTCTCCCATGCTCTAATAATTAATAATGAACTCCTTCAATAGATAAATTTTTGATTTTTTCTTTGATTAGCAGTTTAAGACCTATGACTAGGCCTTCTACCTCCACTATGTTGTTCAAGTGCATTCCCATATAATGGGCCTCATAAATGGTTAACTATCTTATATGATCTCTGATGACCACCCCAATTATTGAGTGCCCTAGGTTGCCTTTAGATGCCCCATCAAAATTTAATTTATTCCAACCTTTCTCAAGAGGGAGCCATTTTGCTTCTTTCCTTAAATATTTCTTCCTTTGTTTTTCACTAGGCCTTAATGTTTTGTATATTTTTTTGATGCCTTCCCAGTTTTCCATTATCTTTAGCTCTTTTAGGTTAGCTTCTTTATTTTCTTTTTGTTAGGCTAGGCCTAATACCTATTTGATGTTGTTTTTTAGTTCTAACCATAGTCTCTCAGGTGGCTTGTGTTTCACATTATCATTAAATATTCAAGCATTTATTTACATCCATATGTTCCATGTTATCATAATCGAGACCATATCCTAGACATCTCCAATCATATTTACTTTAGCACTAGTTTTTCAATATTTGAGATACCCTTTTAAATTTTGGTTTAAAATCCATTTTACATTAAAACTATTTAAGAAATAATTCCAAAATATAGCTATATATTGGCATTGTATTAGTAAATGATCCACAGTTTCTTCATCTTGATAGCATAATACACACCTAGATATGCCATGGAATCCTCTTTTCCTTAAAAACTCCCCTGTAATAATTTTCCCTTGTGTTTTCAGCCATAGAAAGGACTTGGTTTTTGGATAAGCTTTGGAGCTCCAAATTCCACTCCAAATTTGCTTATCTAAAGAATTGGGTTGAGGTTCAATCTATCTATTATAGCCTCCCTTGACTGAATACTCTCCTAATCCTTGATTGTTCCATCTAATGACATCTTTATCTAAGATCCAAGGGATTTTAAATCCTTATAACAAAGTATTTATTCTCTTATGGGCCTCGTTTTGTTTACCTTCCCTATTCTCAAAGGTTTTCTAGATAACATTTTTGTATCCATATTTTAACTTCTCTATCCAATAATATTTGACTTTGCATCCCCACTGTCTTATGTTATTTTCTTTTAAGTCCTTGTATTTTGAATCCATGCTTAATGGCTTTAGGGAGATCCAAAAATATTCCCAGAAGTTTGTGTCCTCTCCATTCCTAACATTGAAAAATAGATATTTTAGTATAATGGTTTGGACTTCTCTCAAACTATTCCAAATTATAGATCCAGGTGGAAGATTCTCTATAGTGAAGATTCTAGCTTGGTCACTGCTATCCAAATATTTTTTGACAAAATCTTTCTCCAACTCATTACTAGGCTCTTTCCCAACCTCCATACTAGTTTGGCAACTAAATATATATTTAGTTTACCCAGGTCTGTAATCTCATCCCCCCCTGACTTTTTGGTTTTCTCACCATATCCCATACTAGCAGGGAAAATTTGTTTGTGTGTCCTGTACCTTGCTAGAGACACTTTCTATAGTTTTTTTTAAAAAAAAAAAAAATTTGGTAAAGCACTACTATAGGTTCCTTCAGCATAACAAACTAGTATACTACTTTAGCCTATAAAATCAATTTGATGAGAGTTATCCTTCCTGCTAGGGATAAATATTTTCCTTTCTAGCCCCCAAGTTTTCTTTTCAAATTTTCAATTATTTCCTCCCACATTTTATTATTTCCTTTGCCATGGAATAAAATAAATCCTAGATTTTATTTGGAAGGGGGGAAATTATGAATCCCAAAATCCTGTTCAAGAAAGACTACAAATTGGGAGACATGTTAAGGTGAAAAAAATTTGATTTATCCTTGTTGATGATTTACCCTAAATTTTTTTTGAACTTGGATAAAACATCTATAGTAGTTATAAATTATTACATTGAAGGGTTAACTAATAAAATATTATCATCTAAAAATTGGAGGTGTGTATGCTTAACACCATCTGTGGTAGCTTGTAAGCCTTGCAGTCAATTATTATTCTTCAAGGACTATAATCTCCTTTCCATTAATTCAATCATCAATATAAATAAATAAGGATAATGGGTCCCCTTGTCTTAGTATTCTTGAGGAAGAAAATAATCATTTCAGAGAGCCATTCACCATGATCAAAAACATAGGTGATGAATAACAACTTCTAATCCACTTTCTCCAAAGTGGACTGAAGCCAAATCTCTCCAAAACCTTCTCTAGGAAAGACTAATTAACCCTATCAAAAGCTTTGGAGATGTCTAGCTTGACCAACATCCCTTGCCTCTTACTAGAATCATCGAATGAATAACCTCATGAGTAATTATTATACCATCCAAAGTTTTCCTTCCTTGCATAAACCTTGCTTTCTCTTCTAAAATCAATTTAGGAAGGATACCTTGTAGTCTAGTAGCAATAATTTTTGAGATAAACTTATAGATTGAGTTGCAGAAAGATATAGGCCTAAAATATTCTAGAGATCTAGTGTTAGATTTTTTTGGTATGAGCATGATAAAGGTGGTGTTTAAAGATTTTAACAAGCTTTGTGATTCCAAAGATTCCTATATCATTTCTCTTATATTCTCTCCCAAGAGGTCCCATAAATGTTGAAAGAAGAATGTTGGGAACCATCAGGTCCTGGCACACTCTCCTCTTCAATTTCAAATATGACCTTTCTAACTTATAATTATTTATTCCTCATCAACCTTTCATTGTCTAGATCTATGACTATAGATTGGATTTAGTTCAAGAACTCATCTTGATCTTCTCTTCCCTTATTGTCCTAACTGAGCATCCTAGTCTAGAAGTTAACTAAATGTTCTTTGATTGCCTTTGGTTCTTCAATTATGACACCCTCCCTAGTTTCCAAATTTTTGATATAATTCTTTTGTCTCCTAATTTTACAATAGAGTTGAAAAAACCTTGTGTTCCTATCTCCTTATTTTAGCCATTTAATTCTTGATTTCTACTTCCAATAGATTTCTTCCTTCATTTAGATATCTTCTAGAGCTCTATCTACTTCTTCTTCTTCCAACTAGAGGGCTCTCTCTATGTTTCCTTTCATTATATTTTCTTGAGCTTATTCACTTCAGATCTCTCTTTTGTTGGAATATATTCTTAAATGTGTGCTTGATATAAAAATTAAGAGCTAGTTTAAGTTCTTTTAGTTTATTATGAAAAATATACATTTTTGTTCCATAAATAGAACGGGGCTTGTTACATTTCTCTATTATAAGCTCATTTATTTCAAGGTGATCCATCCAAATTTATTCAAATCTAAATGACACCCTAATTGGATTATCCTCATTATTTATGGTCAATGAAATAGGCCAGTGATCTGACCCAACCTTTCTTAAATTTTCCACTTCAAGGATGTTATGTTATATGTTTTTTCTATTGATTAGAAATCCATCCAACCATTCCAAGATCAAATCCTTTCCTTTCCTCTTATTACTCCAAGTAAACCATTGTTTCTTGGTTTTTATGTCACATAACTCTCCTTTTTCTAATAAGTTGTAGAATTCTCCACTAACCTTTTCTTTTCCTTTTCCCCCTTTCTTTTCTAAAGAGCTCAATCTATCATTGAAATCTCCCCCAATTATTTATAAACTTTCCTTCTCATTGTTGATTCTAATCTCCAACTACTCCCATGATTGTTCTCTTTCCTCTTTGTCTTGGGATCCATAAAAATTGACTAAGTAAAAAGGAAGTTTGTTCTTCCTTCTTTCCACTTTAGCAATAATAAATTATTCATGTTGATAAACTATCTGGAATTGCACTTCATGATTCTTCTAGATAAAATCCATTCCCCTACTGTGCCTAATGCATTCCTACCACTAATAGTTCTACCCAGATACTTAGTAAAACTTTTGCCAAAATATTCTAGATTCTTTATCTTTATTTCTTAAATAATTATCACTTATGCATTATGTTTTTTAATAACATTTTTCAGCATCCTTATTTTATTGGGGGCAATCAAACCCCTTATATTATAGGATAATATTTGAATCAGGATGTATGGGGTATCTTAATACTCTCCAAGATGGTGTCTAACTTTATTTGAGTGCCCACCCCTATAGTTTCCATGGATTCAGCTTGTCTATTCCTTTTTCTACTAGTCTCCCTCTTCTATTTTTACTAAAATTGCTTGTTCTATTTAGACTGGGTGTTTATGAAACCCCAATACTATCTTCCATGCTTTCTAATTCTATTTCCTCTGAATCCTTTATGTTTATCCAATTTTATTTCCTCATGTTCCTATCTATGATGTTGGTATCCTTTTATTGTTTCTTTTGTGCTTTTTTCTCAATTATCTTGGGTTGGTTGCCTATTTCAGGTTCCTTTATAAGATTCTCTATGTCCTCTTTAAAGCTATACTCTGATGCTATATCCTCTACTTCAATAGTGTCTTTTCCCCTCTATTTTTGCATTTCAAACACTCATTTAGACTCTTATTTTTTCATTTCCTTATTGTCTATCTCATTTCTCCCTTCCTTTGGTATATATTTTTTGACCACCCTACCTTTTTCTTTGACTACATGCTTATTTTTTGGCTTCATAAACCCTTTTTCATTATTTTCTATCTCCTTTGCCTCTTGATTTTTCTTTTGTAGAGATGGGCATTCTCTGAATAAATGACCATGCTCATGGAAATTTATGCACATGAAGGGGATACTTTCATAATCCATATCTTGGGTCCATTCCAACTCACCAACTTTAGGGTGATGTTTTTTGGCAATGGATGAGATAGATCTAGCTCAACATAAATCCTTGTATATCTTGAAAGACCTCTACCATGATGGGGTTTGGAAATGTCTATAGGATGACCTAAAGTATTAACAATAGTTTCAAATACATACCTAGACCATAATTCTTGTGGTAATACATATATGCAAATCTAGAATGGGATCATGCTTGAGATTTCTTCAGTCAGCTTAAAAGTTATATGCCAATGCTTCATGTAGATATCCACATTATTGAAGAAATAGGGGACTCCCCCAAAAACCTTGTCTTTTTTAGATTTGTTGGTGAATACTCTTATGAAGTATCCTTCTGCACAAAACCTAATTTTAAAGTCTCCATTCATTTTCTAGGTTCTTCAAGTCCATGTATGTAATTCTTCCATTGATAATTGAATACCCATGAACTTACAGATTAGGATACATCCATAGATCCCTGTAATATTCCTCCTTATTTCTGATGGATCAATGATGGAAATTGGAATTGCTTTTGATGCTTACATGCATGTTTTTCTAGTTCCATCCCTTGAGTTTTGAATCTTCTTCTTCCCTACCACATTCATCAAAGTATCAATTTATTTATCCAGATTCACTAATGGAGATCCAACCACCATATTCTTGAAAGTGGGTTTATAGGGGGGATTCTCCCATGTAGAAAGCATTTAAAAACTACAAAAGATCAGATGATCTCTATAATGTCACTTCTTAATGCCCCACAAGCAACATGAGGAGGTAATTAGTTTTGGGTCATTGATAAAAGGCATTGATCATTGGTAAAGATTGAAAATGAAAATTTAAATTAAAAATTTTACCCACTCAAATTTGGTAAAGGTTAAGAGAAAAGAAGAGGGCATAAGTAGAGATTTGTTAGGACTAAATTTGATGGTCAACTTTGCCTATCATGAAAATTATTGATTATAGTTACTAATTGACATTAACATTCAAATGCTTGTATAATTTATAGTAACACTTATTTTATATTTATATCTACAAGTAGTTCCACTATTTTATTTAATATTCATTATGTTTATGCTGATAAAAATAATAACAAGGAAGATTATGTCATCTTATCTTGATAAACAAGAGAGTTAAGAAATAAGTTTTTTAGAACTTATCAAATAAAATTGGGAGTATTTCTCCCCTAAAATGTATGATAATGTTTCATTACCATCATGGTCATTCAGACCTACCTCAAGGCTTTATGAGTCATTCAAGTATCTTGAATCGAGTAAGGAATGACAAGCTTTGTTATCCCAACTTTATATACTTGAAAGTCTTAAATTTTTTGTATTTTCCATCGACATGGTCAAAATTCACCAATACTCCTATTGACCCAATTTTTTTTTAAAGTTAATAATTTATTAAAAATTATAATAAACCATATAAGTGAATCACAAAAGTACAATCTTATAGCTAAATTTCATTCTAATTTTTTATTATTGTTACACCATGTTTCACTTTTTTTGCTCCATTGCTATAATTCTATCATCTTCTCCACAAGTGCATTTTCCAAAAAAAAAATAGTGGAATTTAGGAGAAATTTATGAAAAATTCCAAAAAAACTAGGCAAATTTAGCAAATTTCAAGAAAAATCCCCAAATTAGGGAAATTTATGTTAAATTCAAGAATTAAGGGTAAGTTCAATAAATTCGATAAAAAGTAAGGAAAATTTGGGTAAATTCAACAAATGTAGGGAAAAATCCCCAAATGAGGGTAATTCAATGTAATTTAAGAAAAAATTAATAAATTAGTGAAAATTTAAAAATTTAGGGCAAAGCTAACTAATTTAGGAAAAATTCAAAAGAATGGGATAAATTCAAAAAACTTATGAAAACTCTAGAAATCAGGGTATATTTAGAAAATTTAGGGGGAATTTAGCAAATTTAGGGGATATTTAGCTAATTTAGTTGAAATTAAATTTTTTAGGGAAAATTAAAAAAATTAGGGAAATTTTTAAAACTTTAAAAAATAGGATAAATTGGGGAAAATTTGAAAAATTTAGTAGAAAATTAAAAATTTAGGGTTAAATAAAAAATTAGGGAGAATTTAACAAATTTAACAAAAAATAGCATAAATTGGTGAAATTTTGGGAAATTCAATAGATATAGTGCAAATTCAATAAATTTAAATAATATTCAACAAATTTAAATAAAATTCAACAAATTTAGGGGAAAATACAAAATTTAGGGCAAATACAACAATTTTAGGGAAAACTCCCCAAATGGGGAGAATTTAGTATATTTTAGAGGGAAATTATTAGAACTAATGAATATATAAAAGTAACATGCATATAGTAAAAAATAATATATATAAAGGTTATCAAAAGACACCTAAGATCATATGAATGATATAATTTATTTGAATTTTCAAACATCACGTAGGGGTTACACACTTTCTTATATAACCTTCTCCAACTTGTAGAATCCTAAAATTATCCATAAATGTCGACCATACAAGTATTGAATGGGCATACATAAAGATACATGGTAGGTATTAGGCTCATAAGAAATCCCCAAGTCATAGTAACCTAGTGGTCTATAGGTTCCCAAAAATCCCCAATTCATAGGTACCTAACAATCACTAGGCTCTCAAGAATGCTTTAACCTGTAGATACCTAGTGATCTCTAGGTTCCCAAAAATGCTCCAAATGATATATACCTAGTAGTCACTAGGTATCCAAATATTCTTTAAATCATGGTTTCTTATTATTTACTATGTTCCCAATAAATCTCTAAGTCATAGATGCCTAGTATTCTCTAGGATCCTAAGAAAAATCCAAGTCATATATACCTAGTGTGTGGTAGGATCCCAAATCCAAGTCACATATACCTAATTATCATTAGGTTATTAAAAATTCTTCAAGTCATCGATACTTAGTGGTCAATAGGTTATAAATAATGATCTAAGTTAAAGAAACCTAATGATCACTAGGTTCTCAAAAATGCTCACAGGTACTAATACCTAGTGATATCTAGGTTCTCAAGAATACACCAAGTTTTTAAAATGTAGTGATTGCTAGGTTCGTTAACATTATGACAAGAGGATCATACCTAACAGTTTCTAGGTTCATATGATAGGTAATATTTTCCTTACTAATGTCCCCTTAAATCTTGATAGGAAGAAATACAGAAAATGTCAAACATTAATAATGTAGCACTATAAAACAAGAAACTTAGACATCTATCATGAGACAGGACAATATCCCTAATGGAATCACCTTATTGGGTTTATAAGATAATGCTAAACTTATTAATATAATATGTCATACATGACCATCCCCCTTGATGAAATCTTCTTGAATTCTAAGCATCTCTTAAAATTCTACAAACTTGAATTTCATGAGAGGTTTTGTAAAAATATCTAACACTTAATATTCTAATCCATCTTGGATGCATTTTATCATAAGTTTTGGTGTATATCAATATGTTTCATTTTAGCATGAGAAACAAGATTGTGTTCAACTTGAATGGATCTTTTATTATCACAAAATAATATTGTTGGTTCTTGTTAAACCAATTCAAGTTTTCCTAGAAGTTGTTGAATCCAGGAAATATCTTGACCAACATTTCTGATCCTTTATATTATGTTTCTATGGTAGAAATGAAAACCACATGTTCTTTATTACACGACCATGTAATTGGTCCAAATCCCAAATTGAAAATGTATCTTGAGTATATTTTCATGTATCAAAATAACCTAGCTAGTCCAAGTAAATGTAAGTAAATAATTTATTATTACTATTCTTCAAATATTTGAATCCCATATGAGTGATGCCCTTGAGATATATCAAAATTATTTTTTAGCTTGAAATTAAATTTTTTTGGTTATTTTAGGATATGTGAGACCAAACTAGCTATAAATTAAATTTTAGGTCTAGTGTGAGTTAGATAGATAAGGCTCATAAATAGTTTCTTGTATAAAGTGGTGTCTATTATTAGTGAATTACAATCAATTAATAACTTGATCACTCCAAAATGATAGGGAATGGAGGCAATATTATAATCTATCATTTTAAATTTTGTAAGCCAATCAATTAAATACTTTGGTTGAGAGATGAATATGTTATCCTTTTCATATGTAACTTGAATCCCAATGAAGTAATAAAGTAATCAAAGAGAAATCATTTCAAATCCTTTCTTTATTTCCATTTTCATATGTTCAATCATACTTGGTGAGGGACCAATAAGAACTAAATAATTAACATAATAAACATTAATTATAATATTACCATTTTAATTCATGATGGAGACATTACAGTTATGTTGATATTTGGTAAA
Organism: Torreya grandis; assembly: GCA_037957365.1. Classification (NCBI taxonomy): domain Eukaryota; kingdom Viridiplantae; phylum Streptophyta; class Pinopsida; order Cupressales; family Taxaceae; genus Torreya; species Torreya grandis. Next base: position 1,834,352 of record JARHVA010001871.1, read on the forward strand.
TTCTTTCTTCTATTAAGTATTTGTGATTATTCTCATACCAAGCTCTTGGAGATTTTTTGAGTCCATACAAGGAATTTTTTAGCTTGAATACAAATATAATATCTCCATGTTTCTCAAATCCAAAAATTACTCCATATATATTTCTTCTTGAATATTCCCATTAAAAAAATCATAGTTTACATCTATTTGATGGGCCTTCCATCTAAAAGTGGTTGCTAAAGAGATAAACAAATCCTAACAAATTGTATCTTGGGAATTAGTGCAAAAGTTTTTGTGTAATCTATTTCTTCATATGTGATTTTTTTTGCTACAAGGCATGACTTATATCTTTAAGTTTCACCACTAGAGGAAAACTTAATTTTATAAACCCATTTTAATTTTATCACATTTTTTCCACTAGGATGAGTAACTATCTCCCATGGTTGATTCTTTATTATATATTTTTATTACTCAGTCATGGTATATTCCTACTACTAATTTACTCTAGCTTACTCATATGTTTGAGGATCACATGAATTCTATTACAGAAAAATTTAGTCCTCATAGTAATTTTTATGTCATAATATGAATAATCACATGAGTAAGAATTCATTATGACGTACAGTCAGTTTGTTAGTTATATTTGGTTATTGGAATATTATTATAAACAATATTACGATAATAGATTAACATATATTATTTGTTTAGATATATTTTTATGAGTTATAATAATATATCATATATAGGAGATTGTATAATCAAAGAGATTTTGGGGAGAGAGATTGATGGAGAGAATATAAGAATGATGTTCCTATAAATATGTAAACTCCCATATGTTTTAATAATTCGAGTGGAATAAATAATATTAGAGTGTATTTAAAATATTTCTTGTGTTTGAATTTATTATCTTTGTGTATGCTTCCATATTTATACATGATTTTGTGAAGACTCTGATTAACCCCATCATCTAGTATCAGAGCATGATTTTTCAAGTGGCTATGGAGTTTTAATGTTTTATCAAGGGGAAACCACACCATTCTATTTATTGCCCCTAATAATGTAGGTGGAAAATATTGTTGTATTCATTCTATTCTGATTATTCACTCTCATGTACATGTGCTAGTACATTTAATTGAAGTCTTTGAATAGTATCACAATTCTCTATTCATCACTTATATCTACACTGTATTCCCGTCATTCTCAAAGTCTAATTTTTTTTATATTCTATTCTACCATTAAGATTTTTTAGACCTATGTGATTGCATTCAAGGATTCTATGCACTGATAAATCACATTGATAACCATTTAAAGCTACATGTTGACCACTTTCCATCAATGTGTTTACATAAATTATACTAAACCAATGCTTTTCATCAAAGCCTAAAATCTTCATGTAGATTGTACACATATGCGACTTATATGCTCTTAAAAATAGTGGATCTTATATTTTTTAGGCATGATTATGATTTAATATTCATATTTTTACAAAGGATTTTGTTTGAATCTTATACAAGCATCCTACAAATGATATTCAACATACGTAGAGCTTGTAATAATAATTATCTATTCTAGAGGAGGATAGTTTTGATGTGTGGTTTTTCATCAAGATTTTATTTTCACATGATTGTGAGATGCACCCAACAGGGATTGGATCTCTCCTATGGTGCTATACAAAAATTTCCTCCCAACTTGAGTATGTTGAATGATGTGTAGTTCATGCTGTTTTTCATCGAAATCCAATGTTACAAATTGAGTTGTTAGTTTTGAGTCTTTTTTGGTCTTCATTGTTGATATGTTTTATCAATATATTATTTAATTTTGTTAAATGGGAAGTCTCAATGAAATTTTATAAGTCATTCATTTTTAATAGAAAGTCTAGAGTTATTTTGAGTGTCTTTTTTAAGTCAAAGATTTTAAATATGTATAAAAACCCAAAAGTGTCAACAGTAATGTATTTATTGAAAGAGTCATTTTTGTCAAATATTTATTTAGTGTAAAGTATATCGATAAAGTCAAAAATTCCAAAAGTGTCACTTTAAATATAGTCATTTTAAAAAAAGATGCACTATTGCTTGTATGTGATGTCCTAATGTCGAATGTGCTAGTATTGTGAGGGGGACCCCATTTTAGTCAAAATGACATGTAATTAAGCTTCGCAAGAACCAACTGGAAGTTGGAAGACATTTGAGGATGGATTATTTTTATGCCTCTCATTAGCCACTAATGAAGCGGCACTTCTTGATATGGTGACACGCATATATATATATATATATATATATCCTATTTTCAATATTTGTATGTGTGACAAATAAGAGGTGAATTTCCAATTTTCTCACATAGGGCATTACATAAAAAAGGTGTATAGAAGAAATATGAATGTGGTATAGTTAGGACAACATCTACTATAGAGATCCCATTACTGCTTTAATGATTTTAGGAGATGATCCACTAGTGACATGTATGTACGGTCACATAAAGGAAATGCATGATGCATTCCTTCATATAGTAGTGGTCATGTGCATCAATATTTCATCAGTAGTGTGTAGATCTATGAGTATGCATGGCATACAATTTTATTTTATCTAGTTCTTGGAGGCAAGAGTGAAAACTGAATAGATGGTTCTTACTGGTAAGTTCCCACACTAATTTGATTGATGTGTTCTCAATAGTGAATGGTAGATAAGAATTTGATGTGTTCCTTCATTAATTTTGTTAAGTCTTGTGAAACAAAAATTACTATGTAAGTCCTAAAGGGGGGAATGTTAGAGAAAATTTAATCCTCACAGTAATTTATATGTCATAATATGAATAATTACACGAGTAAGAATTCATTATTACATACAGTCAGTTTGTTAGTTATATTTAGTAGTAATTGGTCATCATAATATTGTTATAAATAATATTATGATAATAGATTATCATATATCATTTGTTTAGATATATTGTTATGAGTTATAACAATATATCATATATAGGAGATTGTATAATCAGAGAGATTTTGGGGAGAGATATTTATGGAGAGAGTATAAGAATGATGTTCCTATAAAGATGTAAACTCCCATATGTTTTAATAATTAGAGTGGAATAAATAATATTAGAGTGTATTTAAAATATTTCCTATGTTCGGCTTTATTGTCTTTATGTATGCTTCCATATTTCTACATGATTTTGTGAAGACTCTGATTAACCCGATCAAATCCATCACTTTAATTACAAGAGATTTTTTTTTATACTTATAGTCATCAAAGGAATAGATGGGTCTCCCTTATTTTCTTTGGATTTAGATATCAATGTGGTGGGCCATTTAGGCATCTAATTTACCTCTTAAACAATTGTTTCTTTTTGAATAATGTATGTTTCAATTACATTATTAATTTTGATTTCACACACACCATCATAATCATTGGTTTTTTTTTCATATTTATATCATAAATTCATGCTTACATTTGATGAATATGTGGGATAAAGTTCCCATGTGAGAGAGGTGGAATAGAAGGTCCAAATGATAGTGAAAAATAGTCTTGAGAGGTACATTTTTTTATATCCTTGAAAAGTGATTTTTATTTTAAAATAACATCTCTTCTGATGATGATATCATATATGGATATATCCCATACAATATATGAATTTGACACCTTTTAATACCCTATCATCATGCATTTATGACTTTTTGGCTCCTTTTTTTCTCATCTAGAATGTGTTCCCAAACCATGCAAATAAATCCTTGAATGCCAGTAATAGTAGGACTTTTCTTATGACATTTTCAATAAGAGGTGACATACCTTATAACCTCAGTGGGAATCATATTAAGAATATATTTTTCATAGTGTATTACTTCCTCCCAAAATTTATCATGTAATTTCTTTACTTGCAACATACATCTAGCCATTTTAATGAGAGTTTTTTCTTTGTTTCAGCCACACCATTTCATTGAGGTGTGTAAGAAACTCTTCTTTGTAATGTAATTGATAAGTTTTATTCTAATCATTATTTTAATATTATCCACCTCTATCCATGGGGATTTCATTGCTAATTTTGATATTATCTTAGATTTGGTGGCATGTATATGGTTTAGATATGAAATAAATCATTCTTATACCTACCAAGATAATAATAAATAGAGACACTTAGAAGTGCACATAGCTACCTGTAACTACATAGAGATAGTTACATGTACCTTTATTTTTATATACTTGGTAATACCTGTAGCTACATGGAGTTGTCTAGACACACACACATATATGTGGAAATAATGTTAAATCTCATCATTAACTATGGTAATTTTATCAATCTATAATTCAATCATAACCATTGATCTTAAAGTGAGGCAATGTTTATTGATAATCTACAAAGTGGTTGAAAGGTGGAACCTTTTTTGTGGGATTGGAGATTCAGAGGTAGGGTTATTTATAAACCTATGATGAAATGTGGTTCATGGATCTTAAATGGTCAATATAGGTCCATGATCCACAATATATTGTAGTCGAGTGTTAATAATTTTTTAATATTTCATGGATTTAAATAAAGTACACATCTTCAAATGACATTTAAATCATGACCATTTTTCTAAATGGGAACCAATAATGAATATTGATCTGTGATATAACATTGGTTTAAAGTTACAACATAGACAAGGGTAAGAATATTGTGAGATATGACATTTTATTATATTTTTTAGCCTAAAAAGGAGATACTAAGAATGCAAAATGTAAAACAATAATAGGCCCAACCTATTCAAGTAAATCAAACACTTATAACACTTATGACTCTCTAAATTAGTATAAATTATCCTCTGTGAAATCACAAACATGGTCAAAAATTGAGAATGTCTATCAGTTGGGTGATACGGATTATGATTATATTGAGCTCACAAGGGAAGGTGCATTATCGTGATGACTAAATTCATCTATTAATGGAGACTCAAATGTTAATATGTTACAATGGGTCCATGGTGATCATGAAATCAAGCCCATGCAAATGGTTTTTACAAAAGAGAATTAAATCCCATAGTATTTTTTGAAAAAAAAGTTAACATAATTCATTCAAAAATTATAAATTCATGTTCCACCTGTAGAAATGAGAGTGTTAAATATGTGCTAAAGGGATTTATAACTAGTCGGTGGGATGTGTATAGATCAAATGATCTCTCTTGAGAAATTATGTGTGAAATGTTTTAGGTTATATTATACATCTCACCTTCCATATCATAAAAGTGGTTAATATTTCAAGAACGAGAATGCCCAAAATTACACGTTCATTGATGTAGGGCTGTATGGAAATGAAAACATATAGACCCAAAGTATTCGGTTCATATTTTTCAATAGACCTTAGCCCCACTACTAAGATACTAGTACATGCATCAAGAATGCATATGGGATACTCAGTCATGGCCTTAAATTCAATAAGATTTCATTCAAACTTTGTCTTTGAGGATGAAACTCCATTAGTGAATAAATCCCTACAAAAGTATAAAATATTCATATGTCATGGTTGAATGGAGGATCTACCTCCTATGAATACACAAATGTCACAATCCATTATCAATACCAACATTCATGAGACTGTATAAAAGTGATGACATTATTGGTAATAGAAAGGATTTATGTTGAAGTATTGCAATAGGATCTGGGCTAGTGCCACCAAATATTTACACACCAAAAGTGAGGGAGATATGGATCTAAAAGGATTGTTTAAACCTAATAAAAGTTTGAAGATTGTAAATAATAAATAGGATATAACCGAAGAGGATAAATTGCATAACCTTAATATTGTAGAGAAAATAAGTCATAAGAATGTGTTGGATTCCATGATATCTAAATAAATTAAGATATATATCAATAACCTATCTGAAAAAGGATGGAAAATACTTGGACTAAGGAATTAACGGAGATAACAACTATGAGATATTACTATACATAAAAATAGTTTTCTAAAGTTGTTTAACTATTGTAATATCAGACGATGTTTTCCCCATGAAGTTATGTGAAGTCAAGGGCATAAAACCTTCATTGGGAGAGATACACATTAAGCTTAAATAATGTGCATGCTCAATTAATAAGAAATCGTATAGATTGAATCTAAACATGAAAATGAAAGTGAAAAACTAAATTAACTATATGGTGGAAGTAGGAAGCATTTATCTAGTTGAGAAGTTAGACTGGGCAAGTCTTGTGGTTGTGCAATTAAAAAAATAGGGGTAATTCATGTATGTGTAAATTTTTGCACATTAAATGATGTTTACATCAATGATCGATTTCCTATTCATTTCACTAAAGAGATGTTTTATGTTTTTTCATGGCATGAGGTCTCCTATTTCATGGATGGTTTCAATGAATACCTCTATATTTCTATTTTAGCTAAGGCTTGAATCAAAACAATGTTTACAATAGAGTGGGGATCATTTAATTTTAAGGTGATTCCTTTTGAGCTAAAAAATGCTCCAGTAGTATTTTTTAGAGCTATTGTAACTACTTTTAAGGATTTCATTCATGATTTATTAGAATTATACTTGGATGATTGGGTAGTTTTATCCTTATTCAAGGAGATTCTATTTAAGTTTAAAACAATGTTGGAGAGATTTTGTGCATTAAAAACACTAAAGTTGAATAAGTGATTATTATTTACATCATTTAGTGTGTTACTTGGATATGTGATATATAATAACATGATTCTAGTGGACCAAGAGAAAATCACAGTGATAGTGGGGCTCAAAAAACCCATTAATCCTTTAGAAGTGAAAACATTTATGTCTTACAAAATATTTGATTAATTTTAGTAGGGGATACTCAACCATTTCAACACCATTGGAAAATATTTTTTCCAATGAAAATAACTTTGAATAGATGCCATGATTATAAATAAATTTCTCATAATTAAAGTAGATATCCTTGATTCTAGTTTTTACAGACTAGAATAAAACATTTCATGTTCATGTCGATGCATCTAGATAGGTAGTTAGACTAGTTCATACACAATCAGGCAAATGAGGTTTAGACCACCCCATTCATTTCATAATTTTGAGTTTTTCTATGATTGATAAAATTTCACCGCTACATAGATAATATTTTTGGTGATGGTATTCATTCTATAAAAGTTTTGACATTATTTTTTGTCTACTCCTTTTGAGTTATTCACAAACTATTAAGCATTGTGATACTTGGTGAATAAATCAATGTTGGGAGGAAGGATTTCAATATGGATAATTTTTTTTCAAGAATTTCAATTAAATATAAATGTATGAATAGGAAGGAAGAATGTTTCATAAGACCATCTTAATCAAATTCAAATAGGGGAAGAGCCAAAATACTTACAATATTGATATCTAGATGCTCATCTATTCTAGTTTAGTGTGATTCTTAACCAACTAGAATAAATCACCAACTTTATGTAATGTGGTATGATTCTATAAAAATATATAAAATGTGATATGAAGCATATTATGGCATGAAATTTAGTTTTTAATATAATCAATGGATTTTTATACAAGTTGGGAAAATATGATGTCCTACACATAATGGCCTTGGAACATGAAATACCACTAGTGTTTGAGGATACATATCAAGGAGTTATGAGAAGAAAATTCCAAATAAAATTGACTGTGATGAAGACATTAAAAACTAGGATCTTGTGACCTAAATCAAGATGCACATAAAGTTAAAAAATACTAAAATATCTATTAGTGCATGGGAAATCCAAATCATAAGGATGAAACGTCATTGAATATAGTTTTGGCTACATAACCATTTGAATAATGGGGGATTGATTTTGAGCGACCAATACATCCTCCATATAAGTGATCAAGTGCTAGGTGTATCATCACTATAATAGATTAATTTAATAAATGGGTCAAGGTAGATACAAATCTAAGTTGTAGTGCAAAGGATGATGTGGAATTATTTTATGAAAATATTATAGTAAGGGTGTCTACAAAATTTAGTCAGTGATAGAGGGACACATACTCTGAATAATATTATTAAATCATTGACACAAGAATTCATGATTTCACACCATAAGAGTGAAACTTACCATCTTCAAGAGAATGACCAAGGAAAATATTGTAATATCATATCACAATAATATTTTGAGAATACCTAACTAATTATAAATGTGAGTTGGGGTTCACTCTTTTCTAGCTAGTCTATGAAATAAAATTTTTCATGAATGAATATCTAGTACCTATCATGAAAATTATGATTTTCATATGTCTTGGAAATAAAAAAATCCCTAGATAATCAGTTGATGGAGTACTTTTATATGGAAGAGATAATAAGGATAACTAATTAGAATCAATAAGTGTACAATCAAATTCAAAAGGCATGACACAATCAAAACTTGTGATATAAGGAATTACAACTAGAGAAGATGGTCTTATTCTATGAAAGCAAGTTTTTATCACACTTGGACAAATTGAGCATCAGATGGAAGAGCCTTTATATCATCCACTAGTTAACAGAACAAGGCACAATATTACTATAAGAATTGTAATGAAATATTATACATAGGAAGATAAATTGTAATATGCTCAATTTATATTGGTGATGATTTAAAAGAAGAATGGATTTCACAAATAAGTGATTTATAGCACATAGCAGTTATAATTTTACTTTTTTTTCAAGTTTTTTAGTAGTAGGAGATATACTTAGGAGAGTATAACATAAATATAATCACATGAGATACACTAATGTAGAGAAGTGAAGTTATCAATATTTCTATTAAAGGAAAGGATATATTAAATTCATGAGATGAATCTATGATAGATCTATAAATTAATTAAGTGTAGGAATGAGGCACAAGTAACAAAGCAAGCAATGGAATGAAAAAAACAATAAATCAATGGTAGAAAATTTAAATAGATAATTGATGACAAGATAAATATAATATCACGTGGATTCCAAAAAGGGTATATTTTATGACCAATATTTAATGTTAAAAACTATAAATTAATTGAAAATGGAATGATGGTGTGTTACATCCCTTAAGTTGAAGAAGGAAAAACCATAGAAAAATCCATGTGTCAATTCATCAATGGCTACCAGAATTAAGACACATGTGCAGGGGCATGTGAGTTAGATGAAAAAATTTACACAAGCAAAGGATAATAATATATATAAATGATGAAGATTCAAAAACATCAAAATTTGAAAAAAATATGAATTTATGATCTACTCTCAACATTGAATGATAATGGTGAGTAACAAGAATGAGATTGTGCAAAATTGATATTAGAGTTCATGCAAGAATAAATTCTAAATTTAGAAGATAACAATGGATGAACAATAAATCATTGTTCCATTTAATGATGCACAAAATTAATTTATGGTAACTAGCTTGTCATTGTGATAAGCCAAATAGATCAACCTAAATCCATTTGAATTCATTAATGCAAAAAATTGGGATTTATTTTCCCAACCTCAAAGATCTACGCAGTTTAAAATAAATCTCACCCTTATTCATCCTTTAGTAGGGTCCATCACAAAATGACAATTAAAATACACATTTTTGGCTAGAATGATGAATAAATAATGGTCATCATGAGTAGATATAATGAAAAATCCATTTGGATATCACCATAAGTGATAATCCACATCAATGTCATAATGGTAGAATAAGCTACTTTACTACCAACAAGGGAAAATCCATTTCATGGATACAAAATAGAAAAACCTCATTTTTTTCAAGAGATTCATGAATTATATGCTCAATCAACTAGAGTATTTCCCATTGCTCAATTCATAGATGCACCAGTAAGGGTTCTTATAGAATGCATAATGTCCAATTATTGGTAGACTATGAGGGGTACCAAACATGTACCAAATGACATAATTGATATCATGTACTTCATAGTGAGGCTTGTGAGGAGTTAAAATATCTTTATTTCCTTGTCTCATAACTAATAAAATAGTAATAATCTACTTTACATAATGATTCAATCATTCTAATACAATTTTTTTAGTTACACCTTGTTCTCCTTATTCAATCTTTTTGGTACACCTACCTGAGGGAATTGTAGAAATTGATGTGGATTACTAGCTATAAAATGCATTCCCTATGTTGGTGTGGCTGAGAAATAGATAAAAATAATATTACATCTATTTTTTTTAAGATGCCGAAGGGATGTCATTGAGTAACTCAGGCCAATTATAGTGATCACCAAGCTGCATGATGGAGTGCAGATAAGAATATAAGATATATAGAAACCATACATGATTACCTTTCCATTATTCATATACATTATTTATGCACAATTAGAATTAATTGGTAAAAATATTTTGGTTTCACAAAGCCTTAAACTATTACAATCAATGCCTCAAGGAGCTAAGTGGCCACAAGCTCAATTGTAGGCTCAATCATAGGCTCAACCTTAAGCATATCTACAACTATTTATCTTAGCATCAAAAGAAATTGTATAAAATTAAAAGGTACCTATTTCATAACCATATCTACCACTACCAAAAAAGACCCACAAAATAACACCATGGTTGAGTGACCCTCAAATTCCTACTATCACAACTGAATACAATCTTAAACCTTTGGGAGTCACACTAATGGAGTTTTATAAGGTTCTAATTAAGGATGTCAACAATGACACATATGAGGAGGAGGAAAAATAATTTTTCTTTTGTAAGGTCATTTGAACATGTTAGGCTCGAAATATAGTTCCCTTTGTTCTTCTTGTTGGGATTTTACCACCACCAAATCTATCATAGTGGACACAAACGTATAAAAAGAGAAATCAAAGTGTATAATTCAAGCTTTATATCAATAAATTGTGTTAGGTTTCAAATCCCAAGCACAAGTAACCACCACCAAACATAACATAATAAAGATCACAAGGGGTTAAGCAAAATATAAAAGACCCAATGACACCAAGATTTGCATGACCACAAATCAAAGTCACATAGGGAATGTATACATTTTTAATTTCATAAGTTATAGTTGAACAAGCCCAATAAGAAGTTCCTACAAGAGAGACCCACTTAGAGGTTCTCTGTAATAAAAGGTTATTTCTACTAGTTGCATGAGTTAAGACCTTTGTGCCAAAGCACCAAACCATAAAATCTACACAATCCACTCCAAAATCAATCCCTCCATTTTATCAACCCCAACCAAACTAATTTCATCCCCATTACCCCATTACAAAATGGACTCTCACAAGTAGGTAATGGTTGTAGTTGTAGATACAAGCACACAAAAGGAACAAGCAATGGCTGGTCAACCTCCTAGCTAAGACCATGCAGATCAACCATAACCACAAGGCCCAATATAATAGTAGTCAACCTAAAACACTATGAAAGCAAAAATATGGGGGATAAAATGACTAAGTAGAAGGCCCAAAAAGAGAAGGAATAATTAATTGATCAATAGAAGAAGGATTCTAGGGAAGTGGAGAAGGACAAGGCCTACCAAGCAAAGGAGGAAATAAATAAATCCATAATAGACCAAGCAACCAAAAAAGTTGAAGATAAAATATTTGAGGACATGTGCAAGGAAGAGGCAAAAAAAAAGTTTTCAAAGATGAATTAGAATTAGAAAAAGCCATAGTTGTAAAATATGTAAAATATGAGTATGAGTTAAATAAGAAAAATGAGGAGTAAGAAAAATGGAGTAGGCAAAGGCAAATCAAATAAATAAAGAGGATGATAAGGAAGACCAGGTGGAAGTTACCCATATCACATAGGTAATGCACACAATCTTAGACCAAGCTCAGCCAACATCATGCCAAGGGACATGAGAGTCACAACCACAATAATAGGGTTTAAACATAAAACAAGTAGAATTAATTGAGACTTAGATGAAACCTTTGATGACTTTGGTGGGTTTTGGGTCAGCATGATTTAACTCACAAGAAGAAGGTTTGTAGGGATAATAAGACACCAAAGGGTCCTAGTGGTTATAAATTTAGGCACTAATCACAAGGAGAACAAATTTCACACTACCTATGGCATAGTTGCAATGATCACTAGTGAAAATTTTGGCTTTAACAACATAAGTTTCTCTAACCATTGAGCCTCAACAAGTCACCCTATATATTGCACAACTTACTTTAGATAAATAATTTGAATAAGCCACTACATTCCACACTTCATCATGAAAATGGCCAACCAAATACAATAAGATAAGGACAATTTGTGAGAGGACAATGACAAGATGCATGATTACCTCATGAAGGACAATATATAATTAATGACAATAAGTCGTATGAATCTTGGTGTTGTCTAAATCACTCTAATTCATGTCCCTCATAACCAAGTTTACATAGGATTTGGAAATGGTGAAATATGTTAAGCATATAAGACAATAAGTTTGGAAACTTCACATTGAAATTGATGCCATATTCAAGCTACTGGAAGAATATGATAAGTTTATGTATGCAACTATTGCACAAGCAAAATAAATTTCATGATAGTTGCTCAAAAAGAAGGCTCAACAGTAATATTCTTTAAAATATAACAATGATGATTCAACCAATGCTGATACCACAAAGGAAGTAATGGAAGGGCAAGTAACACTGAATGATATGGATTCTAATCTTCATACATCACTATTATAAATGGATATTGTGATTAGTAAGCTATGAGTATGGGAGTTAGATAGTCTATGAAGCACCTTTGTAGGGTTCTAAATGTAGTTCTATGTGGATTAAATGGATCAAATAATATAGTGTATATAGAATAAATTTGTAACACATTGGGAAATCATTAAATTTTCTAGTGATGAGGATGGTCAAGGGATCATGCAAATCCAAGCACAAATCCAAGTTATTTTTAACATGGTAAGGGATGCACTCATATATTAGATTAACTACAAAGTAGATTTATTGAATATCTTAAGTTTGGTTTAGAATATCCAAAATGATCCAAAGTAAATTTATCCTATGAAAATCATTAAGATTACATGACCTTAGAAGAATGCTCAATTACAACAACCACAATAACTCCTTCCCAATTAGAAAACCCATTAGCCTTACCCAAACACATCAATTTTTGTAGCATCTTCCTTTGCAACATCATCACCTTCTTCATAGATGACCCAATCAAAATATGCGACAATAATTGAACTAATGCCACCTCCTCAAAAAAATAATTGCAATTTCACAAATTTGATCAATTTTATATTTAGAAATAATTTTTTGTGCAATTAAGCTTTGTGAGAGGGGATAGGATGGTTGAAAAACCATCCCAGGAGGAATCTTGTTTAATCCAAACTATTAAAAACCCATAAAGGGCATTAGGTTAATATGATACTTAGTTGAAAACCAAAAATGTTGGCCAAGTAGTGTATAAATCTTCTTCACATAATAGATGTAGTATAACTCAAATCAAATCAATCTTTGGAAAAAAATAAGATTTAATTTACATGCACTCCATCTCTAGATTTTGTTTTGGGATGAGATAATGATTTCAGTCTAGGAATGTGTTATTAGTAAGATGCAAAGTATATTTCACACACATTTTGTATAAGTTCTACATGTAAAAAATGCACATTTTTATATTTTTTATAATATACTTGGTCATATAAGTAAATTTAATGAATGGAATGTTGAACATTTACATTGGACCATAAATAAGAGGAAATAAAAGGTCAATAAGACAAAAAGTTATGTTCTCTCTGAAGCCTATATATACCTGATGTATGTAAATGAATATGTTATCTCCTCAATATAGTTCTAAGTCTAACATAATTTTGTGATTTTTTATCATTTGAAGTTTCTTTTTATATTTAGCTTGTATTCTTTGTGAAATTTTATATCCACATTATGAATTTTACTATAACTCACATGATTGTAATGAATAAAGACAATGTTTTTTATATGCAATGAAGATAAATATAATAGTTAGTGTGACATTACGACTATAGTTGTTTTGAAGAAATTTTTATGTATGACAATGTTAGTGTTATCTGTATGTAATCAAAAATGCATTAGATTTATATATCAATCCTAGCTTGGAGAAGATGTATCCTAATTACACTTCTAATTGGGGATACATTAGATAATCAAGAGACATGAACAATATGTAGATTTAATAGACCCAATTAGGGGATCTCTTATCACAATAATAATCACTTGGGAGGGTTCCAAAGCCTCTAAGTCAATAAAAACCATGTAATAAACCATAATTAGGTCTCTATGTTCTCATATTCACTCATACTAATAACAAATAAAGCAAAGAAATATAATCTAGTAGCTCACCAAATCTTGTAGCATAACATGGGGGTTAGTAAACAAAATAAAATAAACATGCATAAAAGAATCCTAATTAATGCTATGTATAGGTAAGAACCATTATGCATGAAGACGAAGAGTAATATTATTCAAAACCCAATACTTATGTTATTTCTGTCTACTAAAGAGAGGAGAAAAGTTAGAGATACTTACCTAAAAGATGAACTTTTTGAGACTCGATATCTCCCTTGGCCAAATGGGAATGTAAGAGGTTGTTATGGTTTGTAAGGATCACTAAGAAATGCCAAATCATCCAAGACTTCTCCACAAGACTATATTATCCAAGTAAAAACCCTAATCTAAGACTCCTCAAGTATACTATGGTAAAAGAGAAGATTTTAAAGATGTGCAAAAATGAGTAATAACTCTTGATGTCTCTTGATAATAATGGCAAAATGAACTCGTATAAATAGGTAGTATTTAACCCTAATCCCTTATGAAAGTCTTAGGTTGACATAGGGCTGACCCAGTCAACCTAGTATCATTATTGATAAAAACTCACTAGGTCATGGGTTAGGTCAGCCAAGAGCTGACCTATACCCTAAATGAGTTTCACCAATAAGATTACAAGGTCGACCCAGTTGAACTAGTACTGTAAACTATTGAAAGGGTTTTTAGGTTAGGAAAAGGGGTATGAAAGGTGATAAAAGACTAGAGGAGTGTATAAGATAAGAGTAGTAGCTTAGGGAAATGTTTTTAGGAGCTAGTTGGATTAGTAATAAGTCAAAATAAGGGACAACAATCTTGAGAAACACCAATGGTCTACCCACCCCTTTCTTGGTACACCTTTAAGGCTTGCACTCAGAGAGATTGAGACTCGATGGGTTCTTGAAAGATAAAAAAAACATTAGTATTTGATAAAAGTATGAAAATAATATGTGTATACATATGCCCAACTCAAATATCATCATGTGTCACTCAGGTGTAATAAGGGATGGTGCTTCGAGAAAGAACATAGATTTTAAAGCAAAAATAACTGAAATCAAATGACTAAAAGGGAAATAACTAGATAAATTAAATGTGATGTATACCTTGACTTACATTTATTGTTGGATGGTTGTTTGTTGTGTTTGTAATTTTGATTGTGGAGGGCATAGAGACTGCTTTCAACACACCTAAGAATATAAAACTAAAGAGAATAAATAAATAAACATAGAAAATCCAAGATAACTGGTGCTATGTGGATGGGATGTACTTAGAAATTTGGCAAGTTGGAATGACAAGTTCTATGTTAGACCAAATGACCAAGTCAAAATTTAGAGTAAATCAAGTAACCAAAAATCCAAGACTACTAAAGACTTAAAAACTCAAACAAGTAAACCTTAAGTAAGAAAGGCAAATTCACCAAGTCAAACCAAGGATAAATGTCAAAAAGGATGGTAATCAAACATCAATGTGAAAGAAGTAACAATCCTTAATTAAACAAAGATGGACAAGTGAAATCATAAAACAACATTCATGAGTGAGAAGTAATAGTCCTTACTCAATCATCAATGAAAAAAGTGCATAAAAGGGAAAATAACATTGGTGAGTGAGAATTAACAAGCCAACCTCACTCAACAAAGGAAAAAGTACATGAAAATAGAAACAAACTTAGGTGTCCATAAAAAAGGGTCATACAATAATGATAAATGGTAAAATAAATCAAATTATATCCATAAATATAGAACCATGGTGTAAATAAACTAGTGATAGCATGTTATTTTATTTTAAAGATAGATAAAATGGAAACAAAGTAGTGATAGCATGTTTTTAAGATGTGAAGAAGAAGGAAGTACATAAGAGGGAAAATATATTTAGAATCATAATTTGCTTATCAAGGGGGGAAATGAAATGGGTGGAGGGGAGAATGAAGGAAAAAATAAGGTAGAGCAACTCTCTATTGAAGTTAAGACACTTAAATTAGGTCTATCAAAATAAGAGGACTTTTAACCTTAAGGATTCTGAAGAACTTATCTTAGCCACATAGGTCTTAGGTAAATAAATGAAGTATGTAGATCATCCCATGAAAGCTATATGCATTAAAATTAAAATGGATCTACCTTTCCACAATGTGTTCCCTGTTCCTTAAGGTCCCTCATGGAGCCATCAGTCTATTGTGAAGATTGGGTACTTACATGAGAAAGTAGTTAGCAACATAGAGTTTGTTGAATTCTCCTATTCCAATCTACTAGCCTAACACACCCTAATGGACCTCAGCTCTAGTATGAGGCTAACTATGGAGTTTAAGATTTGATTAGAGATAGGAGATGTGATTATAATAACATCTTTTGATGTGATTTTGTCTTTTTGAGATTGTTAAGTTGCCTTTTGTTTTAAATGATTTGGCTTTTAAATTTCTTGATGACTTTTTCTGTTCCTCCATATGGATTTGGATAACCAAACATGGGTGCTAAATATGAATTTCATTTGAATACTTAGGATGTGGTTTATAAGAGATAAAATTAGAGAGTATGGTATTTAAAAGTCTCATAAATCTATGTGAAATAAAAGTGTTATCTTGACTTCAACTTTGTTTTATCTGATGTGGAGTGAAAAGAAAGGAAATCAAGAGGAATAAAACATTAAATAATTTGAATTACTTCAAATCATAAAAAATGTGAAAAAGGAAAAAAAAGGGATACAATGATAGTAAAGTGTGATTCTTTATCATAATAATGAGGGAAATGTAGGAAAACATGCTAACACAGAGTGTTATGTAAATTTCATCGATCAAAAGAAGTAAAAGCTAAAGTTGAGAACAAGGATCAACACTCGTAACCATATTCTAGAAAAGGAATGAAAAGATGGTGATTTTATGAGGAGGGATAGGTCCCATCCATGGTATTACCCTAAAAATCATAAAAGAAAAATTGACAAGGGTGAAAAAAATTATTTGAAAAATAAATGGGATAAGAAAAAGATGGTATTTGTGAGGAAGGGCAGGTCTTATCCATGGTCTTACACTGAAACTCACAAATGAGGAACCCAAGGGGTGTAAAATATGAGAAAATAAAGAGGATTATAGTAAATCATGAGGAAGATCAGGTCCTATCCATGGTTTTACAATGAAACTCATGAGAACAAGGGAAAAAAGAGACCAAAAAGAAGGACTAAGGTTTGTGAAAGGAGAGAACTATTGTAGAAGATGAGACCTGTGTAATTATCCTAAGAAAATGTTAGACATATAGCATATACAAAGCATGAAAATAAATAAGGATTAGGCACAATAATCCTTAAGGAATTTCATGTTGGTGGTCTCTTTGAAAATATGACTTTAATTGGTTTGAAGGTGATAGGTACTTGGACCAGGAATATCTTTGACTAAATAAGGACCCCACCATTTTTGGGCATATTTACTTTTTTTTGTCATGAATGTAACATGATTTAAAGACAAGATCACTAATATTAAATGTGTGAACTTTGACATGTTTATTATGCTATTTGGAAATATGGGCCTTGTAATGGAGATTATGTTGTAAATTAGAAAGATGGTGTTCATCAAGGAGATCAAGAGCATGAAGGCGAGCTTCACAAAATTATTCATTAGGTATGATACCATGAAGAAATATATGGAGAGAGGGAAGCTCATATTCTAATGGAAGGATTGACTTAGAAACATAAACTAAAGAGAATGACATTGATCCAATGACAATATGTATGCTAGTCTGATAAGCCCAAAGAATAGGATAAAGATGAAGGTGTGAATCTGTGCAAGTTTCGTGAATTATATTTTAGAGAATTTTATTAAGAATTTTATTTGTGGCCTCAAATTGGAAATTACATTATGGATGATAGTGTGTGGAAAAATTGTGCTTGATTTTAAATTTAGCACAAAGTTATTTGACATCTTTATTTTTAAAATTACCACCATTATTGGAAATGATAGTATGAGAGACACTAAAGTGGAAAATGATTTGATTAAGGATGAATTTGGAGATGGTCGTACTGGTGACATTAACAAGGG